>JAQAHW010000035.1:3429346-4095794 GCA_027580185.1 Tuta absoluta | reverse complement strand
CAGCTGTCAAATATAGGTTATTGGGATGGCCTTACTTTATACTTCGAATTAGAAGTGTTTCGTGTCATGTTTGGCGTATTAGTCTAATTTGGCTAAGATCATTGATAATTTGTGTGCAATATGTTCTTAAGTACATCAATCTTGGTTTAGACATAGCTTTAGGCTGGTCAAATGTCAAGTTAGTCAATATAAGCGCGAATAACTGCTTAAATGTCAATGGTGAATCTTTTCTCTTTTCGTTGCTGTCAGAGGTTTCAAATGGATCCTATAAAACAAAATATCGTCGTTAGTCTAGCAATGGCTATAAGGGAAATAAATTTTCTTTACTTACCTTAAATTACCGCTCTCACTTTTAGTCAAATAGGTTAAGAAAAGGATAGCAGATATCCAAGTCATGGCATGTTTGATAATTTGACGCAGAATACGGATAAATACGGAGGACGATGAAATCTATGGCGACTAAATTGACTAAAAATGGCGAAAACCCCATTGACTTTTTTAAAAATGACAGGGCTTAGATATCTCCTATCCTTTTCTAAACCTATTGGTCGGAGAGTGTCAGCACTAATTTAAGGTAAGTTAAGAGTATTTGTTTCCCGAATTGAGGGCAATGTTTTGCGGAGGGTGGACCATATATTTGTCATTAAAACAATACGCCATTTTTGAAATAACTCTCTCTAACCTAACCTGGCCAGCCCCGAGGCAGTGCCTTTATTTTTTATTTTTTTATCGCCGCCCGAGCCGGTTTTCTATTAGGACAATACAAAATTGTTACAACAAAAAATCGGGTTATACAAATTTCTTTTTTTACAATAAGTGATAATACTATCCTTCATTGAATAAAGTTATTTAATTTTCATTTACGTTGAGTGGTAAAAAAATATCTAAATCTAAACCTATGATACTCTGCCTACCTCGCAAAGACAAAGATTAAAGGCGTAGTTTTTTTGTGCACACACAAAAGGGATGCAAAGAACACATATTAAATTTTCCTTTGTTTCCCTGTCATTCTCTTTAGAGAGAAACTTCGATGTCCGACATGGCTAAAAAAGGCCAGTGACCCATACATAGCTATAAAAAGTTCTTCAGTCAGACAACGATTTATACATTTAGCGATACTCTGACATTTAAATTAATGAATTTTGCTCATGAACACTGCAAAGTTCCGTATTTTAGCACTGCTACACCTACACCGTGCCTACCGGGGAACAACTAACATTTAATTTAAACATAACTATAGTCAGGTATCCCACTTCTTCCCCGTGGGAGTCGTAAGAGGCGACTAAGGGACTCGAGGATGGGTATTGCAATTTTAGGCGATGGGCTGACAACCAGTCACTATGGCGATACACAATTTTCCGAATTACCTTCAAATATTTGTCAGACGTGGTGAAAATGGTCGTTTTTTGCGGCCGTTTACGCTCTGCCTACCCCGCAAAGGATTAAGGGCTGATATGTGTATGTATGTGTTATGTTATTCGACCTATGATCCTTGGGGAAATTCGTTCCTTATCACGTACCACGCAACGTATCGCGCTCGTATCGTAGGTACTCTTTTTTAGTATCGGTCACTAGTAAAAGGGTTTTCGGAGGAGTGATGATGAGGACAGTAGGCCGAGTGACGACAGTGAGGAAAAGGGTAGCTACCCGCCTGGTCGGGAGTTGTGACCAGGGGAACGACTGTTCCAACCGGACATGTTTGGAAGTTGTATATATAGCGATCGGCGGAATAACTTCTATACCGCGTTTCAGGACTTGTATGTGGAGCGCATGCGCGCCGCCACATCGTATTTCTCCGGACCATGCCAATTCACGTGATTTCTCTGGCGAATTTGAATTTTGAGTTAATTGAAATAATACAATGGCAAAAAACACGCAAACCGCAAAATTTATATTTAATTTAAAGCCAGGTATAACCTGGTACATTAACCCTACTATAAAAGCTTGTAAGAACACACAGCAATGTATGCAGTATCTATCTAAAATGTCGCTAGTAGCTTAAGAGAGTGGATGACATCAGCCGACCCGGAACGCCTGATATGGTCATAGGACAGTTTCAGACGTTGAATATACAGACAATAAGGATTCCGTTGTATTTAAAAGATAGTATTTTTATACATACATACACATTACACATATCTCTTGCGAGGGACCGTAAAAACGGACATTTACGCCACGTCTGACAAACATTTAAGTGTCGTTCAGATAATTTTGTATCACCAGTCTATACATTCATCACACATATCCCTTGCGGGGTAGGCAGACCGTAAAAAACAGTCATTTAGGCCACTTCTGACAAACATTTAAGGGTCGTTCAGAAAATTTTGTATCACCAGGCTATTTTATAAGTATCAAAAAAGTGCTAGGGATCCTGGGACTGAAAGCCATGGAGAAAGAAAGTCCGATTTTGAGAGGTACCTGATGCCGCTTAGAATAGCATCACCCCAATACTACCCGTGGGTGTCGTAAACAGCGACTGAGGGGTGAATTCATCCAGGGAATGGGCAGCTGCGTTCCCTGTGATCGCACTGCCAAGCCGCTTCCCAAGCGTGATTAGTATGGTAATACCATGTCCAGCAGTGGACTCTTGTGGCTGTTCGTGTATATGTATGTAATGTGAGGTACCTTGACATTTGTTTGCTGGTTGTTAACACCTACTCTTTTATGTTAAATCTTGAACTCATAATGAAGAGTTTTTTTTTCTTTATTCTTTTCAACATAACGTATTGAATGATGAAATTTTAAGCACATTTTAATTTGATTCAAGAGTTTTTATAAGTGTTCTATTAGCCATTTTGAAATGATTAGTATATATATGTATTCAAACATAGTGTCATGGTTTAAATAATTAGTTAAAATATAAGCTTTATACGGTCGTTAAACGTATAACTTTAATGTCAAGACACACCTGTGGAGTACACTGTAGCTGATTATTCCGTTCGAAAAGCTGCCAGTGTTAATAAGTTTGACGGACAGGATCCAACCGTCCAGTGTCCTCTGTTACGAAACTACAAGCTACAAGTGTACAGGTGAAATTTTAGTACATTGCGTAGCCGTATCATAAATATACCTGGTATCATAATGGCTAACCGACTACGCAATGAGCATCTAATTTCACCAGTAAAGTTGTAGCCTGTAGCTTGATAATATCGGGCACAGTTGGACACGCGAACCGCCAATGTAATCTTAGCGCCAACGCTGCGTGGAGCGGGCTGCACGCGGGCTAGATTCGGCAAAATACAAGAGCAGCGCTGCGTAACGCGGGTTGTCCAGCCCGCGCCGCGGGTGCGGTAATAACAACCCGTCCGAACACGTAGATACATACATACATAACCCGCCTATATCCCTTACGGGGTAGGCAGAGCGTTAACGGCCGTAAAACGGATATTAACACCACGTCTGACAAAAATTTAAGGGTCAATCAGATAACTGTGTATCACTACAGTGACAGGTTGTCAGCCCATCGCCTAAAATTGTAATACTAATCTAACCCTCGATTCCTTTAGTCACCTCTTACGACACCCATGCATAAGAAATGGGGTGATGCTATTCTAAGCCGGCATCACACGGCACGAAGATACATTTCCGTATTATAGCTACTTAAACACGATGCGCCTTCTAAATTAGAACATGAACCCGATGAACCCTAGTGTCAGAGTTTTTCAACCGCCTACTACCTCCCATGCCTGCCTCTGACATGGTTGTGTTACGACCGCCGTCTAAGTAATCATTGACAGCACCCGGGACCGACGGCTTAATGTGCCCTCCGAAGCACGGAACCATTTCTTTTCGGACAATCAGTTGGTTCACCTTGCAATGTCCTAACCAGACCGGGAACGAATTCACAAAGTGATAAATATCAACTTTGTGAGTGTCCCACCGAGAATCGAACCCGGAACCTTTGCGTAGCAGGCAGTCGTACTACCACTGCGCCACATCGGCCGTCGAGCCAGGGTTCATCGGGTCATTAGACGACTCGGTGTCCCACACGATAAAAAAAAAATAAGAACATAATATAATAATATCAAGACTGTTGGGCCTTATGCGCACGGCATAAGAAAGTCTAAACTCTCTAACCCATCCTGAGCTTGACTGTACCTAAAATGCATGTGACATCATCAAGAGCCGAAAATTCCGTCGCGGCAATGCCGTAGATCCAACCCAACACCGAATTACTATTTTACTTGACGCTGTTAAGCAAATAAAGTCATTATCGCAATGAAAATAAAAGCCTGTTTTTATAGCTTTAGGTGGTGGATGCCCTTAAATTAAACTGTCACGTTTTCTTTGTAAACTTAAGTAGAGCATACTCGTTACTCGCGCAGGTAGAGCACGCGTCAAGGTGGTTTACTTTCCTTGGGAAAAACTGATGACACTTTACAACCTGTAAAGGGCCCTTCGCAGGGCCAGATAAAGGGTCTCGAGTTCTCAGATCATCGTCACGTTTATTCAGAAAGCCCTTGTGCAAACTCCGGGTTACACTATCAGTGGCGCAACCTGCCTCATCCAATCCAATCCAGTCAACGACAGTTCTGAATATGATTACTTGAGGTCCGGATCCTATTTCAATAATCTAGGTAACAGGTTACTTTCCCGTGGGAGTCGTAAGAGGCAATGGGTTGACAACCTGTCACTATAGCGATACACAATTTTCCGAACGCCCCTTAAATATATGTCAGACGTGGCGTAAAAGTCAGTTTTTGCAACCGTTTACGCTCTGCCTACTGCCTATAATAGGCGTGATATTATGTGTATGTGTAGGTAAAAGGTACAGTGAAATGTTACGAGTGACCCATAGCGAAAACCCCAGGCGGGCTGGTTATAATGAACAATTTTACCCAAGGAATATAGGTCTAAATATGAAAAAAAGTTAATCCTCCCATACTAAGTTGCTGTTTAGCTGATTTGGGTTACTAATGAAGCCCAAAATATTCATTTCATATTTCGACCTAGGTTTCGACCTTTTCGCCAGCCCATACTTTATCACTAGTAAACTGAAAAAACTTAACCCGATATATACTACAGCGGCGTTTTATAATTAAGGTTTTAGCCTTTTTGCGCCAATGTAAGTATGTGGCTGCTCATGGACGGAAACAGTTTTCTTGGGCACGGCATAGGCAATGCGCTATTAAATGCCAAAACAATGTAGGGCAGACTTAAGTCTTAAGAAAATAGGCGTGGAAATTGAGGGCGCCTCTGTACTTCAGTATGAGACATGTCATAGCAACCTTCGAAAAAAAATATTAGTTTACTTTTGGCCCGCATCTATTTTCTTAGTAGAATAATGTATAAAAAACAATTACTTGAATAGTTTTTCTATGGAAATTACTTGTTATATGCTTGTTATATACGCTATCTTACAACGCGGTAGCACGGAAGAATTTTTTGACAGTGCCGCAAAAAAGTTCTAATGACCTGCCTGAAATATGTTCGTGATTTCATAAATCTTAACCCGGATTACACGGTTGTTTGAACTTTAAAAACTTACTTGTGATTGTGACTGGCTAAAGTTTGAACTTTCAATTTTTTCTCAGATGAAACGGATTTCAATTTATCATCAGTAGAATTAGATCCACTTAATTCATTCAGCATTTTATATTCCCAATCGTGGGAATAAGATTTCATTTTACAGCTGAATAGTGCATCTTTTATTCAGGTGAGTAAGAATACCTTGAATTAATATAATCTTAGACACGCATACTTCGTTTAATTAATCATGAATCAATATTTTACAAAGGCAGCCAAGGTTATGAAAAAATTAGACAAGTGCTTCTGGAGCTAGTAAATACTAAATCCCAATTTGAAATTTATTAAAAAAAATATTTACAAGTGTCAAAAAAAAGACTAAATAAACTAATACATACCTATGTATACATATATACACTAACCTATCAGCTCATGCCAGATTGTATCCGTAAATAACTCAGAAATAAAATATCAAAAAAAGCCTGCGTACCATTTTTATGAAATCAATTTACCATTTACGTCACCCGTGAGTTTTATCCCATGGTATTAATATGAATGAGAAAAACTTTCCAAATTTCAGTATTTTTTTTTTTTTATTTTTTTTTTTAGTTGTGGACCCTACGATTTTTAGCCCCGGGGCTTTCAATCTACACCTGACTGTATGGTGGGGAGCAGGAGCTCACCCGGAACTGTATGGTGGGGAGCAGGAGCTCACCCGGAACTGTATGGTGGGGAGCAGGAGCTCACCCGGAAACTGTATGGTGGGGAGCAGGAGCTCACCCGGAACTGTATGGTGGGGAGCAGGAGCTCACCCGGAAACTGTATGGTGGGGAGCAGGAGCTCACCCGGAACTGTATGGTGGGGAGCAGGAGCTCACCCGGAACTGTATGGTGGGGAGCAGGAGCTCACCCGGAAACTGTATGGTGGGGAGCAGGAGCTCACCCGGAAAATTTCAGTATATTTTTGGTTTGAAATGCTCCTTTACAAACTTGTCATCTTCATTATATAATATTAGCATATATTAGCATTGAGTTAGTGCGGAAAGAGAATATGCGTGGAAATTGAGGGCGCCACTGTGCCTCAGTATGTATGGGAAATGTCATAGAAACCTATGAAAAAACTATTAGTTCACTATTAGCCCACGCCTACTTTCTTTCCGCAGACTCTAATCATTTTGATTACCTAGCACTGGCCGATACCAACTTAATTTGAACAAATCACTAGAAAAAAGCTGAAATCGTTCGAATTTCATCGAAACTCATCGTTCAAAAAACATGTTACCTCTCGTCGCTCAGTCAAGTAAAAAACCGAGTCGTCTGCCTTACGCAATTTGGTTGTTGCGATAAAAAAACCTGATTACCATGACTCAGCAAGTCGCCAGTCTGTGGCGAGTCAAGTGGCGAGTCGTGGCTTGTATGGGAATGAAAAAATTGAGTGAGAGGTGCCTTATTGCCCGTTTGTAAGGTGAAGGTACACTAGATTAAGTTAACCTCGTGATAAGTTATATCGTGAAAATTTACTTATTATAATTTTACTAGCGAACTTTGTGTCGACAACTTTTAATTTTATTTTGGTAGGTTTTATGTACTTTAGCCAGACCTTTGTATAGATACTTATTTAGATGAAGGAAGCCAAGAACTCTTTTATTTTCTTGAATTACTATGTCCGCACCAGCGTCCTTAAATTAGGTTACATGCACTGAGAGTAAGACAAAACATAATACATTGAGTGGTTCATCAACCTACTCAACAGAAATACAAGCATTTAGATGGAAAATAGATATAGATGCGGTTTCTGAAGTGACTAAGAAAATGGCAGAAATGGTCTTTAAATGTACTTATCTATCCTTTTCGAAACGATCTTTTAAAAAACGATTTTTGATGGTAACTTAGAATCAACTCTTAAATTATTTGATAAGAGTATTTGTCAGTGTATAAGGTTCTCTAAAAGGCATCTTACAACAAAAATATATTAACAAAATTGGATCCATTGATCATTCAGTCACTATGCATTAGGTACTGTTATTCAAAATATTACTGTAACTACCAGTGAACATTATGTGTTAGGGTTAAGGTCATTGACACTACTTAATACTTAATAGAATATTATTTGATCATCCGTAAAAGTGTTGAGAGCTACTTTATTACGCATTATTTTAAAAGCCTTTTAAACCAAATTGGAGAATAATATTTTTTTCATAATATAGTGAGTAAAGTACGGTACGGTATTTTGTAAACACACACACACACACACATATCGCGCCTTTGTCCTTTGCTTGGTAGGCAAAGCATTTACGGTCGTTAAATACGGTCGCCATCGCCACATCTGACAATATTTGAAGGATTTTTCAGAAAAATCGTTTATAACTGATATCTCGAGCCCCTAAGTCGCCTCTGAAACACCCACGCGAAAAAATGGGGTGATGCTATATGCTATGATGCTATTTTGCAGAGTGTGTATTAACACAATAGGAAATCTTAGAAAAAAAATAATTTTAAACATCACGTGTCGTCGAAAGGAAACTGTGGGAATTAACTCATATAAAAAACATCAACGCGTTCTGGTTACGAAAATAATACCCTACAGGCAGGCATGTGTCACTCCGAGTGTAGGTATTGAAAACATACCTCCAGGCGCCGGCCACTGCGAAAGGGCTAATCTAGCGGGCTGCCGCAAGCGAAAGAAGTCACACGCGTGCGCTATTTGTTCAACTTTCTCGAAAATTTTTTGCAAGATGGACAGACGAAAACATACATACATACATATATCACGCCTATAATCCCTTGCGGGGTAGGCAGAGCGTAAACGACCGCTAAAAACGGACATTTACGCCACGTCTGACAAACATTTTAGAGTCATTCAGAAAATTGTGAATCGCCATAGTGACAGGTTGTCAGCCCATCGCCTAAAATTGTTCGTCGTCGCCTTTTACGACACCCACGGGAAAAAAAATAGTATACATTATAATATTATTATTATTAGTATACATTTTATTATTATTATGTTGGTATTCTTTTCGGATCTCGGGCCCACAGGGACCCGGTCCTTTGAGGCATGTGTGGGGCCAAAGCCAACAGCACAGAGGCCTTTTTTATACCAAATAATGTGTTGTGATGTGTACATCAAGCGGATACTTGCTCTGTCTGCACTATAGAAGTACTCGTACACCCAGAGCCAGCACCCGCCTGATGCAAGGACTATTGCAGGTTTATTACTTCATTGAATAAAATCTTCAGCAATAATCGTATAGCATATACAATTATGCTGCTAGGTCTTAGACTACATGAACGTACTCGTCGCTGCCTGCTGCGTGCCCGCCAAAAGTAGGAGTAAACGCTCGTGTTGTGCGCTAGATAGCGTAAGTAGTTTCTCGAAGTAAGCAACCCTAGGCCGCGGCTCATATTCCCTCAAAAAAATATTTGGCAGGTATGTAAATGAACACGTGGTCGACTGGAACGCGAGCTAAATTAAATCATATTGTCTATCAGATTGAGTACATATTTCTTTGAAAACCATTGCGAAGTAAAGCTTCTGTAACGCTAGTTACTAGTTATTATTCTGTGCTACAGGACCTTTTCCCGGCATTAATTATACATAAAAACTTTCCTCTTGAATCACTCGTATCTACTAAAGAAAATCGCATCAAAATCCGTTGCGTTCTTTTAAAGATCTCATACATGGGGATACGGGGAGCGACAGAATTTTATATTATTTTGTGATTACTGATAGTAAATAGTGATAAAAAACGTGGATTAGGTACTCATTCCAATGTGTTATATTTTCTTGAGTTTGCACAACTATTACTCATCACAATAAAACAATTTTAAATACAACTTAAATCCGTTTAAAAATGTCAAACTAAACTAACTAAATTAAATTATTTCATCAAATTTGAATGTGCAAAACTGACACGACCAAATACAAATGTAATGAATAATACAGGTGACATAACGAAGGCGCTGACCTTTCTAGTTTGGCCGCGTAATATTGACTCGAGCAAGTGTTTTACAGTCCACCGATTACGTTTTAAGTGCAAAAAGTATTGGCCAAATATAGTTTGTTTTGTGGCTGTTATTTAGATCATATTACTTCTACTTCTGTTTTTGGAAAATTTGCTAAGAAGCAATTACTCAGTTTTATTGAAAATATATAAAACTTGCATAATAATACACCTCCTTCCGTTTGTTTACAAAATGATAAGTACCTACCTATCCTTAAGAACTGTACCAGGTGGCCCAAATAGTGACTTACAGAGACAAAACCTAAATGTCTTACACTGATATCCGAGATGAGGGATATCCGAGTCACACTCACATGCCGCAATTTTTTGTAGTTTCCGAGTCATTCAAACTTTATATTTGTATGGGGAAAATTCTACTGGGAGGCTATTTTCCTTCATTTATACGCTAGAAAGTACAAATCATGAAGATTATGCTACAGAAACAACCACTCGAAAAAACATATTACGAAACGGAAATAAAAAAAGAAGGAAAATAACCTGTCCGTCGAAATTTTCTAACACAACTTAACCAGCTGAATATCTCGAAAACTGCGGAACATACATGCGGGTGATTCGGATACACCATAGTATACGGTATTCAAATTTTGTTTTTAGACGTAACTATACGGGCCACCCTGTATAAATAATTTTTGTGGTGACCTAGTAGAGTAGGTGGAATTCTGTTCATACATACACACATAAATAACGCCTATATCCCTTACGGGGTAGACAGAGCGTTATCGGCCGTAAAACGGATATTAACACCACGTCTGACAAAAGTTTGAGGGTCAATCAGATAACTGTCTATCACTATAGTGACAAGTTGTCAGCCCATCGCCTAAAATTGCAATACACATCTAACCCTCGAGTCCTATAGTCGCCTCTTACGACACCCATGGGTAAGAAATAGGGTGATGCTATTCTAAGCCGGCATCACACGGCCGTGGAATTCTGTGTTATTTATATTTCTATGTCACTGAGCATACAGTAAGAACTACAAATTGTCGAGTCAGAGTCTACTCATTTAGAGCAGAACTTCATTAAACCGTCTTCAAAGTACATACACATATCACGCCTTTACCCTTTGCGGGGTAGGCAGAGCGTTACGTGTCAAATATTTGAGGGCAGTTTCAGAAAAATCTTGTATCACTATAGTGACAGGTTGTCAGCCTGTCGCCTAAAATTGTTATACACATGAAACCCTCAGGTCCCGTAGTTGCCTCTTACGATATCCGCGGGAAAGATATCGGGTAATGCTAGACTTATCTAATAACCAATCCCGTTAAAGATTATTGTAAAATATAGTTTATTCATGTCATGTCAGTTTTTTACGGCGGTATACGCTCAGCCTACCCTGCAAGGGATATAAGCGTGATTTATGTATGTATGTATGTTTCTAACGGCAGAAAGTGTCATCTTCTGCAACTCCGAAGGTAACCAGAAGTTAAAGGAAATAAGTTCAGGTCTAACAAGGTAGCATTTTTTTCTTACTCCTTCGTTTTTTACACTTTTTGTATGGAATGGTGACGTCATGAATGGTCGGTAGCCTCTGCCTACGTTCCGCCCGCGCGTTTTGTATTGCATTAGAAAAAGAATTGACCAAGGGCGAGTCGGACTCGCGCGCGAGGTTTCCGTACTTAATACTACAAATCTGAGAGTTTGTGTTTGTTACCTCTTCACGCTCAAACGGCTTGACCGATTTGCATGAAATTTGGAACACAGGTAGAGTATAACCCGGAATAACACAAAGGACACTTTTTACCGCGGGAAAACAACTATTACCACGGGAAAATGAGTGGCAGCGGGTGAAACCGCTGGGCGGAAATCTAGTTATGTATAAAACGGCATAATAAACAATTTGAAATAGAAGACTAGCAGAATAACCAGCGTCACAGCATGCTGTGACAACATGCTGAGTTAGAACCTTTTCACTGGCACATGCAGTACTTGGCACGACAAACTATCCCCACAATGTCTCTAGCCGTCACATAACTGCTTTAGAATACATCCTAAGTTAATGCTTAAATGTTTATTGTCCTGCATTATTGCCATGTAGGTACTGTTTTTTCAGTGAATAACTCATGTATCTAAATATTTATTTCATTCTGTGTTTTTATTATTTGTTGTTATTTATAGAAATACGTAATCTGTGAGAATTTCAACTCAAATACCGCCATGTGACAGACGAACATAGAGGCAGACAGACGGCGAAGTCTCAGAATAGGATCCCGTTTCGACCCTTTGGGTACAGAACCCTGAAAAGTGTATGGGAAAAAAGCGTCAAACACTCTAAGTCAGGGTTTCTTAAACAGTGATCCGTAGACCCCCTGTGGGTTTTGGGGGCTCAAACGTATACGTAAGAGTTGAAATATTTCTTTCCCGTGGGAGTCGTAACAGGCGACTAAGGGACTCGAGAGTGTGTATTGCAATTTTAGGCGATGGGCTGACAACCTGTCACTATGGCGATACACAATTTTCCGAATGACCCTCAAATATTTGTCACACATGGCGTAGATGGTCGTTTTTTGCGGCCGTTTGCGCTCTGCCTACCCTGCAGTGGAGAATAGGCGTGATATGTAGTGAAATATCAAACTTGCCTCGTTTACGACACCATACAACATATGTGTAAGTAGTGACCCCTCGCAGTTGGTAATAAAGGTTCTCGCCCATTTATTGTGCGAAGTTTCTCGCTCGCTTCGTTTGCGATACGAGCCAGTTCCAGGCTGTTTACACTATCAGCTAGTTCTAAGCCTCATCGCCAGTTTGTATCGTGTAATGTCGAGCTTGCTTCGCTCACGATGCGTGTCAGTTGTAAGCTGTTACTTGCGGCTAATGCTAAAGCTCTTAACTCGCGTTTGTAGCATTGAAACGTGGAGCTCGCTTCGCCTGCGATATGTGTACGTATCAGACTTTTTCATTTGCGGCTATTCGGCTTTGAATCTTGAATCTTGAATCTTTCATCCATGGAGTATTTTAAATTGTAAAAGCGGTCTATAACGCAAATAGGTTAAGAACCCCTGATCTAAGTTATGTTGTTTTGGTTTTCATTAGGTTTTTGTGTGATTAGCGAACCTGATATAGAGTTGGTGAAGTGAAAAAGTCTGTTAATTCGAGCCCAGTTTTTGCTTGTATGAAATTAGTATGCGTTTTTATACAATTTGGCGGTGATAGGATGGGGAATATTATGGTTATAAGTACATAATAACATACTAAGGTACTTGTGTCACTTGGTAGTTGTTTTGGGAGGCCCATTTCTTTTTCATATTACGACCTATGTTTGCTGGGAAAAGTTGTTCAGATTTACGAATAGAACTCACTCTTAAAATATTTACAATTAATTCAATAGGACCTTCGACTGTTGTGGCTGTTGACCACTAAAATCCACTGCTGGACATGCCCCCCGATGGGGGGTAATTGCCATACTCACCATGCTTGGTATACGGATTGGCGAGCGCAATAGGACCTTATATTGGTACAAATATAAGTAGACAAAGAAACTTAATGTCGTAAATGGCACAGAATACCTGTTCTAAATATATGTTAAAATGGCAATCTAAAAATCTATACGTAATCTCTTACTTTTAAAAACGAAAGCAAAATTACCCTTTTTTTCTCATTTTTCATGTGGGACACTGAGTCGGCGGACGACCATTAGGTCCTTGACGGTCCATAACGACCTTGAGTAACATCATCATCTATACATCATAGTCCACTGTTGGACATGGGCCAATACATGGAACATTTTTGCTATACTTACTTACCCTAGTACCTTTCGTCTGACAGACGCATGCGTTACATTACAGTACATTAAAATACGCAGCAACGGACGACAAGTGGGAGAACCGCCTAACATAGGTTACTCTTATTTATTTATTAATCTTTTTTGCACAGAAAGTACAAAGGGCGGGCCTAATGCCACGCGGCATTCTCTACCAGAAAAGATAAACAGAAAGAGTCAAAGCTGTAGCATTCTGCTACAATTACTACCATTTTTCTAAATATTTCCTGAAATTCATTTTATTTTATCAATTTGTTTGTTTACTTTCTTGATGTTATGTCAACCTCTCAAAGTTGACGGCTATCTATACATCATAGAGCCGCGTAGCTTTCTACTAAAAAGTTATTATACATTGATCTACCTCTTCGTATTTTCTGACCTCCTGGTACTTGTATCTAAATTTACTACGCCTGGCACTCTCCCTCTCCCTCTCCCTCCGGAGGAACTGAGGTCCCGAGCCCTCCAACGTGCCTCGGAGCCATCCTCATAACCACCTCATCATCAAGCTAACATGAGATGCCAACAGATCTCCATGGACAGCGACGACTGGCCACTGACAAGTTCCATGATCTCAAAATGACGGCTGACGAGGTCGACGATCGTCGAAGATTCTAGAACCGAAGAGGATGACGATCGAAATGAAGAGCGCGATCGTCATCGAAGCTTCTGGAAATGAACATGACTATCGAAATGAAGACTGTGACAGTCAGCGTCAGACGAGGGTATAAAAGCCACGTCAAGCAGCTAGGGGATCAGTTTTGGTCTGGACTCTAAGTTGTGATCTCGAAGACTCCCAGTATAGTCTCTCACTGAGTAACCACTGTAACAGTCTATTTTAGTCTTAAAAGTCTCCCCTCAAGCGCCTACGCCTCGTCGGATTGAAGATACAGCTGCTGCGAAGACGCTCCTCGCGCTGGACGCGCCGCCGTTACCTTCTGTGTGAGTGGCCAGGTTATAATTTTGGTTTTCGTATCAGGAGGTGGTTATCTGTTAATTCTTTAATAAAGCCTTATCGTTTACGTTCCCTCTTTTACTCCCTCGGCCCCTCACTTAGCGTGCGGGCGCGAGGCTTGCTAGGGTGCCTACACACAGGACACTCTACCCACACTTACTCACTCACGCCCTCCGGGGTCACAGGCACTCGTGTTCGCGAGACCACTCTACAAATACTTAGCTATAAGTATTCACCTGCGGTTACCTTGGCTCCCTGAGCGCCGGTGCCTCTCGGAGCCTAGATAACACGACAAAGCGGATGCCCAAACACAAAAAAAAAAAATCGTACCTAAAGTTCTTACTAAATGTAGCTATACAATACATAAGAAGAAATAAACAAAAAGGCAAGCATATAAAAATCCTCTTTATCCGCTGGACGGACTATAAAATCTGGTGAAATTTTAATAGCGACCGATACTGAAAACAGAGGACAACTGATAAGGACCAACTATTTCCAAGGCACATAAGTCGAAATATAAAAAAATTAAGCTTCCATAGTATCCCAAATCAGCTGATCGCAAATTTTGTATGGGAGGTAATTTTTCATTTTCATATTTCGACCTATGTTCCTTTGGGAAAGTTGTTCCCTATCACCAGCCCGTCTTGAGATTTTGCTATCGGTCACTAGTAAAATTAGACCCTATATACTACAGTATAGGAGACTACAGTCTCCTATTCCTCCTATTTACTAGATTTCCGCCCAGCGGTTTCACCCGCTGCCACTCATTTTCCCGCGGTAAAATGCCTATTGTTATTCCAGGTTATACTCTACCTGTGTTCCAAATTTCATCCAAATTGGTCAAGCCGTTTGAGCGTGAAGAGTTAACAAACATACATACACAAACACACACTCTCAGATTTATAATTTTAGTACGGATACCTGCTCCAACATTACGTAAATCTATAAGTAAATGTTGAAGTCGCAATAACACAACCCAGCTCGCTAAGTAGATACTTATACCTTTCACAATACCTGTGAACTTGGCTAATATACAGATTGATCTGTAAATTATTGTTATACTATTGGTAGCTGTTGGCGCTGACTCTGAAGAACGCATTACCTAATAAAGTTTCATAAGGCGAGTGTAGCCATGAACGGCCTCGACAGTGGCGCCACTCCACAGAAAAAAGTTTGGCTTTTCTCTGTTCTAATTATATTAAATTATATATTATACTAAAAACTTGGGCGACGGACATTCTAAGAGATTGTTTGTATTCCTCTTTAAACAAACAATCTCTCAGAATTCCCGTTGCCCAAGTGTTTTAGTATTATCCGTAAGTAAAATTAGAACCTGCAAACTCAATAAAATATTTACTGTATTGACAAAAACTGCCTAAAAACGGCCACTTTGCCTTAACCATATTTACAGCGAATATTTCATTGAGTTTGTAGGTTATTACTTAAGGATAATACTAAAAATTTGGGCAACGGACATTCTGAGAGATTGTTTGTATATAGAGTTTTTTTTTTGCGAAGTGGCGCCACTGTCAAGGCCGTTCACGAGTACACTTAATTGATTAAACCAGTTGTTTCAAAACACAGTGCACCGAAATGTCATACGCAGTGAACTCGGGGTTCTTTGATCTGTGGTTCAAAAGTTGTAAGTTCAATAGAATGAACTTTCGAATTGACCTTTTCACAATGGCCGGTAATGTGAGCATAGATATTTTTTCAGTGATTTTTATGACTGAAAAGAAGCCAATAGACAAGCATCTAAATCATAATAACACAAAAAAAACTATGATGCCGGCTTCAAATAGCATCTACCCAATTCTACCTGTGTGTGTCATAAGAAGCGACTAAGGGATGAATCAAAAGAGTTTATCAAAAATTTTGATAGGTGGACATTACACGCTAGAAACTGGCGAAGAGCCTCAACAATCTGGTGCCTATGTTATGAAACTACAGGCTACAAGTCTACAGGTGAAATTCGTAGTATAATGCGTAGCCGGTTGATATTCCCGGTAGCATAATGGCTAACCGACTACGCAATGCACACCGAATTTCACCTGTAAAATTGTAGCCTGTAGATTGATAATATCGGGTACTGGTAGTATGAACGGCCTGAAAATAGCACGTATCGCAAGCGAGCGAGAAACTTTACCCAATAAATGGGGGAGGACCCTTATTACCAACTGCGAGTGTAAAAATTTCATAGTGAAGTGAGGCACAGAGGCGCCCTCGATTTCCATTTCCACACCCTTTTATTCTTTCCATACCACATCCCGCATATAATCCCTTTTGGCAAAAAACGGATATTTACGCCACGTCTGACAAATATTTGAGGGTCATTCGGAAAATCGTGTATCGCCATAGTGACAGGTTGTGAATCCATCGCCTAAAATTGCAATACACACCCTCGTGTCCCTTTTTTCTTTCCGCACAGACTTTAGTCCTCCCTACATTGCAATGTATTTAGTATTTAGTGGTCGTAAAATCTTTTTCAAATGACCATAACCTGGAGCCAAAAAGCAATCATACCCTGGACTCCAATTGGTCCTTATTATCTGACGACTATTCGAATCACATTAGGCTGCATGGTGGTTCTCCCATTATTGACGGACAAATTTTTGACGCCTCCGTCAGCCAGACTAAAGGAAATTTCGATTTCCCATACAAAAAACAGATACTTACCAGTAACGCATGCGATTTAAGCAAGTTGACAGACGCATCCATCAGTCCGGCATAGTGTGGGCTTCGCATGGCTTCGCCTAGGGCGCGTTCAATTGAGCACGGATAATATATCTTTCGTCGCTCTTTTATACTTTGACAGTTCGTAAAACCGCGTTTTGGAGCGCATGGTAAAAAATTTCTCCTGACTGGCGTGCTAAAGCGCGGTTTTATGACCTGTCATCGGAGAAAATACCGACTAGGAGAAACAGCATGAACGTGCCCCTAAGCTTCTTGGATGTCTTCTATATCTTAGGTAGGCATACGAGGTCTTCTTGTAAGAGTTTAAAATATCATTTAAAAGGGACGCCTAGAACGACCAAAAAAGGTAAAATACATTCTTTGGTACTCACTTGCAAACTTTTGTCTTGTAAACACCGTGAACGCTACCACAGATAATAATACTACTGGCTACAGTAACTTTGTATACTTACCAATTAAAATCAAGAAAAGAATAAATTATTGTCAACCCAATAAATGGTGACTCAATCTACTGAAGGTACTCGTACCTTCTTACTGCTCATATTACTGCGACAGTTTTTTAATAAATTATTACTTAAACAACAAGGGAATTGGAAGGTAGATAAATAAGTACACCTAGAAATACCTACCTAGGCAAAAATATTGGATACTTACAGTAAAGTGAAGCATAAAATAAAAACCCGGAACTTAATTGCAAATAGTTTTAATTAAGTAATCCGTCTCGCCAACGTCCTTTGTTTTAAACAATTAACATCTAGATCAGGAAATCCTGGTCACTGAATCATTTAGGTAGGTACTGCGAATTTAAAATAAGAATAAACGTTAAACTTACCGTTAAAATCCTTTCCAGCTAGTGACAAGTTTCAATAAGGAAAAGACACACACTAATCACAAGATCTAAACTGATAGAGATAAACACTTGTTTCTAAATTTGAATTTAATATCTATATGTTTACTATAATATTAAAATAATAATCCAATGTAAGCACGAAACTTTTTGCAACACACTTTTTAATGTTAAAAAGTATAATAAAAAGAAAACACAGCACTGGCGCGTATTTTGAATTTCGAACAAGATGGCGCGGTCGCCTGTTCTCCGCAGGTTGCCGAGGTCGACTGAACGCGAGCTAAGCTAAAATTGGCGAGAGAATTACGTGTTCCAAAAGGCCTGAGGTCGTTTCCGAAGGAAAACAGCTTCGATACATTTCGATTCGGACGGATTTTGTCATAATGTGCAATTAAGTTGCAGGACTTTTATGTGTAATCTACCCACAAATCAAAGTATTGACAAGGTAAGGTATCATTGGTATGGAGGAAACTGGATGCCTTGTTGAGAGTTACACTATTGAGTTGAGGAGACTCAAGATTTTATGTCGTCATTACTGAACGCAGAAGATGGGGTCCCATCCAAGAGAAAAGTTATTTTTATAGGTAGGTACTAGGTAAGTATTCAGTTTTCATTTCAGATAATGACGACGCTACTGTATAAAAATATTAATTTGTAGATAGAAAGACAGATCAGACCTATAGACAGAAAATGCTGTACGAAATATTTATTTTGTAAGAAAAATATAACTACCCGCTTACCCGGTTTCACCCGCTGCGCTGCTAACAGTTTTCCTGCGTGAATAAAGACTTTTTCCCGGCATGTCTCCATATATTCAAAAACGCATCAAAGTGTGTTGCGTAGTTTTAAAGATCTAACTTAGCGTACAACGGGACACCGGGACTCGGGAAGTGACTTTATTTTCAACTATGTAGTTAAGTTATAGTGATAGTGAAAAAGGCACTCTGCTAAAGTAATATTTTGTGAATTTAGTTCAAAGTCATTTCAAGTATGATTGCGACGAGTTTTCCATGTCTTTAGCCGTTCGGGGGGTGGGTTCCCTCTAAAATATTAAATTGCTCTTGCAAAACGTGAACTTTGTGGAATTTCTAAAAAATAAAGAACGATTATGATTGACGTCAGATGACGTCAGAAAGGAACTAATTTACTTATTATCTCAGAAAATATAGGCTAAATTACTGGTTCGCAATGAAGAACCATAAACAAGGTACCATAATCTTGTATATGTAGAAAGTTCCCAAATATATTTACGACTCTCTCTACCTTAGTATTTCGTCCGTGGTCTCTACCTTGGTAGTTTCAACTAAGAGCGCCATCTGCTATCGAGTAGCAGAACTACTAGCACAGCACCATCTAGCGGCAACAATAAGTTTTATCCTGAAACCATGAAACCACGCATTGAAAAGCTGAATGGAGTTTGCGCATTATACGTACAAGTCTAGAAGTCCTGTGAATACTTATAGTTTCTTAGTAAATCGTGCTATTTTAATTTGTCGGTGTATAAATTATAATAATCTCATTGGCATTTTTTCGTCAACCTGCTGAGATGTAAAAAATCTCAAGGTTTATTTTAGCTTTACCAAACCAGTATTTATATTTATTTAGCAATTAAAAATAATTATTTGTTGGCAGTATACCTAACTACTAGCTGACAATGTACCTTGTCAACCTTTGTGCAGAACAAGCTCAATATTTAGTGATATGAAAATCTAATAATAAAAATATACGCTTAGTACAAATTAAATAAATAGGTTTCAAACCTCAGTGTTCTTGTGACAGTGCCTAGATTAGTAGCCGACCTGATTTGCAGTCATTTGGCCTATAGTGCTATACTAAAACACCAAAAATATTTTATTAAATCTGTTTTTTTCTCTACAACTGTTGAACCTGAAATAAAATTATTTTTGTGAATGAACTAGTAAAAATTTTACCAATATGTCTTTTGTGAAGTGCTGTTTTGACGGTGCCGAAGGCCACGACTTTTTGGAATCCTTCGTCCAAAAGTGTACGGACCCTGGGTGTAAGTACAAAAAACCTTATTTTTAACATTCATAATATTAAATGCAGAACGCCTTTGCTATTTGATGAAGGATATTTATTGCGTTCTGGCATAGCTTCAGAATAACTATTGTTACTATTTTTGGCTTTGCATAGAACGATTTATTATTTTTTGTCTCGTCTCTACATTATTGATTACCTTCATCTGGCGCCAAAGTACAATCAACTTCCGGGCTCGTTCAAAAATTGATTTTAATTATTTTTTAAATAAAAATCTACACGCTAAGGAATTGTAGCACAAATAAACAAAACCTCGCCACGATTATATTGATAATAAAGAAGGTAAATTTCAAATAGAATGTTTAAATTGCACAAATAATTTATTTTGATTTATTATGATTTTGGACATGAATATTCAGTTTTTGAAAGAACTTCTGATTTTGAATCATATGCATGGCTGCAACTGTTTAGTGTGAATAGTGTATTTTGTGTTTTTTTTGTATAACGTTGTCTCTTTCTACACATGCACTACATGCAATGGCTGTGAAAGAAAACTACAAGAAAAAAACTTATCGATTGTGACTCATGTTGTGACTCCACCTCAACGCCCAATTTTTTCGATAAAATGTGCTAAACCCCATTTTCCGTGTACTGAAAGTGAGGATTATTGTGACAAAATGGCATCAGGTGAGTTTCATGAACAGATGTGTTAATTTTTTTGAGTTTTTCAATGTAAAATCTTGTTTACAAAGTTCGATTTGACATCTGTTCAAGTTGGGTGGCGCCATCTTGGTTGTCATTCCTCGTCAATTTAGCGTTTTCTTCCGCGTTGATTTTACAATTAAATGTTTTCTGCTTGAATTATGTTAAAAGTGCTAAGACAAGCCAATGTTCGAAGTGATCTTACCAACCTGTGCACATGAAACAATATTCTGAATTGTGAAATCAAAACCTGACTGTGAAAGGTGGATATTGCAAAATGTCCACTACAATCGCACAGAGTCAGTCCAAAACCACCACTACGACGGCTGCAAAGCCCCAGAAGACGTATGGAAAGATCGTGCTCACGTTACACAACCTTCTGTTACCCGAAAATGTGTTCAAAGAAACGCCATCGCAGACAGATGGGCTTGACATTGAGACCGAGACAGATCTCCGTATTCTCGGCTGCGAGATGATTCAGACCGCTGGAATCCTGCTCAAACTGCCCCAAGTAGCAATGGCTACTGGCCAAATCTACCTCCAGCGATTTTACTACTCAAAATCCTTTGTCAGATACCCCATGGAAACAATGGCCATGGGCAGCATTTACTTAGCCTCAAAAGTTGAAGAGAAGCCATGTAGGATCCGTGACGTCATCAACGTTTTCCATCATATCAAACAAGTGAGAGGACAGAAGAACATAAGCCCACTTATCGTTGACCAGAACTATATTGAACTGAAGAATCAGGTTATCAAAGCTGAACGAAGGATCCTGAAGGAATTAGGCTTCTGTGTTCATGTGAAGCATCCACACAAGCTCATTGTCGTATACCTGCAGCTGTTACAGTATGAAAAAAACCGTCAACTCATGCAGATGGCTTGGAACTACATGAATGATGCGCTTAGAACAGATGTGTTCATGAGATTCCCACCGGAAACCATTGCATGCGCTTGCATCTATCTGACTGCCCGTAAAATTGGGCTGCCATTGCCCAACAACCCACATTGGTTCTTACTTTTCAAAGTCACTGAAGAAGAAATTAGAGATGTGTGTGTAAGGATCTTGCAGCTCTACAAGAGGCCTAAAGTGAATCCTGATGAATTAGAGCAGAAGATTGATTTACTCAAGCGAATTTATCAAGCAAATAAACAGATGCAAGCTCAGAAAGAGCGGGAAGCAGCTAAAACAGAAGAAAAGAAAGCGGAATCTCCCGCCTCAACTTCTAAAGACACTAAGAGAGATGTTAAGAAAGAGAAATCACCTAAAACACCACCACTCTCTTCTAAATACCATAGCTCCCATAAGTCAAAAAGAGAGAGAAGATCACGGTCACCATATGACCGCAAACGTGAATATTCATCTAGCTCAAGCAAAAGACATAAGTCGAGGTCGAGAGACCGAGAGATGGACCGTTCAAGGGAAAGAAGATCCGATGACAAGAGAAGTCGAACGTCTTCTAGAAAGTATGATGATTACGACAGAAAGTCTAGTAGGGACAGTAGGGATGATAAGAGGAAACACTAGTAAATTAAGACTTGAATTATTATTACCTTGAATAAACTTACCTTATTGAATTTAGTTATATTTTATTTTTTATATCCTCAGATAAAATAATGTGTTAGAAAAAATTATAAACTGAAATACCTTCAGATTTCATTACATTACATGCATAAACAGCCCCAACAGTCTAATGCTGGACTGTTTAATTGCTAAAACTATATTATTATTGTTATAACTATATTTATGTTATTTAATAAAAGTAGAAAGTAGTAGATTATTAATATGCAACAACACAAACAGTGTAGGTAGTAATTATAAGGTTTCACTGATAGCATTTGACTGATAGCAGTTTTTTCCTATTGATGACATATAATGATTATTAAGGAATCTACATCTACCTCTACACTAATGTTATAAAGAGGAAATATTTGTTTGTTTGAATTGAAAAGGCTGGGAAACTACTGAACCGATTTAAAAATTCTTTTACCATTAGAATCCTACAATATCCCTGATGAACATAGGCTATATTAAAATGTCTTATTCCCGCGGGAAAACGGTTAGAAGCAAATAAAATGACTGCCCAGGCTGCTAGTAGGTAAATAAAGTAAAAAGTAACCAAGAGTGTTGGATAAGCCCAAATTTAGGATTGTGTACACATCAATGCATAGCATACATAGTTTAAAAACTACATACATACATACATATATCACGCCTTGCGGGGTAGGCAGAGCATAAATGGCCGTGAAAAACGGTAATTTACGCCACGTCTGACAAAAGTTCGAGGGTCAATCAGATAACTGTGTATCACTATAGTGACAGGTTGTCAGCCCATCGCCTAAAATTGCAAAACACACCCTCGAGTCCCTTAGTCGCTTCTTACGACACCCACGGGCAAGAAATGGGGTGATGCTATTCTTAGCCGGCATCACACGGGAATCTTAGCCGGCATCACACGGGAAAAAAACGGGTTGAAAAACTGACACCAGAGTTCATTGAGTCGTTGGACGACTCGGTATCCCACACGAAAAGAAGAAGCATACATACAGACATAGTTGCAGTCACTTAGGTAAGAATTTTAATTCATTACCTAAAATAAGTTACATAAAACAAAGTTCTTTGCGAAGCAACATAAAATAGCTTATAGCATCTTCCCGACAAAGATGTAATATGAGGGCCCCATTGGAGACTTGAGTCGAGAGTAATCCCTAAGAAAACTGTACTGGTAGTAAACTCTAATTTTTCATTATTAAGTACGACATGATCAGGCCTGGGCCTGGCACACTATGATTGACGGCCGATGTGGCGCAGTGGTAGTGGGACTGCCTGTGACGCAAAGGTTCTGGGTTCGAATCCCGGTAGGGCACTCAAAAAGTTGATATTTATCACTTTGAATACCAAATTTTTAAAACACTTCCCATGTTAGGTATACAATTTATCACAACATTTATCACTTGAATATGTGAATTTGTTCCCAGTCATGTTAGGATATTGCAGGTGGAACCATCTGATAGTCCGAAAAGAAATATGGTTCCGTGCTTCGGAGGGCACGTTAAGCCGTCGGTCCGGGTTGCTGTCTATGTTTACTTAGACGGCGGTCGTAGAGAAGAGAGACTTATGATAAAAAATCAAACATATGTATCATAAACAAGAAAAAACTGGTAATGGTAGGTATTAAACATAAAATAAGTGCTACACTTGGCTACGCTTCACAATTGAAATTAATGTTGTGACTTGCAAGGATGTTGTCATTCGATATGTGTGCATTTATATAAAAAATACTGTCCCCTGTGACGTCATAAAGCGTAGCTATTTTTGTTTTCTTTTTCCTTTCCAGTGATCATTATTTCGGTTCAGTGTGCCAAGCTGAGCCTAATAGTCCAAGAGCTAGCCACGTGAAATCCTATACGATTTAATAATGTTACGAAACTAGATGTAATCGTCAGTCAGTCTATGCTTTTAACAGATTAAGGTATCAGGTATTTCAAAGTTTTAATATTGCCTGGTACTGCTTTTCCACCAAGTAATACTTGTAGGAAACGGTAAAAAAAAAATTACAGTACCATACGAAACACAGAGCCAAATGAACTTTGAATATTTTATTCATGATCATAACCAGCAGCACCCCCCATTCGTTCATTGGGTCGTTCGTCGACTCGGAGTCCCATACGACAGAAGAATAAGACCAGCAACCCCTATTGGAGGGTATTTTCACACTCGCCACGCTTTGCAGGCGGGTTGGCGAGCATATTGTTAGATATTGAGGTCAATTCGGGATTTAAATTTTCCTTACTTGCCTTAAATTAGTGCTGTCACTTTCCGTCAAATAGGTTTAGAAAAGGATAGAAGATATCGAAGTCCTGTCATTTTTAAAAACGTCAAGGGTTTTTTCGCCTTTCCTAGTCAATTTAGTCGCCATTGTTTTGATCGTCGCCTTATTTTGACAGATAACACGTATTTTGCATGAAATGACACGACTAAAATATCTCCTATTCTTTTCTAAACCTATTTGACGGAAAGTGACAGCACCAATTTAAGGCAAGTAAGGAAAATTTAAATCCCGAATTGTGGCCATTGTATTTTTACACGCTGCTGTTTTCTTAGTTATCTTTTCCGATACCCACGTGTAGAAATGGGGTGGTTCTATGCTAGCCTTTTCTAACACGCAACGCAATGTATGTTTTGAAGAGGTATACCTGTCACATGTCTTAGACCACCATCTCTTAGACTATAAGCGGCCTTTCGGCTTTCAGTTCAGTTTATAATTAGCGCGGGAAGCCGTCGCGCGCGGGATTGGTCGGCCAGCGTCGCGCGCCCTTTATTGTGAAACCGGTTCGATTTGGATTTTCCCGTGGGAATAATTGTTTTTCCCATAGTGTCTTGTTTATTCAGTATTTTTTACTTAATAAGAATAAATTAAATTAATCGATTAATTTGTGTAAATATAATAGTGTGATGCTAAAGAAATACATTTAACCATTTTACGTACATATTAAATTATGTTTTATTATTAAATATTACAAATATCTTTCAATATTACATTTTGCAATGCGCTTGCCAAACCGCCTGCCAAGGGTGGTGAGAATGGCAATACCCCCCAACAGGGGGAAGCCCATGTCCAGCAGTGGACTGTTGTGGCTGATAATGTTTATGTAATGTTAATTACAAATATCAAACTAATAGGTACTTACTTACGGAAAATTTCCTTTCAAGTATAGTGCCTAGACTAGCAGAAAAAAAACAATCAGTTACCAATTAATTTTGAGAAGGAGTGTGTAGCTGTAGGGCTTCAGGCTGTAGAGCGGTGCATACATACATATATCACGCCTGTATTCCTTGCTGGGTAAGCAGAGCGTACATACATACATATACATCAGCCTATTGCAGTCCACTGCTGGACGTAGGCTTCCCCCAGGGTACGCCATAGGGCCATTTTGGCTCTATCCATAGGAGGTTTTGCCCAATAGTCACCACGCTGGGCAGGCGGGTTGGTAACTTTAAGCAGAGCGTAAACGGCCGTAAAACAGTCATTTTCGCCACATCCGACAAACATTTAGGGGTCATTCTGAAACTTGTGTCTCGCCATACTGGCTGGTTGTCAGCCCATCGCCTAAAATTGCAATACACATGTAAGCCTCAGTTGGTTATAAATTTAAAATTCTGCAGTCAACTATATCATCATTATGCATTTATGCACCCTATTTCATTCCCGTGGGAGTCGTAAGTGGCGACTGAGGGACTCGAGGGTGTGTATTGCAATTTTAGGCGATGGGCTGACAACCTGTCCCTATGACGATACACAATTTTCCGAATAACCCTCAATTATTTGTCAGACGTGGCATAAGTCCGTTTCTTGAGGCTGTTTACGCTCTGCCCACCCCGCAAGGGATTATAGGCGGGATATGTGTGTGTATGAAGAATCATTCATAATATCATTATTTTACGTCATAAATCACGTTAAGCATACGAGTATTATATTAAAGTATTATATTACATAAGAAATGCTTTCGGCTTTAACTTAATAGCGTAGACATTTTCGGCCAAGGCAATCCGGATTTACCCAGACTTAAAAAATAGGACGAACACTTTTTAAAAGTTAAGTAATGTAGGTTCGGCCAATATCTTTGTTAATAGGATTAATGAAGCAAGCTTATAGTTTTAACATACATACATATATCAAGCCTATATAGGCCTATATAAGATGCGATATCGGCAGAGCGTAAACGGCCTTACAAACGGAGATTTACGCCTCGTCTGACAAACATTTGAGCGTCATTCAGAAAATTGAGCATCACTATAGTGACATGTTGTCAGCTCATCGCCTAACATTGCAATACACATGTAACCGTAGATGTGGATGGATAACCCGTGATGGTGACAGACGGACTGACAGACAGACAGCGAAGTTTCACAGTCTCAGTAGGATCGCGTTTAGACCCTTTGGTACGGATTCCTAAAAAACAGTCAATAGACTCAATTCTGGCAGCAATCTTACTTAGCTTAATTTAAGCAAGACTTGTCTTGCTAAATCAGTTTCTTAAGTCTTGACTTAAATAAAAGAAAGAATACAAAACAATGGCAACGAAAACAACAGCTGTTATTTGTTCCTTCATTTTACATGGGTGTCGTAAGAGGCGACTGAGGGACTTGAGGGTGTGTATTGCAGTTTTAGGCGATGGGCTGACAACCTGTCACTATAGTGATACACAGTTATCTGATTGACCCTCAAACTTTTGTCAGAAGTGGTGTTAATATCCGTTTTACGGCCGTTAATGCTCTGCCTACCCCGTAACGGATATAGGCGTGATTTGTGTATGTATGTATGTATTTTACATGTGTTTCTTCATGAGAGACCAGATATTGTAGGTACATATGTTCACCTACCAAGCCTAGGTATGCCTTCTAATTTATTTTTTACGAATCACACGTCTTCAATAGCTATCTATATTGACAATTAAAGATAAGAAATGAGTAACCAGAATCGAGAGCCTTGCATGTCTTATAATTACGCATGAAATCAACGTATTGTTTTGTCATAAAGAATTTACTATTTCGGCTGATAGTGAATCTACGAGATTTACGTAAGGATGCCAAATCTTTACTTTGACTTCCGTCAGTGTGCGATCGCGTTCGCAACATGAGTGTTATCTGTAGTCTTCTTATCAGTGCCTATCGTAGTTCAGTCGGCAACGCGAGTCGTACGTAGACGACCCTTTGATCTTACGCCTCATATCATAATATACATAAAATCACAATTTAATATCGATTCACTAAGAAACTGTAAAGTTGCGATAGTTAGTCATAAACATGTTCTATTACGGGTAAAATTGTTCGACATTCTAATGTGTTTAAAAGTTGTGCAAAATCAGGGAAATATTATAATTAAAAATTGATTTATTTTCACGAGTATTACTCTTGATGTAGAGGGCTTAACTCTACCAAATGATAAACAAGAAAGTCATGTAAAGCTAAGATCATAATACAAATTGTGTTTAAGGAAAGGGATTTTACGGAACGGCCTTGGTGTTAAGTGGTTAGTGATAATATTATTATGTATTCAATTATTATGTTTATTATTGTTGCAATGACGCATAAAAAGTGATAGTGCAAAGCAACATTATACGACTTCATATTTATTGAGCAAAACACAAGCGGAGTTCGTTTAAGACATAGAAATAAATTCATATTTAGTAATTATGCATTCAATACTAAGGATTTGAACAATTTTATTTACAGTGCATTTAAATTTACGTAGCTACCACAAAAAAGTATAAAATTTGGTTATGCATGTCGCAAGAAATGATTTATTCTAAGAAATACCAAGCACTTGTAAAGTAAGTGTTTCTCATAACATTAACAACACTTAAACGTGGAATTAATAACTTATTATTACTAAAACGACAAGTGGAGATAATAGTAGCTATTAAGAATAAACAGTTGAGTGATATAACGACTTATAAATTACTGCTTACAACAGTTCAAACGTGAAACGATGTTTATTTCCCATTTGCCTACCGATTCGTTAAAAATGACAAGACATGATTGCGTCGAGAAAAGTGATCAAATAAAGTGACCTAGGAATCATCAAAAAATTACGAAGCAATGTCGTGTCGTGAAAAGTAACCAAACAGTCAAATGACAAGTGATCTAAAGTTATTCACAAAAAATGAAAAGACATTGAAAAGACAATTTTCAAAGTGATCAAACAGTTGAGTGAGAAGTGACCTCCCTGCCGCAGACCAATCAAGTGATTGGCAATTAACAATGATCCCGATCAGCAAAGTGGTCCACCGGGCGTGCTTCGTCATGAGCAGGACGGTCTACATGACCTGTAAGTTTATTTTTACCGGTTTTATTTGGACAACTACAGACATAGAATTCTGATTAAAATATATGTGTTATTGTCGAAGATCTAACAGATACCTATCAATAACACAACTTGACTAATTACATTATATATGTATATATTTTTTTGTTTTTTTTTCAATATTTATTTCTACAGTCTTGACGTTTTTACAAAAATTGTATGCTATAATTTTGATACAAACCTTTTGTATTAAGAATGGCTAAATTAGAAATTGTAACGGCATTTCTCTAGTTTCTATCTCGAAAAAACCGTAAAATCTCGCGAATATTTGAGCGCCAAATGATTGGCTGTTTTCCTCTGGCGCAGCGCAGCGCGAATCAATGAGACCAACTTTTCAGGTGAAACAGGGGGTCTCCGGGACCACCAAAGCAGTGGAAATCGAATGCCACCTCATCTCAGAAAAATTCATAACTGCATTAAAACGTTATTTATCGTAAATCCGCTTCTGTCAATTAAGGTACCTACAGCTTCATGTAGTATTTTTTTGTTGTTGTGTTGTGTGGACCGAAATAAATGTGTTTTCTTTCTTTCTTTCTTTCTTCATAAGTATGTTTACCAAATGTTGTATTAGTAATAAAAAGTTAAAGGTGTAGCCACTTTTAGCAATTTCTCTTTTTGTACATACAGAAACACTAATATTAACAAAACATTATGTAAATAAGCATCTGTATTTAAATAAATAAAATAAATATCCTGGACAACACACAGCACACTCCATCTAGCCCCAAACTAAGCAAAGCTTGTAGTATGGGAACTAAATAGATGATATTTGTACTTATATACTTTTTTTGTAAATAAATACATATGATACATAGGAAACACCCGGACTAAACACAAATATCTGAATCTGATTTCAATCCAACAAAAGCGGTTTTTTGACAAATTACTTTTTAATCGTTAATAAATTATGTTTTAATTTTTAAGTGATGAGGGAGCTAGTTATGCTCCATAATACTCCACTTTATTGTAATAATTATGAGAAAATTTGCTGAATGATATATGGAAATTATGAAGAATGCGTTCTTTTCTTGTCTGATGGTTTTCTCATCTTGCACACTTTAATCAATGTCACGCATTGACAGAGGCAGACAGACGTGCTTCGGACGTCGGTCCCGGTTGCTGTCTTTAATTAATAATAAAAAATAATAAAAATCATTTATTGCCTTTAACAATTCAGCTTAAACTAACTAGGTATATACAACAGTAATTATAGTAAAGGCAAAAGGATGTGTCTCAGCTTGTGCTGACGAGAACTGAGTTCCTCCCTAAGATATTGGGCGGGGGAAATGTGCTAGGGCTATATAACAGATACTAGTGTGAGCAATGACTATATATTATGTGAGTAATTACTTAGATGGCGGTCGTCATAGATAGACCTACTACTACGGCGGTTGAAAAATTCTGACACTAGGGTTTATCGGATCGTTGGACGCCTCGGTGTCGGCAGAAGAGCTCAGGCAGAGTGTTGGTCAAGCGTCAAATTCTGTTCCCAGAAAACATGAGTTGATAAACAAAAATTGGACATTCCTATTTATTGAAATCGATAATGATGTTCGATTAAATACGGTCGCTGTTATTAAAGTACAAAAAAATTTGACGCACGTTAAAAATATATTTCCATATGATACGACGTTGTAAAACAGCCTGAACCGTGTCTAAGATTTTATGTAAAATCACGGAGTAGGTCCAATTTTTATTCGTTCTTTGAGGACATACCATTGTTTGTGTGACTTGCACCGACACGAACATTATTAAAAAAAACATCCTACTCTTTCTAGACCACCGAGAGTGAAAAAAATCTTACCAAAGGCCAATGACTTTATACCTACCGCCATTATAAAGACGTGGTCGGCCCTTATTAGTCCCTCAGTTGTAAAACTTCAGATTTAACAAAAGCCCATTAACTATTATCCAAGTTCAAATTAGGACTGTGAATTGCACATTTATCTTTAGCTATATGTAGAATTCCTTATGAAAGTGTAATAAAACCCATTGTTTTTTTTATTATGCACCCTATTGTTATGAAATTTTACTAGTGACCGATAGCAAAAACTCAAGAAGGACTGGTAATAAGAAACAACTTTCCCCAAGGAACATAGCTTGAAATATGTCAAAAAATCCAGCCCATCTTGTGTATACTAATAGGTCACTAGTAAAATTTCACTCTATATGTTCCGGATTCAAACCACGCATTAGTTACGGATGAAGGAGCGTATTTTTGAAAAATATCGCAGTCTAAAAATTCTTTTACGAGTTTTCTAACTACTCGTATTATTAATTTTTTGCTACTCTAAATTGTCTAGGGTATGTGTGAATATATTTTAGTAGTAGGACTGAGGACATCTAATACAATGAGCAGTTAGACTTACGCAGAGAAAATATCAAGATTTGCGCCAATATTTTAAGCCTGCACCGAGCGAAATCCGACCGTCCAGTGGCGCCCTCCCATGCTTTTAACAAATTTCTCTAAATCTGTAACAAATATCAAAAATATAAAACGGAAAAATTGTTGTCCTATACGATAGGTTTATACCGAAAATCAACAATGAGCTTTTTATTGTGTTATAAATTTTAAATCACTAAAACGGAAAATGGTAGCCACCGTTTTCCGTTTTAGTGGTTTAAAAGCAAAGCTTATTGTTGTACCTTAAAATAAATTTATCGTATAGGACAACAATTTGTCCGTCGTAGATTTTGAATGCTTGTTCTAGATTTTATTAAATGATTAAAAAACAGGTGAGGGCGCCACTGGACCGTCGGGGCCGCCTAAATGATTGGGATTATCAAGCTATTCTGTTAATCAATTGATAACATTTATAAATAGGATTATCATATTTTGTACTAGCGGCTCACCAACCGGTTTTACCCGCTGCTACGCGATTTCCCGTGGGAATGTAACCTTTTCTCGGCATAAATTATACACCATAAACCTTTCTCTTCAATCACTCTATCTATTATAAAAACTGCATCAAAATCTGTATGCATACTTTAAAAGATCTAAGCATACATAGGGACAGCCACAGACACGGGAAGCGACTTTATTTTATACTATGTAATGATAATGATACAAGTGATGATATCGACGAAATTCTTAGAAATATTTTTGTTAATAGTTTCGAATATACTTAACGTCATAATCATAACACAATTCGATGCATAACATTAATGACATAAATAGAACGGCAGGTAATGTAATACAATACAGCATGTATGCAAATACACACATCATGCCTGCCCTCCTTAAGGGGTAGGTAGAGCGTAGGCCATAAAAATACGGACATTCGTCTGTCAAAATGTAAGAGGAATATTTCTGTTTTTTTTGTCTCATTATAATATCAGCCCGCCGCGCCGCCGCCTAGAATAGGTACAGTCAAGCACACTTCCAGCCCGAAACTTGAGCTGCCAATGTAAGTCTAATACGCTCGGCATAAGAACGGTCCTAAAGTTCACACTGTGTAATCCAGCCTGCGCTTGACTGTACCACGAAAACCCGGTAGTGTAAGAAGACCTTTTGATCCGCGTAAAGTGCAAATAAACACACATAACTTTCTTTGTAAACAAGCTACACTAAGTAAACAAAACCGCGAAGGCTGCTTTATTTAGGTTAAGGATACTGCTGTTTATCATTTGGCTATGAATTGAAATTGAAATTATGTTTAGCACTTCACTTATTAATAATGTGACGTCATAGGGTTGTTGTTTATGTTTGAGGTGATGACCAAAAACTAATTTTTTGCATGGAGTAAAAAAACTAAGTACATTACGTTTTTCAAACTGAACAATGAGTACAGAGGCGATGTAGGAACTATAGATGAAAATTGTAGGTTTAGGACTAAAAATGCATATAGGTAAGGTATAAAAAACTAACTGCAAATATTTTAAGAGGTGAACCAGTCCATGAAACTGAACAACTTTGCCCAAGGATAATGGACCTCCCATATAAAATGTTGCAGCCAACCTGGTCAATTCAATTTGTATGGTTCGTAATTTTTATTTTTCGACCTATGTTCCTGGACAAAGTTGTTCAGTTTTATGGGCTGGTACACCCCTTAAAATATTTGCAGCAAATATTTTACACTAAATTCCAGACTAAACTAAATTTAGTTTAGTTTAGCTTGTCCAAATAAGTTTATAAATGTACTAGATTTCCGCCCAGCGGTTTCATCCGCTGCCACTCATTTTTCCGTGGTAATAGTTGTTTTCTTGCGGTAAAAAGTGGCCTATGTGTTTTTCCAGGTTATACTCTACCTGTGTTCCAAATTTTATCCAAATCGGTCAAGCCTTTTAAGCGTGAAGAGGTAACAACATACACACACACAAACTCTCAGATTTATAATATTAGTACGGATTCTGTATTTTCCAGCATCGATCAAACACTGTAAAATTTTCTTATTTTACTTATCTCTTTCATATTTGTCCCCAGGCTGTTGCGGTTGTTGCAGCGCTTTGCGGCCGCGCTACAAGCGTCTAGTCGACAACATATTCCCCACGTCGCCACAAGATGGCCTCGTCAAGTCCAACATGGAGAAACTCATCTTCTACTCGCTGTCCAGTCCAGAGAAGCTGGATAGAATCGGGGACTATCTGTTTCAGAAGGCTTCGAGAGATATATACAGAAAGAGACATGGGTAAGAATACATTGTATTGTTTTTAGCAACATGTTTCTATAATAGATGGCCTCGTCAAGTCCAATATGGAGTAACTCATCTTCTACTCGCTGTCCAGTCCAGAAAAACTGGATAGAATCGGGGACTATCTGTTTCAGAAGGCTTCGAGAGATATATACAGAAAGAGACATGGGTAAGAATACATTGTATTGTTTTTAGCAACATGTTTCTATAATAGATGGCCTCGTCAAGTCCAATATGGAGTAACTCATCTTCTACTCGCTGTCCAGTCCAGAAAAACTGGATAGAATCGGCGACTATCTGTTTCAGAAGGCGTCGAGAGATATATACAGAAAGAGACATGGGTAAGAATGCATTGTCTATGTTTTAGCAACATGTTTCTATAATCTCGTCAAGTCCAATATGGAGAAACTCATCTTCTACTCGCTGTCCAGTCCGGAGAAACTGGATAGAATCGGCGACTATCTGTTTCAGAAGGCGTCGAGAGATATATACAGAAAGAGACATGGATAAGAATGCATTGTCTGTGTTTTTAGCAACATGTTTCTATAATAGATGGTCTAGTCAAGTCCAATATGGAGAAACTCATCTTCTACTCGCTGTCCAGTCCAGAGAAATCGGATTGAATGATTGTAAGAACATAATTTAATTTAGTTTCAAGATACCTCGTTTTCTTCTCTTTCATCTCCATTAGGTTGGCTGGGAGAGATTTCTTATATTTATATAAATAAGCTCGTCTATGTTTTAAGTTTATGTTTTCACATCTTGTATTAATGTGTACAATAAAGGATTCGTATAAAATCGGCGACTATCTGTTTCAAAAGGCGTCAACAGATATATACAGAAAAATAAATGGACAAGAAAAAAGCATTGATGTTTTTAACAACATGTTTCTATAATATATGGTCTCGTCAAGTCCTACCTAGATAGGATTACTGTTGATGAGGAAGATGTTATTCGGAAGAGGAAGTAACAAGCTGGAAATTGGTGGATGCGGATAAGGATGAGGAAGAGAGTGTGTGTCAAACTATGGAAATAGAGGTTGATGGCTCTTGGCTTGGCTATGGTTACGCGTATGTGCGATCGAATCCCTCCTAACTTCCTCTTAATCTATAAGGAAGCGGAAGAGTAGTTTGAGAATTTTCTTTCATGTGGTAGCAGATTAGGAACGTCAGAAATAGCGGAACTTAAGGCGAGTGTAGCCGTCAACGACCTCGACAGTGGCGCCACTTCACAAAAAAAGTTTTCTCTTTATACAATCAATCTAAATATCCGTTGACCAAGTTTTTAGTATTATCCTTAAGTAAAATTAGAACCTGCAAACTCAATGAAATATTCGCTGCAATTAAAGTTATGGTAAAAAGTACCCCAAAAACGGTTACTTTTGGTATTAATTGCCATAACCTCTTCTAGTGGTTCAGCCTGCAATGTCTCACGAAGGCAGTTTGAAGATACAATAACGACACCTTCGAGCAACGACGGCCTTCCGTCCCGGAAGGGAGTAGGCATACAAAGTATTTCCCCTCTGTCAAAGTACAAGCAAAAATGGGCATTGACGTTTATAAAAACAAGTTCCGTTCAGATTTCTTCCTAGACCGAGTCCAGTCGTGCAAGTGAACACATGTGAACGCCGCAATATTAAAAATGCCGAATTGCTCAGTTTTTTGTTGTAAAAAAGAGGTCTGGAACATCAAGTTTACAAAAAGATGGTGTCACATTTCACCTGAAACTAAATTCTTAACATATTATTGCTATTTAATACATTTAAACACTGAATTCGCATATTAAATTCCAAAATTATTGTTGGATTTGTTCAGCAACATATAGTCTGCTCGCCCGTACAAATTACAGATCGGTCGCACGATAAATCCGACTTCTCGCCGATAGCAACAATAGTGATGTTACCGTTTCATGTCATAATGTTTGTCGATAAATTTGGGAGGCGGGTATTATTTAATCACATGTATTAGACAAATAATTGTTATCATGGTTTTATATGAACTATGTCGAACCTGGATAAGCGAGAATTCAAGGGACCCGAATATTATTCTCGCTCATAGAGGTTTTTTACTAAACCAGTTTGTCACTTATGCAGGTTTGGGAATAGTATCTCTCATATATAAGTTGAAGTTAGATAGAGGTGAATGAAAGTCAAGAAACATAATAAAAAGTGTACTCATTTTGTCATTTATTTAAAGAAATCATTTACGTATTCTCAGTTTCTCGGCAAACATTTTACTTTTTTCTTTTAACAATATTCCATCTATGGAAATATTTTTATCAAGAGACACTTCTCAACTTCGGGAAATTCAACAACTTCCCATGTCCACACTGCAGTTTTATAAAATCTTTATTTTTTATATTTTGTAAAAGGTAGATTCCGGCAAGTCAAAATCATTCCGAATAGCGTTACGCAACTGCCCGGCTTCGAACGCGTTTACAATTTTAAGTTTATCACTCAACGAAAAAACATTAATTGTTCGTTTCAACATTTTTAAGGAACAAGTAAAACGTACTTTCTCAGATTCAGATTCAGATTCAGACGTTTATTTGCCAAGAAAATGGTACAGTACTGCAGATGATAGGCTTAAAATTAGAGTTCTACATTTTCAGTCACGTAAATCGTAACATGCAAATATCAAATAATACAATATGTCATACAATATCAAAAAATTATCAATTACAATGTCATAAAGAAATACACAAACACACAATCAAATACTAACAAAATTAAAACTTAAAATTTAAATATTCATTTATACTATAGAACCTCCTCTCTAGTAACAGGTTATATAAATTAATTTTAAATTTGTTAAGTGGAAGTTCTTTTATATTATTTGGAATTTTGTTGAAAATAGATACTGACATGTAATTGCAGTTATTTTTAAATCCCGCAGATTTAGGACGATATCCATGTTCAATTCGGTTGTAATACCTTGTGCTCCTAGAAGGGTACAGGTCAATTGTAGTTCTGTAAAGGTGACTATTCTGCTTTACAAATACCGATATCTCGTAAACATACAAGCAAGGGAAAGGCAGAATTCTCAACTTCTCAAACAGAGGCTTACAAGTGTCAGTCGGTGCCGCTCCACAGATTGCACGGACACATTGTTTTTGCGCAATAAACACTTTTTTAATATTTGTACTATTGCCCCAAATAATAATGCCGTACCTAAGAATCGACTCAACATATGCATAGTAAGCTGTCATAGCAGCATGTCGAGAGGCAACTTTCTGCAGTTTATATAAAGCATATACAAATCTATTAATTTTCTTACATACTATATTAGAGTGTACTTTACATTTCAATTCCTTATCTAAATTAATTCCAAGAAATGTCACGTTCTCAGCCTCAGCCTCTCTAACAGTTGTTATCAACTGGTACCAAATGTTGTTCTTCAGGTTGAGGAATAGGCGCACATGTGCGTTGCAGATGCCTTGCAGTTCCATCGCAAACAACAATAACGTGATGTGGCGCAGTGGTAATGCAACTGCCTGCGACGCAAAGGTTCCGGGTTCGATTCTCGGTAGAGCAGTCACAAAGTTGTTATTTTTCACTTTGTGAATTTGTTTCCGGACCTGTTAGGACATTGCAGGCTGAACCACCTTTCTGTGGTTGTCTGAAAGAGGATGGTTCCGTGCTTCGGAGGGCACGTTAAGCCGTCGGTCCTGGTTGCTGTCTATGATTACTTTGACGGCGGTCGTAACACAACCATGTCAGAGGCCTACTAGGGTTCATCGGGTCGTTGGACGACTTGGTGTCTCACACGAAAGAAGATTATCCAGATACCAAATGTTAAGCAGCTATTGGTTGGTGATTGCGTTTTGAAGGGCCATGGTTCTTATAATTACTAGAGGACCCCTAAAGTGGCATGATTTGACTACTTAAAAGTTTATTGTTATGTAACTTGCTTTAAAAATAAATATTAAAAAACAACACAAGCGTCTTAGTACACTTTTGAAATTCATCGATAGTCAAGCATCGATATTGTCAAGCACTAACGTGACAGCTTTGCCTACCTCTCCCCCCGCGCCCCGCAAAAAACGACAGAACTATTTCTATGGAGTAAAATGGCTAAGGCTCCTCCCTTCCGGGTCGGAACGAGACGGAAGACCGTGTTGCTCGAAGAACGAAACCAACCAAATGTTGACAGTTAAAGACAAGCAAACAGAGGCCCTTATCTTATCCTTGATCAATATCATAACATTTAGCCAACATAAGATCTCTCTTGATTATCTATTACAGTATAGCTATGCGTAAACTGCAGTAGATAAAAATACTACTTTACTTACGTAAAGTAAATAATAACATTTGAGATAAAACTGTTAGGATTAAAATTTATATGTATACAAACACGCACACTCATATCACGCCTATAATCCCTTGCGGGGTAGGCAGAGCGCAAACAGCCGCAAAAAAGGGTCATTTACGCCACGTCTGACAAATATTTGAGGGTCAGTACAGGCGGAAAATTGGGAATCGCCATAGTGACAGGTTGTCAGCCTATCGCTAATTGCAATACACACCCTCGAGTTGCTTAGTCGCCTCTTACTACTCCCACGGAAATGAATGTATGTAATATTGAACATTAAAAAATGTACCTACGATTTTAACTGCGGCGGAGAATTTAAACAGTTCTTTCGTTTTCTCTAGGATCCCTTTCAGTTATTATCCTATTCTACAAATATAATATTATACATGCGAGAGTTGTATGTTTGTTTGTTACTTCTTCATGCAAAAACTACTTAAGGAGAGTGTAGCCGTCAACGACCTCGACAGTGGCGCCACTTCACAAAAAAATGTCTTCTCTTTATACAAACAATCTATATAGTCGAGGTCGTTCACGGGTACACTCGCCTTAACCGATTGTAATGTGTCACACATATAGAAGGTAACATGGATTAACACATGGAATAGTTTTTTATTAATTGCGGGCACCGCCGCGGGTAACAGCTATAATAGTTATTTCATAAAAAGTAAAACATTGGTTTGTTGAAGTCGGTAATATCCTGTATTCCAGGTTCGTGATAATAGCGATGGAGGCGATGGACCAGCTCCTCTTGGCGTGCCATTCGCAGACCCTCAACCTCTTCGTCGAGAGCTTCTTGAAGATGGTTCAGAAACTATTGGAATCTACCGACCCGCAGCTACAAATTCTGGCTACGCAAAGTGTGAGTTTCTTCTTTCTCTTACTCTTAGGGTCTAATTATATTTGTCACGTCGCCGCGACAATCGTCGGTGTAGGCAATGAAACTCTTGTTTGGTTTGGTGATTTAATATGGGGGGAAGAACCCTCTAAGGGTTCAAAACAGTGTTCCGGAAAGTTTTGGTGAACACTTCACAAACTACTGCACGAGGGCTTGCATACGGTTATAACACTGGTAACTTGCAAAACACTGTGGGCAACTAGCCCATCACGAGGTTTACTTTAGACTGCCTGATCTGCTGGAAAATGGCGTCTTGGAACGACAGCGATTCAAAATTCAAATGTGAAAGATGAGATAGAAGTTGGTGGTGGACAGTGTTGACAAAATAGTGCGATGCCCGGAGGTCGCATTGCTACATATTGTACAACTTGGCCGCTGCGGCGCTGCAGAATTTTTGTCGAGATAACAAGGATTTTTTTGGATCAATTTATACTACGTATCATATATTTAAATACTCAATTTGTTCTCGAGATCTTCTGCTTTCAATCGGTATTTATTTTCTAATATTTGTGAGACAGTATATACTGTAGTTCGATACCCTCAACATAATTTTCTTATAGCTTTTTACACGACTACTCAACCAAAAAAGGAGTGTTATGTTTTAGAGTTCATGTATATATGTATAACCGGTAACCACCGAACAGATTCGAATGGGAATTACATCGGCAGAATCCTTGCATTATCCCGAGTGTCATAGGTTAGGTTTTATCTGAGATAAAAATCGTGTCTTGATTTTTATTTATTTATTATGCTTGTTTTGATAGGTTGCCCATGACTCTAAACATGGTAACAAGGCAAAGCCAGAGTCTATGACGGAGCGAGAAAGCGAGCTCAGAAGAAGTCTATTCATTCTTATATTTAAGAGATTAGGGATTTATTCTCACTCTTACCTCGAATTGAAAAGATTGACCTATGCTTTCGGAAACACAGTCGCCAAAAACTTTCTAAATCGTGTCTACAGTTCGTCCGTTTCGCTAATATCGAGGAAGACACGCCGTCCTACCACCGACGCTACGATTTCTTCGTGTCAAAGTTCTCCGCGATGTGTCACTCCAACCATTCGGACAGAGCTGCCAGGGACAAGATCAGACTAGCTGGCATACAGGGGTTGCAGGTACGTACATTGATTGAAATATTGTTCTTATAGCCCTTTTGGAAAACAAAAATTGTTTCTTTATCAGCGGCGCGGCCCCATAGCAACATGCCATAGGACATAATGCTGTGGAAAGTAACTATCGAAAACAAGTCGTGCATTTCCAATATTTACATGTAAGGCATGTAAATATTTTTACACTGTATGACTATAGATGGACCCTATTTTATCATTTTTAAGTACTGGGCAAAACAATACAAGCCAATGGCTTCAATTCGGGATGTAGGTTTAGAAAAGGATAGGAGACTGATATCTAAATCATGCCTTACAATTTTACGCAAAATATGCGTTATCTGTCGAAATAAGGCGACGATCAAAACTACGACTTAGATATCTCCTATACTTTGTCAGAAAGTGTCAGCGCAAAAATAAAGTAAGTTAAGAGAATTGTTATCCCGAATTGAGGCTAATATATGAGTTTATATTTCTCAATATGTGCTGTGATATTTCTCTTGTTTCAGGGAGTTATAAGGAAGACAGTGTCAGACGATTTGGTGGAGAATATTTGGGAAGCTCAACATATGGACAAGATCGTGCCATCCTTGCTGTACAATATGCAGGTAAAATACTACAAAGCCAATGTGGCGCAGTGGTTATGCGTGCGACTGCCTGCGACGCAAACGTTCCGGGTTCGATTCTCGGAAAGTTGATATTTATTACTTTGTGAATTTGATCCCAGCCCGGTTAGGACAATGCAGGCTGAACCACCTGATTGTCCGAAAAGAGAGATAGTTCCGTGTTTCGGAAGTCACGTTAAGCCATCGGTCGGTCCTGGTTGATGGAATATTGCAGTAATTGGATAAATTATTTACGAATAATATAGTATTAATAAATTATATTTCATATTCAGACTGCAGAAAAGTACGAGACAGTGTCTTGCATGACCGACACTAGAGACGGAGTAGAGGATGACCCGCCGAGACTGGCTGAAGCCTGCCTCAGGGAGCTTGTTGGAAGAGCTTCCTTTGGACATATTAGAAGCGTTGTGAGGCCTGTTTTGACGTGAGTAAATAAATAAAGTTGGATTCTGACCACTTCTTTGAGGGACAAAGAAAGATTAGATTATATAGATATGCCGCATTAAATGCCCTTGCTAAGAGTTTTGAGCCTGATTTGACGTAACTAAGGCTTTTGATACAATGTTTCACCAGTAACTTTCACTGTCCTGCTAGTGAGTATTTCTAGGTTCAACTTTATTCTAGTTAAGTCAGTAGCTATGCTATATTTATTGTCAAAGCCGAGACATTTGACACTGTTGAAGCTTATCAAGTCTGGTACCTATGGAGTCCCCCAGGGAGGTGTCCTTGGGCCCACTCTGTTTCCTGCTGTTTTTTAATAACAGATCAATCTTAAATTGCATTTTAAGTGGTTAGAGCGTCTGTTTTGAAAAAAAATTATAAATTCAAACCTTATTTGTTGTTTTTAGAAAACTTGCAAACGTACCTTAATGCCAATAACGCGTGGCACGGCTCTATTGGCATTTAGATACGCTTGCTTTCCGGGTAAAGGATGCGCCGTGGTAGCCCAAGTAGTTAAGGCGTGGCGTCGCCACTAGTGATGGAGAAAGTCGCAGGTTCAAATCCTGCCCGCGGTAGAAAATTTAGCAAGTTATCTAAAATTCTATACCTAGCACGGGAAGTGGTATTCTTATTTTTTGTTGTTTCACGCCTATAACTCAGAAATATAACGTGTTTGTTTACTTGCAGTCACTTCGACCGCCACGAGTTGTGGGTGCCGAATGAGTTTGCCGTGCACGTGTTCAAGATCATCATGTTCTCTATTCAGGTGTGTTGTAAATTCGCGATAAACAAATTTTTTTTATCTATACTCGGCTTATAATGTTCGAATTATGAACTCGAAAACAGTATTCCACCAATTCGGACTAAGCGCTTCCAGTCATCATTTATAATGCGCACTGCTAAAGAGTGGAACTCACTTCCTGCGTCTGTGTTTCCAAAAGCATACAACCCTAATCTCTTCAAAGTAAGAGTGAACAGGCTTCTTCTGGGTGAGCTCGCTCCATCTTAGACTCTGTCTCTGTCCTATGACCTAGACTAGAGTCAAGAGCAAACCCATCATTAATAAAAAAAAAAAAAAAGAAGCATCAAGACCTGCTTTATGCATTCTGCCTGTAGAAATTACAGTTTCACATAAATTACAGAAGCGTAATGACTTAATGAGAAGGCTCTTACTTGGATAAAGTTGAGAAATGAAACGAAGTTTTTTTTGCCATCACTCATAGTCTCATATCTTCCGCCGCACCTGTCAGTTGCTGTTGTACGGTAATTGTTTGTTTATTGTTCGGTTGTCTTTCAGTTGTTGTTCAGATCTTGTTCAGTTACTTACTTAGTTAAGTTGTTGTTCAGTTGCTGACATCGACATCTAAACAACTGCTAAAGTAAAGAATTTTTGAAATTTAATATCAAGCCATATTACGTTCTCGTATTGAATTTGACCTTGTATCGTTTTAAAAGTGTATTACTAAGTTTTTTGTAGAGTGTACATAAAATAGTGTATGCAACTGCATATCATTAGGCATTAGAATGCTCGTGTCAAACTATTATCACACTCGGCTACCGCACAATGACTCCCATTTTAAGACAGTTACATAAACTACTATTATCCACCTATACGATTGAAAATTTTCAAAGCGTAATAGAAATAATTTCAATAAGAAGACGCAGCGTAACCTACACCATGTAAAAATATTAGGTGCAAATATTTCCAGGGGTGAACCAGCCTATGAAACTAAACAACTATCTTCTAGGAACATAGTTGGAAATATGAAAATAAATTGGACCTCCCATACAAATTGACCCGGTCGGCTAGAACATTTCGTATGTGTGGTTCTTTTTTCATATTTCGACCTATGTTCCTTAGAAAAACTTGTTCAATTTCATGGGCTGGTTCACCCCTTAAAATATATTTTTTTTATACTTTATTAAAATATATTTTTTTACTTTATATGTGTAATGGTATTTCCAGGCGCAATATTCGTACAGCGTAGTAGAAGCGTTGATGCAGCACTTAGACGCGGGCGGCAGCGCGGCCGGCGACGCTAGATCCCGGACAAGAGTCAGGGCTGCCAGAGCAGCCGTGCTCAGCAACATCGTAGCCATAGCAGCCGGGGACAGTGTTGGTAAGTGACAGCAATATTCGTACAGCGTAGTAGAAGCGTTGATGCAGCACTTAGACGCGGGCGGCAGCGCGGCCGGCGACGCTAGATCCCGGACAAGAGTCAGGGCTGCCAGAGCAGCCGTGCTCAGCAACATCGTAGCCATAGCAGCCGGGGACAGTGTTGGTAAGTGACAGCAATATTCGTACAGCGTAGTAGAAGCGTTGATGCAGCACTTAGACGCGGGCGGCAGCGCGGCCGGCGACGCTAGATCCCGGACAAGAGTCAGGGCTGCCAGAGCAGCCGTGCTCAGCAACATCGTAGCCATAGCAGCCGGGGACAGTGTTGGTAAGTGACAGCAATATTCGTACAGCGTAGTAGAAGCGTTGATGCAGCACTTAGACGCGGGCGGCAGCGCGGCCGGCGACGCTAGATCCCGGACAAGAGTCAGGGCTGCCAGAGCAGCCGTGCTCAGCAACATCGTAGCCATAGCAGCCGGGGACAGTGTTGGTAAGTGACAGCAATATTCGTACAGCGTAGTAGAAGCGTTGATGCAGCACTTAGACGCGGGCGGCAGCGCGGCCGGCGACGCTAGATCCCGGACAAGAGTCAGGGCTGCCAGAGCAGCCGTGCTCAGCAACATCGTAGCCATAGCAGCCGGGGACAGTGTTGGTAAGTGACAGCAATATTCGTACAGCGTAGTAGAAGCGTTGATGCAGCACTTAGACGCGGGCGGCAGCGCGGCCGGCGACGCTAGATCCCGGACAAGAGTCAGGGCTGCCAGAGCAGCCGTGCTCAGCAACATCGTAGCCATAGCAGCCGGGGACAGTGTTGGTAAGTGACAGCAATATTCGTACAGCGTAGTAGAAGCGTTGATGCAGCACTTAGACGCGGGCGGCAGCGCGGCCGGCGACGCTAGATCCCGGACAAGAGTCAGGGCTGCCAGAGCAGCCGTGCTCAGCAACATCGTAGCCATAGCAGCCGGGGACAGTGTTGGTAAGTGACAGCAATATTCGTACAGCGTAGTAGAAGCGTTGATGCAGCACTTAGACGCGGGCGGCAGCGCGGCCGGCGACGCTAGATCCCGGACAAGAGTCAGGGCTGCCAGAGCAGCCGTGCTCAGCAACATCGTAGCCATAGCAGCCGGGGACAGTGTTGGTAAGTGACAGCAATATTCGTACAGCGTAGTAGAAGCGTTGATGCAGCACTTAGACGCGGGCGGCAGCGCGGCCGGCGACGCTAGATCCCGGACAAGAGTTAGGGCTGCCAGAGCAGCCGTGCTCAGCAACATCGTAGCCATAGCAGCCGGGGACAGTGTTGGTAAGTGACAGCAATATTCGTACAGCGTAGTAGAAGCGTTGATGCAGCACTTAGACGCGGGCGGCAGCGCGGCCGGCGACGCTAGATCCCGGACAAGAGTCAGGGCTGCCAGAGCAGCCGTGCTCAGCAACATCGTAGCCATAGCAGCCGGGGACAGTGTTGGTAAGTGACAGCAATATTCGTACAGCGTAGTAGAAGCGTTGATGCAGCACTTAGACGCGGGCGGCAGCGCGGCCGGCGACGCTAGATCCCGGACAAGAGTCAGGGCTGCCAGAGCAGCCGTGCTCAGCAACATCGTAGCCATAGCAGCCGGGGACAGTGTTGGTAAGTGACAGCAATATTCGTACAGCGTAGTAGAAGCGTTGATGCAGCACTTAGACGCGGGCGGCAGCGCGGCCGGCGACGCTAGATCCCGGACAAGAGTCAGGGCTGCCAGAGCAGCCGTGCTCAGCAACATCGTAGCCATAGCAGCCGGGGACAGTGTTGGTAAGTGACAGCAATATTCGTACAGCGTAGTAGAAGCGTTGATGCAGCACTTAGACGCGGGCGGCAGCGCGGCCGGCGACGCTAGATCCCGGACAAGAGTCAGGGCTGCCAGAGCAGCCGTGCTCAGCAACATCGTAGCCATAGCAGCCGGGGACAGTGTTGGTAAGTGACAGCAATATTCGTACAGCGTAGTAGAAGCGTTGATGCAGCACTTAGACGCGGGCGGCAGCGCGGCCGGCGACGCTAGATCCCGGACAAGAGTCAGGGCTGCCAGAGCAGCCGTGCTCAGCAACATCGTAGCCATAGCAGCCGGGGATAGTGTTGGTAAGTGACAGCAATATTCGTACAGCGTAGTAGAAGCGTTGATGCAGCACTTAGACGCGGGCGGCAGCGCGGCCGGCGACGCTAGATCCCGGACAAGAGTCAGGGCTGCCAGAGCAGCCGTGCTCAGCAACATCGTAGCCATAGCAGCCGGGGATAGTGTTGGTTAGTTTTAAACAAAAATTTATTCGTACCTTTCAGCAATATATTGTGTATTTACTATCATTACCTATTTATGCCAATACTGTTTCTGTTTTATTCTTTGTTGTATGTATGTGTGTGTTGTAATTTTATGCAATAAAGGTTTTTTATATCTATCTATATTGTTTTTACTAAAATTAAAATAAAAAATCGAACAAATTTAATTTTGCAAGACATTTTTTTATAAGTTAAACTTTATAAGTTAAAGTTTCATAACTTATACAAACTTGGCTTTCAATGCCGCCTCCATTAGTGAATTGCAATCAGATACAGAATATTATTGTAACTTGATTTAAGATTAAAAAAACTTTGTGTTTTTGTCTAAATCTGGAAATCACTATATAACTCAGCTTTCTCAAAACAATGCCATCAATCATTATAAATTTATTAGTTAGCGACTTCTTAACTTTATCTTCAAGTTAAACAAGTTTGTTTATTAATTTCAGGTCCTTCAGTTTTGGAGATCATCAACAATCTACTGACGAACCTGCGAGCCTCCGTCGCGAGAGATTCAGAGGCAAGTATTTTAAATAATACTAAAAAGACTTTAAAATACTATACTAAGCTGTGAATTTTTACAAGTAATCTCACTTACATTGATCACTCTTTTTCACGCTTTAGACAAACAGTATACTACACCGGAATATTGTTCAAATAAAATTAAGAGTATGAGAGAAACTGCAAAGTAAAAAACTTATTTCTAGTCACCAGGACCGGACTATCTGCAATTAAGACATTTTAAAAACCATGTATGATGCATATTATTGACACATTATCAATATTTTTTAAGCACATTTTTCGTTCCCGTATGTTACGCGTGTTTTAATAAAATTGATCTTACTGTTGGGAGTGAAAATTAAATGAAAAAATTAAAATACCTTTAGTCAATGTAGGATACATACATATGATACAGTAGGGTACTATCTTGTACTATCACTTCTTGATGTTTAAAATTGAAATGCGATAATTGAACTGTCAAAATTTGTTAGTCGTGCTTCAAAAAAGAAACGGTCTCTTCGTGGTTTACGGCAGAAATAGTTGACATTGTCAAGTTTGTGAGAAACTTGTAAATTGCCAGAGACTTTTCGTGCATCTATATCCAGAATCCCTACTAAATAAAACACACTGTATTTTCTGTTTCCCTCACAGAAAGAGACGGACGAGAAACTGTACCAAGAAGCGCTGATCAACGCGCTTGGAGAGTTCGCGGACCATTTACCTGACTTCCAGAAGATAGACATCATGATGTTCATCGTGAGCAAGATCCCTGCGCAGAGGAAACCAGCTCCCAGGGCTGACACCATGCTGCAGAGCATCCTGCTCAAGTCATTGCTCAAGGTCAGTAGCAACGCGCTCGGAGAGTTCGCGGACCATTTACCTGACTTCCAGAAGATAGACATCATGATGTTCATCGTGAGCAAGATCCCTGCGCAGAGGAAACCAGCTCCCAGGGCTGACACCATGCTGCAGAGCATCCTGCTCAAGTCATTGCTCAAGGTCAGTAGCAACGCGCTCGGAGAGTTCGCGGACCATTTACCTGACTTCCAGAAGATAGACATCATGATGTTCATCGTGAGCAAGATCCCTGCGCAGAGGAAACCAGCTCCCAGGGCTGACACCATGCTGCAGAGCATCCTGCTCAAGTCATTGCTCAAGGTCAGTAGCAACGCGCTCGGAGAGTTCGCGGACCATTTACCTGACTTCCAGAAGATAGACATCATGATGTTCATCATGAGCAAGATCCCCGCGCAGAGGAAACCAGCTCCCAGGGCTGACACCATGCTGCAGAGCATCCTGCTCAAGTCATTGCTCAAGGTCAGTAGCAACGCGCTCGGAGAGTTCGCGGACCATTTACCTGACTTCCAGAAGATAGACATCATGATGTTCATCGTGAGCAAGATCCCTGCGCAGAGGAAACCAGCTCCCAGGGCTGACACCATGCTGCAGAGCATCCTGCTCAAGTCATTGCTCAAGGTCAGTAGCAACGCGCTCGGAGAGTTCGCGGACCATTTACCTGACTTCCAGAAGATAGACATCATGATGTTCATCATGAGCAAGATCCCCGCGCAGAGGAAACCAGCTCCCAGGGCTGACACCATGCTGCAGAGCATCCTGCTCAAGTCATTGCTCAAGGTCAGTAGCAACGCGCTCGGAGAGTTCGCGGACCATTTACCTGACTTCCAGAAGATAGACATCATGATGTTCATCATGAGCAAGATCCCCGCGCAGAGGAAACCAGCTCCCAGGGCTGACACCATGCTGCAGAGCATCCTGCTCAAGTCATTGCTCAAGGTCAGTAGCAACGCGCTCGGAGGAAACCAGCTCCCAGGGCTGACACCATGCTGCAGAGCATCCTGCTCAAGTCATTGCTCAAGGTCAGTAGCAACGCGCTCGGAGGAAACCAGCTCCCAGGGCTGACACCATGCTGCAGAGCATCCTGCTCAAGTCATTGCTCAAGGTCAGTAGCAACGCGCTCGGAGAGTTCGCGGACCATTTGCCTGACTTCCAGAAGATAGACATCATGATGTTCATCGTGAGCAAGATCCCCGCGCAGAGGAAACCAGCTCCCAGGGCTGACACCATGCTGCAGAGCATCCTGCTCAAGTCATTGCTCAAGGTCAGTAGCAACGCGCTCGGAGGAAACCAGCTCCCAGGGCTGACACCATGCTGCAGAGCATCCTGCTCAAGTCATTGCTCAAGGTCAGCATAGGAAACCCTGGAACCCTTACTAACTCAGACTAAAATCTTTGACTTATTAGACCTTCGGCCTAAAACATTTATTTATTCAGGTCAAGCCCTTCACGGCCACAAACTTTTATTGAATCAGCCCAAACCCTTAACTAACTAGGCTTTTAGCCTCAAAATTTTATTGATTCAGCCCAAACACTTGACTTACTAGGCCCTCGGTGTAAATACTTATTGTCTGACAATGGTTACAAGTATCACTTACATAAATGCATAATAATAATGATCTAGAAATCAATAACACATGACATGACTTACTTGTTTATTATTTGTCAAAGAAAATAAATGTGTTACTTAAGGCGAGTAAACTCGTGAACGACCTCGACAGTGGCACCACTTCATAAAAAATATTTCATTCTCTTTATACAAACAATCTATCAGAATGTCTGTTGCCCAAGTTTTTAATATTATCCTTAAGTAAAATTAGAATCTACAAACTCAATAAAATATTCGCTGCAATTAAAGTTATGGAAAAAATCCCTAAAAACGGCTACTTTTAGTATTAATTGCCATAACTGTAATTGTCATAATTGAGTTCGTAGGTTCTAATTTTACATACATACATACATACATATATCACGCCTATAATCCCTTGCGGGGTAGGCAGAGCGTAAACAGCCGCATAAAACGGACATTTACGCCACGTCTGACAAATATTTGAGGGTCATTCGGAAAATTGTGTATCGCTATAGTGACAGGTTGTCAGGCCATCGCCTAAAATTGCAATACACACCCTCAAGTCCCTAAGTCGCCTCTTACGACTCCCACGGGCAAGAAATGGGGTGATGCTATTCTTAGCCGGCAACACACGGAAATGGTTCTAATTTTACTTAAGAATAATACTAAAAACTTGGCCAACGGACATTCTGATAGATTTGTAAGGAAGATTGAAGGAGGTGTGTAGCCAGTAGGCTCAATGCTGCATGATGGAAAAGGGGAATTCCCGCCGAGCGAGGTGTTCAGCTCGGGGACCGCGGCCCAACTGGTAGGACGTGGATTTTGTATTTATACTAAGTCTTCGACTAACTTCGTAACCGCGTTTTAGGCCTTGACTTCTGATTGGGTAATCCTCTATGACGAGTATGACGTATTGTGTTTACATTGTGCAGGCAGCGTTGTCGTCGTCGCCTCGTCAGCAGTAAATGCATCCAGCGAAGTCAGCGCATTCTGTGTGCGGCGCGCGCTTCATATTTCTTTGCAATCCGCGCCGCTACAGATTGTTTAATTATTTATTTAGTTTTAATTAACCATTAATGATACACAAAAACATACTTGGGAACAATTAACAATGAGACAAGACACAACAGGTTTACTTATTTCTAAAAAGAAATTTCTTACAGTAAACCTTCATAAGTGAGATTCCATAATACGAGACGCGGATATGACGTGCACAATAGCAAAAAGTATGTGTGTTTGTATAAAGAGAAAATTTTATTTGTGAATTTTCGCCACTCGAGGTCGTTGACGGCTACACTCGCCTTAATAAATTTCATTTCGTATTTCCAGGTGGGAACAACTTACAAGACCACAGAGCTGAGCAAAGCGTTCCCTGCCGCGTTCCTCGATTCCCTGCTGCGGCTGTCGTCAGCAGCGGACCCTCACACGCGCGTGCTGCTGCAGCGCATCCTGCAGCGCCTGCTGGACAGGAGGAGCAACGCGCACCAGCTCGCCACAACCACGTCAGTATAACTTGCAGGGTATAGACCCTCACACGCGCACGTCAGTATAACTTGCAGGGTATAGACCCTCACACGCGCACGTCAGTATAACTTGCAGGGTATAGACCCTCACACGCGCGTGCTGCTGCAGCGCATCCTGCAGCGCCTGCTGGACAGGAGGAGCAACGCGCACCAGCTCGCCACAACCACGTCAGTATAACTTGCAGGGTATAGACCCTCACACGCGCACGTCAGTATAACTTGCAGGGTATAGACCCTCACACGCGCACGTCAGTATAACTTGCAGGGTATAGACCCTCACACGCGCACGTCAGTATAACTTGCAGGGTATAGACCCTCACACGCGCACGTCAGTATAACTTGCAGGGTATAGACCCTCACACGCGCGTGCTGCTGCAGCGCCTGCTGGACAGGAGGAGCAACGCGCACCAGCTCGCCACAACCACGTCAGTATAACTTGCAGGGTATAGACCCTCACACGCGCACGTCAGTATAACTTGCAGGGTATAGACCCTCACACGCGCGTGCTGCTGCAGCGCATCCTGCAGCGCCTGCTGGACAGGAGGAGCAACGCGCACCAGCTCGCCACAACCACGTCAGTATAACTTGCAGGGTATAGACCCTCACACGCGCACGTCAGTATAACTTGCAGGGTATAGACCCTCACACGCGCACGTCAGTATAACTTGCAGGGTATAGACCCTCACACGCGCGTGCTGCTGCAGCGCATCCTGCAGCGCCTGCTGGACAGGAGGAGCAACGCGCACCAGCTCGCCACAACCACGTCAGTATAACTTGCAGGGTATAGACCCTCACACGCGCACGTCAGTATAACTTGCAGGGTATAGACCCTCACACGCGCACGTCAGTATAACTTGCAGGGTATAGACCCTCACACGCGCGTGCTGCTGCAGCGCCTGCTGGACAGGAGGAGCAACGCGCACCAGCTCGCCACAACCACGTCAGTATAACTTGCAGGGTATAGACCCTCACACGCGCACGTCAGTATAACTTGCAGGGTATAGACCCTCACACGCGCGTGCTGCTGCAGCGCATCCTGCAGCGCCTGCTGGACAGGAGGAGCAACGCGCACCAGCTCGCCACAACCACGTCAGTATAACTTGCAGGGTATAGACCCTCACACGCGCACGTCAGTATAACTTGCAGGGTATAGACCCTCACACGCGCACGTCAGTATAACTTGCAGGGTATAGACCCTCACACGCGCACGTCAGTATAACTTGCAGGGTATAGACCCTCACACGCGCGTGCTGCTGCAGCGCATCCTGCAGCGCCTGCTGGACAGGAGGAGCAACGCGCACCAGCTCGCCACAACCACGTCAGTATAACTTGCAGGGTATAGACCCTCACACGCGCACGTCAGTATAACTTGCAGGGTATAGACCCTCACACGCGCGTGCTGCTGCAGCGCATCCTGCAGCGCCTGCTGGACAGGAGGAGCAACGCGCACCAGCTCGCCACAACCACGTCAGTATAACTTGCAGGGTATAGACCCTCACACGCGCACGTCAGTATAACTTGCAGGGTATAGACCCTCACACGCGCACGTCAGTATAACTTGCAGGGTATAGACCCTCACACGCGCACGTCAGTATAACTTGCAGGGTATAGACCCTCACACGCGCGTGCTGCTGCAGCGCATCCTGCAGCGCCTGCTGGACAGGAGGAGCAACGCGCACCAGCTCGCCACAACCACGTCAGTATAACTTGCAGGGTATAGACCCTCACACGCGCACGTCAGTATAACTTGCAGGGTATAGACCCTCACACGCGCGTGCTGCTGCAGCGCATCCTGCAGCGCCTGCTGGACAGGAGGAGCAACGCGCACCAGCTCGCCACAACCACGTCAGTATAACTTGCAGGGTATAGACCCTCACACGCGCACGTCAGTATAACTTGCAGGGTATAGACCCTCACACGCGCGTGCTGCTGCAGCGCATCCTGCAGCGCCTGCTGGACAGGAGGAGCAACGCGCACCAGCTCGCCACAACCACGTCAGTATAACTTGCAGGGTATAGACCCTCACACGCGCACGTCAGTATAACTTGCAGGGTATAGACCCTCACACGCGCACGTCAGTATAACTTGCAGGGTATAGACCCTCACACGCGCACGTCAGTATAACTTGCAGGGTATAGACCCTCACACGCGCACGTCAGTATAACTTGCAGGGTATAGACCCTCACACGCGCGTGCTGCTGCAGCGCATCCTGCAGCGCCTGCTGGACAGGAGGAGCAACGCGCACCAGCTCGCCACAACCACGTCAGTATAACTTGCAGGGTATAGACCCTCACACGCGCACGTCAGTATAACTTGCAGGGTATAGACCCTCACACGCGCGTGCTGCTGCAGCGCATCCTGCAGCGCCTGCTGGATAGGAGGAGCAACGCGCACCAGCTCGCCACAACCACGTCAGTATAACTTGCAGGGTATAGACCCTCACACGCGCACGTCAGTATAACTTGCAGGGTATAGACCCTCACACGCGCGTGCTGCTGCAGCGCATCCTGCAGCGCCTGCTGGACAGGAGGAGCAACGCGCACCAGCTCGCCACAACCACGTCAGTATAACTTGCAGGGTATAGACCCTCACACGCGCACGTCAGTATAACTTGCAGGGTATAGACCCTCACACGCGCGTGCTGCTGCAGCGCATCCTGCAGCGCCTGCTGGACAGGAGGAGCAACGCGCACCAGCTCGCCACAACCACGTCAGTATAACTTGCAGGGTATAGACCCTCACACGCGCACGTCAGTATAACTTGCAGGGTATAGACCCTCACACGCGCGTGCTGCTGCAGCGCATCCTGCAGCGCCTGCTGGACAGGAGGAGCAACGCGCACCAGCTCGCCACAACCACGTCAGTATAACTTGCAGGGTATAGACCCTCACACGCGCACGTCAGTATAACTTGCAGGGTATAGACCCTCACACGCGCGTGCTGCTGCAGCGCATCCTGCAGCGCCTGCTGGACAGGAGGAGCAACGCGCACCAGCTCGCCACAACCACGTCAGTATAACTTGCAGGGTATAGACCCTCACACGCGCACGTCAGTATAACTTGCAGGGTATAGACCCTCACACGCGCGTGCTGCTGCAGCGCATCCTGCAGCGCCTGCTGGACAGGAGGAGCAACGCGCACCAGCTCGCCACAACCACGTCAGTATAACTTGCAGGGTATAGACCCTCACACGCGCACGTCAGTATAACTTGCAGGGTATAGACCCTCACACGCGCGTGCTGCTGCAGCGCATCCTGCAGCGCCTGCTGGACAGGAGGAGCAACGCGCACCAGCTCGCCACAACCACGTCAGTATAACTTGCAGGGTATAGACCCTCACACGCGCACGTCAGTATAACTTGCAGGGTATAGACCCTCACACGCGCGTGCTGCTGCAGCGCATCCTGCAGCGCCTGCTGGACAGGAGGAGCAACGCGCACCAGCTCGCCACAACCACGTCAGTATAACTTGCAGGGTATAGACCCTCACACGCGCACGTCAGTATAACTTGCAGGGTATAGACCCTCACACGCGCGTGCTGCTGCAGCGCATCCTGCAGCGCCTGCTGGACAGGAGGAGCAACGCGCACCAGCTCGCCACAACCACGTCAGTATAACTTGCAGGGTATAGACCCTCACACGCGCACGTCAGTATAACTTGCAGGGTATAGACCCTCACACGCGCACGTCAGTATAACTTGCAGGGTATAGACCCTCACACGCGCACGTCAGTATAACTTGCAGGGTATAGACCCTCACACGCGCACGTCAGTATAACTTGCAGGGTATAGACCCTCACACGCGCACGTCAGTATAACTTGCAGGGTATAGACCCTCACACGCGCACGTCAGTATAACTTGCAGGGTATAGACCCTCACACGCGCGTGCTGCTGCAGCGCATCCTGCAGCGCCTGCTGGACAGGAGGAGCAACGCGCACCAGCTCGCCACAACCACGTCAGTATAACTTGCAGGGTATAGACCCTCACACGCGCACGTCAGTATAACTTGCAGGGTATAGACCCTCACACGCGCGTGCTGCTGCAGCGCATCCTGCAGCGCCTGCTGGACAGGAGGAGCAACGCGCACCAGCTCGCCACAACCACGTCAGTATAACTTGCAGGGTATAGACCCTCACACGCGCACGTCAGTATAACTTGCAGGGTATAGACCCTCACACGCGCGTGCTGCTGCAGCGCATCCTGCAGCGCCTGCTGGACAGGAGGAGCAACGCGCACCAGCTCGCCACAACCACGTCAGTATAACTTGCAGGGTATAGACCCTCACACGCGCACGTCAGTATAACTTGCAGGGTATAGACCCTCACACGCGCACGTCAGTATAACTTGCAGGGTATAGACCCTCACACGCGCGTGCTGCTGCAGCGCATCCTGCAGCGCCTGCTGGACAGGAGGAGCAACGCGCACCAGCTCGCCACAACCACGTCAGTATAACTTGCAGGGTATAGACCCTCACACGCGCACGTCAGTATAACTTGCAGGGTATAGACCCTCACACGCGCGTGCTGCTGCAGCGCATCCTGCAGCGCCTGCTGGACAGGAGGAGCAACGCGCACCAGCTCGCCACAACCACGTCAGTATAACTTGCAGGGTATAGACCCTCACACGCGCACGTCAGTATAACTTGCAGGGTATAGACCCTCACACGCGCACGTCAGTATAACTTGCAGGGTATAGACCCTCACACGCGCACGTCAGTATAACTTGCAGGGTATAGACCCTCACACGCGCGTGCTGCTGCAGCGCATCCTGCAGCGCCTGCTGGACAGGAGGAGCAACGCGCACCAGCTCGCCACAACCACGTCAGTATAACTTGCAGGGTATAGACCCTCACACGCGCACGTCAGTATAACTTGCAGGGTATAGACCCTCACACGCGCACGTCAGTATAACTTGCAGGGTATAGACCCTCACACGCGCACGTCAGTATAACTTGCAGGGTATAGACCCTCACACGCGCGTGCTGCTGCAGCGCATCCTGCAGCGCCTGCTGGACAGGAGGAGCAACGCGCACCAGCTCGCCACAACCACGTCAGTATAACGTTTGCACGGGTTTCGATGGCGGTGGTGCCGGGTTCGATTCTCGGTGGAACACTCACAACATTGATATCTTTCTCAGTCTGGTTAGGACAATGCAGGTTGAACCACCTGATTGTCGGAAAAGAAAGATCCGTGATTCGGATGACACGTTAAGCCGTCGGGCTGGTGATAAGGAACAACATTCCTTAAAGAACATAGGTCGAAATTAGACAATAATATTTTGACCTTTGTATGGTAAGTCCAAATTCTCCCATATTTCCATCTATGTTCTTTTGGGGAGAAGTAGTAAATTTTACCCTATATTATTAGTTGTGAAATTATTAGAAAGAGAGAAAGAGGAAGACCTAGACGCACACTCTTCTCTCAAGTAAAGGAGAAGATTAATGCCGTGTCATATCAAGAGGTCAAGTCGCTGGCAGAAGATAGAAAAAAAATGCAATGACTCCACCGACAAGAGCTAAGCACTTAAATTTGAATAAATGAATTATTAGTTTTTTTTATGAAGTATAGGTTTGCTCATGACTCTAGTCTAGGTCATAGGACAGAGACAGAGTCTAAGATGGAGCGAGCTCACCCAGAAGAAGCCTGTTCACTCTTACTTTGAAGAGATTAGGGTTGTATGCGTTTGGAAACACAGACGCAGGTAGTGAGTTCCACTCTTTAGCAGTGGTAGTTGAATGTTGGTTTGTTTGCGCAGTGTGGAGTACTTGGAGCTCGGGCTGACGGTGGAGAAATGCTCTCGACCTGACCTCATCTTCTTCAGCAAACATGGATACGCCATCTTCAGCTCGCTATACGAAGGTACATTAAACTCTTCATATAATTCAAATGTACACAATACTTAATTTTCACAACACTTTCCGTGTTTCATTTTGGTTCACATTTTATCTCTTACAAGTTATGATTACAAACATTTTGTTTTAGGTATCGTTATTTCTTTAAGCGCAGCTATTTAATACTGGCTTTGTAAAGAGTATTAACTTGTTTACACAGCAAGGGCAAAGGTATTTCATCATATCTCTATACATAATATCAGTACATATTTATACATAGATACTATACACTTTCCGTGTTAGGTATACAATTTAGGAAAATTTGCAAATTTTTCTACCGCGGGCAGGTTTTGAACTCGCCATCACTAATGGTGATGCCTCTTCCATCTGGGCTACCGCGGCTCGTCCCTTGCCCTCGAATCAAGATACACTTGCAATATTGCAAGTTTCTCACAATCACATGTTCACAGTTTACTTTAAATTACTTATGATTTAGTATTTCAATAAAAATATTCCAGCATCAAAGGACTTGCCACAGAAAAGTTGCCACACACACACACACACACACATATCACACCTATAATCCCTTGCGGAGTAAGCAGAGCGCAAACGGCCGCAAAAAACAGACATTTACGCCACGACTGACAAATATTTGAGGTTCATTCGGATAATTGTGTGTCGCCTTAGTGACAGGTTGTCAGCCCATCGCCTAAAAACGATGGACTCATTGGACACGCGTTTAACGCGCGTCTAACGTTTTTGTGCCGTAGCCCTAAATGTTTAACGTGCCTTGGCTTTTGTCTTTAAATCTTATACCTCAAGTATCTCACATCATTGAACTTATGACAGAATTATATATAAATTGCAGGTTTACAACTAGAATCCAATACGATGGAGAACATAGAAGCGATATACACGACAATCGCGCTGCTGTTTATCGAGCTCGCGTCCGAGGAGACTGTTTGTGACATGCTGCAGCTTGTTCTAGCGTGAGTTCTTTTATTGTTACAAACTTATTTCTTGTGACTGGCCCGATGGCGTAGCGGATACCCCTGCCTGCTACGCCGAGGGTCGTGGGTTCGATCCCCACAAGACACAAATATTTGTTAAGTCATTTCCAGATATTTGTGTTTTGTCTGGATGTTTCCATGTATATTATGCATTTATTTACAAAAAGTATATTTAGTATTAATATCAGCTATCTAGTTCCCATAGTACAAGCTTTGCTTAGATCGGGACTAGATGGCGCTGTGTGAATTGGTCAGGATATTTATTTATTATATTATTGATTAATTATACTTTTAAGTAACTACGCCTGTAGTTTCAAACATTTATTGATTTAGTCCAAACCTTAAACCCGCGTTCACACGATGCCAATATGGGCAGGGAAATAGTAAGGGAAGTGGGCAGCGCGAGCATGTAAACAGGTTACTCGCGCTGCTACTCGTCATGCCGCTGCCACTTCCGGTGCTCCTGCGAATGTCGGCTTTTCGTGCGCGAGTCAAAGGAACGGCAGCACGAACGCTAGTGTAATGTATATATTGCTATCTCGCTCACTCATATTGGAGCGAGAAGAGTATAACGGCAGTGTGCGAACACTCACTCGCGATGATACTTCCGCGGTAGTATTTTGAGCAATAATCGCGACAACGGCAGGAGCAGGTGCATCGTGTGAACGTGCTATTAAAGTTATGCCTAATATTTTACCATTACTTTAATAACAGCGAATATTTCATTGAGTTTGCAGGTTCTAATTACTTACGGATAAAATAAAAAACTTGAGCAACGGACATTCTGAAAGATTGTTTGTATTAATTTTAATTTTGTTTTATTTTATCAAATATTTTTTTATAATATTCTCATGTGTGTTGTCTCAGTATCCAGCAGTCGGCGATATCGAACCCGGTGCTGTCGGTGTCGGCGCAGTGCCAGCTGCACGCGGTGGCGATCTCGCTGGCTCAGCTGCTGCAGCACGTGCTGGGGCTGACCAGGCTCGCCGACTATCTCCACAAGGTATGTGACCAGGCTCGCGGACTATCTCCACAAGGTATGTGACCAGGCTCGCGGACTATCTCCACAAGGTATGTGACCAGGCTCGCGGACTATCTCCACAAGGTATGTGACCAGGCTCGCGGACTATCTCGACAAGGTATGTGACCAGGCTCGCGGACTATCTCGACAAGGTATGTGACCAGGCTCGCGGACTATCTCGACAAGGTATGTGACCAGGCTCGCCGACTATCTCGACAAGGTATGTGACCAGGCTCGCGGACTATCTCGACAAGGTATGTGACCAGGCTCGCGGACTATCTCGACAAGGTATGTGACCAGGCTCGCGGACTATCTCGACAAGGTATGTGACCAGGCTCGCGGACTATCTCGACAAGGTATGTGACCAGGCTCGCGGACTATCTCGACAAGGTATGTGACCAGGCTCGCGGACTATCTCGACAAGGTATGTGACCAGGCTCGCGGACTATCTCGACAAGGTATGTGACCAGGCTCGCGGACTATCTCGACAAGGTATGTGACCAGGCTCGCCGACTATCTCCACAAGGTATGTGACCAGGCTCGCGGACTATCTCGACAAGGTATGTGACCAGGCTCGCCGACTATCTCGACAAGGTATGTGACCAGGCTCGCCGACTATCTCGACAAGGTATGTGACCAGGCTCGCGGACTATCTCGACAAGGTATGTGACCAGGCTCGCCGACTATCTCGACAAGGTATGTGACCAGGCTCGCGGACTATCTCGACAAGGTATGTGACCAGGCTCGCGGACTATCTCGACAAGGTATGTGACCAGGCTCGCCGACTATCTCGACAAGGTATGTGACCAGGCTCGCGGACTATCTCGACAAGGTATGTGACCAGGCTCGCGGACTATCTCGACAAGGTATGTGACCAGGCTCGCGGACTATCTCGACAAGGTATGTGACCAGGCTCGCGGACTATCTCGACAAGGTATGTGACCAGGCTCGCGGACTATCTCGACAAGGTATGTGACCAGGCTCGCGGACTATCTCGACAAGGTATGTGACCAGGCTCGCGGACTATCTCGACAAGGTATGTGACCAGGCTCGCGGACTATCTCGACAAGGTATGTGACCAGGCTCGCCGACTATCTCGACAAGGTATGTGACCAGGCTCGCGGACTATCTCGACAAGGTATGTGACCAGGCTCGCGGACTATCTCCACAAGGTATGTGACCAGGCTCGCGGACTATCTCGACAAGGTATGTGACCAGGCTCGCCGACTATCTCGACAAGGTATGTGACCAGGCTCGCGGACTATCTCCACAAGGTATGTGACCAGGCTCGCGGACTATCTCGACAAGGTATGTGACCAGGCTCGCGGACTATCTCCACAAGGTATGTGACCAGGCTCGCGGACTATCTCCACAAGGTATGTGACCAGGCTCGCGGACTATCTCCACAAGGTATGTGACCAGGCTCGCGGACTATCTCCACAAGGTATGTGACCAGGCTCGCGGACTATCTCGACAAGGTATGTGACCAGGCTCGCGGACTATCTCCACAAGGTATGTGACCAGGCTCGCGGACTATCTCCACAAGGTATGTGACCAGGCTCGCGGACTATCTCCACAAGGTATGTGACCAGGCTCGCGGACTATCTCCACAAGGTATGTGACCAGGCTCGCGGACTATCTCCACAAGGTATGTGACCAGGCTCGCGGACTATCTCCACAAGGTATGTGACCAGGCTCGCGGACTATCTCCACAAGGTATGTGACCAGGCTCGCGGACTATCTCGACAAGGTATGTGACCAGGCTCGCGGACTATCTCCACAAGGTATGTGACCAGGCTCGCGGACTATCTCGACAAGGTATGTGACCAGGCTCGCGGACTATCTCGACAAGGTATGTGACCAGGCTCGCCGACTATCTCCACAAAGTATGTGACCAGGCTCGCCGACTATCTCGACAAGGTATGTGACCAGGCTCGCCGACTATCTCCACAAGGTATGTGACCAGGCTCGACTATCTCGACAAGGTATGTGACCAGGCTCGACTATCTCCACAAAGTATGTGACCAGGCTCGCCGACTATCTCCACAAGGTATGTGACCAGGCTCGCGGACTATCTCGACAAGGTATGTGACCAGGCTCGCGGACTATCTCGACAAGGTATGTGACCAGGCTCGCGGACTATCTCCACAAGGTATGTGACCAGGCTCGCGGACTATCTCGACAAGGTATGTGACCAGGCTCGCGGACTATCTCGACAAGGTATGTGACCAGGCTCGACTATCTCCACAAGGTATGTGACCAGGCTCGACTATCTCCACAAGGTATGTGACCAGGCTCGACTATCTCCACAAGGTATGTGACCAGGCTCGACTATCTCCACAAGGTATGTGACCAGGCTCGCCGACTATCTCGACAAGGTATGTGACCAGGCTCGCCGACTATCTCCACAAGGTATGTGACCAGGCTCGCGGACTATCTCGACAAGGTATGTGACCAGGCTCGCGGACTATCTCGACAAGGTATGTGACCAGGCTCGACTATCTCCACAAGGTATGTGACCAGGCTCGACTATCTCCACAAGGTATGTGACCAGGCTCGACTATCTCCACAAGGTATGTGACCAGGCTCGACTATCTCCACAAGGTATGTGACCAGGCTCGACTATCTCCACAAGGTATGTGACCAGGCTCGACTATCTCCACAAGGTATGTGACCAGGCTCGACTATCTCCACAAGGTATGTGACCAGGCTCGACTATCTCCACAAGGTATGTGACCAGGCTCGCCGACTATCTCCACAAGGTATGTGACCAGGCTCGCGGACTATCTCGACAAGGTATGTGACCAGGCTCGCGGACTATCTCGACAAGGTATGTGACCAGGCTCGCGGACTATCTCGACAAGGTATGTGACCAGGCTCGACTATCTCGACAAGGTATGTGACCAGGCTCGCGGACTATCTCGACAAGGTATGTGACCAGGCTCGCGGACTATCTCCACAAGGTATGTGACCAGGCTCGCGGACTATCTCCACAAGGTATGTGACCAGGCTCGCCGACTATCTCCACAAGGTATGTGACCAGGCTCGCCGACTATCTCCACAAGGTATGTGACCAGGCTCGACTATCTCCACAAGGTGTGTGACCAGGCTCGACTATCTCCACAAGGTATGTGACCAGGCTCGCGGACTATCCCCACAAGGTATGTGACCAGGCTCGCCGACTATCTCCACAAGGTATGTGACCAGGCTCGCCGACTATCTCCAGAAGGTATGTGACCAGGCTCGCGGACTATCTCCACAAGGTATGTGACCAGGCTCGCCGACTATCTCCAGAAGGTATGTGACCAGGCTCGCGGACTATCTCCACAAGGTATGTGACCAGGCTCGCCGACTATCTCCAGAAGGTATGTGACCAGGCTCGCCGACTATCTCCAGAAGGTATGTGACCAGGCTCGCGGACTATCTCCACAAGGTATGTGACCAGGCTCGCCGACTATCTCCAGAAGGTATGTGACCAGGCTCGCCGACTATCTCCAGAAGGTATGTGACCAGGCTCGCGGACTATCTCCACAAGGTATGTGACCAGGCTCGACTATCTCGACAAGGTATGTGACCAGGCTCGCGGACTATCTCCACAAGGTATGTGACCAGGCTCGACTATCTCCACAAGGTATGTGACCAGGCTCGCCGACTATCTCCACAAGGTATGTGACCAGGCTCGCGGACTATCGCCACAAGGTATGTGACCAGGGTCGCGGACTATCTCGACAAGGTATGTGACCAGGCTCGCGGACTATCTCGACAAGGTATGTGACCAGGCTCGCGGACTATCTCGACAAGGTATGTGACCAGGCTCGCGGACTATCTCGACAAGGTATGTGACCAGGCTCGCGGACTATCTCGACAAGGTATGTGACCAGGCTCGACTATCTCGACAAGGTATGTGACCAGGCTCGCGGACTATCTCGACAAGGTATGTGACCAGGCTCGACTATCTCTACAAGGTATGTGACCAGGCTCGCGGACTATCTCGACAAGGTATGTGACCAGACTCGCGAACTATCTCCACAAGGTATGTGACCAGGCTCGACTATCTCGACAAGGTATGTGACCAGGCTCGCCGACTATCTCGACAAGGTATGTGACCAGGCTCGACTATCTCTACAAGGTATGTGACCAGGCTCGCGGACTATCTCCACAAGGTATGTGACCAGGCTCGACTATCTCCACAAGGTATGTGACCAGGCTCGACTATCTCTACAAGGTATGTGACCAGGCTCGCGGACTATCTCCACAAGGTATGTGACCAGGCTCGACTATCTCCACAAGGTATGTGACCAGGCTCGACTATCTCCACAAGGTATGTGACCAGGCTCGACTATCTCCACAAGGTATGTGACCAGGCTCGCCGACTATCTTCACAAGGTATGTGACCAGGCTCGCCGACTATCTCCACAAGGTATGTGACCAGGCTCGCCGACTATCTCCACAAGGTATGTGACCAGGCTCGCCGACTATCTCCACAAGGTATGTGACCAGGCTCGACTATCTCGACAAGGTATGTGACCAGGCTCGACTATCTCCACAAGGTATGTGACCAGGCTCGACTATCTCGACAAGGTATGTGACCAGGCTCGACTATCTCCACAAGGTATGTGACCAGGCTCGCGGACTATCTCCACAAGGTATGTGACCAGGCTCGCCGACTATCTCCACAAGGTATGTGACCAGGCTCGCCGACTATCTCCACAAGGTATGTGACCAGGCTCGACTATCTCCACAAGGTATGTGACCAGGCTCGCCGACTATCTCCACAAGGTATGTGACCAGGCTCGCCGACTATCTCCACAAGGTATGTGACCAGGCTCGACTATCTCGACAAGGTATGTAAACAGGCTCGCCGACTATCTCGACAAAGTATGTGACCAGGCTCGACTATATCCACAAGGTATGTGACCAGGCTCGCCGACTATCTCCACAAGGTATGTGACCAGGCTCGCCGACTATATCCACAAGGTATGTGACCAGGCTCGCCGACTATCTCCACAAGGTATGTGACCAGGCTCGCCGACTATATCCACAAGGTATGTGACCAGGCTCGCCGACTATCTCCACAAGGTATGTACCGGCGCAGTGCCAGCGCAAACGGCCGCAAAAAACAAACATGTACGCCACGTCTGACAAAAGTTGAGGGTCATTCGGAATACTGTTTCGCCATAGTGACAGGTTGTCAGCTTATCGCCTAAAATTGTAAAACACACCCTCGAGTCCCTTAGTTGCCTCTTACGACACCAATGGATAAGAAATGGTTTTTGTGAATAAAGGAGAACACCCAAAAAAGCCCATGGCCCGGCGCAAAAGAAAGATATCTCAGTGTTTTATGTATATTATTAGTAAAAATAATATATATATGTCACTGCCGCCGAAAGTGGCTAACTTAAAAAAAAATGCTAACTTATTATTTTCCGGCATAGTTTTAGAGATGTACTATTTTGAACGTTTATTAATTATATAAAATGTAATAAACTATCGTAAATAGAATACTATTGTTCGTGCATACACGGCCGCAGGACACTCGGAAGTTGCGCTCACGTAATAAGTATTTTGTACCACCTTGGCTGGGCCTGTCATAATCTGAACGAAATAGAGCATCCTGCGGCTTTTTTAAACGAAGTGTTGGTAGATATACAAGTTTAACAAATAATTATGAAATGATTAATGTTGTTTAATTATTGGTGTTGTCGTTGACTATTGTTATAATTGTGTTTATGCAATAAATAAATAAGTAAATAATAATATTGTTTTATTCCTGAATCATGTGCGTTAAAAACAGAAAACTACTTTTATGAAATATACTGTCATATACATATTTTTACTAAATATATATATTGTATATCTAAGATCACTAGAATTCTTATAAAAATGTGATTCACTACCATTTAGAATCATTTTGGAGTCGATATGTTACACGAAATGTAATTTTCAATTTATGCCTGAAAATAATCTAAAAGCATTTTTTTTTATCTTAGCCACTTCTTGCGGCAAACACACCTATCAAAAAATATTTTACATAAAATACACAAATAACTGAGATACGTTTCTTCTGCGCCGGGCATTGGGTAATTTTGTATGGAGTTTGGGTGTTCTCCTTTGTTTAATTATATAATATAGCCGTGTTATGCCGGCTTAGAATAGCATCACCCCATTTCTTTCTCGTGGGAGTCGTCAGAGGCGACTAAGGGACTTGAGGGTGTGGATTGCAATTTAAGGCGATGGGCTGACAACCTGTCACTATGGCGATACACAATTTTCCGGATGACCCTCAAATATATGTCAGACGTGGCGTGAATGTCCGTTTTTGCGGCTGTTTGAGCTCTGCCTACCCCGCTAGGGATGAAGGGCGTGATATGTGTATGTGTAATAATTATTTTATTGTGTTTGTATATTATTATTTTGCATGTTATTGTTAAATAAATTTGTTTGATTATATAATATTTGTTTGTTTTAGATAGTGGAGGCTCGGCGCGACGAGGCCCCGCACATGCTGCCGCCGCTGTGCGAGCGAGACGACCACATCGCCAGCGCGCAGATACCCAACAAACTGCCCTACCTGATGATTGATCAGGTAAATAAATTAAAAAACATTAGAACCGATTTTTGCCGCTCTTGACTCGGTGCAACGCAGGGCCAAGAGGCTCATAGGCGACAAAAAACTGGTGGACACCAAGCTACATAGCCTGGCACATCGCCGCAAGGTTGCCTGCTTGTCGGTTTTTTACAGATTGTACTTCGGAGAGTGTGCTCAAGAGCTTCACGACCTTGTTCCACCAGCTCCCTTCTACCATCGGACATCCGATCCGTACCTGGTTTACATTTTTTTATGTAATTTAAACATTGTGTAAAACGGTGTCTTGAAAATTTGGCAGGCATGATGACCATGAAACTGAGCCACTTTCACTTTACCTATGTTAAGGAAACGAAAAAAAAATGTTTCTATATTCAGCCAAACAGCTGTGCCATGTATTATCATTGTACAGGTACAGGTCCATATTTACAGGCGTAAATCTGCCTGTAGCGCACTTGTAGTTACAATTTACAGGTTACAGGTGTTTTATGAAGACACTTGTAAAGCTACCATTGTCAGTACCACTCCAAAATCTCGACTACAGGTAAATTTTACAAGTCGATGTACAACACTATCGATTCATTCATTTCATTCACTCAAATTCGACGTCAATGTTATAGCACAGATTAAATAATGTGAAAGTATGTAAACACTTTGCTAAATATTAAGACATTACACTGAAAAATATTATTTTAATAAAAAGGAAATTACAAAAATGAAATCAACAATATTTCTAATTAATATCATATTATTGATAGAGTACGTTAAAATAGTACTGTTGTGAATTAATAATAATAATAATCCACAATTGACGATAAAGTTTTGCTTTATTTAACGCCTCGAGCAAAATAATTTGGCAAGGAAAGCGTTTTGAGTACTTTTGAACATTTTGAATAGATTTTTAGGCAGAAATCTTGCACTTGTAAAATAATTACCTAGGTCAGACGACCTGTAAAATTATTCACAAGTTGTAAGTTTTTACAGTTGTAGTTTACAAGTCTTTTGATGAACACCTGTAAAAACTTGCTCGATTGTGTTTTTAAAAGCAAAATCTACCCTATGGTTTGTCGATGGAAATCTACAGGTGCCTGTAGCTGTGACTTGTAAAATTGTAGACCTGTAGCTTTAAAAAACGCCTGTAGTTGTAATTTTCATCAGTGTTGCTATTTAAATATTAATTTTGGCGCGATGTTGCCACTTTTTCGCCTGTAGAATTGTAGTTGTTCAATGATAGCACAGGCCACTGATCGGGAATTTGAAGTCTGAAACAATCTCTCGTTTACCAACATGGCCGTCATTTATTTATTTATTAAATTACAATTTAAACTTACATACTAGATACTCAAAGCGCTTACATTTACATACAAAACATAGAATAAGTTGTTCAGTTTCATGGTCAGATCATGCCTGCAAAGTTTTCGGTACGCCGTCCTTGCATCTTGTATAAGATGTGTAATTTATATGTACACTAAAGCAAAATTTAACAAAAATTAAAAATATAATAAAGTATTTTTTTACGGTAGTTAGTTTTACATTCTACTAGCTGCTACCCGCGGCGTTGCCCGCATAAAATAAAAACTATCGTATGTGTTAATCCTTGTTACCTTCTATATATGTGCCAAATTTCATTACAATCGGTTCAGTAGTTTTTGCTTGAAGAAGTAACAAATAAACATACAAACTTTCACATTTATAATATTAGTGGGATGTCCCACTGCTTTGCAAAGGTTTCTCGCGCGTCAACCAACATTTTATCCTTTTAATTACTTTGCCAGCCACAACAGTCCACTGCTGGACATGGGCCTCTCCCTATTGGGGGGTATTGCCATACTCACCACGCTTGGCCGTCGGATTTGCATTCACAGGGAACGTTGCTGCCCATTCTCTAGATGATGATATCTTAGACGCTTTGTACGACACCCACGAGTAGAATTAGGGTGATACTTTTCTAAGCCGGCACTACACGGCAACATTTTATATATTTCATTTATTTTCGAAACAAATATATTGATTTTCGCGGAGAAGGGTTAATAGGTTTAATGCGTGTTCTAGACGTAAAATTAAACAACTTTTTTAAATACAATTTATTCATAATAATGATAATGATAAATTTATTGACAACACTTGTTACATGTCTTTATGAAAGGTCAATTTTTAAGAGCATAAAATATTAACTAAACATAAAATAATACATTACATTCAAAATAAAATTTAACAATTTAAATTACGTTACACTTTGTGTTGTTACTTCTTGATGGAACTCCATGTCAATTTACTAATAAAACACTTTTTCACTAGTTCCACTAATTAAATATATTTGTTTAATTTGATATTAAACTAAATGCGACCGGTTTAACATCATCATCGGGCAGTATATTTAATTAGTGGAACTAGTAAAAAAGTGTTTTATTAGTTAATTTAAATTACATTAAATACTTTCCTTCATAAAATCGTCATAGTTATAAAATGACTGTTCGTGGAGCCATTTATTTAATGAATTTTTAAATACACTCAAGGTAGCTGCACCTGTTATTTCTTTAGGTAAACGATTGTAGATGTTTGGTACTATGATGTACACGGAGCGCTCAGACTTGCCAGCCTGTGCGGCTCAGTGGCGAGCAGGTTTTAGCTCTTGTTACTGCGCAGGTTATACCTTTAATATGAAATAAATGTTTAGTCCTCCCGTACAAAAATATAGTTGCTGCTCGAGTCGATTTCGTTGGGAGGAACCAAATATTATTTGCGTATTTCAAGAAGATGAAAATCCTGATTTAATTTTCTTCGCCAAACACCCTGTATAAACATCATTTGGTTGCGAAACCAGTAAGATCTGTGCGGAAAGAGAATAGGCGTGGGCAAAAAGTGAACTAATAATTTTTTCATAGGTTGCTATGACATTTCTCATACACGCCTATTCTCTTTCCGCTCACTCTATAAATGACTTAGCACAAAAATTAAGACGTTACGCCTTCTTCTTTTCGTGTGCGACTCGGTAGTCGTTGAACAATCCGATGAACCCTGGTGTCAGAGTTTTTCGTTGGCGTTATGCCTAAAGTACAAGTTCAACCGTATCCTCAACAGATGGCGCTATGTGAAATTCTGAAGGCTTCTGGTATGGAGTACGTTCGGCTGCAGTCTCCGTCGCCGTACGCGGGCGGCAGCGTCGGCGCCGCGCACCGACACAGCTGGGTGGAAGCTGGTGAGAGACACAAACCACGCCTATGATCCCTTGCGGGGTAGGCAGAGCGTAAACGTACGCAAAAAGCGGACATTTACGCCACGTCTGGCTAATATTTGAGGGTCATTCGGAGAATTATGTATTGCCGCAGTGACAGGTTGTCAGCCCATCGCCTAAAATTGCAATACACACCATCGAGTCCCTTAGTCGCCTCTAACGACTACCATGGCTAAGAAATGGGATGATGCTATTCTATGCCGTCGTTACACGGCAATGAATAGAAAACATTATCGTTCGAAAAAAACTAGACACTAAGAAACCAAATGAGAGCTGTAGATTTTCTCACACACACACACACATATCACGCCTATAATCCCTTGCGGGGTAGGCAGAGCGTAAACAGCCGCAAAAAACGGCCATTTACACCACGTCTGCAAATGTTTGAGGGTCATTCGGAAAATTTAGATTTCCTGTCTCTTTTATTTTGTTTCCTCATGAAGGTGCCAAGACAAACTAAAATAAAAGAAATAAGCTAGATAGTGTTCTGCCGGATGAATTGCTTCGAGGTCTTCTTATATTTAAGAGCATTGCTCTTGTTGGTGGAGTTTCTGCCTATTTCCTCTGTTTTCCGTTCCTTTTTACTGTCAATTTTAAAAAAGTAACAGTATTAGTTAAAGAATTACATACACAAACATATCACGCCTATAATCCCTTGCGGGGTAGGCAGGGCGCAAAGCAGCCGCAAAAAACGGACATTTACGCCAATTCTGACAAATATTTGAGGGTTATTCTGAAAATTGTGTATTGTGTTAAAGAATTAGTTTAAAAAAATGTCATATGAAAATTAAGAGCAATAATTGTATGAAAATTAAGTTTGACACGAGCATTCTAATGCCTAATTATAGCAGTTGCATACACTATTTTATCTACACTCTCCAAAAAAACTCAGAAACACTTTTCTAAACGTACGCACCGGCCATTGCAAGGCCCGATACAAGGACAAATTCAATACGAGAACGTAATATGGCTTGATATGAATTTTTGAAAAATCTGTACTTTAGCAGGTGTTTAGATGTGGAGTCTTAACAATTACTTAACTAAACAACTGAACAACATCTGAACAACATCTGAACAACAACTGAACAACATCTGAACAACATCTGAACAACATCTGAACAACATCGAAACAACAACTGAACAACATCTGTACAACAACTGAACAACATCTGTACAACAACTGAACAACAACTGAACAACATCGGAATAACATCTGAACAACAACTAATCAACATCTGAACAACAACAGAACAAAAACCTATTAAAACAACTGAACAACATCCGAAAAATTACCGTACAACAACAACTGTCAGGTGCAGCGGAAGATAGCGATTTGAGTATTGGAAAAAAAAACTTCGTTTCATTTCTCAACTTTATCGTATTAAGAGTTTTCTCATTAAGTCATTACGCTTCTGTAAATTATAGTAAACCTTAGTTTTTATAGGCAGAATGCATAAAGTAGGTCATTATGCATCTGTTTTCGAATTCATAATTCGAACATTATGAGACGAGTGTATATAAAATACTATTAAATTCAGTGCAAATATTTTTGGGGTAATTTCTACCAGTAAAACCGATTAACTTTTCTCAATATACATAGGTTGAGATATTTTGGATCTACCATAAAAAAATGTTCAAAAAAATGTCACTTTGTATTTGAGGTCCAAACTTTCTATTTATATTTCGACCTATGTTTATTGGGAAAATTTGTTTAGTTGTACGAGAAAATCTCACCCTAAAAATATTTGCAATGAATATAATAGGACCTTATATTTTTCTGTTTAACAATTCAAACTATTGATATTTTAAAAAACGTTGAATCTAGTTTGTAGTAAATTGGTCAATAATTTTAAGCGTACAACTTTTGTATTTTAAAAATCAAGTACCGAGGAAACGTAAACGAAAACGAAACGTAGGAATTGTAAAAATCCAAAATAAACACAACTTATTTAAAAAAAAAATATGGGTTTGCTCGTGACTCTAGTCCAGGTCATAGGACAGTGACAGAGTGTAAGATGGAGCGAACTCACCCAGAAGAAGCCTGTTTACTCTTACATTAAAGAGATTAGGGTTGTATGCGTTTGGAAACACAGACGCAAGTAGTGAGTTCCACTCTTAATCCGTTTAAAATTGTTTTATTGTGATGAGTAATAGTTGTGCAAACTCAAGAAAATATTATCTATCTAATTTGCCTATATTAGCCTACTGCTGGACATATTATTATCCGGAGGAATAATTTATTGTGATGAGTAATAGTTGTGCAAACTCAAGAAAATATAAATTTGCAGGTATAACGCAAGGGCGCGACAGCCTGGCGGACATCACAGCCGGACCGGTCACTGAAATGGACAGCGCTAACAGCTCGCCGGGAGTACAACGAGTAAGTTATACATACATACATATATCACGCCTATAATCCCTTACGGGGTAGGCAGAGCGTCAACGGCCGTAAAACGGATATTAATACCACGTCTGACAAAAGTTTGAGGGTCAATCAGATAACTGTGTATCACTATAGTGACAGGTTGTCAGCCCATCACCTAAAATTGCCAAAAGTCCCTAAGTCGCCTCTTACAACACCCATGGGCAAGAAATGGGGTGATGTCTTTCTAAGCCGGCATCACACGGCTAACTATCCGTACTAATATTATTAATCTGAGAGTTCGTGTGTATGTATGTTTGTTACCTCTTCACGCTCAAACGGTTTAAACGATTTGGATGAAATTTGGAACACAGGTAGAGTATAACCTGGAATAACACATGGGCTACTTTTTACCGCATGCAAACAACTATTAACACGGGAAAATGAGTGGCAGCGGGTTAAACCGCTGGACGGAAATCTACATACATACATACATACATATATCACGCCTATAATCCCTTGCGGGGTAGGCAGAGCATAAACAGCCGCATAAAACGGACATTTACGCCACGTCTGACAAATATTTGAGGGTTATTTAGAAAATTGTGTATCGCTATAGTGACAGGTTGTCAGCCCATCGCCTAAAATTGCAATACACACCCTCAAGTCCCTAAGTCGCCTCTTACGACTCCCACGGGCAAGAAATGGGGTGATGCTATTCTCAGCCGGCAACACACGGAAATCTAGATATCAAATATTTACTTTATATTTCGAAAATTTTGTATTAGGAAAAGTTTTTCTGTTTCTCGTCTAGAAGACGCCCTTAAAAACCCTTAAACGCTTACCGAGACCGTGGAACAGCTCGCCACTTACAAGTATGCTATGTCGTAAGCGAAGCAAGTTCCACTTTTCAACCTTTTTGGGAGACTTTTAAACATCCTGTGGACCCCTGATACTAATGCTATGGACCCCCAGGGTTAAGAAACCCTGATATAGATGGTCCTATGCACACCCTGTATATCCCATCCTAATCCTAGTGTGTAACCCCGTGTATCCCATCCTAATCCTAGTGTGTAACCCCGCGTATCCCATCCTAATCCTAGTGTGTAACCCCGTGTATCCCATCCTAATCCTAGTGTGTAACCCCGTGTATCCCATCCTTATCCTACTGTGTAACCCCGTGTATCCCATCCTGATCCTAGTGTGTAACCCCGTGTATCCCATCCTAATCCTAGTGTGTAACCCTGTGTATCCCATCCTAATCCTAGTGTGTAACCCCGTGTATCCCATCCTAATCCTAGTGTGTAACCCTGTGTATCCCGTCCTAATCCTAGTGTGTATCCCATCCTAATCCTAGTGTGTAACCCCGTGTATCCCATCCTAATCCTAGTGTGTAACCCCGTGTATCCCATCTTAATCCTAGTGTGTAACCCCGTGTATCCCATCCTAATCCTAGTGTGTAACCCCGTGTATCCCATGTATGTATGTATGTATGTAATAACTTTATTGCACCAAATAAATATCACAAAGAAAAACACAAATAACAGAAAAGGTAATGCACAAAGGCGGACTTATCCTATTAAGGGATCTCTCCCAGTCAACCTTTGAGAAATCCAGAGGACATGGTGTGCGCAGGTAAACTATGGTACGGGTAATTGAAAAATAAATATTTATGTATATATATAATATAATTGACACTAAATATAGCTGTAAAAGAATAATAATTATATGTACATACAATCCTACTTATATAATCCCATCCTAATCCTAGTGTGTAACCCCGTGTATCCCATCCTAATCCTAGTGTGTAACCCCGTGTATCCCATCTTAATCCTAGTGTGTTACCCCGTGTATCCCATCCTAATCCTAGTGTGTAACCCCGTGTATACCATCCTAATCCTAGTGTGTAACCCCGTGTATCCCATCTTAATCCTAGTGTGTAACTCCGTGTATCCCATCTTAATAATAGTGTGTAACTCCGTGTATCCCATCCTAATCCTAGTGTGTAACCTTGTGTATCGCATGATTATCCTAGTGTGTAACGCCGTGTATCCCATCCTGATCCTAGTGTGTAACCCCGTGTATCCCATCCTAATCCTACTGTGTAACCCCGTGTATCACATCCTAATCCTACTGTGTAACCCCGTGTATCGCATCCTTATCCTAGTGTGTAACCCCGTGTATCCCATCCTAATCCTAGTGTGTAACCCCGTGTATCCCATCCTAATCCTAGTGTGTAACCCCGTGTATCCCATCCTAATCCTAGTGTGTAACCTTGTGTATCGCATCCTAATCCTAGTGTGTAATCCCGTGTATCCCATCCTAATCCTAGTGTGTAATCCCGTGTATCCCATACTAATTCTAGTGTGTAATCCCGTGTATCCCATACTAATTCTAGTGTGGAATCCCGTGTATCCCATACTAATTCTAGTGTGTAATCCCGTGTATCCCATACTAATTCTAGTGTGTAATCCCGTGTATCCCATACTTATTCTAGTGTGTAACCCCGTGTATCCCATACTTATTCTAGTGTGTAACCCCGTGTATCCCATCCTAATCCTAGTGTGTAACTCCGTAGCAACATCACGCAATGCAGTTTGACGATCTCGACGAAGAATACAGAAAGTTCATCGAGAAATACAACCGGAACTATCGACCTACTATGACCAATTTCGGAGTCTATGTAATAATCATTTTACGTATATGTTTTCTTAAATATACGGGCTGTAAGGGACAGCCCTCCGAATACTGATAGGGTGCACGCAGACCATAAAACTAAACAACTTTCCCTTAGAAACAGGAAATGACAAAAAAAAATACATCCCATACAAAATCACAATCAGCTAAATGCGTTTACTATGGGAAGTCAAAAAACTTTTTTCATTTCCTGAAATATTTTTTATAGGAAGTTGTTCAGTGTCATGGTCTGAATGCACCCTACTAGTACTCGAAGGGCTGTCCCTTACACCCCGTATAGGGTGTAATTTTACTCGTGACCGATAGCAAAAACTCAAGATCGGCTGGTGATAAGGAAAAACTTTCACCAAGGAACATAGGTCGAAATATGAAAAAAATATTTTGATCTCCGATACAAGATTGCCGATTAGCTGATTTGGGTTACTATGGAGGCTCAAATAATTTTGACATATTTCGACCTATGTTTCTTGGGAAAAGTTGTTCCTTATCACCAGCCTGTTGTACTCTGTTTTCAGTATCGGTCACTAGTAAAATTTCACCCGATATTAGATTTTCTATGAGAATTTATTTATCTCTCTTTAAAGCCAAAACAGAACGACAAATTGACATAATTGCCTCAATTCGGAATAACAATTATCTCAACCTACCCTATATTTGCGCTGGGACTTTCAATCAAATAGGTTTAGAAAAGGGTTGAGATATTTAAGTACTGTCGCCTATTCTATTGGCGCACATACTCTGTAAACTCGGGAAATCGACAACTGACGTACTATTTGCTTGTAAAACTGACGTTCCCTATTCGTATTAGCCCTTCCCTTTCAATCTTGTAAATTCCTATTCAATCCTACCCATATTCCATTCCCTAAAGCTTAATTCCTTCCTAAACAGCAAACGGAGAATTCCTTCTGGCTGTGGAACCATGAATGTGCTCCTACACACACGGAAGAAAAGGACGACAGACGATCTCGCTCGCCTGCTCTCTCTTGCGATGTAAAGGACAAAGAAAGCGTTTCTTTGCTGATTTAATTCTACATACATACATAAATCACGCCTATATCCCTTACGGGGTAGGCAGAGCGTTAACGGCCGTGAAACAGATATTAACATCACGTCTGACAAAAGCTTGAGGGTCAATCGGATAACTGTGGATCACTATAGTGACACGTTGTCAGCCCATCGCCTAAAATTGTAATACACATCTCTCGAGTCCCTTAGTCGGCTCTTACGACACCAATGGGTAAGAAATGGGGTGATGCTATTCTAGGCCGGCATCACACGGCAGTAAATTAATTAATTTAATTCTACTGTTGCTCTAATATACCTAGGAGGTAGCTTACAGGGCACTGCCTACTTAATAAACACTAAAGTACTGCCGTTCCAATAGTCGTATTTGACAGATGTAATCTCCTTACTAAAAGAAACGTCAACAAAGGAAAATGGACCCTCTGCCATAGTATTATCACGAATTTGACAGCTGCCAAATACGACTTATTGGAACGCCGGTACTTTAGCAGCCCGCCCAGCGGATTCTCTCGCTGCTAACCGTTTTACCGCGGGAAAAAGACCTTTTCCTGGCATTATACAAAAAACCTTCCTCTTGAATCACTCTATCTACTAAAGATAACCGCTTCAAAATCCGTTGCGTACTTATAAAGATGTAAGCATACCTACATAGGGACACGGGAAGCGACCTCATTTTATACTAAAGGTCAGGTCCTAAACCGACGAGCATGCATGAAGAGATTGATGAATGTAGAGGAGGCGAATCCAATTACTACGATCCTGGCATACTTCTTTCGCCTCCTCTACATTTTACATTCATCAATTTCTTCATGCATGCTCGTCGGTTTAGGGTACTCTTAAGAAGTATGCCAGGATATAGTAAGTGAAAGGATGAAGTCTCTGCCTACCCCTCCGGGAAAGAGGCGTGATTTACGTATGTATGTATGTTAGTGATGTGTTCACCATCAACGCGACAGGCAGCCCATTGTGCAGGGTCAGCCTGGGCAGCCTCCCACGTAATCCTGGCGTAATAAGTAGCTAACCAACGGGCACAATTAAGTCCTCCGCAGTCCGGGGTCGCTTCAAGAGGCCTACGAATTCCCAGGAGACTTCTGTACTCCAGTGCTCCACAGTGCCCTCAATTCGAGATATAAATTCTCCTTACTTGCCTTAAATTAGTGCTGTCACTTTCCGTCAAATAGGTTTAGAAAAGGATAGGAGATATTTAAGTCGTGTCATGTCTTATTATTTCATGCAAAATACGTGTTATCTGTCAAAATAGGGCGACGATCAAAACAATGGCGACTAAAATGACTAGAAAAGGCGAAAAAACCATTGACGTTTTTAAAAATGCGAGGACTTAGATATCACTTATCCTTCCCTAAAAGTATTTGACGGAAAGTGTCAGCACTAATTTAAGGCAAGTAAGGAGAATTTATATCTCGAATTGAGGGCATTATCAAACTACAGGCTACAATTTTACAGGTGAAATTCGATGTTCATTGCGTAGTCGGTTAGCCATTTTGATAACAGGAATATTAACCAGCTACGCAATGTACTAAGAATTTCACTTGTAGACTTGTAGCCTGTAGTTTCATAACATATGGAGCTGGATTGGCTAACGTTGACAACGACCACTCTTGAGCCCACAACAATATAATACCTAGAAGGTATCCTCGTTTACATCGTTATTTATATGTTTCCACAGAAAACACTTACAGTCAACAAACGAAGTATGATTATTTAAAAAAATAAAAAAAAAGTTATTTGTTCATGATTATATTTTATTTTTCCCAGCACCAAAACCAAACGGAGCAAATAAGCCTAGAAGCGCTCCGTCGTGCCGCGACCGGACCTTCCGAAGCAGAGAAGCGCGAGGCCGAGCGGCGCAAGGCCACGCTCAACAACGCCTTCAGAACGCAGCCCTTCGACCAACTGATGCACGTCACTCAACCGAAGGTACACTACAATACTCTATAAAATTATTTTCTCATACTATATGAAACTGATCGAAGCGCATTGTTTCCCCCGTGCACCCTATATGAAACTGATCGAAGCGCATTGTTTCCCCCGTGCACCCTATATGAAACTGATCGAAGCGCATTGTTTCCCCCGTGCACCCTATATGAAACTGCTCGAAGCGCATTGTTTCCCCCGTGCACCCTATATGAAACTGATCGAAGCGCATTGTTTCCCCCGTGCACCCTATATGAAACTGATCGAAGCGCATTGTTTCCCCCGTGCACCCTATATGAAACTGATCGAAGCGCATTGTTTCCCCCGTGCACCCTATATGAAACTGATCGAAGCGCATTGTTTCCCCCGTGCACCCTATATGAAACTGATCGAAGCGCATTGTTTCCCCCGTGCACCCTATATGAAACTGCTCGAAGCGCATTGTTTCCCCCGTGCACCCTATATGAAACTGATCGAAGCGCATTGTTTCCCCCGTGCACCCTATATGAAACTGATCGAAGCGCATTGTTTCCCCCGTGCACCCTATATGAAACTGCTCGAAGCGCATTGTTTCCCCCGTGCACCCTATATAAAACTGCTTGCAGCGCTGTTTTTCCCCGTGCAGCCTATATGAAAGTGCGTCAAGCGCATTGTTTCCCTCGTGCACCATTTATGAAACTGCTCGAAGCGCATTGTTTCCCTCGTGCACCATTTATGAAACTGCTCGAAGCGCATTGTTTCCCTCGTGCACATTTATGAAAGTGCGCGAAGCGTATTGTTTCCCTCGTGCGCCAATTATGAAACTGCTCGAAGCGCATTGTTTCCCTCGTGCACATTTATGAAAGTGCGCGAAGCGTATTGTTTCCCTCGTGCACCATTTATGAAACTGCTCGAAGCGTATTGTTTCCCTCGTGCACCATTTATGAAACTGCTCGAAGCGTATTGTTTCCCTCGTGCACCATTTATGAAACTGCTCGAAGCGTATTGTTTCCCTCGTGCACCATTTATGAAACTGCTCGAAGCGCATTGTTTCCCTCGTGCACATTTATGAAAGTGCGCGAAGCGTATTGTTTCCCTCGTGCACCATTTATGAAACTGCTCGAAGCGTATTGTTTCCCTCGTGCACCATTTATGAAACTGCTCGAAGCGTATTGTTTCCCTCGTGCACCATTTATGAAACTGCTCGAAGCGTATTGTTTCCCTCGTGCACCATTTATGAAACTGCTCGAAGCGCATTGTTTCCCTCGTGCACCATTTATGAAACTGATCAAAGCGCATTGTTTCCCTCGTGCACCATTTATGAAAGTGCTCGAAGCGCATTGTTTCCCTCGTGCACCATTTATGAAAGTGCTCGAAGCGCATTGTTTCCCCCGTGCACCCTATATGAAACTGCTCGAAGCGCATTGTTTCCCTCGTGCACCATTTATGAAACTGCTCGAAGCGCATTGTTTCCCCCGTGCACCCTATATGAAACTGATCGAAGCGCATTGTTTCCCTCGTGCACCATTTATGAAACTGCTCGAAGCGCATTGTTTCCCCCGTGCACCCTATATGAAACTGATCGAAGCGCATTGTTTCCCCCGTGCACCCTATATGAAACTGCTCGAAGCGTATTGTTTCCCTCGTGCACCATTTATGAAACTGCTCGAAGCGTATTGTTTCCCTCGTGCACCATTTATGAAACTGCTCGAAGCGTATTGTTTCCCTCGTGCACCATTTATGAAACTGCTCGAAGCGCATTGTTTCCCTCGTGCACATTTATGAAAGTGCGCGAAGCGTATTGTTTCCCTCGTGCACCATTTATGAAACTGCTCGAAGCGTATTGTTTCCCTCGTGCACCATTTATGAAACTGCTCGAAGCGTATTGTTTCCCTCGTGCACCATTTATGAAACTGCTCGAAGCGTATTGTTTCCCTCGTGCACCATTTATGAAACTGCTCGAAGCGCATTGTTTCCCTCGTGCACCATTTATGAAACTGATCAAAGCGCATTGTTTCCCTCGTGCACCATTTATGAAAGTGCTCGAAGCGCATTGTTTCCCTCGTGCACCATTTATGAAAGTGCTCGAAGCGCATTGTTTCCCCCGTGCACCCTATATGAAACTGCTCGAAGCGCATTGTTTCCCTCGTGCACCATTTATGAAACTGCTCGAAGCGCATTGTTTCCCCCGTGCACCCTATATGAAACTGATCGAAGCGCATTGTTTCCCTCGTGCACCATTTATGAAACTGCTCGAAGCGCATTGTTTCCCCCGTGCACCCTATATGAAACTGCTCGAAGCGCATTGTTTCCCCCGTGCACCCTATATGAAACTGATCGAAGCGCATTGTTTCCCCCGTGCACCCTATATGAAATTGATCGAAGCGCATTGTTTCCCCCGTGCACCCTATATGAAACTGATCGAAGCGTATTGTTTCCCTCGTGCACCATTTATGAAACTGCTCGAAGCGTATTGTTTCCCTCGTGCACCATTTATGAAACTGCTCGAAGCGTATTGTTTCCCTCGTGCACCATTTATGAAACTGCTCGAAGCGTATTGTTTCCCTCGTGCACCATTTATGAAACTGCTCGAAGCGCATTGTTTCCCTCGTGCACCATTTATGAAACTGATCAAAGCGCATTGTTTCCCTCGTGCACCATTTATGAAAGTGCTCGAAGCGCATTGTTTCCCTCGTGCACCATTTATGAAAGTGCTCGAAGCGCATTGTTTCCCCCGTGCACCCTATATGAAACTGATCGAAGCGCATTGTTTCCCCCGTGCACCCTATATGAAACTGATCGAAGCGCATTGTTTCCCCCGTGCACCCTATATGAAACTGATCGAAGCGCATTGTTTCCCTCGTGCACCATTTATGAAAGTGCTCGAAGCGCATTGTTTCCCCCGTGCACCCTATATGAAACTGCTCGAAGCGCATTGTTTCCCTCGTGCACCATTTATGAAACTGCTCGAAGCGCATTGTTTCCCCCGTGCACCCTATATGAAACTGATCGAAGCGCATTGTTTCCCTCGTGCACCATTTATGAAACTGCTCGAAGCGTATTGTTTCCCTCGTGCACCATTTATGAAACTGCTCGAAGCGTATTGTTTCCCCCGTGCAGCCTATATGAAACTGATTTAACCGCATTGTTTCCCTCGTGAAGTACGTTGACGATATGTTTTTTGTTTGCCCATACCGTTGTGATTGTTGTTGTTGGGCGGGGACTGTTTGAGATATGACACACTGCTTGCATATGAGTTGCGTTGCACGCAAACAGTGTGCCATATCTCATACAGTCCAATACATTACAACGTCACGGTACGCGCGTGTACACGCATACGGACACGGTGTGCTCCGCCCTTGTAAGTGTCATTGGGCTAACGAGACAATGATTGATTTCAGTACGAGATAAAAGACAAGTTGGAGGAGATCTTCAACTCTATAACGGAGGAGCCGCTGCTGCCGCGCTCGGGCGGGTGCTCGCCGACGCCCGCCCACAAGCCGCCCGCCTACGCCACGCAGAGCAACAACAAGTACTTCCCGGAACTGTTCCTCTACTAGGTAACAGGCAGACTCTATATCTCGGTAACAGGCAGACTCTATATCTCGGTAACAGACAGACTCTATACCTCGGTAACAGACAGACTCTATATCTCGGTAACAGACATATTCTATATCTCGGTAACAGACAGACTTGTTATCTCGGTAACAGACAGACTATATCTCGGTAACAGACATATTCTATATCTCGGTAACATACAGACTCTATATCTCGGTAACAGACAGACTCTATATCTCGGTAACAGCCGCTGCTGCCGCGCTCGGGCGGGTGCTCGCCGACGCCCGCCCACAAGCCGCCCGCCTACGCCACGCAGAGCAACAACAAGTACTTCCCGGAACTGTTCCTCTACTAGGTAACAGGCAGACTCTATATCTCGGTAACAGACAGACTCTATACCTCGGTAACAGACAGACTCTATATCTCGGTAACAGACAGACTCTATATCTCGGTAACAGACAGACTCTATATCTCGGTAACAGACAGACTCTATATCTCGGTAACAGCCGCTGCTGCCGCGCTCGGGCGGGTGCTCGCCGACGCCCGCCCACAAGCCGCCCGCCTACGCCACGCAGAGCAACAACAAGTACTTCCCGGAACTGTTCCTCTACTAGGTAACAGGCAGACTCTATATCTCGGTAACAGACAGACTCTATATCTCGGTAACAGACAGACTCTATATCTCGGTAACAGACAGACTCTATCTCGGTAACAGACAGACTCTATATCTCGGTAACAGACAGACTCTATATCTCGGTAACAGACAGACTCTATATCTCGGTAACAGACAGACTCTATATCTCGGTAACAGCCGCTGCTGCCGCGCTCGGGCGGGTGCTCGCCGTCGCCCGCCCACAAGCCGCCCGCCTACGCCACGCAGAGCAACAACAAGTACTTCCCGGAACTGTTCCTCTACTAGGTAACAGGCAGACTCTATATCTCGGTAACAGACAGACTCTATATCTCGGTAACAGGCAGACTCTATATCTCGGTAACAGCCGCTGCTGCCGCGCTCGGGCGGGTGCTCGCCGACGCCCGCCCACAAGCCGCCCGCCTACGCCACGCAGAGCAACAACAAGTACTTCCCGGAACTGTTCCTCTACTAGGTAACAGGCAGACTCTATATCTCGGTAACAGACAGACTCTATATCTCGGTAACAGACAGACGCTATATCTCGGTAACAGACAGACTCTATATCTCGGTAACAGGCAGACTCTATATCTCGGTAACAGCCGCTGCTGCCGCGCTCGGGCGGGTGCTCGCCGACGCCCGCCCACAAGCCGCCCGCCTACGCCACGCAGAGCAACAACAAGTACTTCCCGGAACTGTTCCTCTACTAGGTAACAGACAGACTCTATATCTCGGTAACAGACAGACTCTATACCTCGGTAACAGACAGACTCTATATCTCGGTAACAGACAGACTCTATCTCGGTAACAGACAGACTCTATATCTCGGTAACAGACAGAGTCTATATCTCGGTAACAGACAGACTCTTTATCTCGGTAACAGACAGACTCCATATCTCGGTAACATACAGAGTCTATATCTCGGTAACAGACAGACTATATATCTCGGTAACAGACAGACTATATCTCGGTAACAGACAGACTCTATATCTCGGTAACAGACAGACTATATCTCACTAGCGGCCCGCCCAGCGATTTAACCTGCTGCTACCTATTCTTGCGTGGGAATGTCACCTTTTTCGGCATAAATCCGTACTAATATTATAAGTTTGTGTGTGTTTGTATGTTTGTTAACTCTTCACGCTCAAACGGCTTGACTGATTTGGATGAAATTTGGAACACGGGTAGAGTATTACCTGGAATAACACATAAGCCATTATCGCAGCCTTTTTATCGCAGGAAAACAACTATTACCACGGGAAAATGAGTGGCAGCGGGTGAATCCATCTAGTTATACATAAGAATATTCTGTAATCACTATATCTATTTAAAAAGATGCCTCAAAATCCGTTGCGTCGTTTTAAACAATTGACGCATACAACATAGATAAGGACACCAGGACACGGGAAGCGACTTTTTTTTTTCAAGATGTAGTGATTCCAAATTATACCATTATAAGCCTGAGTACTGTCACCTCTTAAGGCGAGTGTAGCCGTGATCGACCTCGACAGTGGCGCCATTTCACAAAAAAAAAAATTCTCTTAAAACAAACAATCTATAAGAATGTCTGTTGCCCAAGTTTTGAGTATTATCCTTAAGTAAAATAAGAACCTGCAAACTCAATGAAAAATGTTATGGCAATTAAAACCATTAGTGGCCATTTTTAGGCACTTTTTCCATAACTTTAATTGCAGCGAATATTTCATAGAGTTTGCAGGTTCTAATTTTACTTATTGATAACACTAAACTTGGGCAACGGATATTCTGATAGATTGTTTGTATAAAGCGAAAACATTTTTTTGTGAAGTGGCGCCACTGTCGAGGTCGTTGACGGCTGAACTCGGACTACAACTGCAAAGCCATTTTGACACTTCTTTAAATTTCAGGCGACTAGACCGTTGCAGCTGAGATGCTGGCATACACTCACTGCGGCTGCTGCATAGCTTATACTGCAAACGTACTTAACAAGAGCTTTTCACCCTGTTACAATTATGAACAGTTTCATAAAACATACTTCCATAATTTTATAGGATGAAATTTTACTTGTAACTGATGTAAATGCGTCTGTGTTTCCAAACGCATACAACCCTAATCTCTTCAAAGTAAGAGTGAACAGGCTTCTTCTGGGTGAGCTCGCTCCATCTTACACCCTGTCTCTGTCCTATGACCTAGACTAGAGTCAAAAGCAAACCCATCCTTAATAATAAAAAATGCGTCTGTTTGTAAAAAAAAAAACAACTTTCCCAAAGAAAAAAACAAGTAAAATTTCAGACCATTTAGTTGTTCAATTACCTTGTTAATTATTGTTAACTATTGAACAAATCTAAGCTTAAAATAATACGAGTTTCAAAACCTTAGTATAATATTTACTAAACATTCCTTGACGATGTATGATATTGGTTTTTATTGTTATTAGTGGAATCTCGATTTATGGTTATTTTGGGGGCCAATACCTTTTTTTATATTCCCTAATATTTAATTCATCATTGGACATAACTCTTTCTGATTTTTTGGTAAAAATTGTTATTGTTATAAAACAACCGCTTCAACTATCAATTGAATGATATAATTCTACTGATAATAATCATTTTATTTCATAAATTGCTCAATTTCTTATACTTATTGATACTCTTTAACAAATAGTTTAAAAATTATTTAGGGTGAAATTTTACTAGTGACCGATAGCGAAACTTCAAGACGGTCTGGTGCTAAGGAACAACTTTTCCCAAGGAACATAGGTTGAAATATGACAAAATATTTGAGTTTCCATAGGAATTGCCGGTCAAAGTTGTTTTTTCGTAATGCAGCCTATGTTCCTTGGGGAAAGTTGTTACTAATCTCCCGCCCGTCTTGAGATTACGCTATCTGTCACTAGTAAAATGTCACACTATGTTTAAAGACTTTAAAATAATTGAAATAATCTGCTATAGAAAATTTAATTTGTAGAATTTTAATCATAATCACAACAATTTGCCATAAAAATGTTATAAATAAAGTAAAATACACATAACTTTAATAATATTTGCAATATTTTAGGTGTTGGTCGATGTTAGAGAATTGTTATGAGAACTTATTACCTATTTTTGGTGTAGGTTTTGTGATGGAGTTAGTGTCGAAATGGAAAGTGATAAAATCTAGAACTAATTAATGTTTTTGACATGATCAAAATCAGATTTTAAAAATATCGTTTTTTTTTTATCCTAAAAATACTGCCATGGACGGCTATTGCCGACAACCTTACGTAGTGCGTTTGGCATGTCAGCCTATCACGACATAACTTGTCTTGTACTTTAAAATGTTTCAGAAAGTGTAAATCGAAGTCGAAAAAGGTCTTGAAATATAAACATACATACATAAATCACGCCTATGTCCCCTACGGGGTAGGCAGATCGTTAACGGCCGTTAAACGGATATTAACACCACGTCTGACTAAAGTTTGAGGGTCAATCAGATAACTGTGTATCACTATAGTGACAGGTTGTCAGCCCATCGCCTAAAATTGCAATACATATATAACCCTCGAGTCCCTTAGTCGCCTCTTACGACACCTATGGATAAGAAATGGGGTGATGCTATTCCAAGCCGGCATCACACGGAAATAATGAAATATAAACATGACTCGTTTTATTTATGTTGGTGTATAAGTATACAATGTATGTCCTAAAGATGATAATAGTACTTATGGGTCCCTAAGGAGACATTTTTTATTTGAAAGAATTCTGATTTTGATCATGTTGAAAATGTATTTTTCAATCATTAATGTACTTTTATGGTTACGCTGTTATTTGGTTTGTACTTAATGTTATAATAAATATATGTATACCTATCATTTAAGGTTGTGGTGGACGATAATGTTATTATGAATAAACGTTTTCATTAAGCTAAATTTTATTAATTTTTACTTCATGTGTTTCATCCTTAAACCGCCACAGTTCTTTCTTTCTTTTCGTGTGGAACGCCGAGTCGTCAAGGACCCGATGAACCCTGGTGTCAGAGTTTTTCAACCGCCTATTACCACTAGTAGGCCTCTGACATGGTTGTGTAACGACCGCCGTGTAAGTAATCATAGACAGCAACCGGGACCGACGTCTTAACGTGCCCTCCGAAGCACGGCACCATTTCTTTTCGGACCAATCAGGTGATTCAGCCTGCAATGTCCTAACCAGACCGGGAATAAATTCACAAAGTGATAAATATCAACTTTGTGAGTGTCCCACCGAGAATCGAACCCGGAACCTTTGCGTCGCAGGCAGTCGCACTACCACTGCGCCACATCGACCGTCACCGCCACAGTTATCAACTCATGACATTACAGCTTATTTTATAGTGACTCTTCTTCGTTGGCTGTCAATACTGGATAGGTGGAAAAAGAGTTAATTAAAATGACACTGAGAAAGGATTAGGGCCGCCTCAGAAAGCAAGAGCAGTTTTTGCGAGCGACCACTTGCGCACTTTTGACTTTGAATTCGAAAAGGAACTCTATGGTAACAGGTGACATTGGCCTCAATTCGGCATATAAATTCTCTTAACTTTATTTAGTGTCGTCACAAAAGGATGAGATATCTAAGACCTGTCAGATTTAAAAATGTCAGTGGATCCTTCGCAATTTCTAGTCAATTAAATCACGATTGTTCTCATCGTTGCCTTATTTTGATAGATACGTATAAAATTTTAAGACATGACGTGACTAAGATATCTCCTATCCTTTTCTAAACTTATTTGACGGATCGCCAAGTCTCAGTCGTTCCGACGGCAAAAGACCTGACGGTCTCACATTGGTGCCTTGGCAGAAAGGTAAGTGCCTGCTGTGGGACGCCACTTGCGTCAGCACTTTCGCTGCCTCGCATCTCAGCCGCACGAAAAAGTCTGCAGGCGCTGCTGCCGAGTTTGCAGCCGACAAAAAGAGAGTTAAATACTCCACTCTGAGAGAAAACTATTTTGTTATGCTTGCTTTTGAGACCACGGGTTGCTGGGGGTCAGAGGCTTTGAAGTTGGTGAATGGAATCGGACGCAGACTTCGAGAGCGAGGGTTTGACGTCCGCTCCGGATCCTACTTGGCGCACAGGTTGTCGATCGCCATTCAACGCGGCAACGCAGCGAGTGTCATAGGCACTTTTGCGGCTGGTGTGACCCGGGGTGGTATATTTGATTGAACTTCTTATTTATTTATTTTTACTATTGGTATTGTAATTCTGACATTGTTTTATAACAATAAAGATTAATTATTATATTTTATAAAAAATTTGACGGAAAGTGCCAGCACTAATTTAAGGTAAGTTAAGAAAATTTACAATCCGAATTGAGAGCATTGACTAGAATGACAAACGGCTCTCACGGTCGCCCGGCGACAACCGGCGGCGTTTGTCATTCTAGGCAAGGTCACCTCTATTTCAGTTACGTAAGGTTCTTTTTTGAATTTCTTTGAATAGTGCACGAGTCGTCACTCGCAAAAACGTACGTTCGGTCTGCTGCAGCCTTTATAATTTAAAACAATAATAATTTAATAAAACAACAATTTATTTAATATAAGCTATCTACAAAATTAACAGTTTTATAATAAGTAGGTATTTGGTAAATGGAACATTTTATTTTCTATTTACATTGAGCTAGTAAGCAAGATCCTAAATAGCATCTGTATTTTACATATTTTTTTTTATAAATTTCTATAATATTTTATTCTATATACAGTTCTAAATATATTAAAAATGGTACACTTAATTTTTTATGGTTCGGAGCAGTCTTTGATATTTCTATAATTCCGTTTGTGACTTATGTAAAAGAAAGATACGTATAATCGTACAGATAAATACTTCTCTATGGCGTATATATTACACAATTATATTTCTATTTATAACTTTCTGTATATTGTTTCGAAAATACTGGCAGTGATACAGCTTAAGTATGGTATGATACTTGCAAAACTAAATATAGGTAGATATAGGGTGATGACTGATAGCGAAAACTCAATCCGGGTAAGTTGGTGAAAAGGAGCAACTTTCCCCAAGAAACAATGGTCGAAATACGAAAAAAATGTGAAGCGCCTATACAAAATTGCCGATTAGCTAATTCAAGTTACCAAAAACTCAAGAATTTTTGTCATATTTCAACTTATGTTCCTCGGGGAAAGTTGTTCCTTATCACCAGTCCGTCTTGTCATTTCGCTATCGGTCTCTAGTCAAATTTAATTCTGTATATGAGTTAAAAAGTTAAGAACGTTATACAGTGCAAATATATTGACCTACAAGTAACACAAAGAATTCTGTTAGTTGTCTATTTCTCAGAAGTTACAGTTCAAAGAAAATTATTAGTATCAAAACACTTGCAAAATTTGTCTTCACCATCTCATAATCTTATTTGCAAAACGAAAATAAATTAGGAATGGTAGGTAACAATATATTATTTCGAAAAAAGGATACTTTGTATCATATATGGGTTTGTTTGGCTATGTTCTTTTAAATAATTTCTACATATATTTTATACGTATAAATATTTTATTCATATTGTTTAAATTTAGAACATTCTGGACCGGAGTTGACTATTTACTTACCTAATTAATATGTATTTTGTTCAATTTCTGCTGCTGGTTTCATTCATCACAAACATTTAAGCATTAGGTATTATGTTATTATTTGCACAGTAGCGCCATTCATAGTGACCTTTTAACGCCATCTATGGATGTGTTATGCTATGTTTCTTTAGGAAAGTTGATCTGTTTCATAGGCTGGTTCAGCCCTTAAAATACCTATTTGCAGCTTATATTTTAACCGTCTCGTTGCGCCCAGGGCCCATTGGATGCGTTTAGAGCCGTCTCGTGGATAACCGATGTCCATTGGATGCGATTTCTACGAAGGGTCTCCAGATGGGTGGGTCAGCAGATGCTGAGCCTGTTGTCGAGGGAGTAGGTGGTGATGCTACGGGAAGCGTATGACGGTGGTGCCGATCGCGTCGTCGCTGCACGCGTGCGCGAGCGCGTTCTCGAAGTCTTGCGGGACGTACACCTGAGAACCATTGCAAGGTATATACCTTTCATCCGTCACCTTTGTGGGCCAACACTCAGATCCATACATGACGACAAAATATACAATCAGTTTTTTTTATATTATAATACTTATTCATCATCATCATTGGCCTCACACGTCTGTGACAGACGATTTAAACATTATCTGAGGCAGACACTGTGTTGCCTGGGACGCAATTATGGAAAGCGCAGGGCTGAATACTTATTGAATACCAAATTTCAAAACACTTCCCGTGTTAGGTATAAAATTTTTGATAACTTGCAAAATTTTCAAGCGCGGGCAGGATTTCAATTTATCGCGGGTTTTCATCGCTTAGACTACATTAAATCTGTAAAGATAGAATAAGTCGCCGGGTATTAGTTGCAAAACTAACCCGGTAGATGGAGTTGTGCCACGCGTTATTGGCATTAAGATACACTTGCAAAATTTTCGGGCAAGGAACGAGCTGCGGTAGCCCAAATAGAAGAGGCTTCGACACTAGTAATGGCGAAAGTCGCAGGTTCATATCCTGCCCGCTCATAAAAATTTTACAAGTTAAAACAGAACTGATTGTATATTTTGTCGTCAAATAAATTAGGATAAGGGCAGGCAGATGATGATATATATTTTATGTATAACAGATTAATTAACTCTTTTTTTGTGCGGGCAAAGGCATATTAACACTTTACCAAAATTGTGACGTCCTTCAAAGTATAAAAAATTGAAATACATTATATTATTTCAAAAGAATTATAAGTTTCTTTTGATTACTTATTCCTATATTTTAAAAAATATCCAGATACTGAATAATTGAATATACCCTGTAAAATTTATCTTACCTTATCCAATACTGGAGTGAGATGTCCGTTGTCGACTAGTTTAGTGAGGGTCTCGAGCCCCGCGCGAAGTCTGTATTTCTCTTCTAACCAATCAGTATTCGTGCCTAGGCCGAACAGCCACTGAAATAAACAAATTAATGAACCGATACTTAATAATCATTTCGATAGAAGACATCGTAATAACAAATCATCATAGAGGTAGATGGAGCCATGCCAAGCGTTACTGGCATTAAAATACACTTGCAAAATTAGCGGGCAAGGAGTGAGCTGCGGTAGCCCAGATGGAAGAGGCGTCACCACTAGTAACGCGAAAGTCGCAGGTTCAAATCCCGCCCGCATTTAAAATTCTGCAAGTTTTAAAAAAAAAATTATACTTAACACGGGAAGTGTTTTAAAATTTGGTTATCATGTTTTAAATTAATTCCTTTTAATCTGATACAAATATCAAAAATCTAAGACAGACAATTTGTTGTCCAATACGATAAGTATATTTTAAGGTACAAAAATAAGTTTTATATTTGTTGTGCGTCTTTAAAATCACTAAAACAGAAAATGGTGGCCATAAACCGTTAAGTTGATTTAAAATTGAAAACACAAGAAATAGCTGATTGTTGTATTTTGGAATAAACCTATCGTATAGGACAACAATTTGTCAGTTTTAGATTTTTGATATTTGTTACAGATTTGAAGAAATTAATTAAAAACATGTGAGCGCTCGGTGCAGGCTTACACTCTTGAAAAAGGGTATTGACATCTCTTACAAACTGGCCTAAACTGACCGGCTTTTGATCGGTCACGTCATGATTTACGTAGTTTTGTATAATGGGTCAATAACATTTCAGACAAGAGAAATCAAACCAGGTATAGTGCGTTTTATTTATTTCAGGTACTTCTTAATCACTCGTCTGTCGCTTCATACTATAACAATTTCATTGGTTTTGAATTTTATTGTGGGTAGTTAAGGTTCAAAATTGTTGTCCGGCTCCCGGTACGTGACAGACAAGGGGTTAAGCAATTTTTGTCAGGAGTGCCAAGTAGAAAAACTTTTTTTTACACAAGTTGGCTATCCTAAAACTAAACATAGTCCCACAAAACTGTTTACATAGTTTGTTGCAAAATTTGAAAATGCTGTGTGATGTCGGCTTATAATAGCATCACACCATTTCTTTCCCGCAGGTGCCGTAAGAGGCGACTAAGGGACTCGAAGGCTTCATGTGTATTACAATTTTAGGCGACAGGCTGACAATTTGTCACAATCGTGATAAAAGATGAGTGAAACGGCCCGCAATTATTTGACAGACGTGGTGACAGCGACCGTATTTTACGACCGCTAACGCTTTCAAGCGATAAAGGCGTGATATGTGTATATACAGGGTGTAAGGGACATCCCTCCGAATATTGATAGGGTGCATTCAGACCATGAAACTGAATTACTTGCTATAAGAAAATATTTGCCGTGTGATGCCGGCTTAGAATAGCATCACCCCATTTTTTTTTCGTGGGGTGTCGTATGAGGCGACTAAGTACTACTTGAGTGGGATCTAGATAGCTGATAGTAATATAAATAAATTGCTTTTTTGTAAATAAATGCATAATATACATAGAAACATCCAGACTAAACACAAATATCTGAAGTTTGTGTCTTGCGGGGATCTAACCCACGACCCTCGGCGTAGCAGGCAGGGGCACTATCCGCTACGCCATCGGCCCAGTCAGTGAATGTGTAACAGTCTCACCCTGAAAGTCCTGAAGGTGTAGAAGGTGACACCGAAGACGAACGTGAGCGGTGTCGGCAGCCGGTCCGACCACAGCGCCGCCGGCCGCAGGTCTAGCACCGCGTCGCGCGGAGCCGTCGCCCTGAGGGGTAGATCACTGTCAGGGGCCGAACATCACACAACATGATCTTATTCTTTTCGTGTAGGACACCTGATGATCCCTGATATCGAGAGCTTTTCAACCGCCTACTGCTAGTAGTAGGCCTCTGACATGGTTGTGTAACGACCGCCGTCTAAGTGATCATAGACAGCAACCGGGACCGACGGCTTAACGTGCCCTCCGAAGCACGGAACCATCTTTTTTTTTCAGACAATTAGGTGGTTCAACCTGCAATGTCCTTACTAATTCACAAAGTGATATATACCAACTTTTTGAGAGACTAGAACCTAGAACCTTTGCGTCGCAGACAGTCGCCACATCGGCCGTCACACAGCACAGCATAATTATAACAAAAAAATAACAACACTAGCGGCCCGCCCGCTGTGAACCGTTTTCCCATGGAAATTTGATCGTTTCCCGGCATAAATTATACATATAAACCATCCTCTTGAATCACTCTTTTTACTAAATAAAACGATGAGACACACGAGAAGCGAATTTATAAAATATGAAGTGATTCGACGATATTTGCATGCCAATGCTTGGGGCGACATGCTGATTTATTTATCTATATACTTACTTACTGCGGTGGCTCAGTGACCCAAAGAGGATCTTGGCCTCCGACACCAGAAGTCGCCAGTCTATTTAATATGATATTTTTTTTACCATGTTTTGGTGTGTTTTACCGCCTGCAATAAATGATATTTGATTTGTCGCACAATGTGACCAACAACCAGGGCTTACTTGAGTAGCGCGGCAGTGTTGGTCGCGCGCGCGGGCGGCGCGCCGGCCCCCGCGCACGCCAGCACGGCGTCCCACGGGCCCGCGTGCTGCTGCAGCGACAACCAGGGCTTACTTGAGTAGCGCGGCAGTGTTGGTCGCGCGCGCGGGCGGCGCGCCGGCCCCCGCGCACGCCAGCACGGCGTCCCACGGGCCCGCGTGCTGCTGCAGCGACAACCAGGGCTTACTTGAGTAGCGCGGCAGTGTTGGTCGCGCGCGCGGGCGGCGCGCCGGCCCCCGCGCACGCCAGCACGGCGTCCCACGGGCCCGCGTGCTGCTGCAGCGACAACCAGGGCTTACTTGAGTAGCGCGGCAGTGTTGGTCGCGCGCGCGGGCGGCGCGCCGGCCCCCGCGCACGCCAGCACGGCGTCCCACGGGCCCGCGTGCTGCTGCAGCGACAACCAGGGCTTACTTGAGTAGCGCGGCAGTGTTGGTCGCGCGCGCGGGCGGCGCGCCGGCCCCCGCGCACGCCAGCACGGCGTCCCACGGGCCCGCGTGCTGCTGCAGCGACAACCAGGGCTTACTTGAGTAGCGCGGCAGTGTTGGTCGCGCGCGCGGGCGGCGCGCCGGCCCCCGCGCACGCCAGCACGGCGTCCCACGGGCCCGCGCGCGCCGCGTGCTGCTGCAGCGACAACCAGGGCTTACTTGAGTAGCGCGGCAGTGTTGGTCGCGCGCGCGGGCGGCGCGCCGGCCCCCGCGCACGCCAGCACGGCGTCCCACGGGCCCGCGCGCGCCGCGTGCTGCTCCAGCGACGCCCACGACATCAGCACCGGGTCTGATGACCCATCAATGTCCACGAACTCCGCCGCCCCTGCGACAACACACACAATATTTTAACAAGTCAAGGCGCTACACACACTATTTATTACCATGAGTGACAAACTGAATGCGCTTCGCGCACTTTTCAGTACACCAAGTGACAGATACAATGCACTTCGCGCACTTTTCATAACGCCGAGTGACAGATACAATGCACTTCGCGCACTTTTCAGTACACTGAGTGACAGATACAATGCACTTCGCGCACTTTTCAGTACACCGAGTGACAGATACAATGCACTTCGCGCACTTTTCATTACGCCGAGTGACAGATACAATGCACTTCGCGCACTTTTCAGTACACTGAGTGACAGATACAATGCACTTCGCGCACTTTTCATTACGCCGAGTGACAGATACAATGCGCTTCGCGCACTTTTCATTACGCCGAGTGACAGATACAATGCGCTTCGCGCACTTTTCATTACGCCGAGTGACAGATACAATGCGCTTCGCGCACTTTTCATTACGCCGAGTGACAGATACAATGCGCTTCGCGCACTTTTCATTACGCCGAGTGACAGATACAATGCACTTCGCGCACTTTTCATTACGCCGAGTGACAGATACAATGCACTTCGCGCACTTTTCATTACGCCGAGTGACAGATACAATGCGCTTCGCGCACTTTTCATTACGCCGAGTGACAGATACAATGCACTTCGCGCACTTTTCATTACGCCGAGTGACAGATACAATGCGCTTCGCGCACTTTTCATTACGCCGACTGACAGATACAATGAGCATTACGCCATGTTACAGACATAAAATTCACTCACTATAGTAAACGCAATCCAAAAATCTCAAGTCAAGTTTAAATTATATCTTTATACAAAAAAACCCTAATCACACTTCAAAGCGCGTCTTACTTTAATGTGATCAAAACCCTTGAGTTTAAATTATTAATTTTAATATTTAAAAGTATTTTCATCTACTTACCGAGATCCTGCAGCGTCATGGCGGCATGTCGCGGCGCGGAGACGGTCAGAGTGGAGCCGAAGTAGGTCAACAGTTGAATCAACACACAGCCCTCCCCACTCGCCGCGCCGCAGATCGCCACGCTACGAGAGAATGATAACGGCTAGACAAATCAAAACAAGCCGTTTTTTTTTACTTGCAAAATTTTCAAGTACGGGCAGGATTTTTTGCAAGTTTTCATAAATTGTATACCTAACACGGGAAAAGTTTTAAAATTTGATATTCAAAACAGGCCGGTTTAAAAACCTACTTACCTACATATACATACATACATCAGCCTATTGCAGTCCACTGCTGGACGTTGGCCTCCCCCAGGGTACGCCAGAGGGCACGATCTCACGTTTTCAACATCCAGTCGCTACCAGCCGCCTTTTTTATATCATCGGTCCATCTGGCCGAAGGTCGTCTAACGCTACGCTTGCCGAGGCGTGGCCTCCACTCGAGAACCCGCTTACTCCACCGTCTGTCGGTTCTACGACAGATGTGCCCAGCCTACTGCCACTTCAGTTTGCTACACTTCCAGACTATTTCTGCTACTTTGGTCTTCTGACGGATAGTCTCATTCCGGATTTTACCCATTATAGAGATATCGAGCGTAGACCTCTCCATATAAAAATGTGCGTCGCCATAGTGACAGGTTTTCAGCCTACCACCTAAATTGCAATACACATGAGTCGAGTCCCTTAGTCTCCTCTTATGAATGACACCCACGGGTAAGAAACGGGGTGATGCTATTCTAAGCTAACACCACACGGCAAAACTAAACATTATTCAAATGTTAAATAAAAATATAACCTTTCAGGTCGTACCCAGACTAAAGGTATTCATGTGTTGCCACGCTTCACAGCACTTTTTCAGATAAAGACTGTATTTTTAACGCTTCTTTTTTTTACTTCTGGAAAATGTGTAAATTCCTTACCGTTTTCCTTTGCATATATCCGGTGTATACTTCAATCGTTCTAAAGCCGACAAGGCGAGTGTTCCTGCCCAAGGCAGCGACGCCGCGCTGTCTGCCGCTAGGCTGCGAGGCCTTTTGCTTACACGAGAACTGGAAAAAAAACGATAAAATACTACACTTATTTCAATTGTACCTTTTATGACGATAAACACTAAAACGGAGTTTTTACTGCGGTACTCGATTTTCTTGAATTGTCCGGTATTTCCGCGGTAAAAACTTCGTTTTGTTTTTTTTTTCAAAGCATTTATGTTAATAAAACATTTTTTAAATAAAAAATGCAGTGCAGTTTGGTGGTTTTCAGTCATTTTGTATGGCCGCGAAATTAAAACGATTTTTCTTAGATCAATCTTTGCTTGGGCATCACCTGATGGAAAAACACACAACGAAATTGATTTTGTTCTCTCGAATAGACCGAAACACTTCCTTGATGTTAACACCTTAAATAACTTCAACTTCCAATCAGATCACAGGCTACTTAGGTGTGCTCTCAAATGTACGGAACCGAAAAAAAGTAGGAAATTCGCCTCAACCATAAAAGCCAACAACATACCAACACCAATTCCTGAAACCATGCTCAATGAACTGAAGTCAGCATTACTACAAACACAACTAAACACAACAGCTAAACCACAAAATAAATACAACCAAATTGAAAAAGAACTCCAGAACTTTGCAGACAAACTCAAGCCAATACAATCAAAAAAAGACAATATTGGGGAAGAAGCTCGTAAATTACTGGAATACAGGAAAGACCTGATGAAAGAAAGGTCTAAGAACAAAAAAGAAATAGCGAACATCAGCAAATCAATTAACGTAAACATCAGAAAACATAGAAAACAGATAAGAATCAAGACTATTTCGAAACACATAGCAAGAACTGGAGGAATAAAAAAAGCACAAAAAGAACTCAGGCAAGACAAAAATTGGATTCCAAATCTAGTTGACAAAACAGGAAAACCAAACGCTAATAGATCAAATATCCTCAGTACAGCTACAGAATACTATAGAGACCTATACAATGACAAGGATACAAAGTGCTCAACCAACCCGAGAAAACCTGTAGACGAAGATATTCCACCTATAATACCCAGTGAGGTGAGAAGAGCCATTATGACACAAAAAAACGACAAGTCACCAGGCGAAGACAAGATCTCCAATGAACTCCTGAAAGAAACCGTGGATATTATCGTTCCAATCCTTACTACTATGTATGAAGAAATACTAAGGAATGAAGAAATTCCTAAGCAGTGGACACAATCAACTATAATACTTTTACATAAGAAGGGAGACAAAAACCAAATTGGAAACTATCGCCCAATCAGCCTAATGTCCAACCTTTACAAAGTGTTCTCTAAGGTTATTCTCAATAAAATAACCGAACAACTGGATCTGAACCAGCCTATGGAGCAGGCAGGCTTTAGAAGATACTTTTCTACCATAGACCACATCCACGTAATCAAACAACTTCTAGAAAAATGTAATGAGTACAATATAAACTATTACATTGGGTTTGTGGACTACAACAAAGCATTTGATTCCATTAAACATGCCAGCTTGTGGGAAGCTCTCCAAAAGCAAGGCATAAATAACAAATACATAAGAATAATTCAGGAGATCTATGAAAATAGTACTGCGAAAATAAGATTAGAAAAGGACGGTGATATATTCCACATAAAGAAAGGGGTACGCCAAGGAGACCCCCTCTCTCCAAAACTGTTTTCGGCCCTCCTAGAAAACATCTTTAGAAAACTGCATTGGGATGATTTTGGGATAAACATAAACGGCCGGAAAATTAATCACTTAAGATTTGCAGACGACCTAATACTAATATCCGAGATTCCTGCACACTTGCAGGAAATGCTACAGCAGCTGGCTACACAAAGTAGAACTACAGGCCTAACCATGAACACTAGCAAAACAAAACTAATGACCAACAAGAACAAAGTACCGATCTTGGTAGATAACAGGAATATCGATTATGTAGATGAATACATTTACCTAGGACAAACTATCTCCCCTAAAGATCAAATGAACAAAGAGGTACAACAAAGAATATCATCTGGCTGGAAACGATACTGGTCGCTTAGGGAAGTAATGAAAGACAAATGCTTTCCTGTTTCAGCCAAATCCAAATTGTTTAACTCATGTGTTCTGCCATGTATAACATATGGCTGTCAGACATGGTCACTAACAAAAAATAACATGGAAAAATTTAAAGTATGCCAAAACAGCATGGAAAGGAGCATTCTAAATATAAAACTAAAAGATAAAGTAAGACTCACTGCCATCAGGAAAAAAACCAAGGTCAAAGACATCTCGAAGCACATTAGAAGAATGAAATGGCGATGGGCAGGGCACATGATGAGAGAGAAAATAGAAAAATGGACCAAAGATGTGACAGAGTGGTACCCTCGGAACGGAGTGAGAAAGAGAGGAAGACCAATAAAAAGATGGGAGGATGAATTAAAAGAAATAGCGGGGAACCTTTGGCAAAGGAATGCAAAAGAGAGAAACGAGTGGAAAGATATGGAGGAGGCCTTTGTCGTGAGACAAGCAAACAAATAAGAAAAAATATAAATAATTAATAAAATAAATATTATAACTAAATAATTTATTTAAGATAAAATGTTATGTAATTAAAAATTATTGTTTGAATAAAGGCTAATTGAATTGAATTGAATTGAATCTTTGCTAACGTTTTTTTCTTCTAAGACGGTGCACTCTTAGCAGAGTGGTCGTGGTTTCGAATGCTAATACTGCTATCTAGTTGGTCATTTAAACAGAATATGTTCAAATGTTACTATTACCATAAAACAATATGGTCAACTTACCAACGGGCAGTTTTTTTAAAGTTCTGGACTCTACAATTTCAGCCCTGGGGCTATGAAATCTACACCTGACTGTATGGTGGGGAGCAGGAGCTCACCCGGAGAAGTTTTGTAGTTGTTCAAACAACCAGCCCAATCGCGAACTTGGGGACGATTTTTCTTAGATCAATCTTTGGAAACGTCCTCTTCTTCTAAGTCGGTGCACTCTTAGCAGGGTGGTCGTGGTTGTTGTTGTCACGCTTCACCAGTCGTCGCCATTCGCCCCTGATGGCTGATTTTCTCGTGCACCCATGTAGGGGGCAGCCGAGAGCAGATTTTACGGTGTATTCCCGTTGTCCCCGGTGACAGTGTTCCCGTTGAGGGTGGGAGAATGTGGGGCAAGGTGGGATATGATGGGGTAAGGTGGGCTATGATGGGACAAGGTGGGATATGATGGTGCAAGGTGGGACATGATGGGACAAGGTGGGATATGATGGTGCAAGGTGGGACATGATGGGGCAAGGTGGGATATGATGGGGTACGGTGGGACATGATAGGGCAAGGTGGGATATTAAAGGGCAAGGTGGGACATGATGGGGCAAGGTGGGATATGATGTGTCAAGGTGGGACATTATGGGGCAAGGTGGGACATTATGGGGCAAGGTGGGACATGATGTGGAGCAATTAGTGGCAGAGGGTGAGGCAGTACCTTACCATGCCACACATTGCTAAACCCTCACCTACCATCAACATACAGTCACCGGAGTCAACGGGAATACACCGATTTTACTATTTTTAAGGGGTCCTGCCTCCAACGTAATCAGCTATCATTTAGTAGAGTATCTTATATCCAGGGTAGGGTACACTATACCTTCTAATAGTAAGTAGTTCGCTAGCCGCGCCGCCGCTCCATTCACTGACGCAGCCCCAAACTTCGTCTCCTAACTCCAAATCGTTCACCCCGTGACCGACATCCAGAACCACGCCTAAAAAATAAATAAATAAAAACATTCAAATAGAATAACTAAAAAAATGGCTCAACACGCTTGGCAAGCGGATTATCGAGAACAATGCAAGATATTGCTTTCACAGGGAACGCTGCTGCCCATTCCCTTGATGAACTAATCCCTCAGTCGCTTATTACGACACCCACGGGTAGTATTGGGGTGATGCTATTCTAACCAGTATCACACGACAATCTAAGCCAGCATTACACGGCAAGTCCCAAATGCTTACACTGTCATAAAACTAGTCATCTTACCAGAAAGTGATCAATTCAACTAACCGAGAGATCTAAATGTTACTATTGTCAAAATACATACATACATACATAAATCACGCCTATATCCCTTACGGGGTAGGCAGAGCGTTAACGGCCGTAAAACGGATATTAACACCACGTCTGACAAAAGCTTGAGGGTCAATCAGATAACTGTGTATCACTATAGTGACAGGTTGTCAGCCCATCGCCTAAAATTGCAATACACATCCCTCGAGTCCCTTAGTCGGGTCTTACGACACCCATGGGTAAGAAATGGGGTGATGCTATTCTAAGCCGGCATCACACGGCAACTCTATTGTCAAAATACTAGTCACCATTCAAGAAAATGTCCCACATGTCAGTTAACCCTGTTAAAAACTAGTTAAATTACCAGCTAATGCCCGGCTTCATGAGTTGTGTCTTAAATATGAGCGAGCGGAGCATAGATCTTCTGGCTTTTAAAAAACCATGTAACCAAGCTGTCGGACCAGCTTTTCTTTTTTATTTACCGTGTGGGACACCGAGTCGAACGACCAACGACGACGACCCGATAAACCGTGGTGTCAGAGTTTTTCAATGTACTACTAGTAGTAGGCCTCTGACATGGTTATGTAACGACTGCCGTTAAGTAATCATAGACAACAACCAGGATCAACGGCTTTAAGTGCCTTCCGAAGCACGGAACCATCTTACTTTTCGGACAATCAGGTGGTTCAGCCTGCAAAGTCCTAACCAGACTAGGAACAAATTCACAAAGTTATAAATATCAACTTTGTGAGTGCCCCACCGAGAATCGAACCCGAAACCTTTTGCGTCGCAGGCAGTCGCACTACCACTGTGCCACATCAGCCGTCGGTCCAGCTAAACAAATATTTCCAATTAAACTGCTCAAATTGCCATAAAACTGGTCACAATGCCCGCCAGACACTTTCAAATGCTAATTCTGCCATAAAACTGGTCATTTTAACAGAATATTTTCTAATATTACTATTGCAATCAAACTGGTCAACTTACCAGCGAATGCCCGGCCCACAGTGAGTTGTGTCCTAGATATGAGCGACCGCAACATTGATCCCCTTCCTCTTAGCACCCATTAAACCAAGCATTTACAAATAAACTGCTCAAATGACCACAAAACTGGTCATTTGAGCGGAGAATGTTCAAATGTTACTATTGCAATAAAATTGCCAACTTACCAGCGAATGCCCGGCCCACAGTGAGTTGTGTCTTAGATATGAGCAATCGCAACATTGATCCCCTTCCTCTTAGCACCTATTAAGCCATGCATTTACAAATAAACTGCTCAAAATACCATAAAACTGGTCACTATACCAAATAATGCCCGCCCGTTTCAAATGTTTGTATTGTCGTAAAACTGGTAATTTGAGCGGGGAATGTTCAAATGTTACTATTGCAATAAAACTGGCCAACTTACCATCGAATGCCCGGCCCATAGTGAGTTGTGTCTTAGATATGAGCGACCGCAACATTGATCCCCTTCCTCTTTAACACCCATTAAACCAAGCATTTAGAAATATACTGCTCAAATTACCACAAAACTGGTCACTTTACCAAATGATGCCCGCCCGTTTCAAATGTTAGAATTGCCGTAAAACTGGTCATTTGAGCGGAGAATGTTCAAATGTTACTATTGCAATAAAACTGGCCAACTTACCAGCGAATGCCCGGCCTACAGTGAGCTGTGTCCTAGATATGAGCGACCGCAACATTGATCCCCTGCCTCTTAACACCCATCGGTCAACCGGGCACACGCTGAAAGCCTGCACCCTCACCAAGACTTCACCTGCTGATGCTCCTGGTGACAAATAATGAATTATAAGTAAGTATTAGAAAAAGCGATCATTAATTATTTAATTCCTTTGTTCAACGTAAGGGTGATTCTTACTCATCGGTGTTTTTTTTTTGAAAAAATGAAAATTTTTCAAGCGCGGGCATGATTTGAACCTGCGACTTATGCCATTACTAGAATTCCTGGCCGCGAATTAAAATTTTGCAAGTTAAAAAATAAATTGTAAATCTAACACGGGAAGTGTTTAAAAATTTAGTATTCAGTGAAATATTATAATTCAATTTAAAAGATATCAGAATTCCCTACGGAAGGAAAAAAATTCTTAAAAGGGGTGTCCAATTTCATAGGCTGGTTGAAAACTTGTCATCGGTTATCTTTTTTAAATCTTGTATCTCGACTTATAGAAAAAATCGAGTCAAAAAGGGGTGTTAAATTTCATGGGCTGATTGAAAACTTGTCATTTGATATTGTAAATCCTGTATCTCTCACCTGCGCAAACAGCATCCTCAACGAGTATAACAGTCTGGTCTGCGTGCGTGTGTAAAGCCCGGGCGTGTGGGCCGGCTGGCGCGCGGGCAGACACCCTGTACCCGATGCAGAGCCCCGCGCCGCCGCCCACCGCCACGCCGCAGAGGAATATGAACATGCTGCGGCGCCATACTGGAAGAAAGTAGAGACACAATTATCAGTCACAAACCTTTGCCTAAATGGGTGTTCACCCCCGAAATTCACTGACTTAGTTCCAAACCTTAGACTCCCTTCCCTTTACATGCATAAATACATTAACAGTTAAATTACCTACCTAAATATTTGCATGCTTATTACTGACATAGGCTAGATATGTGTTACTACTAATATATTATTGTAAGAACTTTTTCACCATGTCTATAGCAAATAAATATCTTTATCTACACTCGTCTCATAATGTTCGAATTATGAATTCGAAAACAGATGCATAATTACCTACTTTATGCATTCTGCCTATAAAAACTAGGGTTTACTATAAATTACAGAAGCGTAATGACTTAATGAGAAAACTCTTAATACGATAAAGTTGAGAAATGAAACGAAGTTTTTTTTTCCAATACTCAATCGCTATCTTCCGCCGCACCTGACAGTTGTTGTTGTACGGTAATTTTTCGGATGTTGCTCAGTTGTTTTAATAGATTTTTGTTCTGTTGTTGTTGAGATGTTGTTCAGATGTTGTTCAGTTGTTGTTCAGATGTTGATTAGTTGTTGTTCAGATGTTATTCCGATGTTGTTCAGTGTTGTGCAGTTGTTGTTCAGTGGTTGTTCAGTTGTTGTTCAGTGTTGTTCAGTTGTTGTTCAGTTGTTTAGTTATTTGCTGTTGAGACTCGACATCTAAACAACTGTTGGTAAAGAATCTTCAAAAATTCATATCAAGCCATATTACGTTCTCGTATTGAATTTGACCATGTATCGGGTCTTGCAATCGCCGGTGCGGACGTTTGGAAAAGTGTTCAACTGAGTAAATTTTTTAGAGCGTAGATAAAATAGTGTATGCAACTGCATATAATTAGGCATTAGAATGCTCGTGTCAATCTATTATCACACTCGGCTACGCCTCGTGTGATAAACAGACCCTCGCATTCTAATGACCCCCATTATATGACAGTTGCATAAACTACTATTATCTTTCACAACGGTCCACTGAATATTGGCCTCCTCTTATTCACAACCTTCCATCGTCCCAAAATTCACTTACTTAGTTACTTACTCCTATCTAAACCTTATAGCACATTCACACGGAAGGAACGTAGGCAGCGCGAGCAAGTAATTAGGTTATTCGCGCTGCTACTCGTCATGCCGATGCCACTTCCCGTGCTCCCGCGAGTGTCGGCTTTTCGTGCGCGAATCAAAGGAACGGCAGCACGAGCGCGAGTGGCATGTATAGCTATCTCGCTCACTCGTTTTGCTGCGAGAAGAGTATGACGGTAGTGTGTGAAAACTCACTCGCATCGATACTTCCGCGGAAGTATTTCGGGTATTATTCGCGACAGCGGCAGGAGCAGGAGTCTCAAACCCTAAGTCTTTATGGCCCTGAGGCTTCAATCTTTCACCAACTAAGCTTTATCTCACCTCGATCTTTGAACAGCGTGACGAGCTCTTCATAGAGCAGCATGGGCGACAGTGGGGGGGCACCTTCCCTGATCCTCTGCTTGGCCTCTCGGAACCAGGCGCCGATCCTGGACCGACCTTCGGCGATCAGCTCGTGGTGCCATACTTCGTGGAACGCCGCGCGGATCTAGGTGAATCGAGGTTTTAATGGCCAATGCTAGACAATTGCCTCAATATGGGAACTTACCTTAAATTAGCGCCGTCTCTTTCCATTTTCCATTTGTCCACATGACATATATCGGAAAGAAAAGGATAGGAGTTATTTTTGTCATGTCATTTATTAATACTTTACGCAAAATACGCGTTATTTGTCATAATAAGGCGTCGATGAAAACAATCGCGACTAAATTTACTAGAAATGGCGAACAACTCATTGAAAATTTTAAACATGACAGGATTTAGTTAGTTCCTATCCTTATCTAAAACTATTTGAAGGAAAGTGAAAGCGTTAATTTAGTAAGTTATGATATTTTTTCCCAAATAAAGACCATTATGGGCCTTATCACAAAAAAGTTTGATATTGTTTAAAGCGTTGACAGCGTCAAATCGTATGAAGAAATATTTTATAACAGTGTTTAACTTTTTGTGGTAAGGCGTTAAAAAGGCCCACGACATTTTACAACAATAACATTCTGAAACGTTGCGGTTTTCTGGTATCAACTACATGACGTTACTCTACATAAAACTATATTATATAAATCTACAGATGCTTATTTATATCTACGTTAAATGTAAAGAAAGTTCGTAATAAGACTAAGCAATAACTTCACAACAATTCATGACTATAGACATTATTTTGCATAGGGAACTTACTGTTGAATACTAAGTTATAATTTTAGAAAACCTGCAAAATGGGCCCAGGTGGAAGAGGCGTCATCACTAGTGATTGCGAAGGTCACACGTTAAAATCCTGAATATTTTGTAGGTTTTCTAAAACTTAGTGTTATCGCTAATTTGCTAGCTAAGCTGCTTTAATCGAAATGCTACGGGTACAATTTTGTAACTGGGATTATGATCCACATTGTTAATGATAATAAATGATAGTGCTTACCTTTCTAACGGCATCCAAAGCTTGTCCGACGGTGTCCTCGACTCGCGATTTACTACTATCTACAGTGGTTTTAGCTGCCTCCTAGCAAACATACGGTATTTGTGAGCAAAAGCGAAAGATGGTAGAACTATATCTAAATAAAGAGTATCTGAGTTCAAATAAACATTGGCCTGGATTCCGGAAACAAATTCTCTTAAATTTCTATAAACTAGCGCTGTTACTATCCGTCAAATAGGTTTAGAAAAGGATAGGATATATCTAAGTCCTGTCATATCTTTTAATTTGACCCAAAATACGTGCTTTCATTCAAAATAAGACCACGATGAAAGCAATGGCGAATAAATTGTCTCGAAATGGCGTAAAACCCAATGTCATTTTTGACAATATTTAGATATCTCCTTTCCTTTTCTAAACCTATTTAACGAAAAGTGACAGCGCTAATTCAGGGTGAGTTAAGAGAATTGATTTTTAGAATTGAGATCATTAACAAGCAATAGAATGAGCCTAAGGACTGACGCAAATCTAGCACCGTTTAGTACGACTCGTTTTAGTAGCAAGTTAAAATTTACTATGGTGGTTGCAAAAAGGTTGATTGACTACCATTATACAAAGTCATCCGATGTTTACTCATATCAACATGCTCTTCAGAAGAAGAAGACATTATTTAATCAAATTATTAATTTGCCATTGTATGGTTGGTTGTACTATAGCTGATAAGGTACCGGGGGAGCTCCAAAAGAAAAAAAATATTTCTGTACTAAGAAATATTTTACTTCTGAAATATATATGTATAAGGTGAAATTTACTAGTCACCAATAGCGAAATTGCAAGAAGGGCTAGCGATAAGAAACACTTTCCCAAGGGAACATAGGGTGAAATATGTCAAAAATATTTTGAGTGTTTATAGTAATTCAATCAGCTGATCAGCAATTTTGTAAGGGCGGGTCCAAATTTTTTTTTCTTATTTATCTTGGGGAAAATTGTTTCTTATCACCAGCCCGTCTTATGTTTTTGATATTGGTCAGTAGTAAAATTTCACAATTTTTTGACTGGCCTGATGGTGGATGATTTGCAGATAGTACCCCTGCCTGCTACACCGAGGGTCGTGGGTTCAATCCCCACAAGACACAAATATATGTTTTATTACGTAAATTTTTAGATATTTGTTTTTCGTCTGGGTTTTTTTATGTATAATTTGTATGTAGCTATTTAGTTCTGGGAATTGTCCAGGATTTTTATTTATTATACATTTCATCTTCTTCTTTTCAGCATAATAATGTCCACTGTTGGGCGAATCCCTCTTGATGCTTCCTATACATTTAATTAGATATATTATGTAAAAGAAAATTACTTTGTTTTTGAGTTGCTTTTTTTTCATGACTTGACTAACAGTAACTAACATCAGTTTGCAGAAAGGCAGGTCCTTTTTGATAGATGTTTTCCATAAAGTTTGTTTTTTTCAATTGGTGCTACTTTTGCAGCTACTCTCATCTTATTACTAGGCACTAAACATGCAAAGTTGGCTAAAGTTGTTTTAAGAGAGTGCAAGTAAACTAATTACTAAAATTTGGCTAGTGATCTAGGTATTGTATTCATAGTAACAATTCATTTAGCAATCAGTGAACTTGAAATACTAGATCTAGGGCTACTATTTTAAGATAAACATTACATAAGCTCATGGTCATTGTTACTACAATTAATAAAGTCGAGGGTATTGGCCAAGAACATGTTTCGGTTTTTAGGTCACAAATGAAAAATTGTAACAAACAGTTTCTATTATTTCCACCGAAAAATCGTGCCCTAAATTGCCGCTAAACACATACTTTTTTGTTTTTTTTAATCACAAAATGACGTAAACAAACGCAAATTCCGCGCGCGAATGTACTAGGATGGCATAACATTATAGGAACTACTTACGTGCAATGCTCCAATTTTTTCTCCGGCTCTGAGCTTGAATTCATCCATAGCAAGGCACCACGAGATACTAGGGGTGTTACCTAAACCATACTAATACATTATTTGCCGAATATACTTAACCTTTGAACAGAATTTGTTCTAAACACGGGCACTCCTAAAATAGACCAATATGTCAATTTAACCATTAACCGTGAAATTTTGGGAGAAGTAAAGGAGAGTTTTAATAATTTAAACTAAATTACTTCATTATTTGATTCAAGAAAACTGCAATATCTGAGAAAAGAGGTAATTTTTTATACCTTAGCCAAACATAACCCCCTTCGCACTATTTGACTTGACAGTGACATTCAGCTGATTGGAAGGGAGCGTTCATGTTGCAAAAATCAGCGTAACGCTGCCAATAACGTTATCTAAAACGTTATAAAGTTAATTAAAGATGTTATGGCGCCAAGTTCAAAAACATGGTGAATTGGGCGTTTGTATTATGTAGTAAAGTCACGTAGAGATAATCGTTGTATTTTGTGTTGCATGGTTAGTTTTTATGTGTATTAAAGTTATTTTCTCATACTTTAATTAAGTTCAGTTTAATTTTATGGTATAAAGTGTTTTTTTGGAAAAAAAAATAACAGCCTTGGGCAATAGTTTGTCTATTATCTAAGTTTTTGAGCCAGTTTTTTGCATGACACACTCACTTTATTATATTAGTTTGATTGACCACAAAACAAATATACAATAACAGTTAAGGGAAAAAAAACAGGTGGCATAAAAGTGGACTTATCCCACTGAGGAATAATTTCCAGTCAACCTTTGAGAAACTCAGAAGATAATTATGTAATTTGCAGATAAACAACGGTACTTTTTGTAGTATAAAGGGCATGGTCAGGTACTCCACAGTGGCAATTTGGTGCTCCCTTAGGCCCCATTCGTGACGGTGATGGTAACTTTTACCGTGGTTGGTCCTTCGTCGGAAAATGAAAAAATATTGTGTAGATCGAATTATCGCCCCCTAAACTCCCTACATATAAAATTACTATAATATGTATATGTAGGGAGTATTATGTAGAGACTATAAAATATATAGTTCTTGTACCATAGTAAGGATTGTTATCCAATGTCTTCTCATGGGACTTGTTAGGTCTTTAGTCAACAGCAGCAGAATATAGTTATGAGAGCTGCGCAGTCGCTTCCAAAAGGAAGCTGTGCGCCCTCATAATATCAAAAACGTCAGGCATCCTTGCTTTGGCAACTTGCTTGACGCGATGCAGTATCACGGCAACTTCATAAGGATTCGGTAAGCGTCATTCATTATACTGCACCCAGTAATGGTGTTGAAAGACATGGGAATTAATAATAACACACAGACTTAACTACACATCAGCGCTAAATAACATCTTATTTATTTATTGAATACACATTAAAGTTGTTTACATGTTATTTAGAAAATTAGCATTTGTAAATCATATATAATATGTATCTTATATATTTAAGTAGGTAGTATAGTGTATTGATCTGATATTTAATTATGTATTACTCATCTCATTCCTTGAATTTCATTTTTTATTGTTAAGATCTTTTATTATTTAGTTGTTATTACCAAAGCAAATGTTAATTTTGTGTTATCTCTTTTTTTGGTAAACACATTGTATTTTTTCAATGTATAATCAAATATAAAAGCTGTGAAGTTTCCTGTAATAAATAAATACAAATAAATACGGCTTATACCAACCACAACTGGCACGTGTAAAAACACTTGCAGGTAGCGCGAAAAAGAGTGTCCTATACTTATTTACTGCAAACACAGGGTGTTTGGCGGAGTAAGGTAACTATTTTTAGGGCGTTATTGAGAATTTGATAAATTTTTCTTAAGTATCATTTGTGAAGATTAACGAAAATTATTTGGTCTGCCCATGCAAATTTTGTTGCTGCTTGAGTGTTCTTGAATGGGATGTTCTCCCATACAAAATCACACACAATTATTTTGGTATTTTGAAAAAAAAAACAGAAAACTAGATCAGTTTCACGTCTAGGACACGCCCTGAAAATATTTACCCTCCTCCAACAAACACCCGGTATACATAATAAAGTTATCGTTTTAGTTAGATATCTCAAGATATTTTTGCGAGTAAGTTAGATAAAGTTATATAAGTAATATTATCATCTTATCTCTTGGATTCTCCATGCCTTAAAAGTACCTTTGTTCTAGTTCGCCTAAGAAGTTCTTTTCAATCGTAGAACTAGTTAGATTTTTTGCTTGTTTGTCCAATCGTCACACTAGTCAGTGAGACCTTTTTCTTGATCTCCAAATATACAGAATTTGAATAATTATTAATATTATATTACGGATGCGTGTGCCAGTCTCAAATTCCACCTTCACTTGTACTCCCGTATCGGCATAAACAGCCATGAAAAGTCATGCCTCAGACACTGATTAAATCGTCTGTCACAGACGTGTGAGGCCAATGATGATGATTACGGATTACAAAAGACGAAATGCGTAGTATTACTTTTATTTTTGTTTAAAGTAAGACATGAACTTAAAAAATATTGTTGACCTAAGTAAATTATTCATAATTATTATTCGAGGGCAAGTGGTATAACATTTTCTCCACTATCAGCGCTTTCGATTCCGTCATGTTCTTCTATTCCAGCAAGTACTTGATCAATCCAAATTCGACTGTATGAAACCTAAAAAGTCAATTACAAAATTAACAAATAAGTGTATTATGCAGAATATTATATTTAATAAGATATGAATTGTTTATAAAACCATGGATCATCTTTATGAAAACGTTCGATACTACTGTGGGACACGCACGGACCAACCACCCTCTGGACCTCGCAAGAGGCACGACCTGCCATTTGGTCTAATCTCATTCCAAAAAGACTTGCGGTACGCGGGGGACGTACTGTTTTCTGGGTGACAATTTAGTAATGTGACACGTCGTCAAATAAATATTATTTTATCCCGTGAATACTTAAGGGCAAAATTAAATTTAGCTTGAAGGACATCGTGGAAGAAAACGATGTTTTGGAATCATCTATCCCTACCTACGTTAGTAGTACAGAGTCCCTATATTTCTACATTGGAAAAAGGTGTTCACTATTAATTTTCTATGATTTTTTGGTTTGGTTTCGAGTTTTGTTATGCGCCTACAAATGATAGCATCATAATATTATTTTATAACTACGTCTTAGCGACTAATTTACCTTTGCAAATATTCCTGGCTTTGATTTGTACGCGCACTCCTCAGTTCCAGAAAAAAGTGCAATACCAAAAAGTGTACCAGCACGATTTACACCGCTGAAGTGTACTGCAGGGTCACCGATATCACCCTAAAAAAACAATCAGTTTCAACATAATAATCAATATTTTATCATAATTTCATAATCTTTAATCGACGTATAGCAACATTTTATTTAATTGATTTAAAAGGTATTTAAAATAAAAAAATGCATCATGTAGGCTAGTACGAGTTGAAATATACGAGTATAACCAATTTGAAATATAATAAACTGAATCCGAGAGGTACTAACAGCACACAAAGCGACTCCTTTAACAGTACTTCTCAGACACATGTGGTCATGCTGTAGATGGTAGTCATTCCCGTAGACTTGACGACATTCAGACCGTGGTGTCTCTCTCACTATCATTCTTCTGAGCTCCTGGTTTTCTCCATCTCGAATTTGTCCGGTTACCTATGACGTGAAATGTTTTTTAGATTAGTGATGTGATGGGTTTGCTCTTTGACCTAGACTAAACTGGTCCAGATCTATGGACCAGTCAAGTCCTTATAATATCTCTTAGCGTCAAATTTATATTTACCACAGAACCGTATCCAGTAACAATAGTTTCACCAAAATTTGGTGGAATGTCAGCATCAATTACTGGTAGATTCACTGGCTGCATTCGAAGATTCGGTGTTATAGGAACATTGATCTGTAAGCAGAAACAGTTACATTTTGCAACACTATTTATGTTGGATAAGAAATAAAATTTTACGTACATACAATAAAGTAAAAAATAATTAATTAAGTAACTACCCTCACCTTAACCATAGCAATATTATGTTCGGGATAGTATTGGTTTATTCTATAATCGGGATGCTTTTTGAGATCAATCACTGACAGAATTTTCCCTCCAAAATCTCTGAACACAGACCCCATACGAATCGTCACTTCTTCCTTTGTAACGCTATAATTTTATAATAAAATAATTATTATCATTACCTTACTTACTTCAGAACTCAGAACAGAACAATCAAATTATAGCACAAAGGACAACAAGATTTCAAATTATATTAAATAAATTAGGCCAATGTTATAACAGCTTACTAATCAAAACATTGTGCCGCAGTTATGATCCATTGTTTGCCGACTATAGCACCACCACACCAATGTTTGCCATGCAACCTGAAATGAAGGAAAATTAATATGAGTTTAAAAAATATACTTACCTTGTCTAAACTTACACTTGAGTACAAAAGCGGAGTTCGTTTCCCTACTTTTACACAAATTACTTTAAGCTTGTACGTTTTAAATTAAAGTACCTGCATTAAAAAAGACGTAAGAGTAAGAGAATACATGCAAAACATATTTCATCAAATTTAAGTGAAGTTTGTGTTTTCTTTTTTCAAATAAGATTTAAAATACCTTAATATTTCACTATAACATTTACCTTATAGATACGGTATAAGGATAGTCTTCTAGGCACACGAGGCCAGTTTCCGTCGTCAGCCTTTTTCTCCGAATATGTGTCAAGTCTTCCTCCATTTTTGGCGGAAACTCACATTCCAACTCACTCCGTTGCGTAGTTGCTGTAAATTAGTGAGCAAAATTAAAAAAAAGGAAAATATTTTAAGTACCTACGATGGAATAAAATCTGCCAATTGCAATTTGGCATAATATATAATTATAGTTGCAGTTAAAACTATAAGTACTACCTTTTGCTAAAACATTATAATTAAACTTAAGTAAAGCTAAAAGTACAAGTACTACACTACGATTAGACAAACTCATGATTGTATCTGAAAAATATCATATTTCGCAAAAATCCCAAGCGAATATGCGAAATAAAGTGTTTTGAGTTAAACACGGAATAGTTCTAATCTATGTTTACGAGTCTCAAAAAGCATAAGGGTTCTTGTTTTACTAACAATTGATTGTTTTCTTACCTCAATGGTGTAATTTATAAAACAGAATCGTTATATGATTTGATTGCATAAGTTCAATTGGTAAACATAGAAACGAGTAACTAGCGTCAAATTTAAATTTATCCGAATTATTTCCACAGTAAAAGCTATTATTAGCTTAACTAGTTTCTGACTCAAAATGTTACCAAATAAAAGGTTGTTTATTTAATTTTCCTTCTTTTTTAGAAATGAAAGAAAATATAGTCGCAAATAAAAAAACCAGACTATAATATTTACACATTTTTAAACTTAATCTGATGGATACATGACAGACGTGTATCAGTTTTAATATAAACTCCCCAACTAAAATAAAAATTCCTGTTTCGTATTTAAAAAAGCATTATACGATGAGAGTAGTGCCAATATTCACAAAGACATTTTGAATCAACAACAATTTTACAAATCAGCAGATCGAACAATTGGTACTAATCTGATTGTTCTCTACAAAGGTCGTATTTTTTTACTCCATTTTTCCTCTTCATTTTGTTTAAATACTTAACACCTGTGTATAGATGGAACTTTTATAACGTGATATGTATTCTGGTGGAACCTTCTTGTCAATCAAAATTGTAATTAATTTCTAATGTTAAACTAATATACTTCGAATTAATGAAACAAAATATGTTTATTGTTTTACAAGCCTTCATAATAATACAGTGTTTTGGTCGGCATAATACTGAGGAATATAATACAGATAAACGACAACAAGAACTATTTAATTATTCTATTCCTTTACTAACGAGGAGAAGAACACCGAATCGACTAACGACTGAGAATTTTAATTTAGAAGTCAAACCAAAATACGAATCGCAAAATGACCATAGTGAACAAGATAAGGATTTCTATTACCATGATGATGGAGAAAAACAACTTAGTGAACATTATTTTATTCCTTCAACTATGTCGCGGTTGGCACCGAGTCGACAAAAGATTGAAAATCGTGATGTTGATTCAAAAAAATTACATGATGCAAAAGTGGAAAAAATTATATTAACGAACAGTAAGTTTAGTCTATTGATATAGATCCATTATCATTACTTATCTATGTAATGTTTTACAAGCGTATATAATGATTATGTATAATAATTGAATATATAATGCGTAATGATGAAAAAAATAATACTTACAGGTTCTAATTTACCTTACGATGATAGACAAGCGAGTGATTTAGAAAAGTATATAACAACTATGGCCAGCTATCCATTCGCAGCATCAATACAGCGAAAAGCGGTACATTACGCCACCGGGGCCTTGATTGATGAAAGATGGATATTGAGTTGCGCTGGCGAATTTTACAAGTGAGTTTATAAATTATGTTTTATCACTGTGTGTTTACCCGTTTTCCGTGAAAATGAGATAACATTCCGCGTCAAAACGTAGCTCTAAATTGTAATACTCAATGATTATGCAAATAGTTGCCGCTTTAAGCAAACTATTTTTTACCTCTTAATAATTATAATAATACTTATATATATAAGTACATAATGTATAAATACAAGACATACAAATAGAAAGATGATATTATTTCTGCAATGTTTTTTTGCATGATCGACTTTTATTTTAATTTACTCATGTTTTTGATGATTACAGTGTAAGAGAGTCGATCAGACTTTTTCGAGTTCGCCTTGGTTCAGTGGACTGCAAAAGTGGAGGCACATTAGTACCCCTTACAAGAGTGGAAATCCATCCAGCTTACATCTACGGTGAACCGAATTTCGACTTGTCTCTATTGAAGTTGGCTCATCCTGTCGAATTTACCGAATTCATCCATCCTATCAACTTATCAAAAGTTAGAACTAAAGTTATCAGCGCTAAGTTTATGACAACATATTGGCCGAGAGTTGTTGTAAGTGCCTACTAATTAATAAAAAATAAGCTTTATGTATAGGTACTTGCTGTGATTGAGATGTGCTTATTAAATGGCATGGAATACTGCAATGCATTAGTACAAAAATATTTTTTCTACAGGTAAATGGACAGATCTTACCAGCAACGGCTGAAGAGCGTACCAAGCAGAGGAGCATGCGAGATTCAACGCAAAAACTTATCCCTCGAAGTAAATGTTTAGTAGAATTGTATGATGCAAACACAACACTGCTGCATGAGTCAACGCTGTGTTTAAAATCCTTCGTTTTGTATCATTCTCCATGTTTGGTAAGTGTAAGCTGATGAAAAACATTATTACAAGAAATAACTGGTCAAATTTACATCAAAATAATATCACCAAGCTATTATGTGAAAATATAAAATTATATTTGCCTTGTGACGCCGGCTTAGAATAGCATCACCCCATTTCAGTGCCATGGAAGTCGTAAGAGGCGACTAAGGGACTTGAGGGTGTTTATTGCAATTTTAGGCGGTATGCTGACAACCTATCACTAAGGCGATATAAAATTTTCCGAATGACCTTCATTGTCAGACGTGGCGTAAATATCCGTTTTTTTGCTACCGTTTACGCTCTGCCTACTCCGGAAGGGATTGTAGGCGTGTTATGTGTACGTATAAAATTAAATTTCTTAGCTCGGGACATATTTTTATATTTTTGTAATTCTTTAAATGTTAGTTCCTTAAAGATTTATTTATTTCAGCCTGACGCAGGAGCACCAGTGGTAGCGGAAGACGGTTTGTGGGGTATTACTTCCGGCTGGACACCGGAACACTGCCTCAACCAAACCGGCCAAATTCCGACCCTTTTTACACGTGTTGCTTCTTTGGCTGTACAGGGCTGGCTAGATTCAATGTTAAACGTCTCATCTGAACTTAAACTCATATGAATCTTAAGATACAAAAAAATTCATGATTGATTGGAATAAATATGCATAGATTTGAAATGTTTGTTTAATTTCCTGTGGGAAATGACTTGTATACCTGAGCTTTTTTATTTAATTAGTTTGAGAAGTAAGTGTGTAAGTAACCCTGATGTATTGTAAATAAGGTAATCTATAAATTATTTCTACACTTTTTACCATAATAAAATGTTTTTATAGTAATAAAAGATTTGTGATTTTAGTTGAAATTTCAAGTTTCACTGTATCTTCTATAGAAATTTCTTAAAAGAGTACTTACTAAATATTATGATGAAAGTAAGGTACTAATATAAAGTAGATAAAAATTAGAATGATATAGCAATTTAAAATGTTAAAACCTGTTTGATGTATACTTATTTTACTTACTTCTGTTTATTGCTCACGCAAATAAGATACTTCATTATCTATTTGAGGTATTTGCTTTTCTAGCGACGACGACGTAGCCGTCCATGACTCTGACTCTTAGTTGCACTGCATTCATTAGCTCATTAGGACACCAACATACACAAATGTGTCAGTTTAAGTAACAAATATTGATAATTGATTCAATTTCATAAAGTATCTACATACTTGATCTAAAGATATTTATCGTTATCATAATGAAAGGGATTCTGATTGAAGTATTGGTGGTCGTTATAAGTAAGTTCGTAATTACTGATGACTCTTTTTCGATTTTGAAATCAATAAACTTTTATTGTTATTCATTACTGACATAAATTAGTACTTTAATTGTTAAATTTGTATCGTTGTTTCATACTGTTTTGCTTGAATATATAAAATGCATTAATTTGTACATTGACTTGATTGATTGTAAGGATTTTTTTATATATACAAAGATCGTTTGTTTTACTTCAAGTTTCTATTGGGAACTTCTTCATGAGCTTCAATATAGCCTGGTCATCATACGCTTTGGAGATCCTCGAAAGTGACCTTAGTCCTATTGGCTATCAAATTACAAAAACTGATGCTAGCTTGATAAGCTCTTTGCCAATGCTGGGATCTTTAATAGCAACACCTATAAGTGGTTGGCTGTCAGATGCTATAGGAAGAAAAAGAAGTGAGATTCTGATCGCTTTGTGTAATGCAGTAAGTACATTTTTATTGATCCTATTTGTATTGTGAACTTACAAATATTTGACACAAATTTATCTACTTATTTTGTATTAATAATGTTTGAGAGTCGGTGTATTTACTATTTGTGTTAAAAGTTCATTTACGAAAAACTTTTAGGAACAATTAGCTTAAATAGTATCTATTAAATAATTATTTTGTTTTCAGCTTGGTTGGACTATTTTAGCAACGGCAAAGAACGTGTTGTTTATTTTTATCTCAAGATTTATCCTAGGTGTGGCTATGGGTGCTCAATTAGTCGTATCAATGCCTCTAGTGAGCGAAATAGGGTCTATTAAAACTAGAGGACTTATATTGTCCTTGTTGACTTTTATCTACACTTTGGGATCCTTAGCCTCATATATTGCCGGGTGGTTGATGAGTTATACAGCTGTAAACTATTTAGGTTTATATTTGAGTGTCGCTTACGTTATACTTGTTATTATTTTCGTAAAGGAAACGCCAGTTTATTTGTTATGGAGACAGAATGAGAAGGTACATAAAATATTTTTATTATTTATTTTATGAAATAGCAATGTACCTCAGTAAGCTTAAATACGATTTTTCTCGTTCGTATAATTTCATTTAAACATAATTTATTCTAGGAGGCTTTAAAATCATTAAAATATTATCGAGGAGTGTCAAAAGTTACACCAGAAGTTTTAGAAGAATTTGAGTACCTAAAAACTCAGAACCGCCCACGACACCGTGAGTTAATTTATTTAATATGAATATAATACAATGATCTACATGTATGTTTGAGAATCCAAAATAATGTTTATCAAATAAATCTTCTCTCAAGTATATTTGTTATATTTATTTCAGACACAACCATAGATAAAGAAATTGTTATACAGAGCCCAGAAAAAGAGAAATTACATCTAGAAGAATCAAGAGATCAAGAAATAAGCGCTTGGAAAACATTATGTGAGTAGTTGTTTGATTATTTTAAGTACTTACTTAGTCTGTATCATATAGTAAGTATCTTATATTTATTTTAAAATGTAAAATTTCGGTGGTTACATACCTATTTAACATACGCATATAAGTAATAATATTAATGAGTTAATCATTTTGATTTGACTATAGTTCGTTCAGAAACTATATAAAATTAAACAAAATATAGTAACCGTTGTATTTCTTTTCTTACTAGGTACTTCAAAACCGACTCAACGTGCTCTATTTGTCTGTCTAGCTCACATTTTCTTAATTCCCTTTGGTGGCACCATATGTGTGACAGCGTATGCAAGCGTCTTGTTCGGAAAAGGTGCACCAGGATTATCAAAACACATGTGCTCAATTTTACTCAGTTTATCTTTCGTATTGGGCAGCTTTCTTTCAACGTTCCTCTGCGGCTTAGTGAGCAGAAGAGTAAGTATAATATTTTTATCCGAGCAAAATGTATTTTTGCCTTGGTACCTATATATAATTGGGATCTCAGAAACAGCTTCAATACAAAACTTCGTAGGTTTTAGGGTCGATAAATGAATCTAGTATAGTTTCATTTTCCAAAAAATACTTTGAACAACTGAACTTTTAAGAAATATCAAATAACATAAAGAACTGTCTGATGGACTTATTTTCGATCACATACATACCTTTCCTTTGTTTTATTTTGCAGTCTCTACAAATTTCTTCAGCCGTTCTGTCATCAGTATTTTTAGTGGTACTTGCTTCACTTTTGCGATGGATGTGGGCTCCTGAGTGGCTGGTACCAGCTACCGTGCTAACATTCTGTTGTGTGTACCAAGTGGGCATCGGCATTGTTATTTTAGTTCAAATGGGAGAGATGTTCTTGCCTAAGGTTCGTTTTTCATATATTTTTATTGTTAGGCTACACACATAGGAAAAGAATAATTACTTCATAATCATTGTTTTCATTACAAATTAGTTCTAGTGCGTATGATCTGACTATCATAATGGGAACTATTCTCAAAAACAATACAACACAACACAGTCAGTCATTGTAAAAATATTTTAGAGGTAAATAATGAATATTTTTTTTACAGGTTAAAAATCTAGTAGCCGTCATGGTCTCAACAGTAATGAGCGTTGGAAATTTCATTATTTTGGCCGTGTTTGGCCCAATGGTGGACAGTATGGGATTGGATGGTACATTATTGATATTCTCAATGGTATGCGCTCTAACTGCGGTATTGTCATATTTCACAATGAAAGAAACAAAAGGAAGGACGGTTGAAGAAATTTTAAAAATGTATGAAAATGGAATATTCTCAACAAATAAATAATTGTGATTGAATATTTTTTTATTATTATACAGCTTTGTATTTTACATAAACGCTGGAGCAGGATAAAAACAGCTCATTATTGATAAGGTAAACTACCAAGCTTTGAGATTTGTTTTTCACTCTTAACAAATAAAACCCATTATGTTTTAAATATGACGTAGGGCAATATTTAAAAAAATCACGATGGGTTTTAAACCATAGCAAAGTTCATGTTTATTTATATACAGAATGAATTTCATTTTCGCAAAACTATATGAAAATTGAAAGGACACACAAATGAGGCGAATTCATGCATATCCTAAAAACTGCTGGTAGGTTGCATTACAAGGCATATCATTTCATTTATTGCAAATCACATCTTGATGAGTGGAAGAAGTGATGGATATTTCTAACTGATTAATAATTAGCGGCCCGTCCAGCAGTTTCACCCGCTGCTATCAGTTCTTCCACGGGGAAAATACATTTTCCCGGTACGAATTTAAACTTTTCCATTTAATCAGTCTATATTTTCAAGAACACCGCAACAAAATCCGTTGCGTACTTTTAAAGATCTAGCGACATAGGGACATAGGGAAACGGGAAGCGACTTCATTTTTTACTATTTAGTGATTAAACGGTACAAAACGTAACGGTAAACTTTAAATGACATCTCGCTAAAATGTTAAGCAGTTTATTGACGAGCTATGCGCTCAACTTATGTACCTGCCTTCACCTAACTTACATAATGTTCTGATCTGGAGTACCTTATGTAGACCACCAGGTGTACCATCAGGAGCCCAGCTAAACCATTAGAGATACAGGCATGGTTCCAAAACAAAAGTTGTTCAGTATGATGGGCCGCTTCTTTTCACAAGGACATTGGGGCTCTGGAGTACCTTATGTAGACCACCAGGTGTACCACCAGGAGCCCAGATAAACTATTAGAGATACAGTCATGGTTCTAAAACAAAAGTTGTTCAGTATGCTGGGCCGCTTCTTTTCACAAGGACATTGAGGATCTGGAGTACCTTATGTACACCACCAGGTCTACCATCAGGAGCCCACCTAAACTATTGGAGATACAGAAATGGTTCCAAAACAAAAGTTGTTCCGTATGATGGGAATAAGTATAGAAAGGACATTGCCTACTTTTTACCGAGGACAGAAAAACAAAAATTGTGGTATATAAAAATGTATTACAGTAACTTAAATTACCTTTATCTGTCTTATCTACTTATGCTGACCATTTTAGTGTGCTCTGGAGTAAGTACTCTATTATCTACTGACTTTTGTATTCAATGGTTATAAATATTGATCTCTCAGGCCGGATAGCAAATTTTGAATTGTCCCTTTAACAACAGAAACAAGCAAGTCATCTTTAAACAGTAGAGATAAGAACTGTTCTAATATCACTGGCACACTTACTATGAATACACATACCTACTTTAGAACTTCTGCCTAAAAAAACTATCTAACGCGGACGAAGACTAAAAGGGTAAAAGCTAGTCCATTGTAATATGTTATATTAATTTGTAATCATATTATTTAAAAGTACCATCCTATTTTTGTTCTAACACAATACATCAAAATATAGTAAAGTAAAATAAATTTGATCACAATAATAATCAAATAATAATACGTGGCTAAATATGAATTAAATAGTAATTTCATTTTATATCTTAAAACTCGAAATGACTGACCATACTAAAAAAGTACGGTATTATTACGGTACACAGTGCAGTGTTATGAATGAACCTGCATGCTACCTCCTATATAGACGCTCTGAATTGACTTTGTATTTTAATTTGAAAATATTCCAGGATTTCATGACAGGTTTGACGGACAAAAAAACAACAAACCGGTGACCTGAAGACAGTTCATCCTTGGTTCGTCCTAGTTGCCCTACGAACAGGGTTGAAAAAAAACATGTTTTTTTTAAAAGATCAAAACATTGTGTTTTATTTCAAATGTAAAAAAAACATTTTTTAAATCAAAGTTTAATTTAAATTTCAAAGTAATCGTTCAAAACTGTTTTAAACATGTTTAAACAGTTTTAAACAATAACTTTGAAATTTAAATTAAACTTCGATTTAAAACATGATCATACTCAACAACAAAACATAATATAGGTAGGTACTAGGTACCATACCAAGCTAAGCTCACATAGCTTGTTTTGACGACATATTTTCTTCAAAAGTCCGACTTTTTATATTTACGTATTCACACAACTCTACTGCTAACTACTGCCGAACAAAACCATTCCAAAGGGAAACTCCCGCGTGTTGGCTTGGGGAATACCCGCGCTCTAATTTTATGGGTTGCCGTACCGAGGTTGCTAAATATCTATAATTTATATAAAACTTGTGCCCGTGGCTGTGGAAACGACAGGAGTTTGGGGTACCGAGGCAAAGAAATTTATAGCGGGAATTGGTCGCCGGCTGACGGAAAAGGGGTTAGATCCTCGGTCCGGTTCATACCTTACCCAAAGAATTTCAATCACCATTCAGCGAGGCAATGCCGCTAGTATTTTAGGCACCTTTGGGCTGGGTGTGACTCGGGGGGGTCTCTTTGATTAGTTTTATGTCTTATAATTATTATTTATTTTTAATATTTTTGTATTTGACGACGCATGTTGCTGAAATAACCTTCTGTTTCACCGTTAACGATGCATGTTGCTGATAAATGACTTGTAAGTATCTGTTCTTAGTTTTTGACGAAGCATGTTTGAATTTAAAAATGTATTTGATTAATAAAGATTATTATAAACTTGTGAATAAAAAGACTATTAAAACGGGTTTGTTTTTTTCTGATGTTTTAAACGTGTTTAAAACAAAACATGTTTTAATCTGTTTTAAACAAACGTGTTTTTTTAAAAGTGTTTTAAACACTGTTTTAAACGAATGTTTTAAACATTGCCAACCCTACGAAGGCCCATCCACCTGATCTATTCCTACTGGGATTGTGCACCCTCTACTATTTTTGCGTTTTATTTATTGACTACCTCCTAGTAGTGATTATTTTTAAAACCACTTCAACAGATAATAATTTGAGTTAAGGATTTATTACTAGGTACTATCACTTTTTGCGGCTATACATTAGGTAATTAGCGAATTTAGAACAATTTTGCGAACAAAATCAATAGCACGATTCGATTGTTTTCTCAAGCAAGAACTAACGTTTATCATCAATACATGACTTTGCTACATGACACAGGGTATGTTCTATACGGGGTGTTTTCGGTACACCGTTTGGTACACCGTCCCTTACATCCTGTACAGAGTATGTGCGGAAAGAGAAAAAAAAGGGAACTAATCCTTTTTTCATAGGTTGCTATGACATTTCTCATACAGAGGCACAGCGGCCTCCTTAATTTCTACGCCTACTCTCTTTCCGCACAGACTCAAGAAGGATGTTCGCCACACCACCGACATCTACGAAGCAAGAAACTTGGCGGGAGGTGCTACCGCGTGCCCAAATCATAACGATCAAAAATAGGCAACACAATAACGTTATTAATATAAAATGAATTTTATAGAGAACGTCCTGGCTGGCATGATAACGTTTTTTATAGTTATGAACGCACCCTTTTACTGTCTGTCAAAATTTGACTTTGCTGTCAAAACAAAGCGATAATTGATGTGCTTGATGTGCATTTAGCCGCATTTTAAAGCGAATTTACCGAGAATTATCCGCAAAATGTGTTAAATACAATATATAAAGTATATTTCTAAACTAATCTTGTAGTTAGTCAGTCAAGAGATTCCCTGTTACAGTCGCAAAATGGGTCTTTTATCGGACCCGGAGTTTGGCTCAGTAAAATGGGTGCGTGTGCTCTGGAAGATTCAAAGCCCGGTATCTTTTCTGTGTTTTGTTGGCGCCCTGGTGTGGTTCGCATTGCTGGCCAACAGAGAGTTCAACAATAAGACGTATTTCTCTGAAAACGCTCTACTACCTGGCCTGGTCACCAATGATTTCAATGCGGAGCGGCCTGCTAAGCAGTTTTATAAGGATTTCTTGCAGGAGCTTGAAGTAAGTAGTTTATTCGATTTTTAATTACCTTATTCGTTACTATTGACTTAAATTTTTTATTACCTATGTAAATTAACCTTATTCAAAGCAAAACTCAAATATCTGACGAAAACAAGCTACCTATAAAGGTTAGTAATCAAAATTCACATCATCCTGGTCTCCAATCATACACTACTACTACTACTTACTAATCCAATTCTGTTTTTGAGAACTTGCTAAATTGCACGGCAGGCAGGGATTGAACCTGCGACTTTCGGTACTACCAACTCCTTTACCAACTGGGCTACCATTCATCAATTCGCTGAAAATTAGTTTCTGTCTATCCCGGTAGATGGAGCCATGCCACATCTTATTGGCATTAAGTTATACTTGTATAATTTCACCAACAGCAGGACAGCTGTGGCCAGTCAGTAGAAGTGTCAGTAGTACTGATACTGAAAGATACAAGTTTTAACCTTAACGCTTCTGCTCATAAAAGGACACATGTGATGTGGGTTTACGAGACTTACTTGTTTTTGTTTTGTAGAGAGAAGTTTTGGTTTGGTTTTGCTTACCGCAGCCTTCTTCATGGAAGTCGACAGATCACATACACCCACCCGTCAGCTGTGATTGCCGAACACAGCGGGCCTCAGGACACATATGTCCTTTAAGTCTCATACAAATCTCATCAGTGCGAAATTTAACCCGAGCGAAAAGGTTAACTGCAGTGCAATTAACTTGTTCACTGACGCTAAGATAATCATCACAATAAGATAAAAAAAAAAATCATACATACTAACTTCCGTCTATAGCCGGACCGTTATAACCTAGGGATAATGACACCTGCATTGTAACAGTAGCCCACTGGTGTGACTGTATGATGAATATTATTTACAGCATGACAAAGTTATGTGCATCTTGCTTCACGTAGCATCATATCGCAGGCTTTTGACATAGTGTCAGTGAAAAATTTCATACCTAACACACTGAAGTGTTCTAACAATTTAGTACATAATTCTGTTTTGTGGTGCTATTGGTGGCAGCCCTAGTAAGTGTAGCTCAACCTAGTAGCAGCCCTAGTAAGTGTGGATGTATTAATTGTCTGCACCATTTTTCTTTATGTGGGTTTACGCGACTTACTTGTTTTTTTTGGTAGAGAGTTTATCCCTTTATGTTTCGGCTGCATATGCAGCCTTCTTTAAGGAGATTGACAGATCACACAGCTGTGGTTGCCAAACACTGGCATCAGTGTTCTCACTTTACGTTTGCTGCTGTAAGCAGCCGAAACATAGAGGGATAAACTCTCTACCAAATAAAAACAAGTAAGTCGCGTACACCCACATCATAAATAATACTTGTTAGTTGAATAACATATTTTCTTTATACATTTTCTTATGCCTTACAAAAAAAAAATTTCAAATGAATTTACAGGATAAATACTTTGATACAAACGAGATGCCGGTGCCATGGTTGGTTGCGAAGATGTCCCAACTAGACTTGGAGGTCCACACACACAACTTTACCCTCAACTATCCATTTGGAAAAGGGCAGGTAAGATCTTTCTACATACTACTACTGCCTCCATGGTCCAGTGGTCTCACAATTGGTTGTAGGTTCAGAGGTTCCAGGCTCGATCCCCTGAGGGGTACTCACAAAGATATTAATCACAGATGGCGGTTGTTACACAACAATGGCCATGTCAGAGGCCTACTACTTGTAGCAGGCAGTTGAAAAACTCTGACACCAAGGTTCATCAGGTCGTTGGACGACTTGGTGTCCCACACGAAAAGAAAGAGACAGAGAGATTAATCACTTTGTAAATTGGTTCCCTCAGTTTGTTGGGACAGTGCAGGTTGAACTGAACCACCTGATTATCTGTTTTTTTTAAATGATTATGGGCTTGCTCTTGACTCTAGTCTAGGTCATAGGACAGAGACAGAGTCTAAGATGAAGCGAGCTCATACAGAAGAAGCCTGTCACTCTTATTTTGAAGAGATTAGGGTTGTATGAGTTTGGAAACACAGACGCATGTAGTGAGTTCCACCCTTTGTTTCGGTTCGTCCACAAATTACATAATGCAATTTAGAGGGTGCGTCTGACCTTGGTTGGTTATGGTAATGTTTAAACGGGCTATTTTCCGCAACTCGACGTCTAGTTGCGCCTATTTTGCGTACAGGGTGGGGGCTCACTACTCAACCATCCTAGCTCCCCTAGAAAGCTCAGCAACCCTCACAGTGAATCACGTATCACCATATGAGCAGCTGTTCCTTCTTCCATGCATGCTCTACATATGGGGCTGGCAGTAACACCTGTCTGAAAGAAAGGTGCTTGTTGACCGGACTCTCATCTTTTTAACAAAAAATTCCTTACATATGTCACTTGAAAAATTTCTCCCAATATTCATGAAGGTTTTCCGTGCAGGTTTACATAGGCACTAATGTGTACGGCATCCTCCGAGCCCCGCGGGCGGCTTCACTTGAGGCGATAGTGGTCTCCGCGCCCTACCGCTCGCTGATGTCACACGAGAAGGGCACTGCGGCTGGCATCGCCCTTATGCTGGCTTTCGCTGAGTTTGCTAGACGTAAGTAGTCTATTAAGTAATTTTTTTGTACTGAACCCTATGATTTGCCATGTGATGCCGGCTTAGAATAGCATCACCCCATTTCTCTCCCTTGGGTGTCGTAAGAGGCGACTTAGGGACTTGAGGGTGTGTATTGCAGTTTTAGGCGATGGGCTGACAACCTGTCACTATGGCGATACACAATTTTCCGCATGACCCTCAAATATTTGTCAGACGTGGGATTATAGGCGTGATATGTGTGTGGGTGTGTGTGTGTGCCACACAGTAGAGCGAAACCCATGCCCACTTGTGAACTACACCCACCATACAGACAGGTGTAGATATTCATAGCCCCGGGGCTAAATTGAAATTAAAATTTGAAATTGAAATACTTTATTCAATGTAGGATAGTAGTATCACAATTTTCTTCTATTTACACACACACACACACACACACACACACAAAGTATGAATTGACCACAAGATCTGTAAAGAGCTGGAAATGTAAGAATTGTAAAATAAACTACTTATATCCATTTATTAGCGATTACGGGACTCGGGGGTAACATGTGTATTGCAATTTTAGACGATAGACTGACAACCTGTCACTATGGTGATACACAATTATCTGAATGACCCTCAAATGTTTGTCAGACGTGGCATAAATGTTTGTATTTTACGGCCGTTAACGCTCTGCCCACCCCGCAAGGGATATAGGCGTGATGTGTGTATGTATATCCATTTAAAATTGTTTTATTGTGATGGGGTATTTTAAACCCGCACCACACGGCAAAATGCACGACGGCCGATGTGGCGCAGTGGTAGTGCGACTGCCTGCGGCGCAAAGGTTCCGGGTTCGATTCTCGGTGGGACTCTCACAAAGTTGATATTTATCACTTTGTGAATTTGTTCCCGGTCTGGTTAGGACATTGCAAGATGAACCAACTGATTGTCCGAAAGAAATGGTTCCGTGCTTCGGAGGGCACGTTAAGCCGTCGGTTTCGGTTGCTATCTATGATTACTTAGTTGGCGGTCGTTACACAACCATGTCAGAGGCCTACTAGTGGTTTTAGGCGGTTGAAAAAACTCTGACACCGGGGTTCATCTGGTCGTTGGACGACTCGGTGGCCCACACGAAAAGAGAGAAGAGACGGCAAAATAGCTTGCGCTGGAGATATTAACTTATTCAACCTATATCTGTTCACAGCACAAAAATACTGGGCGAAGGACATAATATTTCTGATCACGGAACATGAACAACTAGGTATGCAGGCGTGGCTGGAGGCGTACCACGGGTTGCACAGCGACGCGAAAACTTTTTACAGCAGCCTCGGCAGTTTCTGGAAGCCTGGTAAAACTGGGAAGGTAAATATAAAAAGTTTTTTTATTTTTTTATTAATGATGGGTTTGCTCTTGACTCTAGTCTAGGTCATAGGACAGAGACAGAGTCTAAGATGGAGCGAGCTCACCCAGAAGAAGCCTGTTAAGGCACTGGCACTCCCACACACTGACGGAACGCAGCAAGCTACTTGGCGCCAGACTTCGGTGGACGGATGGATTAGGCGGAAACTATAAAAATAATATGTGATTCCGGCTTAGAATAACATCACCCCATTTCTTTCCCGTGGGCGTCGTAAGAGGCGACGAAGGAACTCGAGGGTGTGTATTGCAATTTTAGGCGATGGGCTGACAATCTGTCACTATAGTGATACACAATTTTCCGAATGACCCTCAAATATTTGTCAGACGTGGCGTAAATTACCGTTTTGCAAAATATGGTTACGCTAGCCGATTCGGCGCGTACGGTGCTGATAAGAGGGTGTTTTACCTTTAACCCCTTTCTGGGTGCTACTTGTCTAAGGGCTTTAGAAACATACATACATACATACATATATCACGCCTATAATCTCTTGCGGGGTAGGCAGAGCGTAAACTGCCGCAAAAAACGATTATTTACGCCACGTCTGACAAATATTTGAGTCATTTGGAAAATAGTGTATCGCCATAGTGACAGGTTGTCAGTCCATTGCCTAAAATTGCAATACACACAATCGAGTCCCTTAGTCGCCTCTTACGACTCCCACGCGAAAGAAATGGGGTGATGCTATTCTAAGCCGGCATCACTCGGCGCTATTGTAACCATATTTCGCGGATCTTTTATCAGTTAAACAACTGTTATTTATCTCATAAAATTCTGCAGAATATGGTTACACCATTGCGCGTACGAGGCTGACAAGGGGGCGTTCACCTTTATCTGGAAATTTTGACAAAATGGACAAAAGCATCCACTTTAGATTGGAGACAAAGGTTTGGAAATTTAAAACATATTTTTTTTGTTTATAATTCCGACAACGGCTATTCAATTGTTTTTGTTTTTATATTAAGTTCAACGACGACAAAAATAGTTAAAAATACAACTCAATTTTAAGGATCCCCATATTATTTTCAGGAGTTTGAAAAGAAGTTGTCAGATTTCGGCTGGAGCCATCAGAAACCCCTGAACCCTGGAAAACTGACCGGCAGAGCTGGCTCCATTCAGGCCGCGATCAACCTGGAGATACATGACCCCAAAATAAGTAAGAAATATAATAGAAATACATACATATCACGCCTATAATACCTTACAGGGTAGGCAGAGCGTCAACGAGCGCAAAATGATCATTAACGTCACGTTTGACAAACATTTGAGGGTCGTTCAGAACATTGTGTATCACCATAGTGACAGGTTGTCAGCCCATCCCCTAAATTTGCAATACACACCCTCGAGTCCCTCAGTCGCTTCTTATGACACCCACGCGAAAGAAAGGGAGTGATGCTATTCTATGCCGGCATCACACGGCCAATTAATAGGCTTAATAGAAATACAATCAATAATAGTGTGGACGTACCGGGCCATGGACCAAATTTGCTTAAAATATGAAAATTATGCGCAAATATTTCGGAACTTATTACCTGGAGATACATGACCCCAAAATGAGTAAGAAACTTAATAGAAATACAATCATACTTAAAAGTTTACTAGGCTAATTATGAGGATGATTTCTATTCGTGAAACTGAACAACTTATCCCAAGGAACATAGGTCGAAATATGAAAAGAAAAATTGGACTCCCAATACAAAAATGTTCAAAAAATGTGTCTGTCAATTATTTTTTTGTGAAAAGTAGTTCAGTGTCTCGAGTAGAAATCACTCTAACAAATGTGCACTGCATTATTATAATAGGTCTTATAGAGGAGAAGACTGATAACAGCAATTATAGTACCGCCGCCGAGAGAAGTCGTATGTGACAGCTGTCAGATTCGTGATAATACTATAGCAGAGGGTCCATTTTCCTTTGTTGACATTTCTTTTAGTATGGAGATGACAGCTGTTAAAACCGACTTCTCTCGGCGGCGGTACTATAGTTGATTTTGCTACTTATCTAAAATTGTATGGCTTTTTTTAAAAATTATTTTTATCAGCGGCCACAACAGTTCACTGCTGGACATGGGACGTACCCTATTTGAAGTATTTACCACATTGGGTTGGCGAGCGCAATGCAAGGTGTTGTATTCATAGAAAACACCTGCTACCCATTCCCTGGGTTCATCCCTAAGTCGCCGATTATGTCACCCTCGGGTAGAAAATGGGTTGTGTCACAGCTTCAATTCCAAGACGCGTCCTTAGGCTTAGTGCTGCCCTCATCACTTAAAAAATCATGACTTGATAAAAACGTAATTTATCGAAAATCCGCGAGCTGAGATTGCAGCACAGAAACTGAAATTTATTTACAGAGTTTTGTACGAGTTAAAAAAATTGATCAGAGTTATTACTTTATTAGCGCTGCCACAGAAAAAACGCACGTAAACGTTTCAAAGAAACGTACGTAATTGAAATAAAGGTGGCATTGCCTAAAATAATAAACACCGCCGGTTGCCGCCGGGCGACCGTGAAAGCCGTTTGTCATTCTAGCCAATGTCACCTTTATTGCAATTACAATAGTTCCTTTGCATTTTTTTTGTCAAAAGTGCTAAATTTATCGCTCGCAAAACAGCTCTTGCTTTGCAGTGGCCCTTACAATGGCCTTTTTTTATCACTTCTGTAACTACACGGAACAATTTTTACTATTACAAAGTTTTGTAAATAAGCTACAGTATCTGTACTTTAAATTAGACTCGCAAAATTTTGCATAAATAACGTTTTTATCCAGTAACGATTTTTTAAGTGATAAGGGCAGCACCTAGCTTAAGGAAGCGTCTTAATACAAATGACCTCTTTATTACAGAGTATATAGAGGTGAAAGTGGAAGGTCTGAATGGTCAACTGCCCAACTTGGACTTGGTAAATCTCGTGCACAAACTTTGCATCAAGAGCATGATACATCACTCTTACAAAAACAGGTTCGTCGAATCCTTACTATTATCATAAGAATAGATAATAATACTGCGTATAGAAACGAAACTCCTTTGTCTGGGCCCCAAAAGCCGCGCTTTAAATACCTACTTCCCCCCGCAGCCCGTAACGCCCCGCTCTCTCCCGCGCTTTAAGTCGGGGCTGTCACGTGCCAATAATTTTATTCCAGACTAGCGGCCAGTCGAGCGGTTGCGACCGCTGCTAACAGTTTTCCCATGGGAACAAAATAATTACCCCTTTTAAAGTCTTTTCTTACCATTTTATTGTTAATAGGTAGGCACAGAATTTTAAAATAGGTGCAAAAATGGCGCCGTGTGGTGCCAGATTAGAATAGCATTCTTTTTGTAAAACGCGTTCTCCCTATGAATACAACACATTGAATTGCTAAATTTTACACAAAAAATGAAAATTCGACCCGCACGACGAACGTTTCCGCGGCGAAGCGCACTCCCGACTGAATTGTTCGCTAAGAGACAGCCAGACGGATTGACCTTGAGCGCGTCTGGAGCGGGAGTGTCATCTCTATGTGATTTCTACTCTATGCTATTATTATAAAGTTGAGAGTTTGTGTGTGTGTATGTATGTTTGTTACCTCTTCACGCTCAAACGGCTTGACCGATTTGGATGAACTTTGGAACACAGGTAGAGTATAACCTGGAATAACACATTGGCTTTTTACTGTAGGAAAACAACTATTACCACGGGAAAATGAGTGGCAACGGGTGAAACCGCTGGGCGGAAATCTAGTTACTAATAACTAGAAGTCCACCCGATTGTTTCAGCCCCTATAATGTAGAACTGTGTTTTGTACAGCAATGGTCAACATAGTAATGTACACCAGCGGAATAAAATTAAATATTTAAGGCGAATGTACTCGTGAACGCCCTCGACAGTGGCGCCACTGCACAAAAAATATTTTCTCTTTATACAAACAATCTATCAGAATGTCCGTTGCCCAAGTTTTTAGTATTATCCTAAAGTAAAATTCGAACCAGCAAACTCAATTTAATATTCGCTTTCATTAAAGTTATGGCAATTATAACAAAAGTAGCCGTTTTACTTTTTTCCATAACTTTATTTGCAGAGAATATTTCCTTTAGTTTTAAGGTTCTAATTTTACTTAAGGATAATACTAAAAACTTGGGCAAAGGGTATTCTGATAGATTGCTTGTATAAAGAGAAAACTTTTATTTGGTGAAGTGGTGCCACAGTCGAGGTCTTTGACAGCTACACTCGCCTTAACAATAAAGTGTTATATTCTGACTACATTTTTGCTATTTATGTTTTGTTTCAACAGTTACTCATGGATCGGGCATCACAATAAAATGGATGAGTGGATGAACAGTCTTACGACCATGTTGGGCATGGTCACCACACAACTTGCGGGGGTATGATTATCCGTACTATATAATATAATATTATAAATCAGAGAGTTTGTGTGTGTGTGTGTGTATGTAAGTTTGTTACCTCTTCACGCTCAAACGGCTTGACCGATTTGAATGAAATTTGAAACAAAGGTAGAGTTTAACCCGGAATAAGTAATAATAACCTAACACATAGGCCACTTTCTACCGCGGGAAAACAACTATTACCACGGGAAAATGAGTGGCAGCGGGTGAAACCGCTGAAAAGCGGAAATCTTGTTATTATAATAAAAGTTTTTGACTTGATTATTACACATATACATACAGACCAAGCCAAAAAAGAGACAGAAAATATGCAATTTAACGGGCCTACTTCCATGAAGTGAGGTGAAAACGAGCTACGAGAATGCATTTTATGCATAATCTAAGGCAAATCACTGTCAACAAAATTTTGTTTTTTAATCTTCAAGATATGAGGAATACGCCAGGGTAGCGCAAAATCTCATTTTATATTTAATTACGGAGAAATTAAAATTTGAAGTTACCTCTATTTTTCAGTGATGAAGCGTGGCGTAAGAGATTTCCTCCGCCAGTGCTAATCGAACTGTATTGATCTTAGTATGATTATTAATGGCAATTTCACGTTGAACCCGCCCGGGCGGTTATTTTTTGACAAAACGTCTTAGTTATTATGAAATTTAGCAAAACACTTATTGTTTCCGGCTGATTTCCTTGGGAATAAAAGGTTTTTGTTTTGATGTGTTTCCTCTGCTGTCAAAACTGACGTGGAATTGATCATAGATAAACGGAATATGATGCAGACGCGACACACACTACATTTGTTCGATAATTTGACCGTGAAAAATTATTGTAGCTAGAATTTTGCCGTAAAATATATCAACTGTCTACAACAACGGCATTCTATCCGCTATGGATAATTTTGCCATAGTCAATACTACGTTGATTGATACATCGAACGAAACGCAAAATATGAACCGATTAGACGTAGGTAGGTATTAAAATATTTTTACGATCAAATAATAGGATGACGTGGTTGTTAGTGCAGATTAGTATGAAGTTGTAAGGTTCGATTTATATGCAACACTAGACGGCGGCACGGCGGCACAAAAGCAGTTTTTTAACCGCGGCGGAATTTTTTTATTGTAAATATGGAGCGCTGCGCATACGGTCACCACCAACCACAGTTTTAGGATAAATTATAAGAAAGCAAGGATAATAATTATGTACATGTACTTACGTACATACATACATACACATATCACGCCCATATCTCTTGCAACTTGCGTACCTAGTATACAAAAGTATTATTTATGTTGTAAAAGATTTTTGTCAGATTTCAGTTCAAGAGTGGGATCAATTGATTCGGAAGGTTTTTAGTGTTATGGGGTAGAAGGGTTCTAGAGTGGCACTGGGTCAAGATGTTCATGCTAGGGTAACACTGGGTTGAAAGGTTCTAGACTTATACCTAGCTGGAAAGTCCTAGAGTGTCACAGAACAAAATGCCAATGTATAGGGCTATAAATCCCTTTTCTAAAAATACCAATTTCAAGACCAAAAATTACAGGATTATCCAGATAGGAATGGATTAAAAACCTTAGTCAAAAAAACAATTAGAAGCACCTTCGATTTAAAAAATTTCTTAGTTACTTTAATAGATATCACCAAAATGTATGATATTTTTTAACTATGAAGCAATTCAACTGGTGTCAGTGATTAAAGGAAAAATATTGTTAAAGGCTCTGTGTATGTCTGATGGTTGACCATATTGTTCAAAACCTAATGAACGGTGCGAGAATGCGACCGCTATATATTATCATATCATAATATCATACTCGAATATATAATGGCCGTCGCTAATTGGTTTTTGCTATTTATATTTTGAACTTACATCTATGTATACTGATTTATGCAATATACGTTTGAAATTGAAATTTAAATTTAACAGTATTAGTTGCGCTTAAGGTGCACGCAATGACGAAAATGACAAAGAAATATCCAAAAAAAGTTTCTTAATGTCGTAGTTCGCAAAAAAATTTACAATACCAGGATCGACAAAAACGAAACAAAAATATGTTCGCGCAAAGTGCGTAACATGATACTGGCCACTTGCATTTTTAAACCTGAACTAATAAGTTGGCTTTATTTAGTTTAATGACTTTGCTTCTTCTGTAATAACGTTAAACTAAAAAGTTGTAAATATGATTTGAGATGTTATGAAAATAAGTGTTTTGTGAACTGATTAAGCCCTTATTTTTAGATGAATTCTTTTCATGTACTGAAAGTGTAAGAATAACAAACAAACAGAGAGTACAGTTTATAGAGTTCATAATTAATATGGATACTATGCGTTCAGCTAAGTCTTGGCGAATGGTTCAGCTTATTTCAAAATATGGTCCTTATAATATAATGTAGGTTAATATTCCTTCCAAGTTATAATATCAACTTTGTGAGTAGTCCACCGAGAATCGAACCCGGAACCTTTGCGCCGCAGGCAGTCGTACTACCATTGGTCGTCAAGTATTGTATCAGTACCAGTTAGACTAACATTATATGAAATGGTGACACCTCTATAATATACTCTTTGACATGACTTCCGAATTTCATTTGAATTTCGTTCCTTCCGGCGAAGTAGGACTCTTAAGAAAACTTGCTATATTTTCTACCGCGCGCGGGATTTGAACCATTGACTGAGCTACCGCGGCTCGTCTATTGCCCGCGAATATTGCAAGCATATCTAAATGCCAATAACGCGTGGCACGGCTCCATCTATCGGGTAAATTTTGTCCACGGTAGAAATATGTGCAAATTCTCTAAAATTGAAGATGTGTTTTAAAAATTTGGTATTCAGCAAATATGCAACTGTCAAAATTAAAATTGAAAAACTTAATTCAATTAATTTGTCTGGTTTTCAGGTACCAAATGGCAACCACGGTTTGTTCCACCGGTTCGGAATCGAAGCTGTTACCCTCGAAGGAAGGGATGCAGACGATGTCTACGGACCAGCACCTAAGGTAAGGAAGTGTTAGAACAAACTTACAAACAAAAATATAAAAATATTATAAAAGAACTAAAAATTGCTCAACTAAAAACTAAAAACATACAACTACCGTCGTAGAATTGATTATACATACATGCATATATATCGCCTATAATTACTTGTGAGGTAGGCAGAGCGTAAACGGCCGTATAAAACGGACATTTACGCCACGTTTGACAAACATTGAGGGTCATTCGGAAAATTGTGTATCGCTATATTGACAGGTTGTCAGCCTATCGCCTATAATTGCAACACACATACCCTTCGAGTCCCTTAGTCGCCTCTTACGACACCCACGGGGAAGAAAGAGGGTAATGCTATTCTAAGCCGGCATCGGTCATTTCAATCAGCTGATTTAAGTTACAATGGAAACTCAAAATATTTTCAACCTATATTCTGAAGTATGTTTATTGGTAAGAGTCTATTTAGCAGACTGGAGTATGCCAAATGACATTAATACATACATATATCACGCCTATATCCCTTGCGGGGTAGGCAGAGCTTAAATGGCCGTAAAAACGATCAGCTAATAGTGTATAACCATAGTGAGAGGTTGTCACTGCCCATCGCCTAAATTGAAATACACATGTTACCCTCGGGTCCCTAAATCGCTTCTTACGATACCCACGGGGAAAAAATGGGTTGATGCTATTCTAAACCGGCATCACACGGTTATATGCTTGTTATTTTTTGCAGGTGCATACTCTATCGTCTGCCAATTTCTACCGTCTTGGAGTGACATTAGAAAGTATATTGAGAAGTATTAATAACTTGTTAGAGAGATTCCATCAGAGTTACTTCTTCTACCTACTAGCTAGCACTAATAGGTTTGTTTCTATTGGTAAGTGTCATTTCAATATACATCACGCCTATATACCTTGCGGGGTAGGCTGGCGTCAATAGTCGTTTGTCACGCACGACTGACATATATTTGAGGGTCTTTTCAGAAAATTGTGTATCATTAAAGTTGCAGGTTGACAGCCTATTGCCTAAAATTATAGTATTCATGAAACCTTGAGTCCCTTAGTCGCCTTTTACGACGCACGTGGGGTAGAAATGGGTTGATGCTATTAAGCCGGCATCATACAGTATCAATCAAGTAGAAAATCTAATCTGAAATTCTGTTCTTATTTTTATTTTTGTGCAATAAAGTGTTATTACTTACTTATGGGGTGTAAGGGATAGTGTGGTACTTCGGAGGGCAAGTTAGTTTGTTACTTTGGAGGGCACGTTTAATCTCGCATTACAGGGTGTAAGGGGCCCTCCGAATACTGATAGGCTGCATGCAGACCATGAAACTGAACAACTTTCCCCTTGAAACATGTGTCAGGAAACGGCAAATAAAATCAATCTCCCATACAAAATCACAATCATTTATTGCCGGAAGTTAAAAAAATGGACGTTCCTGAAATATTTTTTATGGGAAGTTGTTGAGTTTCATGGTCCGAATGCACCCTATGAGTATTCGAAGGGATGTCCCTAGAAAAAAGACATACTAGTCTTTTTTTTCTTATTGTTTATTGCCACACATTTTGATCCCAAATTTTCAAATATTTGTATTTTTCAGGCCAATACATACCATCTTTATGCCTACTATGCACCGCAATATTACTACGAAGCCTAGCACTGTGGGTGACATTACAAAAAAACGACCAAACAGACAAACAAACAGAAAAAATCGCACCCAAACGAAAAAACTCCGAAACTGATGTACCAGGCAACGATGAAATCTCAGAGGTAATCAAAAAAGATGAAGAATCCACTTTGAGACGACGAAAAACATCTGAGTCTGAGAAAAAAGAACAGCCGCAACCTAAGAAAGAGACAAAACATAAGAAAAATAAAGAGTTAGAAGAGTCTAGCATGAGTATTGTCAATATAGGAGGGAATTATTTGTTGGTGCATTTGATTGGATACGGTGTTGTGTATTCGCTGCCTTTGCTTAGTTATATTGGTAAGTATTTTCATACATCAAATCACGCCATTCTCCCTCGTGGGGTAGACAAATCGACTACAGTTTAAAAAAGCTTTCGTTCTGGCAACTTAAAAAATTTATCGTTTAATCTACTTGTGTTAATTCTAGTGGTAATGCCTCTTCCATCTGGGCTACTGCGGTTCGTCCCTTGCCCGCGAAATGTATACCTAACACAGGAAGTGTTTTAATTTATTTGTATTAAATCACCAGGACTAATGGATTTTTAAATAAATTTATTCTAAAAAGGTCATATTTTTTCAGGTACAACCTACTTTAAAGCGAACCCAGAGGCGGCGATATACTACGGCCTGATAGCAATTTCTGCACTCCTAGTACTTCTTACCCCATACTTACCTCGGTTACTACAAGCGGGCCGCATGAATAGACAGGAAATGACATTAGTCAATATTCTAGCCTTAATAGAATTGGCCACGACTTGTCTTACCGTGGGAATGCATAATTTTTCCCTGGGATTAGCGCTGGCGACGGTTTATACGCCCTTGGCGTTAGTCGTTGGTGTTGTGATGAAAGGAGGGAAAAGCAGGTTAGTGTGGTGTTTCGGAGGGCACGGACATGGCATGGACCTCCCATACTAAATCACGATCAGCTGACTGCATTTACTATGGGAAATCTAATTTTTTTTGACGTATCCTGTATTTTTTTCATGGAAAGTTATTCAGTTACATGGTCTGAATGCTTCCTATCAGTATTCGGAGGGCTGTCCCTTACACCCTGTAATCATACATATATAACGCCTATGTCCCTTGCGGGGTAGGCAAAGCGTAAACGGTCGTAAAAAACGGAAATTTACGCCACGTCTGACAAACATTTGAGGGTCATTCAGAAAGTTGTGCATCACCATAGTGACATATTGTCAGCCCATCGCCTTATATTGCAATACACATGTAACCCTCGAGTCCCTTAGTCGCCTCTTACGACACACACGGGAAAGAAAGGGGGTGATGCTATTCTAAGCCGGCATCACACGATAATCTCTCATTCATTTATTGAAATCGTGTAGAACTCCCCAAGTTGACGTAAACCCCGATTAATTGGTACAATTAATCGGGGTTTACGTCAACTTGGGTTACCTATTGTTATGTTTTTTCTTAGGTAACTTTAAGAGAGTGTAGTAATGTTTAAAATCACTGGTACACACGCTGTACCACGGGTAAATAAGGGGTTAAAACAGACTACTAGACTAATTAGCCTCTGACTGGGTTGTGTAACGACCATCTGAATAACCACAGACAGCAACCAGAACCGATGGCATAACGTGCTCTCCGATGCACGGTACCATCTTTCTTGCACACAATCATTAGGTCAACCTGTAAGCATCATAATCAAACTGGAAACAATCTCACGAAGCAATAAATTAATAAATATAAATTTTGTGCCCCACCATCAAAAATCAAACCTGGGACTTTCCGATCCTGGTCTCGGGATCGGAAAGTCTCAGGTTTGATTTTTGATGGTGGGGCACAAAATTTATATTTATTAATTTATTGCTTCGTGAGATTGTTTCCAGTTTAGTACACTCATATAGCGAAGCAGTTTAGATAATCTAATATTTTTGACCGCAAAAAGCGGTTTCGTAAAAAAATTGGGTGAAATTTTACTAGAGACCGATAGCAAAAACTCAAGACGGGCTGGTGATAAGTAACAACTTTTACCAAGGAACATAGGTTGAGATATGAAAAAAATATTTCGAGTTTCCATAGTAACTCGAATCAACTCATCGGCAATTTTGCTATGGAGGTTTATAGTAGTTTATGCAACTGTCATATAATGGGGGTCATTATAGCCGAGTGTGATAATAGATTGACACGAGCATTCTAATGCCTAATTATATGCAGTTGCATACACTATTTTATCTACACTCAAAAGAATTAACTCAGTTGAACACTTTTCCAAACGTCCGCACCGGCGATTGCAAGGCCCGATACATGGTCAAATTCAATACGAGAACGTAATATGGCTTGAATGAATTTTTGAACATTCTTTACTAAAAGTTGTTTAGATGTCGAGTCTCAACAGCAAATAACTGAACAACACTGAACAACAACTGAACAACACTGAACAACATCGGAATAACATCTGAACAACAACTAATCAACATCTGAACATTATCTGAACAACATCTCAACAACAACAGAACAAAAACCTATTAAAACAACTGAACAACATCCGAAAAATTACCGTACAACAACAACTGTCAGGTGCGGCGGAAGATAGCGATTTGAGTATTGAAAAAAAAACTTCGTTTCATTTCTCAACTTTATCGTATTAAGAGTTTTCTCATTAAGTCAATACGCTTCTGTAGTTTATAGTAAACCCTAGTTTTTATAGGCAGAATGCATAAAGTAGGTCATTATGCATCTGTTTTCGAATTATAATTCGAACATTATGAGACGAGTGTAGATAAAATTTATTATCGTATTTCGAACTATGTTCCTTGGGGAAAGTTGTTCCTTACCAGCCTGTCTTGAGTTTTCGCTATCTCGGTCACTAGTAAAATTTCATCCTATATAGTTTTTTTTGTTGTAAATAAATACACAGGATACATAGAAAACACCCAGACTAAACACAAATATTTAAAAACTCACTACATTATCTACACTGCTTCTCTATAGATAGGTCTCACTTTATTGACCGCAACAGCAGTTATTAAAATTTAATATTATTGTTCCAGGTTCGCCTCATTCTTCTTATTCTTCAAACGTATCATCTGCATTCTTCTCCACCCGCTATGCATCGTCACGTTATGCATGATAATCTACAGCAGATATTTGGTGCCTGAAGAAAGTGTTTCGGCAACCATAGTACGCGGTAGAGACGCAGCTATGCAAGCAGTCATGTTCTCTATTGTAGACTCGCTGGTAAGTTATGTTATCCTGGTACTTTTATTCGTTTTATTGTCCTTTTGAGAGGGTTATTTAGTCATTCAACGCCCGAAATTTACCTATAAATATCTCTACCTCTAAACACTTAAGGTAAGAAACACAATGTTGATTTGGCCGTTAATGACCTGCCTACCCCGTGATATTCTACAGCAGATATTTAGTACCTGAAGAAAGTATTTCGTCGACCATAGTACGCGGTAGAGACGCAGCTATGCAAGCTGTCATGTTCTCTGTTGTAGACTCGCTGGTAAGTTATGTTATCCTGGTACTTTGAATCGTATAAGTCCTTTCGAGAGGGTTATTTCGTCAATCAACGCTGGAAACTATGCTATAAATATCCTTTATCTACACTCGTCTCATAATGTTCGAATTATGAATTCGAAAACAGATGCATAATGACCTACTTTATGCATTCTGCCTAAAAAAATAGGGTTTACTATAAATTACAGAAGCGTAATGACTTAATGAGAAAACTCTTAATACGATAAAGTTGAGAAATGAAACGAAGTTTTTTTTATCAATACTCAAATCGCTATCTTCCGCCGCACCTGACAGTTGTTGTTGTACGGTAATTTTTCGGATGTTGTTCAGTTGTTTTAATAGGTTTTTGTTCTGTTGTTGTTGAGATGTTGTTCAGTTGTTGTTCAGATGTTGATTAGTTGTTGTTCAGATGTTATTCCGGTGTTGTTCAGTATTGTTCAGTTGTTTTTCAGTTGTTGTTCAGTTGTTGTTCAGTGTTGTTCAGTTGTTTAGTTATTTGCTGTTGAGACTCGACATCTAAACAACTGTTAGTAAAGAATCTTCAAAAATTCATATCAAGCCATATAACGTTCTCGTATTGAATTTGACCATGTATCGGGCCTTGCAATTGCCGGTGCGGGCGTTTGGAAAAGTGTTCAACTGAGTAATTTTTTTAGAGTGTAGATAAAATAGTGTATGCAACTGCATATAATTAGGCATTAGAATGCTCGTGTCAATCTATTATCACACTCGGCTACGCCTCGTGTGATAAACAGATACTCGCATTCTAATGACCCCCATTATATGACAGTTGCATAAACTACTATTTCTATCTCTAAACACATAAGGTAAGTAAAACAATGTTGATTTGGCCGTTAATGCCCTGCCTACCCCGTGATATTCTTCAGGAGATATTTAGTGCCTGAAGAAAGTATTTCGTCGACCATAGTACGCGGAAGAGACGCAGCAATGCAAGCAGTCATGTTCTCTGTTGTGGACTCGCTGGTAAGTTATGTTATCCTGGTACTTTTTATCCTATCATTGTCCTTTTGAGAGGGTTATTTGGTCAATCAACGCTGGAAATTATCCTATAAATATCCTATTCTACCTCTAAACACCTATGGTAACTAAAACAATGATTAGGCCGTTAATGCCCTGCCTACCCCGTGGTATTATAAAGGAAACATTTAGTGCCGAAGAAAGTATTTCGTCGACTGTAGTACGCGAAAGAGGCAGTCATGCAAGCAGTCATGTTCTCTGTTGTAGACTTGCTGGTAAGTTATGTTAGCCTGGTACTTTTATTAGTTTTATTGTCCTTTCGAGAGGGTTCTTCAGTCAATAAACGGCACAATCAACTCAATAAATTATCGTAACGCTGGATATTATCCTATTCTACCTCAAAACACATAAGGTAACTAAAACCATGTTGATTAGGCCGTTAATGCCCTGCCTACCCCGTGATACTCTACAGCAGATATTTGGTGCCTGAAGAAAGTATTTCGTCGTCCTTAGTACGCGGAAGAGCAACAAGCTATCATGTTCTCCGTTATATTATCAAGGAACCCTTTTTGCACTTACAATCCGTCCGCTCATAACTTTACCCACTTAGTTACGGCCGGTCACAACTTTCGCCACTTAGTCACACTTTTCTCACACACTATATGTTCGGTCACACTCTACTCCATTACAATTCGTCCGGTCACACATAACTCACAAATTTGCCCACGTACAATCCATTCGGTCACTCTTTACTTCCTTACAATTCGTACGGTCACACTATACTGCTTTACTATTCGGCGGTCACACTTTCCTCACTTGCAAATCTTGCAATCCGCCCGGTCACAATTTTCCCTAGTTATAATCCGTCCGGTCACAAGTTTTCCATTTACTTTCTCAATTGCATCTTAGTCCGTTAAATTAAGCCCGATTTAACAATCAGTCGAAGATGGTTAAAAAACTCTGACATCAGGGTTCATCGGGTCGTTGGACGACTCGGTGTCTTACACAAAAAAGAAGAATAAGAAGCCCGATCTTCTCGAGTTTTTAAAGTCTTTGTCTACCGTGTGAGATATAGAGTCGATTTACAGCCCAAGGAACTGTGGTGCTAGAGTTGTAAAGTTACATAATATACATACACACATATCACGCCTATAATCCCTTGCTTGGTAGGCAGAGTGCAAACAGCCGCAAAAAACGTCTGACAAATATTTAAGGGTCGTTCGGAAAATTGTGTATCGCCATAGTCACAGGTTGTCAGCCCATCGCCTAAAATTGCAACCACACACCCTCGAGTTCCTTAGTCGCTTCTAAAAATTCCCAAGGGAAAGAAATGGGGTAATGCTATTCTAAGCAGTAAAGTTATTTCTTTTAATTCCAGATCTACGGTAACTGGTTGTTCAACGTAGTTACTACTGTGGTCTTCCCAACCTGGATAATTTTCTGGCAAATTCTGAACATCAAAGTTGAGTCTTAATATTAGTAGTTTCCTAGTAAATGCTAGTTTAGTTACCTAACTTATATGTTGTTTAAATATTTGGCATCTTTGTAAACTGTGATTCAATAACTGTCCTTGCTGAATACATAATTTTGAAAACACTTAGGAAATTCCTATAATTATTGTGACAAATATAAAGTGAGATTTTATTTTCTTTAATTATTTTCATTCGCAGACTCCATCTTTCTCATCTCATCTCATCTTTTTAATGTTTACATGTTTTTTCGCAAAGTCACAGTAGTAAGTGTGCTATTTGTTTGTAACGAACACGCACATATAAGTTATTGATGCCAAACTAACTGTAGGTATTTAGGTATTATTCGTGTTTCAAGGCAAAGCATTTGTGACATTCCAAAGACTTGAACAATTTAATATAGTGCAATGTTTTAATGCATAATTGTTTTATTTATTTTCAATCCCAATTTTGCCGCAGTTGATATACCTATTTGATTAAAAACCAAATTTTCAAAACCTCTACCTGTTAGGTTTTGAAAACTTGCAAAATTTTCAAGCGCGGGCAGGATTTGAACCTGCGACTTTCGCCATCCCTACTGACGACGCTTCTTACATCTGGGCTATCGTAGGTCGTCCCTTGCCCGCAAATTTTACAAATATATTTTGATGCCAATAACGCGTGGCATGGCTCCATTTACCAGGTTAGTTTTGCAACGAATACCGCGCTTGAAAAGACCGTTTTTTTTTTGAAATTGAATACTATTCTAAAAAGGCGAAGGCGATTCATACAAATATATCTAGGGTAAGAACGGGTAATAGCGGGCAGGTCACTTTAGACAAAATGGTAATACCTATGTATTTCAGATTCGAAAAATAGACTTTTTAACAAATTAAACTTTGATCAATCTTTTATAGTCTTTCTAAGCGTTATCGTAATTTTTGACAGCGGTCAGGTAAAAACACTTTCTTTTGTCCTTTTCACGCCAATTTAGATTCCTATATGGTAGGTATCCTGTAGTAAAAAAATAATTTAACATTTGGAACGACTATACCAATACCATAGACCAAAAAACTCGCGCTCGCCGCTTATGAGGTTTCGGAGCTCTGTGATCAATACGCAACTTCTACAGACCAGCAGTAATTAATCACTAACTAATATTTCATACTAGCAAATGTCGTCAAATGCTGCGGCAGGCGACATGCACGTAGGCGTAAAATACTATGCTTTTGTGAGAAAAATATTGCAAGGAAGTATTATGTACAAAGTAGGCACTTACCATAGAATTGTAAAAATATGGTTTGGCCATTCTCACGCAGGACGAAATATACCTATCCTATACAATAAATGATAAATACAAATTTTATCAATCAATAGTATAAAATAAAGTCGCTTCTCGTGTCCCATTGTCCTGGGTGGATAATGTATGCTTAGATCTTTAAAACTACGTAATGGATATTGATGCAGTTTTTAATGTTCCCATGAGTCTGCAAATTGTATTACTTATCACATCACGATTAAACAATTTTATACCGATTTAAGTTGTGTTAATTTAGGGTTGTACAATTCCTACGAGAAATAAAATAGATAGATAGATGAACACTTTATTGCTTACAACAGACACAACAGAAACAAAACAATACAGAAAACTTAAGACTAAAAGTAAGCAAAGGCGGCCTTATCGCTTGCAGCGATCACTTCCAGGCAACCTTTTCATTGAAATAAGAGACAAAAAAGAGAAGATTTGCAATAAAATTATTAAATAAAAAAAAATGTTTTTCTACCGCTATCTATCTATTTCAGTTCCACGCAGAATGCTGACACCGTATCTTGTGTACTTGGTCAGAGATAAAATCCAAAATGATTAAAACCTTAATCCGTTTTAAAATTGTTATTGTGTAGATGCAGTTTTTTGATAGCATATAATTTTTGCCGGAAAAGGTCACTTTTCTTTTCTTTTTACTATTTAGTAGGGTGACCATCATAAAATGTTTTTAGGATAGGATAGGAACCCAACCCGAAGTTAATTCCGTTTTAAAATTGTTTTGTTGTGATGATGCAGTTTTTAAATAGCATATTTTTGCCGGGAAAGGGTCACTTCTTTTCTTTTTACTATTCAGTAGGGTGACTATCACGAAATGTTTTTAGGATAGGATAGGAACCCGTAACGCTATTAATTCTATACAAGAAATAAAAATAGACGGCGCTGACGTCTTCGTCGATATTCTCCTGTAGAAATATATGAATACCTGCAGTATACTTATACTTAATTATATCTTTATTCTAATTCACTTAAATACTTTATCGTCTTTTTGAAAACTGCATCTGTATCTCGGCCACTGAAAGACCTTTGGTCTCAGGCTGGTAGGCCCACGAGAAGACCGCTGAGAGAACGCACACAGTAGCAAACAAGTAGAAGGTAGGCCCCAGGCCTATGGCGTCCACTAGTGGGTTAAAGATGAACAATATGACGAAGTTGCACAACCAGGCCCACTCGATCACGAACATTGACATGAAGCTCTTCACCTGAAAAGTCATTAAACACATTTATCTATTTGGCACTGGTAAGAGCTCCCAAAAGGTCACAAACTTCCATGGTCAACCTGGAAATCTCTAAATCGGCTGCGAACACAAGTTGGCCGATGCAGGTCTAATCTAAATAAGTGGGGATATGGTCTAACCCATCTTGAGACTGTGGTGCCTTACAGACTATGCCACACTTTATGTCTTGCAGTCAGTGCCCTAATACCTGCACCTTGTCCGACTTGTATGACGTCACCGACAGCGCCGTAGCCGTGGCTAATTTCTGGTCGAAATATATTTTAGTCATCGACATGAAAGAAGAAGAAGAACTGGTCATCATCATCATCTTATCACTCAAGTAAACATTTGTTTTTTTTTGGTAGGTAATTTTGATTGATCGAAAGAGGTTTTGCCGTGCCGGATAAGCCGTGTGGTGTCGGCTTAGAATAGCATTGAGAAGCTGCCTCAAAAGTATTTCTTTTTTTGAATCATCTTTTCCATGGGTCGCATCTAGTTTCCCATAAACAGTCTCCAAACTCACCTCTGGCGAGAACACTTCAGCCATGAGCACAAAAGGCACTGTACCGGCGCCGAAGGTGTAGGCTGATGTGAACAGGTAGATGAAGACGGCTGTGACCCAGTCGGCGGCCCAGTGCAAGTGCAGCTGCATGCCCAGCACCACGCAGCACACACTGGCTGCTACCGACGAGTAGATCATAAGGTTCTGGAAGGGAGATTATTTGAGATAACTTGCAGTAACTTTCTAGCAGGATCGGAACCTGCGACTTGAAGTTGAAGACCAACACGTTGAAGTGTTTTTCAAGTTAGTTAAACTAGAAAGATTATTAATCATAATCACAATATCTAACATTCGTTTTTTATTATATCTATAAGAAGGAGATGCTCGCTTTGCTTGTTATATGCACTGTGTTGGCGTATGCAACGTAGTAAAAAGACGAGCTCGCTACGCTCGCAATGTGTCCCTGTGGTGTTGCTGTACCGTTGTGCAGACTCCTTTCCATTATAATTTGTCGTAAAAAGATGAGCTTGCTTTGCTTGCAACAGGCGTTTTAATGGTATGTATGTAGTATAGTGGACGTAAGGCTTGACTGAAGGTGGACAAAAAGAGTCACAGAGTGCTGGCCAAGGGGAGCAAAAAGGTCAGCCCGGTGGCCCGATGACATCACCAAGTCGACGGGATCTCTATGGATGAGGTTGGCACAAGAATGATTGGCGCAAAAGAGAAGAAGCCTATGCCGTGCAGTGGGTACATGTGGGCTGATGATGATGATAGCGGACAACGAAAACTTATTTGCCCTAGGGCCAAAATGTATTAAATTAATACGCCACTGAAATTACCCGTCTTCCAGCCACATCTGTCAGATAGGCAGCTAAAAACCCTGAGATGACTGTTACTACAGCCAACAGCACACAGCACACTGTAGCGGGTACATTTGGGACTGCCTGTTTGAAGAGAGGTTCAGCATACACCTGGAGCACCACCAGGCCTTGGAAAATCGCCATCGTTACCAGGGTGATGGTGACGAACACGGCCTGACGGGTAGAGCGGGACCGTCCTGAAATAGATAAGAAGTCATGGTCATATAGTATATTTATTGTGCATTAACAGTATAATAGTTTTTGTTTTAAAAGGAAGTTCACAAAGGTGAGCTTATCTCTATAAAGAGATCTCTTCTAGTAACCTGTAATACTAAGTAAGAAATAAACAAGATTGCACACAAAGGTAAAGAAAAAATACAAAATGATCAATAATTATTTGATAATAGTAAACACATTACACATACCTACCTAAACTAATAGAACTATAAATACATACATAATATACAAATACAATACAAACAAATACATACGTAAATATCAAGGTAGTGAAAGGTACTGCTCTTTCAACATTCTTTTGAAAGAGGATAAAGAAGGACAGTCCTGGACTGCCTTAGGAAGATTGTTCCAAAGTTGTGTAGCTCGAACGGAAAAGGAGCTAAACAGGAACTTGGTATTGTATTATTATCTATTCTTATGGTATTGGCTCTAGGACACTCAAGTACCTTTGTGATACAAATGCGCCTAGGCCGGGAATCCGGAGGTAAAAAGTGGTCACAATAGACTGTACCTTGATTTTGATAAAATGTGGATCACTCAAGTTAGTCAATTGGTAAGTAGGTACTTACATATTGATTAAAATCGTAATAATGGTTTTAAAGTTGGTAATGCAAGGACAAACATATCATGAGTTCTGAGATTGTTACATACATCTTTACTTCGGCGAGTAAATAGTAAGTATTTTTTATTACTTACACACACACACATCACGCCTTTTTCCCTTGCAGGGTAGGCAGAGCGTTAACGGCCGTAAAAACGGTGGCAAATATTTGAAGGCCGTTTAGAAAAATCGTGTGTCACTATAGTGACAGGTTGTCAGCCTGTCGCCTATAATTGTAATACACATGAAACACTCGATTACCGTAGTCGCATCCTACGAAGCTCGCAAGCAAGAAATAGGGTGATGCCTTTTTAAGCCGGCTCATGAAAACTGCTTACACACTTTTACTTATTCGGAGAGAACTACTTACGAATAAACTGCCATACTGATAGTTTTTCTTTTGATGTCTCCTCGAGGCATTTAGGTTTTTCTTGAGAATTTAGTTTTTGTGCTTCTGGTGTGAAATCTGAAACTATAAAAAAAAAACATTTTATACTCGGAATATATTTACAATCATACATTATCGTAAACAGTTTGGGCGTGCTTTAGTATTGTAACTGAACAACTTTTAGTAACTTATTTATGAAATACATGCGTGTGCTTCTACATGGGGTTTCATACAATTAATTACGTCATGAATAATGCCGACAAAATATCGCACAATCTTGCGACACGTGTGAGACACCTATGAGAAGGTAAGGTACAAAAAGTGCGTATAGTTATTTCATAGTTTAAAGCATTTTTTTCTCAGTAGGAGTAAGATTCTCTTTTAGAAAGTCACATTCTAATATATAGGGTGAAATTTTACTAGTGAGCGATAGCGAAAACTCAATACGGGCTGGTGATTAGGAACAACTTTCCCCAAGGAACATAGATCCAAATATGACAAAAATATTTTGAACTTCCATAGCAACCCACATCAGCTGATTGATAGGCAATTTTGTTTATCTAGCTAGATATATGAAAAATATGTGGACTTTTCATACATAATTGCCGATTAGCTTATTTGGGTTACTATGGGACGCTCAAATTATTTTTGCCATATTTCGACCAGTACCCGATATTATCAAACTACAGGCTACAATTTTACAGGTGAAATTCGATGTTCATTGCGTAGTCGGTTAGCCATTATGATACAGGAATATGAACCGGCTACGCAATGTACTAAGAATTTCACCTGTAGACTTGTATCCTGTAGTTTCATAACATAGGCACCTGATGTTCCTTGGGACTAGTTGTTCCTTATCACCAGCCCGACCTATGTTGTTTCGTTAAGGTAAATAAGTAATGTCCGATTCCCAAAATGTCCAACGTTTATTACCCAGAGAGAATGTTTTCAATATCGGTCACTAGTAAAATGTCACTTGATATACCTATTAAAATATAGCAAAGTAACTAGGTACTTATAGGATATTTGTCTAAGTATAACGACTGGCACCTATAAACATTTATAGCCATTGTTTCGAAGAGTTAGAATGAAAATGCACATTCGAATGTTTATTGACAGTAAAACGGCTCATCTTGGCGCCTATCTATGAAGATAATTAAACATTACATTAAACAGTAATCATTTAATCCGTGACAGCGAATGCTCATAAAAATATGTCAATTAGTTTATCACGTGTTTTCCTTGTTTGGTATTAATTTACGTTTAAATGGTTTTACTTACATATAAGTGTAAGGGACAGCCCTCCGAATACTTATAGGGTGCATTCACACCATGTAAGTGAAAAACTTCCCATGAAAAAATATTTCAGGAAACGCAAATTTTCTTCGACTTTTCGTTGTAATTGCTGCTCTTGATTTTGTATGGACGGTCAAATATTTTTTGTCGTTTCCTGAAATATGTTCCTAGGGGAAAGTTGTTTGGTTTCATGGTCTGCATGCACCCTTTCAATATTCGGAGTGGTGTCACTTAAAAAACACCGGGAAATATTCGGTCAAAGTAGGATTCGTAAATACTTATCTCGCAAACAGCCCCGTATGGAAACTGTCATATGGACAAAACTGGTATATATTGTAATATCCCATAAAATACTATAGACATTTTATAAATTTATTTTTAAACTAGCTACCAAACATTGGATTGAAACCTATGCACGCCTGCACGCGTTAAAAAGATACAAAATGACAGACATATTAAAGCAATCGTGCAAAAACTAAGCGACTAAAGAATTTTTGTAAGTTATCCTCTTAAGGCACATAAAGCACGAGCAAGATTTTTAAACCAGTTTTAATAGGACAATTACAGGCATAAAGTTTTGAAAAAATATATGTTCTTGTCGAGGATCTAACATTACACAATTAGATATACTTTACTCAAAGAAAAAAAGACCAATGTAACCTTTATTTGAAAATATTTTTCTTTAGTATGCCTACAGTTTAAAAGTTATTACAAAAAATATGCTACAATTTCGCTCCATTTATTTTCTAGTATGAATATCTAAATTATATATTGTAACGGTATTTCTCTAGTTTTTTTGACGAAAAAACCCTTAAACCAATTATATATTCTGTGCTTAAACTCGTGAAATTTCTTGCGCAAAATGATTGGCTGTTTCTCTCTGGCACAGCGCGAATGAAAGGGACAAGCTTTTCTGGTGAATCAGGGCCTTAAATAATGCCAGCTGAACCGGCGTAAAGTGACAGTAAAACAATTCAAATCAAAATTTGAGAAAGTGATGGTAGAAGTAAACGATACCTACTCCTATGTTCACAGAATAAATAACAGTACAAGGGTACTTTGTTTTAGAGAAATGTTACTTATTGCCGCGTGATGCCGGCTTAGAATAGCATCACCCCATTTCTTACCCATGGGTGTCGTAAGAGGCGACTAAGGGACTCGAGGGTTAGATGTGTATTGCAATTTTAGGCGATGCGATGGGCTGACAACTTGTCACTATAGTGGTACACGGTTATCTGATTGACCCTCAAACTTTTGTCAGACGTGGTGTTAATATCCGTTTTACGGCCGTTAACGCTCTGCCTACCCCGAAAGGGATATAGGCGTGATTTATGTATGTTACTTTTAGGTACGTATTTGCTGTCACTCCCAAAAACCGAGCCCCACTGAACTGATTCATGGTCTGGAGAAATATTTTGAATTAGTAGAAAACTGCTTTCGTGCGCGATTGGCATTCTGCGACTTGTGGTCTGACCACTCGTCCTCTAGGTGCAAGATGTAGAGAGGGATGGGGCGTCAATAAAAAAACATCAATTCTTTCACAGGATAATTAATTAACAAGAAATTACGCAGAAACATAGAAATCGTATGTAAATTGTTAGCATAATCAATAATGAATTATACCCACTCATTCATTAATAAAGATCTTGTATTTGTACCTATTTTGCATTTTTTTATGAGTGAACACAGTTGATAACTAATTACGTTTATTATTGTGTAACCTTGGATTGGATTCCAGTTGTAATTTAACAATGAATATCCAGGATATAATTTTTTAAATTCCTTGCGTTGGATATTTTTTCAGGACTACTTTGCAATTTAAGCCCCGGGGCTTTGAAATCCGGACACCCGGAGATGATTGTGTGGTTTGGGGCGTCGGTTGCTTGAAGAGCTTGTGGAGTGTGATCTACTTGCAATGGCTGCAGCAGCGGCTACTGTGATGTCGTCATCGTCATCCGAAAGAACGTGGTTTTCGTAGGTTAGATTTGTAAGACCACTTGTATCAATTTCTGCCGTGTCTTAGCAAATTTTTATTGCCTCCTGTACGGCCGCATGATTAAAATTAATAAAAAGCTTACGTTCTTCATCCAACTGAGTGTTGAAGGCTCTTCGGAGCTTTTCCATCTCGTTGATGACTTCTTTAGAGTCTACTGCCGCGCTTCTGTAGAATGCAAATGATTTTGCTGCTTCCTAAAAAAGGAAAATACTTTTATATTTGATCCACCCACTTGACGAAGAAAACTCACACCCAAATTGGTTTTGGCGGGCGTGCCCAAGATGACGCCCTACGAAAAGAGGAGTCTCTTTTTTTAAGTGGAAAGCCTCTTTTAGGGGTAAGTAAAAAAAAACTTTAAAAATTTCAAGGGTTCCAAAGAACCAATTCATACAAATGAACACTTTTTCCTAAGAAGCATGAATTAGGAAAGAAAGTAGAATTACAAATAAATAAAACTGGCCTGCCAACACATTTTGTATGGAAGGAGATGTTAAGTTTCATGAACTGGTTCACTCCTCCAAATACCTATTTGCAGCAAATTTTTTAACTCCCTGTAGAATCTTCGCGCAATAAGTTAAGTAAATTAGATTGTTAAATAGATCGTCTTTTCGTGTGGGAGTCGTTAACGTGAATTTGTTCCCAGTCTGGTTAGGACATTGTAGGGTTAAGCAACTGATTGTCCGAAAAGAAATGGTTCCGTGCTTCGGAGGGCACGTCGGTGCCGGATGCTGTCTATGATAACTAACAATGTCGGAGGCCTACAGTAGTAGGCGGTTGAAAAACTCTGAAACTGGTTTATCGGCTCGTTTGACGACTCGGTTACCGACACATAAAAAAACAACGTTAGATTATAATGTATAGTCGGTTGTAGCACATTAGGTACCGGGGGTACTCCAAAAGAACAGAATGATTTTTATCCCCATTTAATACATAAGAAAATTTTTAACTTGTTCTCATAGAAGAAGTGATAGGTATTCTTTTTTTATTAAGGATGGGTTTGCTCTTGACTCTAGTCTAGGTCATAGGACAGAGACAGAGTCTAAGATGGAGCGAGCTCACCCAGAAGAAGCCTGTAGAGATGCGTTTGGAAACACAGACGCCAGTAGTGAGTTACATTCTACTTATATATATTCGTGTCAAGTAACAAATATTGCTGGGGACAATAATAATTTAGTTCTTTTGGAGCACCCCTGGTACCTTATGTGCTACAACCTACCTCTAACAAACCCTTCTTCATCAGGTATAGCGGCGTCTCTTTCACAAACGTCAGGAACACCATACCCATGACAGCTATACTCATGCTTATGTAAACAAACACCATGTAAGAGCACGTGCCACCCATGAGGTACGACAGCAACATACCTATCCCATAGGTTATCATTGATCCTGGAATGATACAAGGAGTTTAAATAAAAAAACATTACATGTCATCAGAAAGTGAAGGTTACTCATACTTGTATTACCTAGATTTAAGTTTTTTTCATAGCATGCAATTTAGTAATTAAGTTTTATTATTTTAAGAGAATTCGTCATCTACAGATAAGAATGTGTAGGGCTTCCTAGGGGACCTATAGTAATTATTTCTTGAAAAATGTTTATAGAGGTAAACAAAACAAAAATTTAAAATAGAAATGGCCTATAATATGTCAGAAGTTTAAAACATGCAAGGCGAGTGTAACCGTCAACGAATGGTCAACGACCTCGAAAGTGGAGCCACTTTACAAAAAAAAAAGATTTCTCTTGATACAAACAATTTATCAGAATATTCGTTGCTCAAGTTTTTAGTATTATCCTCTAATAAAACTAGAACCTGCAAACTTAATGAAATAATCGCTGCAATTTAAGTTATGGCAAGCGTAATCGGCCGCAAAAACGGCCATTTAAAACTCCGTTTATTTAAGGATGACCAATAATGTAAACAAACTTTGTATGTAAATGACAGCTCACAACTGTACTAACGGTACGCCACGTTGACAAATATTTGAGAGTCATTCGGAAAATTGTGCATCGCCATAAGGGCAGGTTATCAGCCTGTCGCCTAAAATTGCAATACACACCCTCAAGTCCCTTAGTCGCCTCTTACGACTCCCATGGTACAGAAATGTGGTGATGCTATTCTAAGCCGCCATCACACGGCATTATTATTATTTACTAGGTTTCCGCCCAGCAGTTTCACCCGCTGCCACTCATTTTCCCGTGGTAATAGTGGTTTCCCACGGTGAATAGTAGCCTATGTGTTATTGCAGGTTATACTCTACCTGTGTTCCAAATTTCATCGGTCGGTCAAGCCGTTTGAGCGTGAAGAGGTAACAAACATATATACACACACTCTCAGTTTTATAATATTAGTACCTATTGCACAAATACACCTTAATTACCTGACGACCGATATGGCGCAGTGGTAAAGGCGCGCAAAGGTTCCGGGTTCGATTCTCGGTGGGACACTCACAAAAGTTGATATTTATCTCTCTGTGAATTTGTTCCCGGTCTGGTTAGAACATTGCAGGTAGAACCAACTGATCGTCCGAAAAGAAATGGTTCCGTGCTTCGGAGGGCACGATAAGCCGTCGGTCCCTGTTGCTGTCTATGATTACTTAGACGGCGGTCGTAACACAACCATGACAGAGGCCTACTAGTGGTAGTAGGCGGTTGAAAAACTCTGACACCAGGATTCATCGGGTCGTTGGATGACTCGATGTCCCACACGAAAGTAAAGATAATTACCTGAAGTCATGGTTCCTCTGATATTCTCCTGACAGATTTCGCTGATGAAGACAGGCACAACTAATGCTGCGCCTCCGCCGATCCCGGATATAAATATTGCAGCTAGGATCGCCTCAACTTGCGAGCAGACCATTATCAATGTCCAGCAGAGCTACAAGATATTAAAATCCTTTTAAATGTGAAAGAAATACAATACAATACAATATACTTTATTGCACAAGAGAAACATATCAAAAACAAAAGGTGAATTAATAATAAAATTTGTACAATTGGCGGCCTTATTGCTCAGGTAGCAATATCTTCCAGGCAACCAGGTAGTAAGGAGTAAGGTTTTAAAAAGTAGTTGATGCGGGACAGTGCAACAAATATATATATTACTTACATCTAAATAAAGTATACCCATAAATTGCAATATAAATATAAACAAATAATATATAAAACATAATAATTATAAATTAATACATAAAACTATATTTACATATCTTATAATATATACACACACATTTATATATACCCACACACACAAATCAAATATCCTGGACCATTCACACAGCGCCGTCTAGCGCCAAACTAAGTTAAAGTTATGAGAACTAGATAGCTGATATCGCTTTAAGTTGCGAGCACACCATTATCAATGTCCAGTAGATCTACAAAACATTGCAATCCTTTTAAATGCGAAAGAAATTAAATATCCTGAACTATTCACTCAGCGCCATCTAGCCCCAAACTAAGCATAGCTATAGGAACAAGATAGCTGATAATAATACTTATATACTTTTCTTTAAAAATAAATACTTATACATAGAACACACGTGCACCACACGAGAGCAAATTCATTTACAACTTTTGAATCTTTCGCTATGGTCAGGATATGCTATGCTATATGTTATACCTACTACTACTATTGCTACGCTCGTGATTCAATTTTGATATCCTTCGCTACCTCGGGATTGAAAGTTAGCGCTCGAAGCAAAAATAAACTTAGTTTTTTGTTGTACAAATAACCTATAATCTTTGTGTGATCATCTTTTCACTTACCACATGCATCAACATTGACCCTATAGCACAATACTTCCTCCCAATGACATCCAACAAGATTCCAACAATGGGTGTGCTCACTAACGCCCCGATACTTGACAAACTCCCAAAGAGGGATATCTCCACTTTATTCATAGGCCTGTTTAGGACTGTGGCGTTTGACATGAACAGTTGCAATGTTCCAGACGGCCAGGCGAATGTGATGCCAAGACTCATTCCCACGTAGCATGCTGAAATAGGTATGATCATGTTTATTGATAGATTTCCGCCCAGCGGTTTCATCCGTTGCCACTCATTTTCCCGTGGTAATAGTTGTTTTGCTTCGGTATAAAGTGGCCTATGTGTTATTTCAGTAGTTGCGGAGATTAGCCCGGACAAACAGACAAAAATATTAAAGTGAGTTCTTATCCTATTTTCACATCACATACGATTAGTATTTTGACTACGTTCAATATACAGACACACGGAAAATCCTGTTTTATTATATGTATAGATAAGTAGAGGTATTTCATCTACGAAATACATACATATACCGCGTCTTTATCCTTTGCGGAAAAGGCAGGGCGAAACGGCCGGAAAAAACGGACATTTGCGCCGAGTATGACAAACATTTGAGGGTCAATCAGTTATCACCATTGGGACAAGTTGTCAGCCTGTCGCCTAAAATTGTGATACACATAAAAACATCTAAGTTATCATAGTAACCAGGACCGACGGCTTAACGTGCACTCCGAAGGACGAAACTATCTTTTTACGGATAATCAGGTGGTACGGCCTGCAATGACCTCACCAGACTGGAAACAAATTTTCTAAGTTATAATATCAACTTTGTGAACGTCCCATCTGGGCGTCAAATCTGGGTTGCTCACGAAATGTCAGTGGCGAGATATAGCACGAGATATGGAAGCTTCTGGCTCAACGACGAAAAAACGCGCTAACATAGAAATACATTGAACATTTTGTACTGAACAAAATAACAAAATGCTTCATAACAATCAATGTATACTAAATTAAAATTTTGCAAATGTGTGAGTGATGGAAATCATAAGTCAAAAAATGGATATCATTCATTCAAATTCGAATGAAATATCAGAATACGGACCCAAATATCTGTCAAAATAGGATAGCTTTCCATACCTATTTTATGTCAAACACGAGATATAGCTTTTTGACATAAAATAGCAAATCACAACATAAACAACACAGAATATTTTATAATTATTTGTTTTTTTTAGACTTTTCAACGAAATTGTAATGTTTTAGGTATTTTTTAGTGTGTGTTTCAAGCTTCTGGTGGGAACAAAACTCAGGATGAATAGCACAAGCAGCCAATATGGACCCAATAGATCCATCCCAAATACCTTGCCTGCTTTGTCCCAATACTTCGAACAAAACTTACGAAAAGACATGGTCTGGCCATCCTACTGCCTAGCCTGGCCACACTGGACGTATACCTACACCGCCCCGCTGCTCAAGATGATATCAATAGCACCTACAGCGAACCCACAGCCCCATCGCAGCACAGCTCTTTCCCTGCAGCTTCCTCACTCTTTGACGACCTCGCACATCTCAAGGCTATCATTCCTGTGTTTAAGCACATATCAAGAGGTGCTTCATGTTTAGCTGCTGAAAAACGAAGCTCTACAATAGAGAAATGCATGCCTTTCGCATACACATCATTCAGTGTCCTAGACTAAGGGGTTATTTAACCATCAATGTGAAGCACAACGTAGACAGTGCTCCTCTCTGCTTGGAGGCCTCGTCAATCCAGTTTTTCAAAGACCCATTTCAGTGTGAAAAAGAAATGAAACGAACGTGTATGACGGAGATTTGAGAGGAGCGGTCAGAATCCTTTCGTCAGACGACGGAGTGGCTCCAGCAGATTCATTCAGACAAGCACCCACCTCCTTCCAGACCAATTACGATCCCAGACAAGCCAAACCCCACCGCGCTTCACCTTGCTGTGTCCCCCTGATGACGTGATTACCCATCTATGGTCATTTCACTACGTACTAACTACACTATAAATTGAACGCACGGCGACAGTGTCTCTGGGCCAAGTATAGAGAATATTTAAAGCATAGCAATTGTAAACATGCTAAATTTATTAAATACACATAAAATTGATGCATTGTAGTTTGTATATCAGAAAATTCTAAGTAGCTTGTTCCTTGTTACACAATCCTAAGACCTAAACTGAGTTTATGCTTTAAGATCGATTTCTGCCACTAAAAGAGTCGTGTTTTTGGAATCATATTGTTTACTTTACATCACATACATACTTTTAAAATTAATTTTCACATCATCACATCGCATCAGCCTACGGCAGCATTCCACTGCCAGGCATAGGCCTCCCCCAGGGTACTTCATAAGGCACGATTTCCCGTTTTTCCCTTGAGTCGCTTCTTTTTCCTCTTTTCGTGTGGAACATCGAGTCGTCCAACGACCCAATGAACGAGTCGCTACCAGCCGCCGTCTTTAATTCGATACATCTGGACGGAGGGTATCCAACGCTACGCTAGCCAAGGCGTTGCCTCAACTCGAGAAACCACTTGCTTAAAATTAATTTTGATATTTTTTTAATTATTTAACCTCGCAGTGTTAGTGCTACATACGTCCGGTGTTGGTGCTACCTCAAACAAGTGGCATTTACAAAAAGTGTACTCGATGATTTCCTCTAGGACCACGAGAACCACCGTGTAGAACCACCAGTGGTTCTAGTGGTATCCTCAAACTGTGGTTGACTATGTGTATCTATTACGGTGGCAACATGTGGAAGTTAAAGTAAAACAAATCGAATTTTAAATTAGTTAATTGTATTTGATCAATTTTCCTAGAAAATAACTTTTTAAAAGGATCAACAGTTTAATTTGATATCTTAAAGTGCTGCTGATAACACCTATCTATCTAATAGAAATCATAACTAGTCAATGTATGAAAATCCTGTTTTGGCTGAGAGTTTTTATCGCATCTGATGTGTTCTTCTTACTCGTGCACTACAATTTTTCAATGAAACTTTCGGACGAATTACGCTGGCACATTGTGTGAAAATCGCAATACTTTGCACCATTATAGGGTTTCCTGGAGACAGCTGGCTGCAATGAGAACATAAAGTAGTTAATATCTGGTAAACATAAGCTTACCATCAAACAAGTGAACCAATATTCCGCCGAAATTTTAGGCAAAATCTGGGATATAATGAGCCAAGTTAACACACACAATCACTCCTCCTAAACATTGTAGGAACTAAAATTTTGTGTGATCATCATCAAAGTAAAAACATATATCGCTCTGGCTACCAGTTTTTTTTCTAATATAGAAGATGGTAATGCTGGAATGTTGTGCATTGGGAAAGCTTCAAGGCTTTCACTAAGAGCCTTGTAACTTATGATGCCTTGTTACAGTTTATTCGCCAATATACGTTTATTTAGGCAAAAGAAACACGTAAATTTTTATTTCACGTTTGTTATTGTAGACTATGTCAACGTCAATAGGTAAAATGACAACTGAATAAACGACAGCAACATTTTGTGATTCTTTGACATGACATGATTTTACCAAAAAGAATTTGGTAAAGTAGTTCCGTTCACGGTTGTTTCTACATTTTTATAATAAAAATTATTTCTTTTCAAGTTACCATCACGTTTCCTATTATTATTATTCTAATATAGTAATTCCGCTAAGTATAATATAAGTATGGCGATACTCAATTTTCATATGTTCGTCAGACGTGGCGTAAATGTCCGTTTTACGGCCGTTTACGCTCTGCATACCTCACAAGGGATTATAGGCGTGATATATGTATGTATGTATGTAAAGCAACCGACTGTCAAACGTTACAGTATAGAACTGTGATAGTCAACATTCACACATATCATGTCAATTCCTTCCGGGGGAGGCAGAGCGTTAAAGACCGTAAAAAATGCCCCTTCATCATCACGTCTGCTAAATACTTTATGGTTTTTTCAGAAAATTGTGTAGAGATGTAGATAAATTGTTGGTCCATAGCCTCGAATTGTTATACGTAGCTAGGAACGTGAAGCCAGTCCCTTGGTCACATATTACGTATCTACTGAATAGTATGAGTTCTTACGTTTGTACAGTGGATTTTTCCTATTAAGAAGTTTATAATATGTGCCAAACCGCAATATTTTGAACTAATCTACGACTACGCTCTCTAAAAACTATGATAATTTATTGAATTATGATTACTCTTTTAAAGAAAACATACCAATTATGAACCTATTCTGTTTTTACATATAATCCTTAATAATGATATACATCTACTGCTTAGAACTCTTTTGGATTGCATTTTCAGATTTTGATTATCTAGAATAAAACTTCTTCTTCGTGTTCAGTTCTATATATTTTTTGTCAAAATTTTGTGAAGGCCACGGCACTCCTAGTTGCCGTATTCAGATCCTCCCTGCTATTGTTTGAGATGGGGCATCACAGTCTCAATTGGTCCGCGTTTTATCCATGAAGCATCATTTGCCGTGTTCACCCTGCAGTGGCCAACTTGACCGATGGTGTGGTGTGATGAACCCCACAGGAGCCGCCAACGGGAGTACCACAATTGGTCCCTGGCTTGCGGCGCATTGTCTGTAACAGATGTATTCCTCATAAGCTTTTTCGGCTTTGCAAACGAGCGCGAGACATTGAGTAGTTGTCCAGTGGGTGTCGAGTGTCTGTTTCTTGCTTCTGTTACTCCAATGCACAAGCTACTTCTCACCGGACGTCTGGTGGCGCTATGTCTGCTTAAGAATACAGCATATTCAGAGGAATAGGTTTGAGGTTCTAGAATAAATAAAGTATCATAAATCGTAATAGTAAACCGTGGGTTTGACAATATTAGCTAAGTAACAAACACAGGCATTATGCCACTGAACTTTAAAAAATTCGCAATGATTTCTGGGAACTGCAACGAATGCATAAATAAACCTAGCATAGGAGCGATTTTATTAGCGACTGAAAATAGTAAAACTCGTAGCAGGACTAAAGTATTTGTTAGTACCTTAACCAAATGCATTTGCACAGTTTCTTATCTTCTTCTGCAAAAATTATGATTTATTGTCTTCTCGGGCCAGCTGGAACATTAGCTAGCCCAAAGCTAGTCGGTTTTTCCAGAAAAAAGCAGCCATTCACTCGATTCTTCTTTATTATTTTAATTTGTGAAAATTACTTTCATTTTGTTTGTTTTGATATTTTACAAAGAATACTATACTCACTGGCGTGGATATTTTATTTACATTTGACATATTGAATGACCGGAATGAACGATATTTGAAACATTATGCTAAAATGTTTTCTGTTTCTTCTGTTGCCATAAAAACTGAAGGGGATGGAGTAACCAATTTGGTTCAGATACTGGCCAGAATATCAGAATAGGGCCATATCTCGTTTTTGACATTATCAGCTGATTATGATTGATATTTAGCCGCTTACATGTGCGGTTTATAGCTTACAATATGATCCTACATTGCTGGCTCTAAAGAAACCCAGTGTGATTTTGGTAACTAAATCCGTAATGTATAAGGCCAAAAGCGTAACCGAAGCCAGAACCGCTATATCTCGTTCGATATATGGCCTCAGATTTGGCCCCCTGGAATCGAGCCCGGATCCTTTGCGCCACAGGCACAGTCACACTATGACTGCGCCACATTGTCCCTCAATCAGTCGGTAGAACTGAAGCATAATCGGGACCAGAGCCATAAACATTTCAGATTAAGAAAAAGCGAATTAGGTACATACCAATCCCTGTGCAAAGTACTTGTCGAAAAACACCCATTTTTAAACAAATTTAGTTCAACTTGTCAAAACCACTTTTGGCTATTGTCCATCGACTATCCTTAAATTATTAAGGTATAAGAAATCCCGACTCCAGGGTCCATCGGGTCGTTAGTTGACTCGACCTCCCACACGACACAAAGAAGACTAAGGCGTTTTTCCTGATGTGCAATCTGATAACTGCTGCGAAAATGTAAGTAATTAATGAAATAACAGGTAAACATAATATAATGTGGGCAAATGTACACATACGATCATTATATTTACAGATAGGGAAGGATAAACTGATAAACAGAGTTCTAAGATAGATCTAGTTAAACAGAGAGCAAATTAAGGCGGATTTTTGTCTATCATCATCTTGAATAAGATTGCCTGGCATAAATTCCTAAGTCATTTTGTAAATAAGACGAAATCCAAACATGTGGTGGCGCGCATGCGCTCTTCATACAAGTCCTGAAACGCGGTATCGAAGTTATTCCGCCGATCGCTATATATACAACCTCCAAACATGTGCGGTTGGAACAGTCGTTCCCCTGGTCACAACAACCGACCAGGCGGGTGTAATTACCATTTTCCTCACAGTCGTCGCCTTCTGGCCTCATCATCTCTCCTTTTAAAAACAAATGAAAGTTTGCCGTGTGATGTTGGCTTTGAATAGCATCACCCTATTTCTTTCCCGGGGGTTGCATGTGTATTGAAATTTTAGGCGATGGTGAATACCTGTCACTATTGGAGATACACAATGTTCTGAACTACCCAGACGTGGCGTAAATGCTCGCTTTATACAACCGTTTACACACTGCCTACCCCGCAAGAGATACAGGCGTGAAATATGTATGTATGAACTAAAAATAAAAGAAATGGCCGCCAAATTCTCTATGCTGACGACCAAGTTACCCTTACGTCGTCGGCTGAAGGGTTGAAGGGTTGCAGGAGATGATAAACATTATGAATGAGGCTTTGAAAGAGAAATGAATGAAAGTGAATGTAAATAAGACGAAAACAATGTTTTGTGAGAAAGAGGAAAATATGACAGAGTCTAAAATTATGTTTGAAGAAGAGACGGTGGAACAAGTGAAAGAGTCTGTGTATTTGGGTGGGCTCCATGTTCACATCAGATGGAAAGTGTGAAAGTGACATCAAAAGAAGGGTGATTGCCGGCAACATGGTGAATGGAGCGTTGCACGCTTTTATGAACAGCCAAAAAGTGTGTGATAAGGCCCGTCTGGCTGTGCATAGAGGGGTGTTGTGTATGGGAGTGAATGTTAGGTATGGCTGAAAAAGTATCAAAGTAGAATAAATGCGGTACAAACGAGAGCGTTAAGAAGTATGACTGACGTCAAATTGAGTGACATGAAAAGGAATAGCACGATAAGGGAACGTTGTGGTATAAAAGAAGACGTAGTGACTGATGTAGAAAAGGGTTTGCTTAGATGGTATATAGCAAGTGTATATGACAAGTGTGGATGGGAACGTCGGAAGGGGAAGACCTGGACGAACATATCTCGATCAAATCAGGGACGTGCTAAAGAGTACGCTTAACCAACCAGCCTGCATGAAGAGATTGATGAATGAAGTATATGCACAAAGATATTGATGAATGAAGTATATCTTAGTAAGTGTGAAAGGAAATTTCTGCTTCGAATTTAGCATTGCATGTTTTTTAAAGATAGCCCTCGATCTCTTAATCTCCTTCCAAACACCTTCAGGAGAGGGAGGCGAAAAACAGCGCCGCGGAGAGCCTTGGCTCTACGCAACACGAAGCTGAGTCACGAGCTAGTTTATGTTAAGTCATGTTTGTTTGGACTCAAATTTGTAAATAGTAAGTTTATAAACAATAAATATACCTTTTTTATTTTTTTATTTATTCAGTTGTGTCTGCCTACTTTATGTATGTATGAAAACTTTACGCAGGAAGTTCCTAATGCCATAATTAAATCTTGTTGTAAATTTCTTCCGCATGCTAGCTGATCTCTCTATACATTGGTAATATCATTTTCGGCGGCTGCCAGTAGGGAAAGTGATTCGACTAAGGAGAATATATCGCCATTGAGAAATCAGAGTGGTGGGTACCCACCTTGTGGACATTTTGTAAGTGCAAATTGAGCATTGAGATTTTATCAGTTGTATTGTACGTAATAAAACCAAGATAACTAATATTCATACGTATATTGGCCATGATATAGTAAATAAGTTTGTAGATATATGATAACACATTACACTTAACTACGTCACACATTTACATTACGTAAAACTTAATTATACACGTCTTAATAAATAATATGTACAATGACTTATACAGAGTATCAGAATTGTAAAAAACCAAGCGTAAAATGCATTTAATTCAAGTGGCGTATTCAGAACCAGATTCATGTACATAAAAGTGTTTATATGAACTGCTTCCGTCGAACCTCAACAGACTGATAATCAGCCCGTCTCTTATTAATAAACATAGCCTGTATTACATCTATGGGCAATCCTTTAGTCTCTGGAAGGAAGAACCAGGAGAACACAGCCGTGGAAAAGCACACTCCTGCGAAGAGGTAGAAGACAGGGCCTAAGCCCATCATGGTGATCAGAGGATTGAAGATGAAGAGGACCAGAAAATTGCACAGCCAAGCCCATTCAATTAACAAAGTCGACATAAAACTCTTTATCTGAAAAAATAAATATGATTAATTGAATTATATTTCTGGCAAATACTGGATCCAAATACATTAAGTTGAATACGTTCTTGACAAATATTATGGAATAAAAAGTAATGGCTCTAAAATACTGCCCCAGCGCACGACTTTTATTTTTTATAATTTATCAATGCCTTTTACTGGGCTATATTTACCGAAATTGTAAAAATATTGTTAGTTAGTTTTTAAATGTTACATAGTTTTTTATAATATTGATCTGGAAAATGAAGTACAATTGTATTTTTTAACAATGCTTGAAGCAAACCAAATGAAAAGCCTTTGTAATATCAGTAAATATTAAGATGGCATTTTGTATACCTACAGGATTTTTATCCTAAGTGCTCTAGTTTATTTTGTAACTCGAAACAGAACGAAAGCAACCACTACCAATATAGAGGTAGAAAAAATTTACCTCCGGTAAGAAGACTTCAACACTCAGGATATAAGGCACTGTACCAGCACCAATAGTGTATGTTATAGTAAAAAGGTATATGAAGAGTGCTGTGGCCCAATGAGGACCCCAATGGAAGTGCAGTTGAGTTCCAAGACAAATGCAGCACAGGCTAGCGCTGATAGAAGCGAAGATCAACAGATTCTGAAATTTTAAAAACCTTGATGTAAGCTTATGAAAAAGCTGTACTATTTAATTGGTTGTAAATCGCATAGATGGCAACCATGGACTAGAAGACTATTATATGCATCGTGTCTAGGTACAGGCAGATTAACTAACAATTTCTTGATAGTCACTGAAAGCTTCTCATAGTTATGAGCCAACCATCGTAAAGAGCTTTGAGAATGTCCTCTGCAGTAAACATCTTTATTATATGAACTTCTAGTAGGCTAGATGATTTTTTTTAGGAAAAAAGAATCAAGTTCTGACTTGAAAGAAATATTAGCAAATGTTTAACAACGGAAAACCTTTCGCTCGGTACGATGCAAAATACAATAAGTGGGCTTACCCGTCTACCAGCAACATCAGTAAGATACGCAGCGATTAATCCAAAGACTATTGTAATGACTGCCATTACGATGCTGGCCACCATAGGAGACATGTTAGGAAGCGCTTCCAAGAATAAAGGCTCTGCAAAAACCTGAAAAATGGAGGTAATATACTGTTATGAAACTTGTCTTTATCGTGGAAAGATTCTTTGGCTGTTGAGTGGATTTTGATAATCTACGAGACCACAAGGAAATTCGATACATTCCCTGAAGGGGGTAAGAGGGCAGGCCTTCCATAGAACTATGGGTCGGAAATAATCAAGAATAAATTTTGGGGGATAGCGAATACTCAAGATGCTATAGACAGCAAACGAGATCGATGTGTTGTAATTGACGTGTCATCTGAAGCAAGGATTTATCTCTCTCTGGAAAATTTACTGAGTTCAGCGAACAATATTTGGGAGTTAGTCCACAAAGTAACTATTTGACGATTTGGTCCCCATAACTTTCAACGACGAGGCCGGCCTCAAAGAAGATGGCGAGACGATTTAGTCGCATTTAGAAGTGACTGGCAATTAGAAATCGGAAACCGAGCAGAGTGGCGTAAAAGAGGGGAGGCCTTTGCCTAGCAGTGGAACACAGAGCAGGCTTGATAAAAAAAAACCTTTCACTAATGAGTTCACCAAGATCTACGGATTGGAAGCAGAAACCTATGCCTAGAAGTGAACTGTTGATGATGATAGTAGTTCTTTACCTGAATGGCGATTAGACCTTGACACAGCGATAATGTCATGATAACACCGGTCACTAACAAAGCTTTCCTGGTCGACTTAGATTTTTCTGGAACGAAAATGTTAAATTAGTGGACTTTTTGATTTTGTACTGTCGCAAAAGACGACTAGGGGATGAATCCAGGGAATGGGCAGCAGTGTTTCCTGTGAATATAACACCTTTCACTGCGCTCGCACCTCCGCCTGCCAGCCAAGCGTGGTAAGTACGACAAACATCAGTAGTGTACTGTTAATGTTAATGTTGTTGTGTTGGCTATGCTATGGCAAGTATGATTATTACTTCTATTTGTATTATGACAGACTGACTAACTGGGCGGATAGTTCAGGCGCTGTAGATCAGTTTTTACCTACGTATGAATAAAAAGGAGTGGCAATAATGATTTGTTGGGTTACTTACTGATAAACTTCCACGCTGTAAATTTTTCTTTTGGAGCTTTTTCTGTGGCACTTTCTGGCTTCAAAGTTTCTACCTCTGGATTTAAATCTGCAACAGGCATGTAAATATTTTGGCTTAAATTAGCATTAAGGCTCATCGATGCCTCGGCCCTGTAGACAGGATCGGAAAGTAAAAGAGGTACCTTTTAAATGGTAGGTAATTTATTTGGAAGTTGAATGCCGATTGGGATTGTCAAAATCCCTCAAGGTTGGTTGATTCATTGGAAGCTGCAATGAAATTGACCATTACAAAGCCATCAGCGATATTCAGCGGTAATTAGCTGTAACTGTCGTTTGGTGCCAGATTAGAATAGCATCAATGTCGTAAAAATTTACTATAGGATAAATTCGTTCAGAAAATGGACTGCGGTGTTCCCAGTGAATGCAACAACTTGCAGTACGTTCGCCAATACGCCTGCCTGCACTAGTGAGTATGTCAAGTGCCCTCTAATACGCGGAGGCTTATGTCCAGCAGTGGACTGAGAGACTGTAGTTAGAGTAGTTACCTTCATCCATGTCAGGGTTGAAAGCACGTCTCAGAGCGATCATCTCTTGAAGCACCAACTTGGAGTCAAACTTGGCGTTGCGGTAAAACGCGAACGATCTCTGGGCTGCCTGAAAACCAACAAATTCAGTACCAAATTATTAATTGAATTCATCTTTCATGACCTTTATCGAGCCTCGTTAAGCGTAGTGTTGGATGCCTTCGGCCAGATAGACCATAGCGAAAACAAGAGCTCGAGCCTTATTATCCTGAGGAAGGTCCAGCAATGGACGGTTGTAGGCTGAGGATATCATCGTCGGGCCACATGAAATGGTTCCCAGTTCTTGACAACTTTTGGTGTTTGACAAGTTCATCTTGACATGATCAAGTTCATTCATCCCTCACATTACATCAGCCTATAACACTCCACTGCTGGGCGTAGGTCTTCCCCAGGGTACGCCATAAGGCACGATATTCTTCAGTCAATTGCAATAACCCGCCTAGTAGACTACTACTTGATAACAAACAATTATCCTCAAAAACATGGACCGAAAAGGCTTAGATTTGGACATTTCTATACCTGTTACTTAATCTGTTAGAACTGTTGGTCCTATTTTTTCACCCTTAATTCTTCGAGAAAGTTTTTCGTTACTATGAGGACATTACAATGTTATAAAGTATTTGCGCTTTTTCACATAGATACGACATCTACAGGTACCTAGAAATATTTTTTAAAGCATGTCTTGATCTATTGGGTATACTACCTCATCTTGTCCTTTTTTCATGAGAAATACTGGTGACTCCTTGATTACAGCCAGTGCAGCTACTGCAAATGCTGATAACGTCAAATATACGTATACATTCATGTAATAAGACAGGGTCCCGCCTAGGACGTATGACAGTAGCATACCTGAAAAGGAAAATCAGTTTTTAAGGAAAAAAGAGATACTTCTACATGCACATATCTAGCCTTTATGGGTTCGATGTCCTTTTTCACGAGATAAAAACAAATCTTATAACTCTTAGTAAGTATTACCTATGATCTGTCACCTTATATTGTGGATAGAACCATGTGTGAAACTGATGATTTGAAAAGTCCTAGAATGATGGTCACGCAGAGAGGAAAGCCCAGTAAGGGATAGCGTACACCGACATCGTCGAATGCATTAGGGCAAACATGTGGTCTAGGGCAGTTAAATTAAATAAACACAGATAACTTTTAACTAGTTTTTGATGGATGATGTGGCGCAGTGGTAGTGCGACTGCCTGCGATGCAAAGTTTCCGGGTTCGACACTCATAAAGTTGATATTTATCACTTTGTTAATTTTTTCCCGGTCTGGTTAGGACATTGCAGGCTGAACCACCTGATTATCTGAAAAGAGCGATGGTTCCGTGCTTCAGAGGGCACGTTAAGTCGTCGGTCTCGGTTGCTGTCTATGATTACTTAGACGGCGGTTGTTACACAACCATGTCAGTGTCCCACACGAAAAGAAAGAAAGATGAACACTAGTTTTTGTGCTTACCTGTCGCATAGAATATCATCGAAATAGACGTCATGGTTCCCCTGATGGACTCTTGACAGACCTCGCTGACGAAGATTGGCACGCCCAAGAATGCGCATCCGCCCAAACCAGCCAGGAAGACAGCAGTCAGGATCACTTCCACTTGGCTGCAGCAGGCTATTAGAGCCCAGCCTACCTGTGGAAGAATCGCATTTTGTAATCTTAAGGCCGCATCTAACCCGATCCCTGGTCTAGCAAGTGTACGAGTGAACCTTATTATCCTCACTTTAATTACAAAATCTATAAAAAGATATAAAAATCGCTGTTGTTATAGGAGTACTAGTCAATTGTGCTACTTTTTAAAACGATATTTTTTAGTGGAATACCAGGGTTCATCGGGTCGTTGAGGATTCAGTGTCCCACACGAAAAGAGAGAGAGAGAGTGGAATACCAAATTTTTTAAACATTTCTCGTGTTTGGTATAATTTTTTTTGACAACGAACAAATTTTTTAAGTGCGGACAGGATTTGAACCTGCGACTTTCGCCATTACTAGTAGCGTCGCCTCTTCCAACTGGGCTACCGCGGCTCGTCCAATGCCCGCCAATTTTGCAAGCTCCATCAAAAAATTTCAAGTTTAAAAAAAAAACTATAAGTATTTTGTATGAAAAATTAGTACTTTGTACTATCCTACATTGAATAATTGAGTTGATTTCATTTCATTTCACTTACCACGTTACAAAGTGCCGCAGCGATGACACAATACTTCCTCCCGACTATATCCAGCATATACCCCAAGATGGGGCAGCTGACCAAAGCCCCTATAGAACTTAGAGACCCGAACAGAGCCAATTCTGACTCTGTCATGGGTCTGTGTAGAGTGGTGTTGGATGACACGAAGATGTTGATGGTGGAAGATGGCCACGTGAATAATATCCCAATGAGCATCGTGACGTTACACACTGCGGGAGGAAATATAAAAGTATTTTATTTTATGTAAGAGCTCGTGCTATCCCACTGAAGGGCAAAGGCCTCTCTCCTCTATTTCCACGTCTCTCGGTCCAGAATAAGTAATCTTAATAACAGTGCCATCTAGCCCCAAACTAAGCAAAGGTTGCACTATGGGAAGGAACTAGATAGCTGATATTAGTTCCATAATACTTTTTTTTTTTTGTAAATAAACACAAAGTAAATACGGAAAATACCCAGACATAAAATAAATATCTGAAATTTTACAAATATTTGTGTCTTGTGGTGATCGAACCTAAGACCCTCAGCGTAGCCCGAAGGCTCACCGTGGCAAAGGTAATATCAGCTACGCCATCGGGCCTGTCAAAGCCTTCCTTTGACAGGGACACGGAATCGACGAACGGCCCGATGCCCGTGTGGTGCCGTGTTAGAATAGCATCACCACATTGCTAACTGTGGCTGTCATAAAGGCGACTAAGGAATTTTATGCAGGGTATGGGCACCATCCAAATTTCGAACTCGCTTCGCTTGCAATATGTGGCCTTCCTGGAGCGTACTGGGGCTCCTCGCTTTACATTTTAACGTAAATATAGAGCTCGATTCGCTCGCAATAAGCGTGGTCTAGTGTTAATGTGGCGCAGTTTGCATTCGTGCCTTTTTTCAAGGTGAAATGTCTAGCTCGCTTCGCTCGTGCATATATATTCTCTTTTACCCGATGATATGGCATTATTAATGGTTGAGGCAAATTTATATTCATAGCCATATAAGATCATATACATATCCACTCAATAAGCATTTAAGAAATATAATTTGCCATACAAGACCATAGAAGGTCTGACGAAGTTATTAAGGCGGGGTTGGTATAAGACGGATAGACTGAACAAAAGGGTTAAGGTTTGTAAATGACAACAAAACCCTTAAAAAGAATACTTACTAGCCACAGTACACACAATTTGATTCACATAACCCATTTTGGTCCAAATAATAGTCCCAAGTCACCACAAAAATAATGTATTGTTTTAAAATACTTTAAAAATGTACAACGTCTTTGCTTATATGAATACGCACTAAACAAAGTATACTGCAAAATGAAAATACTTGTAAGTAATTATCTCATAAACTAAATACATACAGCAATAATTTTATGACGGTTAACAAACACATTTAACCTGATGGTTTTATTGGACTTAATCCAACAAAAATGCTCTTATCGTGTTAGGGTTTTCTGAGTTTTTTTTTTATACTTCCGCGATAATAGTAAAATTAAACCATTACCTATACAAGGTGTAAGTAGAATGTGATGCCGGTCTAGAAAAGCATCACTCCATTTCTTACCCATGGGTGTCGTAAGAGGCGACAAGAAGACTGTAGGGTTCAATGTGTATTACAATTAGAGGATAAATTACGCCCGGCCTGCCTTTTGTACGATGTGCAATAAAGTATAAATAAATAAATAAAATGTACCGTGTGATGCCGGTTTAAAATAGCATCACCCCATTTCTTACCCATGGGTGTCGTAAGAGGCGACTAAGGGACTCGAGGGTTCGATGTGTATTGCAGTTTTAGGCGATGGGCTGACAATCTGTCACTATAGTGATACACAGTTATCTCACTGACCCTCAAACTTTTGTCAGACGTGGTGTTAATATCCGTTTTACGGCCGTTAACGCTCTGCCTAACCCGGCTATTATTGTATAAATAAATGAATAAATAAATTAAATACACGGTTTTTCTGAAACGTCCCTCAAATAATTGTCAGGCGTGGAGATAGCGATCGTTTTTATGGCCGTTTACCCCACAGCGGATAAAGGCGTGATATATGTTATGAATGTAAAGTAAATATCAAGATAGGATACCTAAGAAATACGGGGTGTAAGTAACGGTGTACCGAAAAGTTTTCAGGCACGTTCAGACCATGTGAACAATATCTTTAATGCCTTTGATATGTTAATTTTCGACTTCCCATATTTATAGTATTCCCGAGAAGCAACTTACTATGGAAACAAAAAAAAAACGCAATCGAAAAGAGGCTAGTATTAAGTAGTATGATCTGATCATGCATTTAAGGTAAACCGTTCCTTACACACACACACATATCACGCCTATTATCCCTTGCGGGATAGGCAGAGCGTAAACGGCCGCAGAAACGGACATTTACGCCACGTTTGACATATGTTTGAGGGTCATTCGGAAAATTATGTATCGCCATAGTGACAGGTTGTCAGCCCATCGCCTAAAATTGCAATACACACCCTCAAGTCCCTTAGTCGCCTCTTACGACTACCACAGGAAATAAAAGGGGGGTGATGCTATTCTAAGCCGGCATCACACGGCAAAATCTAAGCCGGCATCTTACGGCAATCACATCACACGTTCCTTACACCCTGTATATAAGACACAATTATAAGTACAAATAAACATTATCAGCCACAACAGTCGACCGTTGGACTTGGGCTTCCCCCTAATGGGGGGTATTGCCATACGCATAGAGACCGGATTGGCGAGCGCAATGCAAGATATTACTTTCACAGGGAACGCTGCTGCCCATTCACTGGGTGAATTTATGTATTCATTTATCCCTGAAGTGTTTTTTACTACACTTACGGTTTGTATTGGGGTTATGCTATTCTAAGCCGGCATCACACGGCCAATATATCTTTATAATAGTACAAACATTTTAATTTGCTTTAAACATGGTATTAAAGGGTTTTACAACAATGGTATTCGAACTCACGACTTTTGACATACCAACTCAGTTGGCAAGGTGCGATTATATTTAGCCCCAAAAAAATAAAATTTCTTTTTGATCTTTGAAGTTTGAAGAATGAACTTTGAAGATTTTCAAGCGCGAGCAGGATTTGAACCTGCGACTTTCGTCATCACTACGACGCTTCTTCAATCTGTGATACCGCGGCTCATCCAATGCCCGCCACCACTTTTATTGTCAAGAAACTATTTGATATTTAACTATGTTTGCCGAAATATTGGATATTAATTCGACAAACTCATTTGATAGAAATAAAGACGAAAATTACAATTGCCTCTTCACGTTTGTTTCGTCTGACATTCTTATTAAACATCCTGTTAATTTACTTAAGTTCGTCGGTCGTCCAGTAATATTCTAGATATAATTATATAATTGTAGTTCACCTTTGAAAAGCAGTAAGACAAAATACGTTTCTATCATGATCACAGTACAGGAGCTTTCAGATAAATTAAACTACAAAAAAAAGGTTCACTTATTCAACTGATAAAAGACGGACATTCGTTTCAAAACATTTGGTGTCGCATTTTACAATAAAAAGAGTTAGAGTATCATGAAATGGGCGCTGAGGCAATTTGAAATAACGTTTCAATACATAAAAATCTGGACTACTTTATAACTTTCTTTGTGTTTAAGAGTCCTATTAAGAATTTGCCCGGCCGCATTGTAGGTATTTGACGACTCGGTGGCCAGCCCGCGAGCCGTGCGACCAGCGCGACCAGAACCAACTTATTTTGACCCGCTGGCGCCGCCGCGCTTTGTTTGTGGTTTATATTGGTGTTTTGAGTTTCATGATTATAATGCAGTATGGTACATATATGAAATATATATGGTGTATATTTTGAATTTAAAGGATAACTTTTGTATTATTTTTAGACATGTCAAAAGTAGGCAGTAGCAGGTAGGGTACGTAATTTCTAGGTTTACTAATAAAACAACCTTTTATATTAGCATTATTGGCCTCTAAGAATCTAAGGCACAAAATTAATAACTTAGCCACAAATAATTTGTTGCAAAATACTACCAGTATTTAATTCAGCACAAAATTAATAACTCAGCCACAAACAAAGTTTTCGCTAAATAGTAAGGTAACATAATTAATACTCCGAGTATTTTGCGACAAATGGTTAGTGGCTGAGTTATTAATTCTTAGCCACAAGTTACTTTACTAATTTGGGGTAAATGCTAAACTCACCACTCTGGGCAGGCAGGCTAAATTTCCCTTCCCCTTTACCCCTCCCAATGGAGACAACCCCTCTCATATCTTGAATTACTCGAGCCATGTCCTCTTTGTATTTCGTCCATGCTTATCACACATACATACACATACTACCTATACAAAATGAGTCTTTCAGGAAAAAAGATATTCGTTTCCCACCCACAGTCTTTGCCACCACTCTATTGAACTATTCTGCTCAATTGAGCATTTTTCTCTAATTTAACATCAATGACTTTACTTTTGTTGTAACTTCCTCTTCTTTTCACCTTAAAACAATTTATTTGATTGCTATTTTATTTTCCCGGAGTTTTCGTTTTACTATTTCAATACAATCCTTGACTGGAATTACAGTGAAAAGCGATTGGACATCAAAACAATAGAATATGCAGAACTTTTAAAATGGTGCCTAACATCTGGTTACCTATTGTGGAATGATGAGTTCTGCATACAAGTCGACGGCGTGGCTATGGGCTCTCCAGTATCCCCCTTGATGGCTGACATCTTTATGGAGGACTTTGAGGATCGAGCCCTAAGGCACGCTCCGGCTGCCTGTATGTATAAGAGTTACGTAGACGACACCTTCACCATCCTTCCACAAGACCAAGTTACTGATTTTCTAAATCATTTAAATTCAATTCATCCCAATATTAAATTTACTATGGAATCAGAGCAAAATAATCACTAAGCATTTTTAGATATTCTTATAATTAAAAACACAAATGGTACAATCAATCATTCCGTTTATAGAAAGCCAACTCACACAGATGGGTACCTAAATGGTAACTCCCACCATCATCCGAGCCAATTAGCTGCCGTTGGAACCTCTTTGTTTCAGAAAGCACGCGGTATCTGTGACCCCCAACACCTAGACGATGAGCTTAAGCATGTGAGACGAGTACTCCATGAAAATAACCTGTAGCCACCCCGTCAACGTCACAGAAACCGTGCCAAACCATCCACAGTCGAACGACAACCAGCATACTTACCATACTTGAAGGGAGTAACTGATAAGATCGGTAGAATTCTGAAGCGAGCTTCAATCAAGACCATTTTTAAGCCGCCGAGGAAGATCAGCCAGTACATCAGATCAATAAAATGCAAAATCGCTCTCCAAGTTCCTGGTGTTTATAAACTTGACTGTGACTGTGGACTCTCATACATAGGAGAAACAAAGAGAATGTATCTACACGTCTAAAAGAACACATTGCTGATGTAAAAAGCCGTCGTGACAGACAGTCTGCAGTGTGTGAACATATCATGGATAACCCCACCCATTATGTCAGATTCAATAAGGCAGCAATCCTAGCGCGAGAGAAGAGATTCATTCCTAGTAAAGTACGGGAAGCCATAGAAATTCAAAAACATCCGAATTTCAACAGAGATACTGGATGGCATCAACTTGGACTCCGCTGATTTACACAGCAGAAGAACCAGATCCAACATACTGTAAGACCTAGTACACAAGATACGGTTTCAGCATTTTGTGTGGAACCCGGACGTTACGCTAGGCAATTAAGAAATAGATGGCGGTAGAACAAAAATAATTTTTATTCTAAATAATGACGTCTAACACCTTAGTCATTCGTGACCACGGGCTCTGTAAAGAGCTCGAAACGTAGGAATTGTAAAATCCAAAATAAACACAACTTAAATCCGTTTAAAATTGTTTTATTGTGATGAGTAATAGTTGTGCAAACTCAAGAAAATATTATCTTCTTCTTTTTTCCTATCTTCGGTGCAGTAGTAAGCTTCACAATCTCCGTGACCGCCGAATTTGTGTTTGATGCTGCTTAAAATATCTTCCCGAATCTTGATGATTTTGACACTACTGAGCCGTATGCAGAAGTTGAATGTTCATTATGTTGATTCTCACCCGGTCTTCGTTTTATTAGTTGGTTCAACTAGAAATCAAGACAGGGTTATAAGTAACAGATTAAATAAAAACGGTATTTGTCACGTATTATTAAATATTTGATTAATTGAAACTTACATCAGACAAGCTTCTTTTTACAGCATTTTAGCTTCTAAGAATGTAACTCGGCTACTCAATTAATGACTCAGCTTCTAATTTACTAATTTTACTCTATGGTTTTATTTTGCACTCACAGTGCTATATTACTTTCATAAATGAAAATAAGAAATTGAAAAAATGTCAGCGCCCGCCGGGACTTGAACCCGGGACCGTGGAGTACCGTTCCACTGCTCTGCCAACTGAGCTACCGGCGCCCCGACGTAAGCCGACGAAATCTTCAACCTCTTGGTGGTAGATGTCGCTTGTCGTCGCTTCGAGACGAGTACCAAGAGGTTGAAGATTTCGTCGGCTTACGTCGGGGCGCCGGTAGCTCAGTTGGCAGAGCAGTGGAACGGTACTCCACGGTCCCGGGTTCAAGTCCCGGCGGGCGCTGACATTTTTTCAATTTCTTATTTTCATTTATAATTTTACTCTAATCAAAATATTTAGATTTATGCCGTGTGATGCCGGCTTAGAATAGCATCACCCCATTTCTTTCCCGTGGGAGTCGTAAGAAGCGACTAAGGGACTCGAGGGTGTGTATTGCAATTTTAGGCGATGAGCTGACAACCTTTTACTATAGCGATACACAATTTTCCGAATGACCCTCAAACATTTGTCAGACGTGGTGTAAATGGCCGCTTTTTGCGGCTGTATTTACGCTCTGCCTACCCCGCAAGGGATTATAGGCGTGATATGTGTATGTCAAAATATTTCAAAATGTTATTTAGTGGGTATATTAATTATACAATAAATACTCACGTTACTAAATCATTTTCTTGTTGAGTTGACGATCCAATTAAAACATTTATTTTATTTTCCCTGGAAATAAAGGTATTTTTTATTTGAACGAATGCACAGCAACACAGCGGAATCATAGAACCACGTTATTCTCAATGTTATTCTCCCTATATTTTGATAAATACTCACAGGTCACCGTCGCGTCAGCTGTCGAAATACGTCCGCGTGTCGGGAAGAGCACGAGCGACACAGGTCCTACCTCTAAAAGCGCTGGCGCGATACTGAGGTCCGGAGCATCATTGCGCGAAATATATAGGATTTATTGAATATTTTTAACAAAAAAAATCAAGTTAATAAAATATTTTTTCTTTTACAATTTGATTTAGTACACCTTCCTCTAACACATAATTTTTTTTTGAAGTAATTCTATGGCAAATTTTTCCTACAGAAGCCATTCAAACATCAAGATATTTCAACGAAATGTGGATGAGAAAACGAAATTTTAAACTATGTTTTAAAATGAATTTGAAAAATGTACAAAATAAAGTTTGTTCTCAAGGATATCCTCTATTTATATGTAAAATTAGTATTTAGTTAGAGTGTACCATAGATCTAAAACCCAGGCCTAATTTAAGGTCTTTTTCTTCATTTTCAGTAACTTGATTTAGTTTTCGCTTTTATATTATAAGTTACAATCTAAAATATCAAAATGTTCATAATACAATTTTTAGTTAAAGATATGTTTGACAATATATACCAGAAATTTTATTTTTTTACCAAACAGTTTAACTTAAAAACGCTTCTTTATAACGCCAATTTTCGGTAATTTGCTAGAAAAAGGTGATAGAAATGTTCAAAATTTCTTACTGATTTTCTATTTACTAACATTGACGACACTGATTATTAATAGCATGACTACAAGTTCATTTCGATATAAACACAACGTAAAACGGATCCTGTGACAAAACTATGGCTGCCGCCAGCCATATTGGATTTTACTGATTGGCTCGTATAACGTCAAATTTTCAGAAAGACACAGAAGACACTACGCCCTCTGGTTTTAAATTACGGCGCTGTCTCAACGGAAAAATTCCTATTGATTTCGTCTACCCGACCGTTGTTCTGTCCGTCTCTTTTTAACAAACAGCATCTGTATGGCATCAATAGGCAATCCTTTAGTCTCTGGAACGAAGAAGTAGGAGTAGATAGCTGTGATGAAACACACTCCTGCAAAAATGTAGAAGACAGGGCCCAAGCCCATCGCCGAGAGGAGAGGATTGAAGATCAGGAGAATCAGGAAATTGCAGAGCCACGCCCATTCGCTTATCAATGCCGACATAAAGCTCCTTATCTGAAAAGAAACCAAATCCATTTTATTTATCTTCAAAGGTAAATAAATAATCATCAGTGAAATTTACATGAAACGAAAATAGTAGACCTAAAGGCCATTACCTATCTGTAAAAAAAAATAAGTGTTTTGTATGTCAGCCCCTATATTTTTATATTTTTCAGTATTTGTTGTTATAGCAGCAACAGAAATACAACATCTGTAAAAATTTCAACTGTCTAACTTTCACGGTTCATGAGTTAAATATTTACTTTATTCAAATTTTTTGTATTTGTTGTTATAGCGGCAACAGAAATACATCATCTGTGAAAATTTCAGCTGTCTAGGTATAACGGTTCAGGACATACAGCCTTATAACTGTAGGACGGACGGACGGATGGACAGACAGACGGACAGTCGAGCCTCAGTAATAGGTTTTCCGTTATTACCCTTTGGGTACGGAAACCTAAAAAAAAAACCAGAATAATGAACACTGAACTGCGGTAAACCAATAAGAATTTCAATTTCAATTTCAATTTCATTTATTAGGTCCTTACATATGAAATTGGCGTTTTGTATGGGAGGAACAAAAAGTAGTTTTTTTTAATATAGTATATTTATTTAATCAAAGTATGAGCCATTGTAATATATGCACTTTTGCCATCTCATAGGTAGTTCATTGATCCCTTTACTAAAAAAACCATTCGGACGGGAATCAATAAAATCTTTGAAGGCGATTTGGACTGCCCCATCTGAGTTGAATTTTTTCCCTTGCAAGAAGTTATCCAAATTTGGAAAAAAATGGTAATCTGTTGGAGCAAGGTCCGGGGAGTACGGTGGATGCCTTAGACATTCCAATTGAAGCTCTTCTAATTTGCTAGCCGTCTGTTGTGCAGTGTGTGGTCTAGCGTTGTCGTGAAGCAACAGTGGCGTAGAGCGATTGACCAACCTCGGTTGTTTAGCAGCTAGCTTTTCCATCATGGTTTGCAATTGCTGACAGTAGACATCTGCCGTAATCGTCTGGCCAGATTTGAGAAAACTGTAATGAACGACACCGGCGCTAGTCCACCAAACGCTTACAAGTAACTTTTTATTGGTCAATTTTCGCTTGGAGCAGGCTTTGGCTGGCTTGCCAGGGTCCAGCCATTGCGATGAGCGCTTCCGATTATCGTAGAGAATCCACTTTTCATCACAGGTAATGATTCGATTTAAAATCCCTTCGTTATTGTGCCGGTCAAGTAATGTAACGCAGCAGTTGACGCGCGTTTGCCGGTTTGCTTCACTCAATTCGTGAGGAACCCACCTTTCAAGTTTTTTAATCTTTCCAATTTGCTTCAAGTGGATTAAAACAGTTTTATCACTAACACCGAAGCCTGCAGCTAATTCGGACGTGGTTTGCGATGGATCCGCTTCCACAATAGCCTTCAATTCTTCATTATCAACTTGGGTCTCCGGCCGTCCACGGGGCTTGTTTTGCAGGTCGAAATTTCCAGAACGAAAACGTTGGAACCAAAAACGCACTGTGTTTTCTTTTGCGACACAACCGCCATACACACACATCATTAACCCTTCGAGCCGTTTCCGCAGCACTGGTGCCACGGTGGAACTCGTACTCGAAAATAACGCGATATTTCAAATTTTCCATTTTGTAAATTGAGCGATGCAAACAGAAAAAAGATAAGTAAAAAAACAAATGAATGACGGTTTACGAAACACAACTACATGTGGAAATAGCTGTATAAATTTGAATTTCGAATTCCTAACCAAATAGGAGAAATTTGTGATCAAAGTGGCCAGTACGACAAAACGACAATTTCATATGTAAGGACCTAATATTAAGCCTTAAATTGTAAGTGTGTACAGGTACATGATGGTAGGTGTTAATACAATAAACATTTGAGTCCTCTACAATTTTACCCCTTTTGTCTAGGGTGTAGCTTAAAAGTATTTAGTTTAAATTAATTGATAGGTTTAAATTAAATTTATATAAAATTAAATTGTATAAATGTGAATTAAAATTACATTTTGAATGTCTTACTTTTACTTACTACTAATTTATTCGATTTACAAGTTATTTATGTCATTATTATACTATTTGTTAAGTCTAATTTTAAAAATTCATTCAAGTCATCTGGGTAGTTTTTAATAAGTATAGATTTAACTTCATAAAAGAATTTATTGTCTGGAAGAGACTTAATACGTTCTGGAAGTTTATTATAGACTATGACAGCATTATACATAGTTGAACGCTTAAAAGAAGCAGTTCTACAAAGAGGCTTCACCAATTCCCTACCATGTAAAGTATTTAGCCTGCTACTCTTGTAAGGCTTTCTAAATGGGAATTTGTCTGGGTAGCGTCTCACGAGTTTACAAAGTTCGTATATATACAAGCTAGACAGAGTCATCAAATTGAGGTCCACAAAAAATTTGCGACAAGAAACTCTTCTTGATCTGGCGTTTCCGAGAATTCGAACGCATCGTTTTTGAAGCAAAAACAACTTCTCAACTTCTACAGAACCACCCCACACCACAAGTCCATATAGAATCCTGGATTGGAAGAAGGCATAGTACGCCTGCAGTGCTGCCCTTCTCGTTGAAATTTCCATTAAGTTTTTCAAAGCAAAGCAGAAACTACTCAGTTTACCTTCGAGGCCTTCAATATGCTTCTTCCAGTTCAAATACTCATCCACCCACAGTCCAAGGAACTTCGCGTCTTGGACAAACTGGATATTCTTACAGTCTAGTTGTATATTTATGTCAACCATTCGTGTGTTATAGTTTCTAAAGTGTAATATCTTTGTCTTACATGGGTTCACCTTTAAGTTAAGAGATAGCAGCCAATCACTCACAGATGATAAAATACTCTGAATATGCTGCGTAAGGGAGTCTGCATTTTTTCTGGGGAATTTGAAGAAAATTGAGATATCATCGGCAAACATAACCGTTTTTTCAGTAATAATGGAAGGTAAATGATTGACGTAAAGAAGAAAAAGCAAAGGTCCCAATACGCTTCCCTGCGGCACACCACGTGGAATGCAGAACGCCTCTGACTGGTAATCCTTAAATGTTGATGTTTTTGCGTTTAAGGCAGATATAACTACACATTGTTTTCTATCCAAAAGATAAGACTGCAACCAATCCAGCGAGGGTCCCCTTACTCCATATCTTTGCAAGACTTCTGATAGGGTTAAAGCCAAAGTATAAAAGAAAAGTGTAATAAACAATATTAAAGGCTTTGGTAAAATTTGTTGCCGTTTTAATAATTTTAATGCGTTTCAGTCCATCATAGAAAACCAATACTATCAAAACTATTTACCTCCGGTAAGAAGACTTCAACACTCAATACATAAGGTACAGTATCAGCACCCAGTGTGTAAAATATAGCGAAAAGGTACATAAGGAGGCCTGTGAGCCAATGAGGACCCCAGTGGTGATGCAGTTGAACTCCAACACAGATGCAGCATAAGCCAGCGGCGGTAGAAGCGTAAATCAGAAGATTCTGAAAATAAAAAAGGCATTTTAGGTATGAAAAAACATTGGACTAGTACTGTAAGGAACTACATAAAAGATAATATTTTCTTGAGTTTGCACAACTATTACTCATCACAATAAAACAATTTAATTTTAACAAAGATACTGGATGGGGAATCTCATCAACTTGGACTCCGCTGATTACACAGCAGAAGAACCAGATCCAACATACTGTAAGACATACTACACAAGATACGGTTTCAGCATTTTGCGTGGAACCCGGACGTTACGCTAGGCAATTAAGAAATAGATGGCGGTAGAACAAAAATAATTTTTATTCTATATAATGACGTCTAACACCTTAGTCATCCGTGACCTTGGGCTCTGTAAAGAGCCCGAATCGTAGGAATTGTAAAATCCAAAATAAACACAACTTAATTCCGTTTAAAATTGTTTTATTGTGATACATAAAAGATCCCTTAGACTTCCGGATCCTGCAGTCAGGCCAAACGGAAAGAACTTTGAGTACATTGAAATACTTCGACGAGTTGAGTATGCAAACTTCCGATTTTTTCCCATTCAAATACGGTGATGCCGTGTGATGCCGACTTAGAATAGCATCACCCCATTTCTTGCCCGTGGGTGATGTAAGAGGCGACTAAGGGATTCGAGGGTGTGTATTGCAATTTTAGGCGACGGGCTGATAAACTGTCACTATGGCGTTATACAACTTTCCGAATGACCCTCAAATGTTTGTCAGACGTGGCGCGTTTATTCTCTGCCTACCCCGTAAAGGATTATAGTTACATGTATGTATAGGTACGGCTACGGTGCGTTTTGTCTGTCAATCGTCTTAACAAACGCATGAGTTACGGTGCGTTTAAAATACGCATGACAAGTGGGAGAACTGCCTTGTGATTGATAAGTTTTCATAAAAATGTTGATAAAAAATCTCACCCGTCTGCCAGCGACATCTGTTAGATAAGCAGCGAAGAAGCCGAACACTATCGTCACAATCGGCAGCAGGACGCTGGCCGCCATTGGAGACGCGATGGGGAGGGCTTGCACGAAAAGAGGCTCAGCGTATACCTGGAATACTTAATTTTAAACTTGCGTGTGGGACACCGAGTCATCCAACGACCCGGTGAACCCTGGTGTCAGAGTTTTTCAACGGCCTACTTTGAGTTACCAGGCCTCTGACATGGTTGTGTAACGACCGTCGTCTAAGTAGTCATATACAGCAACCGGGACCGACAGCTTAACGTGCCATCCGAAGCACAGAACCATCTTTCTTTTCGGACAATCAGGTGGTTCAGCCTGCAATGTCCTAACCATACTGGGAACAAATTCATAAAGTGATAAATATCAACTATGTGAGTGACCCACCGAGAATCGGACCCGGAACCACATCGGCTGTTCGCGGTTGTTTACACTATTCATACATACATATATCACGCCTATAATCCCTTACGGAGTAGGCAGAGCGTAAACGGCCTTGAAAAACAGGCATTTATGCCACGTCTGACAAACATTTGAGGGTCATTTGGAATATTGTAGATAGGTTGCCAGCCCATCGTCTAAATTTGCAATACACACCCTCGAGTCCCTTAGTCGCTTATTACTACACCCACGGGAAAAAAATGGGGTAATGGTATTCTAATCCGGCATCACACGTCATGGTCTGCCTGAATACACCATATCTATATTCGGAGGGCTGTCCTTTACATCCTGTATAATTTAATACCTGAATGGTGACCAGTCCCTGGCCCATTGCTAATGTGATGATCACTAAATTTACGACTAAAGCTTTGCGGGTAGACTCAGACTTTCCTGAAAGAAAGGTTTATTGAATAATTAGAGCGGCAAGTTTTATGAACATGGACGTTGAAGGCGGTTCCCTTACTTGTCCGACGCTGCGTAATTTTAACGCACCGTAACGCATGCGTCTGTCAGGCGAAAGGGAATTGCGTTTTTTTTAAGTTCTGAACCCTACGATTTTAGCCCCGGGCACAGAATAATAACTAGTAACTAGCGGGGCTATTAAAATCTACACCTGATGTATGACGTGTATGTATTATGTATCTATCATATATATATATATATATATTTAAATAATGTATATATTTAAGTAAAGTACTGTAGTATAGTTAAAATTCATTTTAACTGTTGCATTGTTTTGTCCACACAAAAATATTGATTCTCGCACTACCTACGGGTTGGCTGGAAGAGATCTCTTCTTAGAGATAAGCTCGCCTTTGCTCACACTGTTTGTACATTTTTCGTTTGATTTTATGCAATAAAGGATATATATATATGGTGGGGAGCAGGAGCTCACCCGGAGAAGTTTTGTGGTTGTTCAAACAACCAGCTCAATTGGGTTTACGAGTTGTTGGGGAATAGCGAAGTCCGCTATTGTTCCCATATAAATACGACTACAGTAAGTTTACGGTGCATTAAAAATGCACAGAGACGGACAACTGTTGGGAAATCCGCCGAAAAATACAAGATATGTATCTTACTGATGAACTCCCATTTCGTAATTTTTTCTTTTACTTGATTTTCCGTAGCTTTTTCTGGCTGCAATGCCTGAGCCTCAGGATTCAATTCTGCTATAAACAAGAACAAAAATTGTAAGAAACGAATATTATTGTATTTTTTTCAAAAGAAGATATGACATTGAAGTAAATTTAATATGTGATGTGTCAAAAAAGCATAAAACTCTACTAAGATTCCCTGGATATAGAAGAAGGAAATTACCTTCATTAACCGTCTCAGCAAGACGTCCTCCGGTCTGATGGACCGATGACTTAAGAAAGGCGCCTGGTAGCGACTGGATGGCGAAAACGAGAGATCGTGCCCTATGGCGTACCCTGGGGGAGGCATACGTCCAGCAGTGGACTGCAACAGGCTGATGTATGTGAGTTACCTTCAGACTCAGGATTGAACGCACGTCTTAGAGTTGCCATCTCTTGAAGCACTAACTTGGAGTCAAACTTTACGTTGCGGTAAAACGCGTACGATCTCTGAGCTGCCTGAAAATTACATTACGAGTATCTGAATCAGAATGAAAGTGAAAATGAAATAACTTAATTTAATGTAGGATAGTATTATAACTTATTGACGTCCATGTAATTGACGTCATGATCCGTCATTGTAAAACAAGAAATTTGTATAACGCCATTTTCTTTTTTAAATAACAATTTTGTATTGTCCTAATAGAAAACCGGCTCGGGCGGATCTACATAACAAAAATGGCATCAAAAGTAGTCGTTTATGTAAATGTTCTATCTAATAATTATTTATTGTTAATCAATGTGGTGTCCTACGCGAAAGAATCAAGCATTTAAATGTGACAAAATTATGCTCTGAAAGAAACTAGAGTAGGCCTAGCGCTGAGATAGATTTCGGACGGAATAATGAAAAAAAAAAAAAAATTTAATAATATTTTTTCTGGCAGGCATTTGTAACAACTTGATGGTTCCTGCATCCCACTGTTTATAGTTCTTTTTGCCTCTTTGAATTTATATTTTAAAGTGTTTTAATAAGCGTTAAAATTAATTTCAATTACTTTTTAATGTTATAATTTTGTTTTTATAATTTAACACTTTGCACGCGGATCTTGCTTTTTTGTACAATGATTTCTTTTGTATAATTATTATTGATTTATGTTATTGAAAGATTTTTATTTAATTAAATTTCAAGATAAGATCTAGTTAAAGTTGTGATGGTGGAGGTAGAATAAAGGCTTTTTAAATTTTATGTTATATTTACCTCGTCAAGTCCTATCTTCATCAGATAAACTGGTGACTCTTGCAGCACCATCAAAGCGGCGACTCCCAAAGCTGATAACGTCAAATATACGTACACCACGGAGTTATAAGACAGGGTCCCACCTAGGATGTATGATATTAGCATACCTGAAAAAGTAATCATTCTTTTACTGCCCACTGTCGGGAACGGCTTCCAAAAACTGGATGGACATCTCGCACTAAATCTGGCATATGTGCCAGTTGTGGGCTTTACATTTTCTAGTGTTCCGAACACTATTCAGCTAAAATATTCTTATGCTACTGTTTGTCAAAAAACTGGGGACCTAGTGGACACCTCGCCAAAAAATGTTGTCCTAGTGGACACCTCGCCAAAATCTGGCAGGTATGCAAGATGCGAATTTCAAATTTGCTAGTGTGGGGTGGTAGGGCAGCTGAAAGTCCTTGCTTGTGTCATCATAATTAACAGGCCACTACTGGACCTGGGCAAGACCTGGGGCTACCTCCATTTTACTCCTGCCTGCTGGACTGTCACGATGGCGTAGCAGATAGCACCCGTGCCTGCTACGCCGAGGGTCGTGGGATCTACCCCCACAAGATATAAATATTTGTTAATTCATTTCAAATATTTAAGTGTTTTTATGTATTATATGTATTTTTTGCAAAAAAAGTATAAACGTATTAATATCAGCTATCTAGTTCCTATAGACAAGATCAGGCTGGGTTAGGCAGTTTCGACTTTGGAAAGTTTTATGCCGCGCGCATAAGACTTACATTGGCAGTTTGAGTGTCCAACCGCATGTGAGTTTGACTGTACAAGCTTTGCTTAGTTTTTGGCTAGATGGCGCTGTGTGAATTGTGCAAGATATTTATTTATGTATTATTATTTGCCATACTATCCGCGCTTGACAGGTGGAATATCAAGCTGGAAACTTACCAATGGTATAAAATATTGAAGAAAGTGTAATCATGGTTCCCCTGATGGACTCCTGGCAGATTTCGCTGATGAATAGCCGAGTGCCCAGCAGTGAACAACCTCCGAGGCCAGAAATGAAGACAGCAGTCAGGATCACTTCTACTCGGTTGAAACAAGCTATTAGTGCCCAGCCTATCTGTAAACAATATCAAGAAAATCTCGTTGGAGAATATGGTAAAATCGTGACAACATTCTGCATTCGTGGCAAATGTCATCTGATTTTTTAGTTTACTCTTATGGTATGAATTTGGGCGTTTCGTATTCTGCTAACAGTTTGAAGTATAAAATATTACAGTGACAATAAAATTATAGTTGAGTGTCGCTGGCATTACAAGCTAAAAGAAAGAGAATGTGAAGCCCAGTATTCAAAGGGATGTCATTTATACATATTGAGTATGGGCTGGGCACATCTGTCGTAGAACCTTTGGACGGTGGAGTAAGCGGGTTCTCGAGTGGAGGCCACGCGCCTCGGCAGGAATAGCGTTGGACGACCTCCGGCCAGATGGACCGATAAAAGGCGGCTGGTAGCGACTGGATGGCGAAAACGAGAGATCATGTCCTGAGCGTACCCTGGGGGAGGCCTACGTCCAGCAGTGGACTGCAATAGGCTGAAGTAAGATACCATCCGTACCTGGTTGCCATTCCACCAATTCGGACTAAGCGCTTCCAGTCATCATTTACAATGCGCACTGCTAAAGAGAACTCACTACCTGCGTCTGTGTTTCCAAACGCATACAACCCTAATCTCTTCAAAGTAAGAGTGAACAGGCTTCTTCTGGGTGAGCTCGCTCCATCTTAGACTCTGTCTCTGTCCTATGACCTAGACTAGAATCAAAAGCAAACCCATCATTAATAAAAAAAAAGAAAAAAAATGTATGTATGTACGCACCACTTCGCACATCGCTGCAGCTATAACACAATACTTTCTTCCAACAATATCCAACATGAAGCCCAATATGACAACGCCGACCATGGAACCGAAGCAACTCAGGGATCCGAACAGAGATATTTCTATCTCTGTCATGGGCCTCTGCAGAGTGGTGTTTGAAGATTTGAAGATCCTGATGGTGGAAGATGGCCAGGTGAACAACATGCCCACCAGCATTGGAATGTTGCACACTGCAGGATAAGAAAATATTTATTAAAGACGAAACTAGTGAAATCACAAAACCAGATATTCAACTTATTTCATATTTCCATACACAATTTTCCAAATGATTAAATATATGAGAGACGTGGCGTAAATGTCTGTTTTTGCGGCCTTTTACGCTCTGCATACCCTACAAGGGATTAAAGGCGTGATATGTGTATGTTTATGTATATTCTAAGAACAACTGAACAAGATGACGTCAAGACGTGACGTCATCGAATCATAGAAAAATTGAAATTGAAATTCGTTATTCAATGTAGGATAGTATTATCACTATTTATCACTTATTTACGTCATGCACCGTCATTGTAAAAAAACGAAATTTTTATCACAAAATTTAATTTTTTTCATAACAATTTTGTAATGTCCTAATAGAAAACCGGCTCGGGCGGGACAAAAATAAATAAAAATAAAGGCACTGCCACGGGGCTGGCCAGGTTAATCACACGGCATGTAACTTTACGCCACCACCATCTGAAAACAATATTTGTTTCAAATTGAAGTCAAGACTTTTAAAGCGTGTAGTTTACATGCGTATAATTAACCGGACCTCCTGAACAGGAAAAACCTATTGATATTATGCTAGGTTCTCGGCAGTGTTTAAGTGGAATTGCAGAGTAATTGCAATAAAATCCGATCACCGCAAACCGAAGCGGAATCCGGTGCAATGTGAGCTTCGCCTAAACGAAATTCGTATATCTAATCATATATAGGTTGAAGTTTTACTAGTGACCGACAGCGAAATCTCAAGACAAAGAAAAACTTTACCCAAGGAACATAGGTCGATATAATTATGACAAAAATATTTTGAGATTGCATAGTAACTGAAATCAACTGATCGGAAATTAGGTATAAGTGCTCCAAATTTGTTTTTAGTTTTTCGATTTCAGTTTTTAGGGGAAGGTTGTTCCTTATCACCAGTTGAGTTTTCGCTATCGGTCACTAGTAAAATTTTACCCAATATTTAAACGGATTCAGATGACATAAACATACCTACACACATTTAATAAAAGTCGTCGTCGCCGAGTCGTCCAACGACCTGATGAACCCTGGTGTCACGGCACGGCTACCGTCTAAGTTTGTAAAATATATAAATTGAACTTACTAGCCACAGTAAACATAATTTGATTAAAATATCCCATTTTAATTGAAACTGTCGTTGCGTGTCACCACTTTTATTTTCAAAATGAATATAGTACTAAAATTACATGAATTGCACGTTGCACACGTCCATCCATAGTGAAAATTCTGAAATATAGCAAGACCATGTGTAATTTAATTATGTTTGTTCAGTTGTCATTTCATTTTATTTTCCAAACTATATTTATGATCCAACTTTACATTCATTAATACACTTAAAAATTCTTGATGCAGCATATTGAGTAACCCATTTTAAGACAGTACAAGTATGTGACACTCTTTGGAAAGGTCCTATCCTCACATCGATTTTTATTCGCGTAAATATTTTGTAGCATGCATGAAGAGATTGATGAATGTGGAGGAGGCGAAAGAAGTATGCCAGGATCGTAGTAAGTGGAAGGAAGTAGTCTCTGCCTACCCCTCCGGGAAAGAGGCGTGATTTATGTATGTATGTATGTATATTTTGTAGCGGTCTGCCCAGCGGTTCCACCCGCTACTAACCGATTTCCCACGGGAAACAGACCTTCTCTCGACAATAAAAATATTTTTACGCTCTGTCTACCCCGCAAGGGATAAAATCCATAACAGTCCACTGCTGGACATAACCCACCTCATATTAGAGGGGCATCACCATACTCACCATTATCACCATCAAGCGGATTAGCGAGCGCAGTACAAGATACAGCGAACGCTGCTGCCTACTCCTCATAGAACTTATACCTCAGGTGATGCTATTTATCTTTGGCACCTTTAATGAAATTCAAATTCATTATGTCACACCATCCTGTATATTATTGTTTGTTAAGAAAATACAGGCGACTACAGATGAAAATAAATAAATAGTTACGAATTAGGTGGCTTGCAATCAATATTTACTTACATTCACGGTAAAAAGAGTCACTTTTACTGAGTAAGTAAATCACCAGTTACCTATTTTAGATACGTTAACATACATTATATCACGCCTATATCCCTTGCGGGGTAGGCAGAGCATAAACGACCGTAAACAATGGTAATTTTCGTCAAGTCTGACAAACGTTTAAGGGTAATTCAAAGGGGCTAGTGACAGGTTGTCAGCCCATCGCCTAAAATTGCAATAAACACAGGTATTAAATATACAGGGAGTAATAAAAAAGGTTTAACAAGCCGAAGGTATTATTGATATATATGAATATTTATATATGTTAAACGTATATGTGTTGTTATTATACATATGTATATATTACTGTTATATATATTCAAGAATTTCATAAAAAAAAAAGTTTTGTTTAATGCACCTGCTTTGATCCTTTCCACATGCTCTAAGGTAGACTGGAAGATAACGCCTTTGGCGTTAAGTCCACCCGTGTACATTTTTGTGTAAGTATAAAGTTAAATAAATAAATAAGGTGAAGGTACTCTTAAAACTGAACAATTATCCCCATGGAATCCCCAATATAAACTTGACCTAGTAAATTAACCAGCTGATCGGCTACGAGGTCCAATTAAAAAAAAAAAATCGACCTATGCTTCATGGCCAAAGTTGTTCAGTTTTATGAGTAAGTGCCTTGACTTCCTTTCAGCTTGTTGTACCCTTTTTATTACTCCCTGTAGAAATCATTAAAAAGGTTCAATTCAATTTTAAACAATGCGTTTTAACACGATTATCAAATTTCCTGAGACTCATAAATAAAGTTAAGATTTTCAAATAATAATAAAGTAAGGCGGTTCTCCCACTTGTCTTCCGTAGCTGCGTATTTTAAATGCACCCTAACGCATGCGTCTGTCAGAAAAAGAACATTGCGAAGTGGGATCTAATTGCCATACAAATACGGCTGCTGTGCATTTACGGATGCATTTGTCAAACTATTTTACAGATGTATCAATTTTTTACGTTCCGTAATACATTTACAAAAAACTTTTGTGTGACAAACGCATGCGTCACGGTGCGTTAAAATACGCAGCGACGGACGACAAGTGAGAAAACCGAGTAAAAGTTTAAAAATATAACAAGTAAACGACTATTCGGACTAAGCGCTTCCAGTCATCATTTATAATGTGTGCACTGCTAAAGAGTGGAACTCACTACCTGCGTCTGTGTTTCCAAACGCATACAACCCTAATCTCTTCAAAGTAAGAGTAAACAGGCTTCTTCTGAGTGAGCTCGCTCCATCTTAGACCCTGTCTCTGTCCTATGACCTAGACTGGAGTCAAGAGCAAAACCATGCTTGATAAAAAAAAAACTATTTAAAAATACGTATCTCAAAGTAGCTCTACATTTGAATACGTCTAAAATTGTGGCTATCTCGGGGTCATACAGACTCGACCGAAGTTTTTAAAACCGATAAGATATTTCTAGAAAGTATGAACAGATAATTGTTCATAAGTACAATTCTTTCTTTGTTTCATGTTATCTGTATTTCCAATTTTTTATTTTATGAGCTCCATCTCACCCGGATTAAAAAACTATTTAAGTATATGGTTTGCAAACACGAATAGATAGCCGTACTCAATTTTTGCCCGCTTTAGGTTTAGTTAAACCATAGAATAAATTATAACACTACCGTGTAGAAATGAAACTTCTTTGGCCCCAATCCGCGCTTTAAATACCTACTTCTCTCCTCAGCCCGTTTCGCCGCCCCGCGGAATCCTTAAGCCAGGGCTGTCATGAGCTGATAATTCTATTCCAGAAGAAGGTATCACTATAAATATTTTTAGACATTTACAAGTAAGGTTTTTAGGTAGGTATTCACCTAATAATATTTTTGGAAAATTTTCAGATTTAATTAGCTGAGCATTTTTTTCGAGTCACTTTTACATACGCAAACACCAAAGTAAATCGACATGACTAAAGAAATCGATGGATCATATATAATGTGGCCCGTGCGACGAGCGATCACACAGCGAGGCGTGCGCTCATCCTAGCTGAGATCACAAAATGGAGAATGTACAGAAGGATCACTCGGGCCTTTTTTCAATTATTTCCGCTTTCGGCAAGGGCTGCCACAGATTTCTAACCGATTTTATTCAATCAAGTAGGTACCTAAACAAAAATACATGGAGTAACAGAAAGGGTATATCAAGCCGAAAGGTGCTCATGAAACTGAACAACTTTCCCCAGTTCCCCACTTTGACATCCTTTCGGCTTGATTTACCCTTTCTGTTACTCCCTGTATTTACATTACTTATACTACCTACATAGCACAATTATCATGAAATGGGGAATGTCGAGTAGGTAGATATCTGCTCTGGGGCTGTTGAGACCTTTTGAGCTGGCATGGTGACGATCCTGGCCGGCGGTGGCGGACTGAGTGACACATACATGACACACAGACATGAGAAATCGACAAAATTGACCTTCTTTTCTATGAATTTTTTTACGCAGGTTTTATAATCATAATAGGTTGATGTACTGAAAAGTACGTAGTAATATTTAGGTATATTAAACAAAACGTACATGAATAATGAGGTGCCATCTGATGCCGGCTTAGAATAGCATCACTCCATTTCTTTCCCGTGGGAGTCGTAAAAGGCAACTAAGGGACTTGAGGGTGTGTATTGCAATTTTAGGCGATGGGAGTACATTCTGTCACTATGGCGATACACAATTTTCCGATAGACCCTCAAATTTTTGTCAGACGTGGCGTAAAAATCCGTTTTGCAGCCGTTTACGCTCTGCCTACCCCGCAAGGGAAATAGACGTGATATGTGTATGTATGTACATCAAAAATGAAAAGTTGTTTTTAGACTTTATTTAAGTAGAAACTTATAATCACGTTATAAGAAATATACTGATTAGAGTTATTAATCTTGTTTGTTATATTATGAAAGCAAGTTTTTATTTAAGTTGGTACAAAATATTATGGGAACATTGTACAAATCACATCGTATACTAATAAACCTATTTATTACCTATTTATATTTATATTTGCCGTGTGATGCCGGCTTAGAATAGCATCACCCCATTTCTTACCCATGGGTGTCGTAAGAGGCGACTAAGGGACTCGAGGGTGTGTATTGCAATTTTAGGCGACGGGCTGACAACCTGTCACTATGGTGATACACAGTTATCTTATTGACCCTCAAACTTTTGTCAGAAGTGGTGTTAATATCCGTTGAACGGCCGTTAACGCTCTGCCTACCCCGTAAGGGATATAGGCGTGATTTATGTATGTATGTTATATTTGCGTGAAGCCATTTTGCACGTCCGCACCAAACGCGGTTGACACTCGACTACAAGTGTGTTTGGATTGGTTTGGATGTCCTTGTAAACGGCGGCGTGTCAAATTGTGCGAGTTTTGTGAAGTTTGCTTGAAGTGAGCTCTCTGTATTCGGCGCGCAGCCGCCAATACTTACTTTGTGCTGAGATGCTCGCTTAGCACCGCCATCCGGATGATAGGCAAATATATTGACCTTGAGCGCGTCTGGGGCGGGAATGTCGTCTCTGGGCGTGCGTACTCTGTGGTAAAACCTTATCCGGTTTTGTAAGAGCATTCGTATCAATGATTAATGCACGCACTTTTAGTGATCTATACAGGGAGTAAAACAAATTGAGTCAGTCCACGGAACAAAAAAGTAACTTCCATACAAAATGTGTTGGCCGGGCCCGGTCAATTTGCATGGCATGGCCAAATCATTTAGGTATTCATATATCCATCTATTTCCCTTGGGAAGAGTTGTTAAGTGTCATGAACTAGACAACAATATTTGCAGTTTTTTTAACACCATAATATTTCGAATACGCACTCGAACGAACACAATTTTAATGACCATTTAATAGTCGACGAGGAATTAGCCTTATATTTACCGCGAGCGGAAACGTCAGCTAGTGAGCGCAGACCGCGCAGACCTACATTAGTTGCGTTGCGTTGCACTACGTTGCTTTGCGCTACGTTACAGTGCGCTTCGTTGCAGTGCGTTACGTTGCAGTGCGTTACGTTGCAGTGCGTTACGTTGCAGTGCGCTACATTGCAGTGCGCTACGCTGCAGTGCATTGTATTGCCACCGGAAAATGGTTTTTCAACTGGTTTTTTTGTAGCATAATCTAAAGAGTCGTTTTTTTTCTATACTACTTTAAATGTGGGATGATTTCGGATACCCCAGGTAGTGAGGAAATAAAAAAAAAAGAGGTCACTTCATGATCCACTCTGTATTGTCAGGGTCCATGTAACGGTAGATGGGTAGAACAAAACCTAGTTTGTTTTGTTTATTTAACACTTTATTATTATCAGAGTTTCTGATAGTGAGACAGTTTGTGAATGGAATTGATCTTCGAAGGCAGACGTGTCTGAATTATTCGTTTTTTTATAGTTTTGAAAATGAGTGTAATTTTTCAAGCCTTGTGCACTTCTGTGAGTAAGTATTTATGTATCTGTACTATAATGGGTAATTATAATAGTATAATGGCTAAATCAGGAATTCGGCTATATGCCGAAATATGACTAAATCGTAGTCTTCATTCTACCATCGTTCTTATTCAGGAGTTCAATTAAATTTCTAGAACTTTGGACCAATTGCTAAAGTTGTTTAGATTATGAATTTGTGGTCTGAGCTTGCCTGCAAATTTTTCGGTTCGTCATCTCTTACACCCTGTATATCACTAACCGACTTAAAAATGTGAGGTTTTTAATTTTTCGGAATCATAGGTTTTAAAGTATGTTAATCGAATGCTCAAAGACGCCTATATCGACCTATTTGCAAAATTCTTTATGTTTTGAAAGGGTATCCTCCCGTGGGGTAGTCCCATACACAGTCGTCAAATTCAGGCTCTGATATAATACGACTTATTAGAACGGCGCTACTTTAGATGGGAGAAATCGAGGGAAATCTTCAAATTTATTTTATTTTACTTTACTTTATTAGGAAAACTTACAGCTAAAAATAATAATTATAAAAACAACGCCATTTACAAGTTTTTCGCCAGTAGAACATTTCTAAATAGGCCTATACCATTTAAAATAAACAAAAACTTAAAGTGTAATTTAAAAAATATTATTTGCAACACAATAAGTGTTCCACAGCCATATTTCATAGCTACAGAACTGTGTTTTTTTTTTTTTTTTATTATTATATTTTTTATTTACAATATTTAATCTTACATTCTATAAATAAAATATTTCTCCCAGAGCGGCGCACCGAGGCAAAGTTCCCAAAAGACTGGCAGCATTGCCTCTTTGGATGGTCAAACTAATTCTTTGGCCTAAATAACTGCCAGCTCTTGGGTCACCCGTTGCCTCAATGAGACGCCCTGAAAGATCTTTTATAAAGTCTTTAGCTAATGGGCCCCAAGGACCCATTGTTTCAAACGCCAGGGGAACAAAGATAAACAACTCCCCCTAGAATATTTCCTTGTCTTCAATATTTCGGCAGCGCTAGCGGCGGCACCAGCTCGCAGTGAAGTTGTGCTTAAATGGGATGGAGCCAGGGTATCTGTGCAGGTGGCATCCCAAACCAGGCATTTTCCATTCTTCCACGGTACTATGGACATGCCATCAGGGCGTTTGCCGTCGGTCCTAATTATTCCTTTTGGCTCCAGTACAGCAGGTACATTGGCTGTAACTAAAGCCCTTCTGACGATGTCATTTAAGTTCGAATGGCGTGGGATGCGACCTGCACTTTTCTGGCAGGAAAGACCATGATGCCCCAGCTGGCCTACCATCTCCCCACACTGGCAGCGATGACTTTCGTTTGTTTTGGACCCTAAACGAAGTCTTACAGCTATGGACAAACTGCAATTGTCCAAAAGCGTCCCTATGTGGGAAGACGGATAGGCATGGAGCCACATACCAGACTCCTTCTCGGAGACCGCCAATAATCGTGCGCGATCAGCAGCACTGGAAGACGAGGCAATTAAACTTTTTTGGTGTATTTTGGCTAAAGGTTCATCCCATTGTCTTTGTGAGTGACTATGAGTTGGAAACTCCTCTGAACTTAAAGTGCGCCATGCATTTCCAGCATCCGTCAAACCCAAAGCCTCCACGGTACCCAATGCTGGGTTAAGTATACTTCCGATAAGAGGGCTTAAGGCGTGAACGGAGGATAGAAAAGCTGGCAGTGCAACATCTGAAGCTCGTCTGACGCCCAGTCCGCCTAGGCGGACGGGCAGCGATGCCTGTACCCATGCTGACTCCTCCAAAGAACAGTTCAATATCTTAACGAGCGTTTCCTTTATTATATTATCTAAATTCCGTAAATGGTTGCTATATTTCCAAAACTGCGTACAACGCAGAACGTAGGTGAATTTAGGAACGAATAGGCAGAACCGTATTATAAACAAAGCCATATGAGCGTTTATTTGAAAAAGCCGGGCTGAAGATTGTTGAAATTTGTCAATTTGTTCCTCTACATACAGTGGTATTGATGCGTCCAAAACTGGTGCCCCTAAAAGCCGCAGTGAATTTTCGTCTTCGATTTTGATGTTAGGTGCCAGTTCATTGAATTTTATAATTATATCTTCTTTTAAAGAGTGTGAGACAGACGGGTGAATAAAAAGTTCACATTTTGAAAAATTTAGCTCCAATCCAATGGCAGCAAAAGCAGAAATCAAGGTCTTCAAATCCTCGAGCACTTCAGACGACTGACCTCCCATAGTACCGTCGTCTAAATACCACACGTTAAACCTTGACTTAAGTTCCGCTACCACTGGATGAATAGCAAGACTGAAGATGGCTGGGCCGAGAGGATCCCCCTGTTGGCAACCGGAAGACGAATTCAAGTAATGGTCCCTGTATATTAGTTTTGAAGGTTCGCTGTAGCATTGCCACGCATAAGGGTAAATCGAGGGAACCTGCTCTTTAACTTCTTTTAGTAGTGCACCCCTGTCCACTGTATTAAAAGCATTTTTAATGTCTACTTTAAGTAGGACTTGGGCGTAGTCTGAATTTAAAAAAGTTCGAGCAGCGTGTACAGATGCTTCGCATCCGCCTTTTGAACCAAACCCTACCTGTTTCGGTTGAAAACGTCCGCTTAAACTGGCCAAAATATTACGGCAGCAAAGCTTTGAAACCAAACGGCGCAAGGTATTTCCTATGGCGATCGGCCTGATTCCACCGTCCTTTTTTTTTAGTGCGCATAAATTTGCACCGTAAAGAACCTCTGTTATTTCCCTAGGAACTTTACCAGACAGCATCAGGTTGACTAAAGATGACAAACTTGCCAATAGAGCTCTGCCGGTATCGCCCGTGGTCACAGAAACAAGGTCTTTTAAATGTTGTGGTGACAATCCATCTAAACCACTAGCAGAACCAGTTTTGAATGAATTTAAAACTGCGAGCACATCGTCCGCGGTGACTGAAGGAGGAGAAACTGGGTCAGATGGAGGGTCTGGCAGTTGAAGTGATGGTAGAGGAGAAGGATGTTTCGATTCTAGAACCGCCAAGGTTTCAGGGCAGTCTGGGGCCAAACTATCCTGTGAAAAAATTAACTGTGCAGCTCCCTTTAAATCCCCGTCGTTAACTTTGCTTTCAATCTTCTTTATGACGTTAAAAGGTTTTTGCTGTCTAGGCCCGGGTTTGTATAGTACGCTATTTGGTGCGAAATCGTCACAGTTGTTTTTTATTCGTTGTGTTAGAGACAAGGGGCTTTCGACATCTTTGCGGACATGTAAAACGCAAAAGGAAAAAGTCAGTAAGAGTTTCCAACTAGCCACGTTATTTAAGGACACTACCTTGTCTATTGTTTTTTTAAGAGCCCCTGCTACGGTGAATCTGGCACCCCTTGGAATTCTCTTCACTAAAGGAAGGTTGGTCTTATAAATTCCAAGAGACTTCCACAATGGCTGATCAATTTGGGTAGCTGGCGCAGATGCCGAGGCAGTAATGAAACTGGGTGTGGCCGCCGCCGCTTGAACTGTTGCATCGGAGGAAGTTGATTTGTGGATCCTGGTTGTATGTATTTTGAGACCCCTCTTACCCCTGAAGTAACCTGGAGGAATACATAAGTCACACTTCAAATAATTATTATTGTCAAAGCCCGTTAAATGTATCGTATCCTCCACTATTTGCACCGAGTCTGGGGGAGCTGGAGCAGGAAGCGACAGTGACATAATTAATACACGCTATTAACCTATTTGTACAACTGCAACAAAATAAAATTATATCTACAAATAACTACCTAAATGTACATTACTAATATAAATATTAAAAATTTACAACACAATTTAAACATTTCGAATGTAAATAATTTACAAAAGTCTATACACGTCTACCGAACTTTTCTAAGTATTAGCACAGAATAATAAGTATTAGCGAGCACAGGATCTATTGGAACAAAGTTTTGTTTGTGAAATTATCACTTATCAGGAGGATTTTAGCGCCCTCTCGTGTGGAGTTGCGTTGCTACAGAACTTGAAGTTGGTGCTAAAACCTATGCGTGGTTTTATGTTTTTTTTTTTCAAGTCTATTTTAGTCTCAATACCAAATTTTAAAACACTTCCCGTGTTGGGTATACAATTTTTCGAAACTTGCAAAATTTTTCTGCCTGCGCTTGAAAATTTTGGCAAGTTTCTAAAAAAAAAGGAAAAACTATTTTTGTCTACTAATCTCGTTATAAGACCATTGTTAGTAATCGACTATGGACTAAATATGTTGTCTGATAATAAAATATAATAATAATAATAAAATGTTTTTAACTTTCAATTAAATTTCCAGTATGCTACCTCTCCATGAGTATGGGCATAATATTCGCCTGGCCATCCTGCACACTCACACTGTTCAGCTCAAACCACACCACGCTACACCGTCCTATGTCTGAGACAGAGTTGGCTCTGTTCGGCAGTCTGTCTTCTATTGGAGCTTTGGTCAGTACCCCGGTCGCTGCGTACTTCTTGGATTTGGTGGGGAGAAAATACTGCGCAGTTTTCGCTTCTTTGTGTTATGTGGTAAGTGTGTTTTAGGTTAATATGTCTGTCAGCGGTAATACGCCGCTTTTTTCCTCTTTCCCTATCATAACCGATCTTCGGACTAAGCGCTTCCAGTCATCATTTATAATGCGTACTGCTGAAGAGTGGAACTCACTACGTCTGTGTTTCCAAACGCATACAACCCTGATCTCTTCAGAGTAAAAGTGAACAGGCTTCTTCTGGGTGAGCTCGCTCCATCTTAGACTCTGTCTCTGTCCTATGACCTAGACTAGAGTCAAGAGCAAACCCATCATAAATAATAATAAAAAACTCCTCTTCTACAGAGCACCCAAACGTCACATGCTTTCACCCCTACGAGTTCTTTAGTCTGTGCCCTCTTCCCTCAAGTTTCTCTAACTACATCTTCCAAGTCCCACCATTTAACCCCAAAACTACCCTCTAACTGGCCCTTCCAATCCGCCTCCTTGCACTACTACCAGTTTATTAATGGTGCGACCATGGCAGTTATTAAGATATTCGAATGATGAATTGCATAGGTACACATAAAGGCCGTGACTTTGATCGTATTTGTATCGTTTAAACTTTTATCCTCAATTTTACCAGATTCTACAATATTTTCAGATCGCATGGGGTCTGATAGCCTGCTCCACACAAGTTGAAGTAGTCCTCGTCGCTGTGTTCATAGCTGGTTTAGGAGCGTCCGCCATGCTGATTGTGAGGGTGTACGTCAGTGAGATCTGTCAGGAAAGCGTCAGAGGAGCTATGACTACAGGTAAGTACTTCATCATCATCAGTCTGTTCTCACTTCACTCTTCTTGTGAATTTGTTTCCAATCTGGTTACGAGATTGCAGACTGAACCTCCTGATTGTCCGTAAGAAATATGGTTCCGTGCTTCGTGTTTCCGTGCAGGGTACGTTAAGCCGTCGGTCCCGGCTGTTGTCTATGATTACTTAGACGGTGGTCATTACTAAACCATGTCAGAGGCCCATGAGTAGTAGTGGGTGGTTGAAAAACTGACATTAGTAATCATCGGGTCATTAGTCGACTCATTGTCTCATACGAAAAAGAAAGAAAGATCATCAGTCTATATTCTTCCCCAATAACACGCCTTCAAGCATGATTATCTATAACCTTTTCACATTCGTTTTTTTGAAATAATTTTCTTCTTCTTTGTGTGGGACACCGAATCAATGAATGACCCGATCCTCATGTGACGGTCGCTTTACCTACCTCGATAAGAGAACGAGCATCTCCAAGTACGCATACAAACTTAGATATCGTAACGTGACCTAATAATTTTAGACGACATCTATGGTTCTCTTTTAGTTTTCTTTACTTGAATCAGTAAAGTCCTCATCTCAAACACTTACCTATTCCACTCTTCCAGGTTCCATGGTATTCTACTCTTTAGGACTTCTACTCTCTTATGCCCTAGGAGGGAGTCTAGAATACCATTTCATGGTATATGCCTGCTTGGCTACGTCAGTAGTGGGGGTGGCAATGCTGGGACTGATGAGGGAGAGTCCCACTTATCTGATGAAGAAAGGATTTGAAAAGGTCAGTTTTTTATCTCTTATTTTTAAAACTTGCAAAATTTTCAAGCGCGGGCAGCATTGGAACCTGCGTCTTTCGCCATTACTAGTGGCGACGCCTCTTCCATCTGGGCAACCGCAACTCGTTTCTTGCCCGCGAATTTTTCAACTGTATCTTAAAGCCAGTAAAGCGTGGCACGGCTCCATCTATCATCAAATCCGATTTAACAGCTTGTTAATTGATACCAAAGCTTCTTTTTCTCTTCGTGCGGGACACCGAGTCCTCCAACGACCAGATGAACCCTGGTGTCAGAGTTTTTCATAGGCCTCTGACATTATTGTGTAATGACATGGAATAATCTTTCTTTTCGGACAATCAGGTGGTTCAGCCTGGAAATATCCTATTTAAACTGGGACTAAATCCACTAAGTGATAAATATCAATTATGTTAGTGCCCCACCAAGAATCGAACCCGGAACTTTTGCATCACAGACAGTCGCACTTCCATTGCGCTACATCGGTCGTGATACTAAACCTAATGATGTGGCATATCAGTTACAGGGACCAGTATCATTTGCCTTTAATTATGGATAAAATGATGACGATGATTAAATAATCATCTAACATAAATCTAACAAAGAGCAGTAGCTAGTAGAATACAATCTACAGCTACACTCGTTTCAATCAAATAATGAAAGCGAATGTGATTCAAGGACAAACATAAATAAACTAATGTTTGTCTGGAGAAAACCCATCTATTTATATCCAACGTTTACTTATAAATTAGGTAGACAGGTAAATATTTTGTTTTACTATCAGCAGAACAAATCACAATCCCTTTGTTAAATGTGATAGTAGCTAATATTTAAATAAAACGCCCTACACGTGCTAGACAACCATATATACTTGATACCTACTGATCCACTGCTAAAAATGCTACGTGCTGTAAAATTTGGTGCTTCAGTTAAGTAGCCCTGCAACCCTTAAAAAAACGGGGTGTAAGGGTCAGCCCTCCGAATTCTGATAGGGTGCATGTAGACGTTGAAACGGAACATACACGGTTATTTTTTATTCACCCCGGAAATTTTACAGGGTGATTCTACTCATGATTCTGAACAGCTGCTCCATAGAAAAATTCATGCCTACTCGAACATAATGTATGGAATAGCTGGATATTTTTTTCGCGATTTCGCAGGTGACCCCATGATAAAAGTTGTTCAGAATCATGAGTAGAATCGCCCCGTAAAATTTCCGGGGTGAATAAAAAATAACCCTGTATAACAGGAAACGACAAAAATATTATCTCCCATCCAAAATCAAGATCAGCTGAATGTAATTACTATGGAAAGTAATATTTATTTTGGCGTTTTATGAAATATTTGTTTATGGGAAGTTGTTCAGTTTCATCGTCTGAATGCACTCTTTAAGTATTCGGAGGGCTGTCCCTTACACCCTATAACCTCTTGTGAATTTTATAGATGAGATTAACAAAATCATCAAGGTATAGCCGTCAAGTGTTATATGAGGCTAAGCCACATTCCGCCGTGTGATGCCGGCTTAGCATAGCATCACCCCAATACGGGTAGTAGTAGTAGGTGTTGTACAAAGCGACTGAAGAATTAATTCATTCAGGGAATGGGCAGCAGCGTTCCCTGTGAAAGCAATATCTTGCACTGCGCTCGCAATCTGCTTGCCAAGCGTGGTGGTCATTACCCCCCAGTAGAGGGAGGCCCATGTCCAACAGTGGATTGTTGTGGCTGTTAATGTCAATACATCAAGATATAGCAATCAAGTGACAACTTGTCAAGTCATGAGTTGACAAGATCATCAAGATAAATCGAATGTTTCATTTGGAAAACTACGACTTGTTGTGCTAACCGTGGTGTTAACAGAAGCCACGTTTCCCTGCTTTCCGCGTTGCTTCTCACAAGGAAACTGGACTTTTTTTTTATCTACTACTAGCGGCCCGCCCAGCGGTTTCACCCTCTGCTAACCCATTTCCCACGGGAAACAGACCTTCCCCCGACATAAATCATACATAAAAACCTTCCTCTTGATACACTCTATCTTAAAAAAAAGCCGTCAAGATCCGTTCGGTGGTAATGAAGATTTAAGCATACATACATACAGTATAGCAGTACTTTATAATGAAACAATTTAAAACGGATTTAAGTTGTTTTTATTTTGGATTTTACAATTCCTACGTTTCGAGCTCTTTACAGAGCCCGTGGTCACGGATGACTAAGGTGTTAGACGTCATTATTAAGAATATAAATTATTTTTGTTCTATCGCCATCTATTTCTTAATTGCCTAGCGTAACGTCCCGGTTCCACGCAAAATGCTGAAACGGTATATTGTGTAGTAGGTCTTACAGTACCTATGTTGGATCTGGTTCTTCCTCTATACAATCAGCGGAGTCCAAGTTGAGGAGATTCCCTATCCAGTATCTCTGTTGAAATTTTGATACTATATTCAATAATATATACGGAACAAAAATATTTACTAATTTTTACTAATGATCCTCAATACAAACATTACTAACCTAAGCTCTTCTATTAAGTTTTGATATTCGCGCCGTCGGGCAATGAACATCTAATTTGCCCTCTCTGTCTCGTTGGCGTCGACTCACTATCACAAGGTTCTAGCAGAATAACCAGCTTCACAGCATGCTGTGACAACATGAGTGAGTTGAGTTAGGACCTTTTCACTGTCACATGCAATGCTTGGCACGACAAGTCATCCCCACAATTTTTCATCATCGTCACATAACTGTTTTTATCTACACTCGTCTCATAATGTTCGAATTATGAATTCGAAAACAGATGCATAATGACCTACTTTATGCATTCTGCCTATAAAAACTAGGGTTTACTATAAATTACAGAAGCGTAATGACATAATGAGAAAACTCTTAATACGATAAAGTTGAGAAATGAAACGAAGTTTTTTTTTTGCCAATACTCTTATTGCCAACTTCCGCCTGTTTCCAAACGTTTGGAAACACAGAGTTCCGCACCTGTCAGTTGTTGTTGTATGGTAATGTTGCGTTTGTTTTATTAGGTTGTTGGTGAGATGTTGTTTAGTTGTTGTACCGATGTTGTCCAGATGTTGTTCAGTTGTTGTTCAGATGTTGTTCAGTTGTTGTTCAGATGTTGTTCAGTTGTTATTCAGTTGTTGTTCAGATGTTGTTCAGTTGTTGTTCAGATGTTGTTAAGTTGTTTAGGTAAGTCACTCCACATCTAAACAACTGCTAAATTACAGAATTTTCAAAAATTCATATCAAGCCATATTACGTTCTCGTATTGAATTTGTCCTTGTATATTGCAATGGCCGGTGCGTACGTTTAGAAAAGTGTTTCTGAGTTTTTTTTTGAGAGTGTAGATAAAATAGTGTATGCAACTGCTATAATTAGGCATTAGAATGCTCGTGTCAAACTATTATCACACTCGGCTGCGCCTCGTGTGATAAACAGACACTCGCATTCTAATGACCCCAATTATACGACAGTTGCATAAACTACTATTATCTACACTCGTCTCATTATGTTCAAATTATGAACTCGAAAACAGTTGTCAAAAACGAGAATGCAGTATATAGCAGATGCATAGTAGTATCAGAATGCATCCTAAAGTATTGTTATTGCTTAAAATGTGTATTGTCATGCATTATTGCCATGCACATGTTGCCATGAACTCGTAAATGATTTATCTATAATTGGAGCTTTTCTACATTTTCAGGAGGCTGCCGAGTCCGTTGCGTTTTATAGAAGAGTGGATTGCGACTCGAAAGAAGTACTGCAAGAGATGGATGCGTTAAGACGCGCTTTCAACCCTGATTTGGAACAAGGTCTTTCACTTTCGTTTCTTATTTTACCGACACATATATTTGTCGGAGTAATATGGCAGAATTAGGAAAATTCTACGACCTTTCTAAACAAGTCGAGAAATTCAACCAAATTCCTAGGATTCTGGACGAATTTCTAAACTGGTTAAGGAATATGGCAAAACGAAGTTCAAAAATCACGTCACGATATTGCCATACTCCGGCTTTTGTCCGCATTCCTAGGAAATCGGACAAATCCCTTATTTTGCAATTTTACTGCGACAGATATTAAAAAATTTTCATTATTGCCTATTCTAAATTGATTTAGAAAATAGGTAACGTAGTTTGAACGTGACAATTTTTGGAACATACGAAGAGTAAACAGAAAATTTAAAGACTCAACAAGCTCCCTTTCATAGGTGTACTGCAAGCAGTGCAAGGGGAGAGAGAGAGGGGCGCTACTTTAACATATGTTAAAGTTTTCCATGGCGAAGTGTGTTCGAAATTTCTCGTTAAAATGGTGAAGTGCAACCATTTAAAAAAAGCGGGAGTGGCGGCTCACCAATACATTTAGTCGGCAAAACGACCTCAATAATTATCTTTTTTTATAGTTAAACATTTACATTTCGCCCTAAAATATGTGAAGTGAAAGGAGCGGTTATATTATAACAGCTAGACAATTGCAACCATAAACCACACGTTATATCGTGAGCGAAGCGAGCTTGACATTTTCATTAAAATTGGCGAGCTGAAAGCAATATTGAGCGAGTTGCACCACACTACAACACGATTTGCCGCCCGTAATATCTGGCCGCCCTAGGCAAAGGGCCCAAGGTAGCCTAAGGGCAAATCCGCCACAAGAAGCTTTAAGGTTATCTATACTAGTAGTTCCATGTCCACTACTGAACATGATGATGATAATGAATCATAAATCTGATCCAACTTATTATTTTTTCTAACAATAACTTATTTAACAGATGCAATGGACGAAGCAGAGAAGTTGACTGAAGATAAATTAGAAAAGCTACAACCAAAGAAGTGTGTAAAGAAGCTATCATTTTGGAAATTTATTAGTAAGTACATTTAGTGTCTAAGATCGGACGGAAGCTATATTCTCGCCCACTAAGATTACCTATCTTGCTTGCCACTCAAGGTGTGCCTGACAGAAGTTAAAGAGCCAAACTTCAATTAAGTAGAACAAATTCTCAACTACAGGATTAAATATAACAAGAGAAAGGTTTTATCAACTGTAGTTTTTTATTTCGCAGAAAATTCCCGCTCAACTCGCAAAGCAACTATGCTCACAATCATTCTGGTTACTGCTGGAACATTCCAAGGTCTTCTGGTGGTCCAGGTCTACGCGAAACCATTATTCGAAGAAGCTGTACCAAGCATGTCGTCCATAGTATGCAGCGTGCTGCAAGCTCTGGTGACTGTGGTTGCTGGGCTGGTCTCAGGATATCTGTCGGATTTAGCTGGAAGACGGGTGAGGAACTTTGATTTTATGATGTCCTGGTACAATTGGTTTCATCAATTATTATTAAGCATGTCTTCGATAGTATGCAGCGTGCTGCAAGCTCTGGTGACTGTGGTTGCTGGGCTGGTCTCAGGATATCTGTCGGATTTAGCTGGAAGACGGGTGAGGAACTTTGATTTTATGATGTCCTGGTACAATTGGTTTCATCAATTATTATTAAGCATGTCTTCGATAGAATGTAGCGTGCTGCAAGCTCTGGTGACTGTGGTTGCTGGGCTGGTCTCAGGATATCTGTCGGATTTAGCTGGAAGACGGGTGAGGAACTTTGATTTTATGATGTCCTGGTACAATTGGTTTCATCAATTATTATTAAGCATGTCTTCGATAGTATGCAGCGTGCTGCAAGCTCTGGTGACTGTGGTTGCTGGGCTGGTCTCAGGATATCTGTCGGATTTAGCTGGAAGACGGGTGAGGAACTTTGATTTTATGATATCCTGGTACAATTGGTTTCATCAATTATTATTAAGCATGTCTTCGATAGTATTTAGCGTGCTGCAAGCTCTGGCGACTGTGGTTGCTGGGCTGGTCAAAAGATATCTGTCAGATTTAGCTGGAAGGCGGGTAAGGGCCTTTGATTTTATGCTGTCCTGGTACTATTGGTTTCAGTCAATTATAGGCTATAAGGAAAAAGCTGAACCAAGCATGTTGTCGATAGTATGAAGCGTAGGTACTGCAAGCTCTGGTAAATGTGGTTGCTGGGCTGGTGTTAGGGTATTTGTCAGATTTAGCTAGAAGACGGGTGAGGAAGTTTGTTTTATGATTTCCTGGTACAATTTGTTCTTGGTTAAGTTAGCTAACCTTTAGCTAACCCTTCAAATTATAAAATATTGAATGAGAAATGTCTGAAATTATAGTTTTAATGTACTTTTGTGAGGATATAATTCGTTTTGATGCGAATCAATTCCATGGTCATTATGTAATTCTATTGGGCTGCATGCATGACTGCATTAATCAATGCTAATTTAAGACGACACGACATCAGTACATTCTCACTTATGTTTTTATTTAACCAGATAACTTTGTATCAGGCAGACGACGGTTAGGTATGGATATTTGATTGATCTGTGTTTATCAACAGCAACTCCAGTTACCCCATTTGAGGGATGAACTACTTTTCTTTTTTGTTCTGGACCCTATTCAAACTACACCTGGTTGTATGGTGGGGAGCAGGAGCTCACCCAGAGAAGTTTTGTGGTTGTTCAAACAACTAGCTCAATCGCACCCTTGGACTGAATCTACCCGGCACGTGCCGGTAGTTCCCAAAATGGGGAACAAATGAGGGACCTCCGCGCCCCCGCCGGCAGGGGCGTCGGTTGCTTGAGTAGCTTGTGGAGTGTGATCTACTCGCAATAAATATCTGACTCTGAATGTGAATCTGAATGGCTGCAGATGCAGTGGTTACTGTGATTTCATCATCTTCTTCCGAAAGGACGTGTCTCGGATGGTGTTTAAAACGCGAGGTTGGATGTGGGAAATCTGAGGGATGAACTGATTTTTTATAGCCTTACTAACATAAACAGAATTGCTTAATAATGTGTAACGTAAATAATAATAGTAAATAAGTGCTGCTAATAATATCGCTACCTATATTCTAAAAAAAAACAAATGCAAAGAAAGAAAAGAATACCTAGATTTGGAAGTTTTGTTGTGTTCACATTAGAAATCACAATAAACTTCAGCTGGACATTTGCCTTCCCTGTTGGGTTGGGTTTGTACACTCGTCACGCTTGGAAGGCGTATTGACGAGTATATTGCAATCTAACTAAACCATTCTATTTGCTAAGTCTAAAAGGGACGACTAAGTTTTTAAGAAATATACACAGGGTGTAAGGGACAGCCTCCGAATACTAATAGGATGCATTCAAACCATGAAAGTGAACAACTTCCAATTAAAAATTTTAGCTTCCCACAGTAAACAGTCAACTGATTGTGACTTTGTATGGGACAATTTTTTTTGACGTCTCCTTACATATGTTTCTAGAGAAATGTTGTTCAGTTATATGGTCTGAATGCACCCTATCAGTAATTGGAAGGCATTTTCTTACACTCTGTATAAATTCTTTAGCTACATAGTTATACTAATGTACACTTGGTCGTTGATTTAATTTGGCGTTTATTAACCTTATGACCAACGAACCAATAACTTCATTTTCAGCCCCTCATAATCTACTCCTCCATCGCCGCTGGTGCATGCTGCGTAGCACTAGGAACTCAGCTGCACTTCCATTGGGCACCTCACTCGGTCACCGCACTCTTTTTATACTTGTTCACGATCACGTATACATTTGGGGCCGGAACTGTGCCTTATGTGCTGGTTGCTGATGTTTTTCTGCCTGAGGTGAGTTTAAAGTACTTTGTTTGTTTTAATTAAATTAGACAATTAGGTGTGGTCCAAAAACTGAATCAATCCATCCTATAAATAAGAATTTCATAGAACTTCTCGCATTGGGGCAAGGTCCTCAAGAGCTGACAGCTTTGCATTCTTTGAATAGCTAAACTTAACCATTCTCTGGTCAAAATAGCTGCCACGTGATGCATCGCCATGTCGTCTAGATATGTAAATCATTTAGAAAACGTTTATTTGGTGGCACCAGAAGCTTTATGACTTCACAGAAAAAGTTATAAATAAATAAACATTATTAGATATGGAGTAATTTGTCGGAGTAGCGTAGTCGAAATAATTTTTCAAGTTGCAAATACCAATCCTTCATGAACTAGTAGATTTTTTATTCAACTTTTGTTCTTGGGCCCATATTCCAGATCAGAAGCGTGATGTCGATGCTCGTGATCCAGTGGTGCTGGCTGTGCAGCTTCATCATCCTCTTCATCTTCAACCCACTGGTCTCCCTCATAGGACTTGGCCCCATCTTTTACCTGTTTTCTGGAGTCTGTCTGTTTACTGCTGTCTTCTCAGGGTTTTGTTTACCCGAGACTAAAGGGTTGGCTGTTGATGCGGTTCAAGACATACTCGTTGGTCGGAGGAAATGATGTAAAAATATATGAAACGGTAGTGTTAAATGGTTACTTAGTTTTGAAAACCTGCAAAATTTTCAACCTGGCCTGCAATTTAATTTAATTTCCAATTTTGGACCTGCGACTTTTGCATTACTAGTGGCGCAGCTCTAGGAACGAGCTGCGGTAGCCCAGATGAAAGAGCCGACACCAGAAGTGATGCCAAAGTCGCAGGGTCAAATCCTGCCCGCGCTTGAAAATTTTCAAAAATTGTATACCTAACACGGGAAGTGTTTTAAAATTTGGTTTTCGATAACTAATTTATTACAAAAAAGTTAGACTGTGTTAGGTTTGGAAAAATATTTTTAACGCTATTTAAACGTGCGTCTTGCTAATTCGTAATAACGATTGTAATTTCATAGAGATATTTACTTCAATTCAGAATCATATGGTTGACAAAATGCTTGTTTATACATAAATAGTAATTATTAACGCATTATTACTACACAATAGTAATAATGCGTTTCTCTGCGAATAAAATAAATATCTAGAAAAAGATCAATTTAAAATAATGATTTTTGGGAAAACGATGAAAGGGAATCAACGCAGGTAGTACAAAAAGAGTGTTTCTAGTTGAATGCATCCCGATAAAAAGCGTATTGTAGCGTTTACTGTTTTATGGATTTTTTATGAGTCTCAATCTTTATTTTAAAAATGTAATATTTTCAATTCATATTGTTTTTTTTTGTAATTTAGAATTCAAAATTTAAAAAAACTATAATAATTGCTTTTTAGGTATAAAATTCACGTCTTGAAATAGAATTACTTTAGTGCGACAAGAGTTTTATTTTACTTAAATTAATACGTAATAGTGTTTACATATTAGAGTAAGTTACTGTTTGCCTGTTATAATTTATAAATAAAACCATGTATTTTTTATTATTTTTCCGTTTTTAACCCATTTTTAGGACAAGCATGTAATCGTGTTTTGGTTATGAGTTTGCCAACAGAACAATTTGTATTTCAGCCTGAACAGTTTTTTTATATGGGTAGCGCGTAGATATGAGAGATCAGCATATCACATTAAGAAGATTATTTTATAACGTCAAATCAGTCACTAAGTTATTAGCTAACACATATTTAAGATTTGCACGTAAACTAATACTGATAAAAATATATAGTAAACAAAATATATATATCAAAGGAAATTGAACCGTATTACTTGAACAATAAAGAATGTTGTGTGGGACGCGCCTGCGCTGATGCCATTGGCCTATAATGACACACTTGAATGCGCCCATGTGTGAGTGTAGTGATGGGAAAAGAAACCTAGTATGTGGAACTGGTATTTGACCTGTACTTTCACGTGCAAAGTTTTAAATAATACTGACAAATTATACTACGGTGGGCGGGTCTAGGAACTACTTTATAAAATATTTATTAGGAACTATGTAATAAACCATATCTAATTTTTAATTCATCAAACATTCAATAATTTATTTCATACAGACAACATCAAAATACAAAATCAAAATGTCAACTTAAACCTAGAAACTTACTATACCTAACTACAAATAATAAATACCCTCCAACGCGTCCCCGCGAGGCAAAGTACCCAAAATACTGGCAGCATTACCTCTTTGAATTGCTAAACTAATTCTCTGAGCTAGGTAGCTGCCAGATCTGGAATCACCCGATGCCTCACGGAGACGCGCCGCAAGATCGGTGATGAAAGCCCTGGCCTCCAACCCCCACGGGCCCAGGGTCTCCACTGCAAAGGGCAATAAGTAATAAACTAAACTAACCTAGGTATCAGCTTTATATGTACTAAGAAATGGATCAATGTGTTGTCTTGAATAAAAAGATTAATATTATATTATTAATATTTAATAAGTAATTTTGAAGAGTGCTAATTCTCTATAAGAAAATATCCAGGATGTAAGGGACGGTGTACCGAAGCAAGCATGATCAAATCATAAAACTGAACACCTTTTACTATGGCGTCTATATTGGGAAAATAATGTATTTTTGGTGGTCTGTAAATATGTAATAATTTAAAAAAAGGTTTGATTGTCGCTCGTTTTTTTCCGTTTATTATCCAAAAAATAAATTACATTGAGTCTTAATGCTAAACCTCTACTGCAAACCCTTTTGCGGATTTATGTGTGTTTTGAATTTATGGGTTCTAATATTCCATGTTTTACCAAGTTGAAACATTGTTCATTTAATGAAAGGATGGCATCATTGCTGTTCTTAAAATTAAAAGCGACTTTTCAACAATAATGTTCTCGTTTCAGATTTCCTTCTTTAAATAAACAGGTTATAATGTAGTAGTAAGTGTTATTTTTAAAGAATATTCGTTAGATATAACAGTTATTACTCCCATCACTGCTTCCGGCACTATCGCTGGTTTCTCTGTATGCTGATTGGCCTTGCCTTCGCCTTTGCCTCAGTCTGGTTTTGACCATACATTGTGAATGTGTCAAATTATATTATTGTGTATATCAACTTAGATTTCTTTATTACCGGCATATTGAATTAAGTTCTACTTAGTATGTGTTTTGGTTGCAGTATTGCGTGATATATTTGTTTTTAAGGTAAGTTTTACTGATATTTAGGTTTGATTGAACAGTTAATAAATACATATTGTTTTGATGGACCTGTTATTAGAACTGGTTGTTTGAGTGAGTATCTGTGATTATAATAAAATTATGTTGATATGAACTAATAATTATAAACTAACTACCTATTATAAGTACCTCTATTAAGATACTTAGTAAGGATGAATATAATGATTTCTATGTTTTCCATACATTATATAAGTACATAAATCATATATCAAGTGCAAAATTGTATTAGTAAATAATAAAATAAGTTCAAAAAATTACGAGCATTATATTGAGTGATGAGATTTTTTTTTTTCATTTAGAAATCTAATCAAGAATAATAAAATAAAATATTGTTTATTAATTAACTTGGCGTCACCTCATCTAACCGGTACACATGGTTACCGAATTGCTTTTCAGGCGTTATTAAATGAGTAAAAGAGCAAAAAAATACTTTGAAAAATAAAATGAGTTGTTAATTAAATTAATTTTGTCCCTACTAGATAGGTACCAGAAATTTTCCCACTTCACTTCTTTTTTATTGTCTTACGTAATACGCAAACATACGTTTATGCATTGCGGGGTAGGCAGACCGTTAAGGCGGGGATAGCCATTAAATACTGAGAAATATATCAGTTATGTCGAGGATCTAACAGATACAAATTGTTATCAGTTAAACAGTTTGACAAACTTTACTTGCTAAAAAAACGGAATCCTCTATTTGAATCCACTATATATTTGTCTATGTATTGAGGAAATGTAAGTAAGTAATAACACTTTATTGCACAATAAGAAAAAGAAAAACAGAATCTATACATATAATAAAACAGAAACGAAACCAATTCTGTACATGAAATAGATTCAAAAAAGGGTTCTTGCTTCTAATTGTGTTCAAGATACAGATATCAAAACAGAAGCAAAATAATTTTTTGTCTGTTTGTCTGTTTGTCTGTTTGTCTGTCTGTATGTTTGTTATTCTTTCACGTAAAAACTACTGCATAGATTTCTACAAAATTGTATACTGTGGTAGCTTATTACCCGGGTCAACATCTAGGATACTTATTACCTCGAAAAAATCTTTCATTCCCATGGTAAAACACAGAAACTGGTTCCGCAAAGCGAGTACCGATTTTTTTTCCAAAAAAATAATATAGATGTCGCTGTTAGTTTTGTAAAACGCGGTATTGACTACGTATTGACATACGATCTGAACATCTAAACGACCTAACCAAATAAAAAACAAACAAATCACACATTTAATCCTTGCGGGGTAGGTTGAGCGTCAACGGCCGTAAAAATACTATCGCTATTGCCACGTCTGACATATATGAGGGCCGTTTAAACTATTTCAGAAATGTTTCGGACTTTTATATACCTACTTTGACCTTTGGTCATGGTCAAGGTATGTGATGAATGTTAGATGCATTGTGATATTTTCTTGAGTTTGCACAACTATTACTCATCACAATAAAATAATTTTAAACGGATTTAAGTTGTGTTTACTTTGGAAACGTAGGAATTGTAAAATCCAAAATAAACACAACTTAAATCCCTTGAAAATTGTTTTATTGCATTGTGAAGATAAATTGTGATTTGGGTAAAATTAGTTAATATTTTTACCACCACAAGAGGCCGTAGGCCTGAGTTGAAGGTTTTAATAGTTGTAGTTGAAACTCGACATCTCTACGTGTACAACCGAGATAGTGAGTCTTGATAGACGGACGAACGGACAACAAAGTGAGTGAACCTATATTGCAGCCGGCCGTAGACCTAATTACCTATATAGTTTTTATTTTAACTCGATATCTCTACGCATTCCCGAGATAAAGCGTCTTACGAGCCGGATGGACGGACGGACGGACAACAAACTGATCGTATAAGGGTTCCGTTTGTTTGTACGTTTCTTTTTGAGGTACGGAACCTTAAAAAATATAAATACCTTCATTAGTTATAATCAAAAATTTTAGAGTAAAATTTGTTTAAAATTACTTCATAGATGTCGCTGTTAGTTTTGTGAAACCCGCTAATGAAATGTTTTCTCCAAAATTATATAACAAAGCCACTGACAGGCTACGGGTTTTCCAAAAACTAATAATAATGCCGTGTGATGCCTGTCACTATGGCGATACACAATTTTCCGTTCCGAATGACCCTCAAATATATGTCAGACTTGGCGTAAATGTCCGTTTTTTCGGCCGTTTACCCTCTGCCTACCCCGCAAGGGATAATAGGCGTGATATATGTATGTATAAACTTGGGCAACGGATATTCTGATAGATTGTTTCTTTAAAGATAAATCTTTTTTTTGTGAAGCGGCGCCACTATCGAGGTCGTTCACGGTTACACTCGCCTTAAATTTTTTTGACCTCAGCGATACTTGCAGCGATCAGAAGGCAAGGAAGGATTGCACTTGCTGTAGTATCTTCAAGTATCACTGCCACGCTGCTTTCAGGAGAGAAAACGGCGCATACAACTTTCAAAATACCAATCGATTTGGACACAAACGATACTCCAGTATGTGCTGTATCACGTAACAGTGTCAAGGCAAAGGTTTTCTGATATTGTTGTCTGGTAGTTATGTGACCACTAATGCCGGCTTAGAATAGCATCACCCCATTTCTTACCCGTGGGAGTCGTAGGAGGCAACTAAGGGATTCGAGGGTGTGTATTTCAACTTTAGGCGATGGGCTGACAACCTGTCACTATGGCGATACACAATTTTCCGAATGACCCTCAAATATTTGTCAGACGTGGCGTAAATGTCCGTTTTTGAGGCCATTTACGCTCTGCCTACCCCGCAAGGGATTAAAGGCGTGATATATGTATGTATGTAGTTATGTGACGAGTGTACGATGGCCAACAAAAAAACGGTAGAAGCTATGGATAGGACTTTGAAAGACATACGCAGAGATAATAGGGCCATGGGCCATATCACTGTTCTTTTTTCCAGTGACTTTCGCCAAACACTTCCAGTTGTTACACAAGCTTTATTAAAACTCGGCAGAGGTACTTTACCAGAGGATAACGGTCAATTGAAATTGAAATTGAAATTGAAATTCTTTATTCAATGTAGGATAGTATTATCATATCACTTATTGACGTCATGAACCGTCATTGTAAAAAAAAGAAATTTGTATCACACAATTTTCTTTTTTTTATAACAATTTTGTAATGTCCTAATAGAAAACCGGCTCAAGTAAGTCTGCCTGAAACGCTTTGCCAAATAGTTTCTGGTCTAGAGGGAATCATTTCTTCTATGTATAACGAGCCTTCCTTCCTTCAAAAGAAAGATTCCTGGCTACGTGGAAGAGCTATTTTTGCACCCAAAAATGATCAGACTGCTTCAATAAACCATACCATTATGTCACAAATCACTGGGGATATGGTGGTATACACGTCAATTACCACTGTTATGAATCAAGACGAATCCACTAACTATCTAATAGAATTCCTAAACTTCTTAAGTGCGAATGGTCTTCATGCACACCAAATATTACTTAAAGTTGGTGTTCCTATCATGCTTATTCGCAACCTCACTCCGCTTAAGCTGTGCAATGGAACCAGACTGAAGATCTTAAGTTTAAAGATGAATGTATTTGAGGCGGATATTTTCATTCCATCCTGTTTTTCACACGGGCAGCTATATGTCGCTTGCTCTCGAGTCAGTTCTCCTGAAAATTTGTACGTTTTAGCTCCTGATGGTAAAACTACCAATGTAGTTTATAATGATATTTTGTAGCTGATGATGTCCATAGTATCTAAACCAAGTAACCGAAAAACAAGTTAACCAGTACCTATTCATTACACATCTTAAAGAGAAAAAACTTTATACAAACATGATATTAATATTAAACAATATGCATACATCAACTTCACTAACTCACAAGTCAATACATCATGCGTACGAAGTCGCGGGCAACAGCTAGTATAGGATATATTAAAATAAAAATTCGCAAGCGGCCTTATGAGCGATCTCTTACGGACATGAAAATTACACAAATGATGTCTACAATTTTCCAGTTACTACATACTACATTTTTTAATGCTATAATTACGATACCGACATTTTCTACTAAAAATGGCTGAATAAGAAATTTTAACGGTATTTTTCTTAATTCAATGTCGAAAAAGAAAGTAAAATCTCACCAAAATTTGTGCCCAAAATGATTGGCCGTGACTCTCTGGCGCAGCGGGAATGAAAAAGACCCAACTTTTCAGAAGAACTGAAGACAAATATTTGAAGGTCATTCAGAAAATTGTATATCACTATAGTGACAGGTTGTCATCCGGCCGCCTAAAATTGTAATACACATGTAACCCTCAAGTCCCTTAGTCACCTCTTACGACACCCACGGAAATCAAATGGGGTTATGCTAATCTAAGCCGGCATCGCACGAATCGTCTAATGGTGTGCCTTATTTCAGCAAGATATTATAACATTTAAACAAACATTGTGTTCCATTCCCGAAAGTAAAGGACTCTTAAAATCTGCAAAGTAATACATACATACATCAGCCTATAGCTGTCCACTGCTGGACTGCTGCCTCCCCCAGGGTACGCCATAGGGCACGATCTCCCGTTTTCGCCATCCAGTCGCTACCAGCCGCCTTCTTTAAGTCATCGGTCCAAGTAATATATAAGGTCAAAGGTCATCCTCATCAATAACCGCATAAAATAATAATTACTTACGTGCTTATTATGAAGAAAAAACAATCAATAATTAATACTACCGCATAACATTGATAAAGCAAGATTATCGTGTCACTTTATCAGCCAACGGCTTTAGGAATAGGCATGCCTGTCCTTGGGGGGGGAGCGAAACTTAGGGGGGTACAAAGGTTACATCGGTAAGGCCCTGATTCACCTGAAAAGTTTGTCGTTTTCATACGTGCTGCGCCAGAGAGAAAAAGACAATCATTATTCGCCCAAATTTTTGCGAGATTTTTCGGTTTTTCCGACATAGAAACTAGAGAAATACTGATACAGAAAATTTACTTATTCGTACTAGAAACGGTATGTATCTAAAATAAAGCATATATTTTTTGCTGTATACTGTAGACATAATATTGAAAAAATGTTTCAAATAGAGATTACTTTGTTTTTTTTTTCTATCGAGTAAAATTTGACTAATTGTGTAACTGATAAGTATATGTTATCTGTTAGATCCTCGACAATAACATATATTATTTTCAGAATATTATGGCTGTAATTGTCTTAATAAAATTGGTTTAAAATCTTGCTCGCGTTAATATTAGTCTAAGGTTTGGAAAAACTATTGAATCAGTAGAGAAAAACTATAGTTTATAACATTGATTTTCAAGTACCATTTTTGGTTGAATATAATTGCATTTTTCTGATGTGTTCATCAAGAAAAATAACCTAATATCTGTCATTAATTGGACATGTTCTCTAAAACGGCTCCAATCTACACTAATATTATAAAGAGGAAAGATTTGATTGTTTGTTTGTTTGTTTGTTTGTTTGTTTGTTTGTTTGTTTGCATCGAATAGGCTCCGAAACTACTGGCCCGATTTTAAAAATTCTTTCACCATTAGAATCCTACATTATTCCTGATGAACATAGGCTATATTTTATACGAGAAAAAAATAGGGATCCGCGTGAAAATTTCGATAATGTAACCCAAGGTGTGAAAAATTTACCAAAAAAATATCTTATATCGCGTACGTTGTGGAAATTATTGACAATAGAGCAAAGTGATGTACTACAGTTAAATAGAGGACATCAATATCTATAATAATGTCCGCGATACCATATGTCTAACTATTACAGTTATGCCACAATAACTACTTTTTCATTTAAAAATGTACCAACTACGCCACATAATTCGTACCAGTGTAATGATTACATTTAATCATTACTGTATTAAAGGATGTCAGGGATAGCCCTCAGAATACTAATAGGGTACATGCAGACCATGAAACTGAACAACTTTCCCCTAGGAACATATTTCAGGAAACGTAAAAAAACTGACTTCCCATAGTGAATGCAGTCAGCTGATTGTAATTTTGTATGGAAGGTAATTTTTTTGGCGTTTCCTGACATATGTTTCTAGGGGAAAGTTGTCCAGTTTTATGTTTCATGCACCCTATCAGTATTCGAAGGGCTGTCCCTTACTCGGTATAAAAAGACGACAAAAATAAATAAATAATGCATTACAAAAATCTACACTAAAATAATACATATACATACACATATCACGCCTATTATCCCTTGCGGGGTAGCCAGAGCGTACGCGCCGGAAAAACAGAAATTTACGCCACGTCTGACATATGTTTGAGGGTCATTCGGAAAATTGTGTATCGCCATAGTGACAGGTTGTCAGCCCATCGCCTAAAATTGCAATACACACCCTCAAGTCCCTTAGTCGCCTCCTACGACTCCCACGGGAAAGAAATTGGGTGATGCTATTCTAAGCCGGCATCACACTAAAATAATAATTATATACATACATACACATACACATATCTCGCCTATAATCCCTTGCGGGGTAGGCAGAGCGTAAACGGCCGCATAGAACGGACATTTACGCCACGTCTGACAAACATTTGAGGGTCATCCGGAAAATTGTGTATCACCATAGTGACAGGTTGTCAGCCCATCGCCTTTAATTGCAATACACACCCTCGAGTCCCTTAGACGCTTCTTACGACTCCCACGGGCAAGAAATGGGGTGATGCTATTCAAGCCGGCATCACACGGCACATAATTATATAATGTACACTAATATTAAAAACAGGATTTTATTTATTGTTTGTTTGAATTGAATAGGCTCCGAAACTACTGGACCGATTTAAAAAATTCTTTTACCGTTAATTGAAATTGAAATTCTTTATTCAATGTAGGATAGTATTATCACTTATTGACGTCATGAACCGTCATTCTAAAAAAAGAAATTTGTATCACACAATTTTTTTTTTTAACCCCTCAACCATCTGAAAACGATATTTGTTTCAAATTGAAGTCAAGATTTTTAGAATCCTACATTATCCCTGATGAACATAGGCTATATTAAACTGTCTTATTCCCGGGGGGAAATGTTTAGCAGCGGGTGAAACCGCTAGGCGGGCTGCTAGTTGTTTAATATTTTGTGATGAGAATTTATTTTCATTTGCTTCGCTTAACCCTACTTAACGCCTTTAACTAGTAATTCTTTTGAAATACCTACCGGGTAAGCCATTTTTCCGCATCATTCTATAATCATAATAACCTTTGGACTGGGCACACTCAAATTTCAAGATTTTTATCTTAAATCGAAGCTTTATTTCGAAATTGCCAATGTATTGAATAAATAAAAAAATAAATCATGACCTGTGTTGTCAAATGGTAAATAAATTCAAATCATGCGTTAAATTGGGGACATACTGTATTTTGCATTTTATACTAAACTTGATAGGAAAAATCACTTTTTAAGTACTTACCTACTTGTTTGCTAAACGTTATCTTGGATATTACAACACATTTGCTATCGACTTTACAAAATGTTGAAGCGTGTTCATTATAACATTATCTCCTTCATTTTAATTATCGATATTTAATCGATATGTACTTCCAACCAAGGCATAGACATTGTGATTTCTATGCTTTTAATCTATTGTCTACGTAAAATGGGAAAATCAGGATTTCGAACAAATTCCTGCGCATTTTGAAAAATCGTGACTTCATTCTATTATCAACCTTCCTAGGGTTTTAGCCGAAACCCTAGTTTCTTTGACAATACATTTTTCAAATTAAGTGTCGTCATGACAATTTTTGTGTTTACATGAAGAAAAGAATGAGTCACAAAGCAAATGAATGTTTTTTTTTTTACAATAATTGAATAAAACATTGGTTCAAGTTTGTTTGCAAACGAAAAAAAACTGTAGTTATTCAAGATTTTCAGAAATATGGCTTTAGAAATCGAACCATCTGAAAAATACCATTTAAGGGCAGCTTAGTGCTGAAAAGTAGGCATTTACGGCCTTCCCCCCGTCGCGTAGAAAAGATCGCGCGAGCTAGTCTGCGGTGAACTCACTTGACCCTGCGGTACGGACCGGGCGGCAAGCGCAGCTTCCACAGCGAGCGCGCGCGTTACAGTATACAAAACTATGGCAGTAGGTCAATAACTCCCCAAGATATAGATATAATTTTATTGTTTACGTAATTTACTTATGGAAAAATATGTAAGTACAATTGTAGGATTGATAAAATTAAACAGTGAAGATGTGTTTTTATATTATAAATTTTTAGTTATTGAATTATATAAGTATTTATTAATAACAGTAATATTATTTAAATATGATGTTAGTATTATGTAACTATTATTATACTTGAGCGTCTCCAGAATCTGTGCATACGGTTTGTTTTCGGACTCCGTAAGTACGATCACGTTTCCCAGTTTCGCAAACAGCTCAAGTGGCTCCCGATCCGATTCCGCAGGAATACTCGCATTCTTTGTTCGCTATACGACATTTTATATAACCCGTGCGCCCCTATCTATTTGCGTGAGCGCTTTAAATTCTCTCGTCCACTGGACAAGCCTTGTCGTTCTAATGTTAGAACGGTTCGTGCCATTCCTCACCATCATACTGATTTTTATTCATATTCCTTTACTGTTCATGCGGTTAGGTTATGGAATTCACTACCACACACTGTTCGAGACAGCCCTTCCATCGCTGTCTTTAAGAAGAGAGTAAGAGAGCACTATCTTTCACTATCCGAGTAAATTAGGTATATTATAGCTATGTATGTATTATAGTTAATCATATGTTTAGTTCAGTTTAGGTAGTACTCATATAATATATGTATGAAATATATTATGTATGTTTATTTATGAAAGTATTTATATATTTTTATTGGCATTTATTTATTTAAATAAGTTATTGTGCACGCCCAATCCGCCTGTCTTGTAGAAGTCTCACTTTCTGTAGGTCAGCTGGAAGAAATTTCTTAGTAGAAATAAGTTGTCCTGTTGTGTCGTCATTCTTTGTATATTGTCTCTTGTAATGTTTCTTGTGTGCAATAAATGGTTAATAATAATAATGTGCAGTTGAATAACTCATTATGATGAGCTTTGTCCTGTAATTCATTTAAAATATGTTTGATGTCAACAAGTCGGCGGCGTCCCGTAACAGTTTGAAATTCGTCTTCCTTGGTTTCCGCTTCTACTAGCTGGGGATATACTCTCAATTTCATCACCGTCGGTACATCTGAAATTTTTCATTAGTTACTAATAATCATCGAAAAAATGAAAATCGAAGGACAATGACAAATAATCCTTACTATCCGTACTAATTTTATATATAAAGTGTGTGAAGAGTGTGTGCAAAAATGCTATCCAGTCTTAAAGCAGCCTCGAGACGTGACAGACTCGGGATGAACTTGGACAAGACAAAAGTCAAATTCACTGAACAAATCATCCCCAAGCCAGTCTCCGTCGAAGGTGTAGCCTTTAAAGTTGTTGAAGTATGTGTACTTTGGGCAAACGTTGCAGTTGGGTAGAGACAACTTTGAGGTTGAAAGCACCAAAAGAGTGCAGCTTGGCTGGGCGGCATTTGGGAAGCTGCGTAATATCCTAGAATCGTCTTTGCCACAATGCCTCAAGACCATGGTGTTCGATCAATGTGTCCTACCAGTCATCACCTACCTTATCCGCAAAAAAGACCAGTGACGGACATTTTCTGGAAGTGTAGCAAGTTGAAGTGGGAGTGGGCTTGTCACATTTGTCGTAGAACCGACGGACGGTGGAGTAAGCGGGTTCATGAGTGGAGGCCACGCCTTGGCAAGCGTAACGTTGGACGCCCTCCGGCCAGAATCCAGATGGACCGATGACTTAAAAAAAGGCGGCTGGTAACGACTGAATGGCGAAAACGGGAGATCGTGCCTTATGGCGTACCGAGGGGGATGTTTACGTCCAGCAGTGGACTGTAATAGGCCGATGAATGAATTTTCGTAACTTACTTATGAGATTTAGAAGTTGATTGAAGTGGAAATGTATGGGAGTCCATAACTTGCAATGAGGGTTGATCATCACATATGCTTGAAGCTCTGAAACATGTTTGAAACATTAATATTCACACAGTGCAGTATTTAAATAACATTAAGAATCGTCATTTCCACTTTTAGTTCTAAAACTTATCTGAATCTGCCTTTTCTGCTTGGAATATGGGTAATAGCTACATGGTGAGGCTGCTGTATAGAACTACAGTAAAAATGTATGTATAAGTAAGTGGAAATCTATATATAAATATGAAAAATATCATCAATGCTTTCAAAGTCTTATTAAGAAACAACCGTTTATTAGCTGAACAATAAAACATTTAATTTTCGTAACTTACTCATTAGACTGGAGAGTTGATTGGCGTGGAGATGTCTTCTTCTTCGTCAATACACTCTTAACAGAGCGGACGTGGTCGTCAATCCGGTTTGGTGGCACGCTTTACAATCCGTCGCCATTCCTCACGGATGGCTGCTTTTCTGGTGCACTCAGTCACGGAACCTTCTTGTGTAGCGGCTTTAATTTGGTCCGTCTGATCTTCCTCGAGAGCGCGCACCCTCGACCTTCCCCTGGACCACGAGCCGCTCGATAGATATGTCCCCGCGTCGGGCGACGTGTCCAAAGAATGTAAGGATGCGAGCTTGCACGATGTAGGAGAGGCGTTGCTTGATGCCAAGTTTCTTGAGAATGGAGTCATTGGTGGGGAATGCTGTCGATGATATTCTAAGCATTCCTCTCCAGCACCACATTTCCAGTGCGTCTATCCTCTTCTTTTCAATTTCCCGCAAAGTCCTTGAAGTCCTGGAACGTTTTTATCAAAAAGTACACTAATCTTGAACAGGCTTACCTTTTCTGTTTCACTAAATTATACTTACTTTTCAGTACCTAGTAATTTGTTTGCATGTTAATACTTTTGTCTCTTGGTATTGAAGCACTGCAAGGATTAGAAGGCTAAGGTTATCGGTACAATATTTACGGTCTAATTAAATATACTATTACATTACAAACAAATTCAGTGGTTGCACTACTGATTTTGTTTTACTGTGTATGTACTTGATAATTACTTATAGCATGGCTCACTAATAAATAATAAAATTACATTATGTAAAATCGTACATTGTCTTCGTATGATTTGAACTGTGGTTGCACCACTGGTTTCATTTCTACTGTGTATGTATTATGATGTTTACTTTTAACATGGCAACAGTTTATGCACTACTTAATAAATAAAATGACACTAGATCAAATTATAGGTACAATGTTAGATACTGTGGTTGCAATAATATTTAATTTTACTGTCTGTTGTTGATCAACCTAAAACTGCTTCTGGTTTAGTTACCCAGATCAGCTATACAATTCTTTGTCTACTTACCTATTCACTAAAATCGATACCTATACTTCATAGTAGGTAGTCACTTTGGTAGGTCAAAAATTGGTTAGAATTATGTTCAGATACTAAGGATATTGTTTGCCTGTCTTTCCGCTTTTGACAATTAGGTACCCTCTTGTATTTATTTTTATTTCCCATTTTTACTTATTTACAGACTATGTACACGTTTATTTACAATAAATTAACGAAATATTTACACATTCACAAAATATTTACAGTCAAAAAATATACAACACTTATTTAAAACTTAGTAGCAAAGTCGAGCTTATCTCTTAAGAAGAGATCTCTTCCAGCCAACCCATTTGATGACAGAAAATTCATATCTTATTAATATTACGCGACAAGATGAAAAAAGCAGGTTGCGGAACGCCGCGGTCGAAAAAATGGCATAGGTTCTGCTCCGATGATGCCCGGCGGGCGTCTGAAGCGCAGCGCGCGCGTCGTTTGGTTATATAATGGGAATAATGAGGTTTCAAAAAATCCCAAAAAACAATTTAAAAAATCTATCCATTATTTTATTTACATCTTGTAATTTCCTACATTTTGGCATATTTTAATTTTTTTTAGTGTAAATAATCTTTGAGTAATACTTGAAAAATTGTCATAACATACGTATCTTTGCATTTTTTTATGATCGAGGAAAGTTATAGAAATCGTGTTTTTGTCCATTAAATAATCAAGAACTGTTCATAAACAACAACATATATTTTTTCTGGTTCAAATAAAATAATATATGATGCTTAAAAACTCAACCAAAAATAGGTCGATTCGACATTTTTCACACTAAGCCGCCCTTAATTTACAATTAACTTACGGCCGATGTGGCGCAGTGGTAGTGCGACTGCCTGCGACGCAATGGTTCCGGGTTCGATTCTCAGCGGGACACTCTCAAAGTTGATACTTATCACTTTGTGAATTTCTTCCCTGTCTGGTCAGGACATTGCAGGATGAACCAACTATTATAGGCCTATTTCCATTTTACCTGTATTATCCAAAATTTTCGAAAAACTAATAAAGGTACGACTGATGAGACATCTTGATAAATATTATATATTAAGTGATAGACAGTTTGGATATAGACTAGGTTTAGGGACTTCTGAAGCAATTGACTCGTTATTGGATGATATAGTAGTTAAAATTAATGTAAAGCTTAAGGTGGCTGGACTGTTTTTAGATTTGAGTAGTGCCTTTGATGTGGTCGATCATGCCATACTGGTAGCAAAACTGGAGCACTACGGGGTACGAGACAAAGCTTTGGATCTTTTTAATTCTTACCTACAGAACCGTTATCAATACGTTGAAATAAAGACTGTTGATGGTAATGAAGAAAAAGAAGTCTGTTCTAAATTAGCAAGTATCAAAAGAGGTGTTCCGCAGGGCTCTGTACTAGACCCTGTTCTTTTTATTATATTCACCAATGATCTGGTCAATTACATCACTAATATTGTTCCTGGAACCTCTTTAGTCATGTTTGCTGATGACACTAACGCAGTTATTTCGGCAACTTCTATTGAGGAGCTTAATGATAAGGCTAATCTTGTAATGGATGGTTTTCAACATTGGTTTTCTTCGAATGCGTTAAAACTCAATACTAATAAAACTAACACATTATTGTTTAGAACCACATCTCGGTGCAGGGATAAGCTATTACTTAAATATGATGGTGAATTGGTCACAAGTGTCGATTCAGTAAAATTTTTGGGTGTACATATTGATGCGTTTTTAAATTGGAAACAGGAACTTGCTGCTTTAAAAAAAGCTCTCAGCTCGTCTTGTTATGCTCTAAGAAGTTTAAGAGAAGAGGTATCAATTAGACAATTGAAAATAGTGTATCACTCACTAATAGAATCTAAACTAAGATACAGCATAATGTGTTGGGGTAATAGTTTTGATTATAACGTCAACGGTGCCTTTGTTTTACAAAAGAGAGCCATCAGGACTATGGTTAGGATTCCACAAATTGCATCATGTAAAGAGCATTTTAGGGAACTACAAATTTTGACAGTGCCATGTTTATATATTCTTGTGTTACTATGTAATTTAAGCAAACACCATTGGAATGTTGAAACTTCTGAGGAAGGTCAAGCAAGGGTAGCGACTAGGAGGAGAGACCTTCCGAATATTATTCAACCCAAACTTCGAGTAGTAAAGCACAGCCCACGGTATCAAGCCATAAAGATTTTTAATAAGTTACCTTCAGACTTAAAGGCCTTACTTGATAGACCTTTGATTTTTAAAAGGAAATTGAAAGCTTTCTTTCTTAATACATAAATGTTATTACTCTATAAATGAATTCCTTATTGATATAATTTAGAATATAATATTTAGATTAATTTTAAATAACATTAATGTAATCGGTTTTTATTATAATAGTTTTATTAATCTGACATTATAATTGTTATCTAATTGTTTTTTTTTAATGTATTTTATCATAGTTTGACATTTTGAATGCTAATTAATTGATAATTTTAACTCTTTTATTATTTATAGTATTGTATTTTTTGTTGCAATTTCGATACAATGTTTATTGTTATGAAATAAATGAATGAATGAACTGATTGTCCGAAAAGAAATGGTTCCGTGCTTCGGTGGGCACGTTAAGCCATCGGTCCCGGTTGCTGTCTATGATTACTTAGGCGGCGGTCGTAACACAACCATGTCAGAGGCCTACTAGTGGTAGTAGGCGGTTGAAAAACTCTGACACCAGGGTTCACCGGGTCGTTGGACGACTCGGTGTCCCACACGAAAAGAGAAGAGAACTATTAACTTCAATTTAGGGTTGCATTCGTAGAAAGTAATTGATATAAAAATTTGTTAAACGATTTATTTTCTTTGTAAGTTAAAGTTTTTTGTTAAGGGATAAGGAATTACTATAACAGAGTTCAAAAAATAGTTGTGAAGACGTGTGATTGTAATACAAAAAACTTTGAACTTATATTCCTAAACCAGTTTAGAAATCTGGCTAAATTCAGCCGAATTCCTAATTCTGCCTTTTAGCTGTGACATAAACTTCCATGAACATACTTACAACGTGCAAAGGTAGATAGGTAGGTACGATAAAAAGATCGTACCAGGTTAGAGTAGCATAACCACAGAATATATAATAGTACTAATCCAAGTTTTCCTGTATAATTTGTAAAATAGGCAGTATTTTTATTAATCTTTGTCTATGTAAAAGAAATGTACGTAATGTACGTAATGTACAGACGTTTGTAGCACATAAGGTACCAGTGGTACTCAAAAATAACTGAATAATTTTTGTCCCCAGCAAAATTTTCGTCTTGACTTGAATATGTGCTGGTAGAAAATGACTTCTTTTATGAGAATAAGTTTAAATTTTTATTATGTATTAACGGGGTATGAAAATAATTCATTTCTTTTGGAGACTGTACATACACACCGCTATGGATCAATGATCAATGTAATGTAGGCATACCACTAGGTATTACTCTTTGGTATTTTTTAGCTGGCATAAGTCATTCTTTGAATAGACGCCATGAATGCTTTATTTATTTATAATATTTCTTTACTTCCCAATGGATCAAAAATAATTTATATTATATTAAATCAAAAAGCATTTTATGTGGGTGCCATAAACGGGTAGCTCGAGGTACCTGCTGATAAAACTAATTTCATTTCCTTTTCAGACTACAAAAGCTATGCACCAGACTTGACACAAGTACCAGGATGACAGGAAAGGTAGAATCTCGTTTCGAAGAGGCGGAGAAATGGAGAGGTCTCGTGCTTGCCCAGATTGGGTTGACATGTGGAGCGATTGCTTGGATGGTCAGGGGCTCCACGGCACTTCTGGGCGCCGTGGCGTTGGTGACAGCTTGGCTCATGACAGGGGATCGATACCAGTGGATTTATATTGGGAACATGACGTGGAAAAGGGATTTGAAGTAAGTAGCATTTGCAACTCTTTAAGACAACGACTCTCACTGAGTAATGCCATAAGAAAAAAACGGCCAAGTGCGAGTCGGACTCGCGCACAAAGGGTTCCGTACCACTATTTACTTGCAAAAAAATCACATGTTTTGTATGGCAGCCCCATATATTTTTTTGTATTTGCTGTAATAGCAATATAGTTTCCGTTATTACCCTTTGGGTACGGAACCCACGGAACCCTTAAAAAGAACTGATTCATTTTCAAGTCCGATAGTAGTATTGCTGCCACTTTTGGGCTGGATCTTCCAAATACCGCCTGGTGGTTTTAGACGGTTGACAGACGAAACCATTTCGTACCGTAGCCGTGAATAAGATCGGAATTTGCAATTTTCTTGACAGACGCATGAGTTATGAGTTACGGGTTACGGTGCTTGAAAAATATGCAGCAAAGGACCTCCTTTATTGACAAACTCTTTATTGATATTGCTACGTTATTTTGATTTTGCTACCACGTTGAAGAACAGACTTGCCATGTTCACAAAAAAAATGCTATATTTCAGTTCTATAGTTAGATAATACAGCGTGGTTCCTTCAAATAACTGTCATATTTTTGGATTGCAAACGTCGTCTGTAGTCTGGAAATATCTGATAAACAAACCCATGAACTTCAGGATATTTGAACTTGCGACTTTTGCCATCACTAGTGGCGACGCCTCTTCCATCTGAGCTACCGCGGCTCATCCATTTCCCGCGAATTTCATAAGTGTATGTTGGTGCCATCTACGGGGATAGTTTTGCAAGTGATACCTAGCGACTAGTTTTCTTAAATTGTATACCTAACACGAAAAGTGTTTTGAAAGTTTGTTATCGATCAACAATTACAGATACATTTTTATGCCAACAAGTTGTTAGGTAGAAATGGCTTTTACGGTGTTGGTTTGGCACTGGTTAGGGTTACTGACAGATATTTGAGGGTCATTCGGAAAATTGTGTATCGCCACAATAACAAATTGCCAGCCCATAAAATTGCAATACACTACCTCGAGTCCCTTACTCGCCGCTTACGACGGGAAAGGAATATGGCTGTCTATTCTAAGCCGGCATCACACGGCACCATATCCTATAGGATATCTTAATATGGAAATATAGGTAAGCCAAGAATGCGAGACGCTCAAAGGTTACCTACCGTTGGTGTCGTGTATCCACTCGGACTGTCGTTTCATTGTGCCCTGGTACTTACAGAGCAAAGTCCACTGCATTGTTCAACAGACATGGATAGATGGTTTCCGAAGAAAATATTTTGTTGTGTTCCTTTCACCAGTTCCAAAGTTCGTTCATGCTTCGGTTCAGCTATCTTTGACACGGCCATTCAAGTCAACAGGATCTATTATTTAGGAATCTTTTCGTCTCTTGTGTTGAATATAGACCTCGTCATTTTGGACATAATTAATATATCTCTAAAAAAGTATTTCTTTGTGACTAGTGTCTTTTGGCAAAAAAAATAATTACTACATAGTGTCTGACTAACAAAACCTTTCCACAAGATACCTATGGTGGCATAAAAAAATCAAGTAGATACCCATATTACACTAAGCGTTATCAATATGGTCTTTTTTATAGTTTAAAAATGATACGCATTATTACGCCAATAGATGGCGTTAAACATCAGGTGCCTATGTTATGAAACTACAGGCTACAAGTCTACAAGTGAAATTCTTAGTACATTGCGTAGCCGGTTCATATTTCTGATATCATAATCGCTAACCGACTACGCAATGAACATCGTATTTCACCTGTAAAATTGTAGCCTGTAGTTTGATAATATCGGGTACTTCAACGGGTACGGGTTTCTCAACTAGCCACGCAAGATTATAAAATTTGCGTTCTAGTATTTGAAAATTCTCTTCTTTTTTGGACCCCTAATCCTTAGTCCACCGACAAGACCCAAGCTCTTTAATTTGATTGAATGAATGAATCCTTATTCCTTGACTTTAATTCATGTATAAATCTTCATATATTTTACCTTATTCTCACAAATAAATTTATATTTCATATTACTTCTTGATAGTGATATCAAAACACGCCTAAATAAGCGTCACCAGCACCGCAAATTCGTATGTCTACCTTCTAACTATCAATCTAACTTCAATTACAACTTTTTAATACATTTTCAAGAACGTTCCTTGGGTCGCTGGGCAAATCAGAGTCCCACATAAAAAAAAGAAAAGAATAATAGGCCCCAGGCAAGTTATTCCAATGTAAATGATTTTAAACGTCATCTATCGATGAATTTTAGAACTTTTTTCTTTTTAAACAGTTGTCATAAAGACCTCAAGTCATGGCCCGGTCGGTCGAAATCTACTTTTAGTGAATGCTACTACTTCTAGTAGCTATTCCTAATGCCATATCATTACTAGACCAATCCTGACGACCTATAAAGTATTCCACTCACTTATCCTTCCAGCCAGTATGACGTATGCGGGTAGTCAATCATCCAATCTATTGAAAGTCTCCGCGGCACCTCTTGCGTCCGCTGGTGCCCTGGTAGAGAGTAGACCCTTCCGGTTCATTTGACCGATCTTTTTAGGGATTCATATAATCTAATAGAAATTTTAATATTTTGGATGTGTTGTAGCATCCCAAAAATGTTTAGGATATACTTTCGAACGCCGCTAGAAAACCGAGCCATTTAGCTTTACCTGCAAGTCGGTCTAAAACTTAGCCTCATGATCCAAAATATCACGGTTTGATTCTCTCAGAAACTTAGGTTTAAAGATACTTTATTCTCATGAAAGACTTTGAATATTAAGAAAGCAAATTTGTTTCATGTTTCGTAAGATAAGCAGGGTTCTATCTATCTATGTTCAATTCAGTATGATCTGATTCCAAGTCCAACCGAATAAGAGGTACCTGTGCAAACTGTGCATCGTTCAATAAAATTGCTCGTCGTACTTACAGGATGCGACAGATTACGCGTTTGTCCGATCGCGCCATTTTGCGTCGTTAGTACTGCGAGGTGTCGGTCGGTAGTTGGACCTTGGCCCCTATGATCGCCTGGTACCACAGAACATGCGATACATTATAATAGTGCTGGGGTCCTGGTACTTGAGTTGATTCGGTATGCAAGGGTGATGATTCTGGAATAGTTTAACGGCCGTGAATTAATGATACTTACGATTCTACGGATAAATAAAGATATCGCATGGAATTGTGAAAATGATGATGATATAGGCGGTGCATTTCTGGGCCCCAATCTTCTTACTTTTTAGCCATTTTAATGCTATCGGCACTCAACTGAAATTCTATTGCCACTGTGATTTTCTCTACTTCAAATTTGTAAGGGGAATTTGCAACGGTCAAAACCATCCAGCTGACATCCAACTGAACGCAACTGAGACGCCTTTGAAACCTATACCGCTATTTCCTACCATTGTTCCTCTTTCAATCTTTTTCAATCTTACCCTAAGTATAAAACTACTTTGATACGTCCACTTTCGTCGATCTCATGGTTTCAGTTCGAGTAAATAAGCAACTATAAAAAGTAGCGTAATTTCACCCAAAATTATTTTCACGCATAAAATTCCAAATCGAATGCATAAATAGCTTACAATGTAAACAGATATCCTCAAACTTAAGCTTTGCCGTGTGGTGGCTTCAAATAGCATCACCCTAAATCTGCCCATAGGTGTCGTAAAAGCCACTAAGGGATAATCGTCCATGGAATGGGCAGCAGCGTTCCCTGTGAATGCAACATTTAGCACTGAGCTCGCTAATTTGCCTGCCAAGCGTGGTGAGTATGGCAATAACCCCCGATAAAGGGATGTCCATCAGTAGACTGTATTTATGTAAGCTTGCACTATGCACCTTAATTCTTCCAACTTCACAATCTAAACATCTTTGTCAAATTAACGGTATGACTTGGCCATAGTAAAGTAGCCAGATCAATCCATTTATGTAATCTCAATCTTTTTTCAGGGGTCTAAGAGCGCTGATGAGGACGATGATCAAAATTTCGTTATGGGAGAGGTCTGGCACCACCGTGGTGACCAGGTTTGCAGAGCTGGTGAAGCAGCATCCGGACAAGAAGGCTTTTATCATGGGCGATAGAGCGCTCACCTACAAACAGGTTAGTTAATGGGTAGAATCAGATCAGTCGCGGAAAAACAGACGGTAGGCACAAATAAAATGAAATAAAATTAACTTTTATTCAATGTAGAATAGTATTATTACTTATTGACGTCATTGTAAAAATAAATAAATTTGTATAACACATTTTTTTATTTTGTATTTTTCTAATACAAATCCTGCTCGGGCGGGATAAAAGAATAAAAATAAAGGCACTGCCTTGGGGCTGGCCAGGTTAAACACTCAGTATGTAATTTTACGCCACCACCATCTGTAAATGACATTTGTTTCAAATTAAAGTCAAGATTTTCAGAGCGTGTTATTTATATGCGTATATTTAACCAAACCTCCTGAACAGGAAAAACCCCCCAAAAACTAGTCCAGAAGTGCTCCTTCTCTAAATTAACAATCTTTCTAGGCCCTAAGCTACCCTGACTAATTTTGGAAATAAATAAATAAATATGTTAAGCACAAAAAATGATCCGCCGACCCTAAGTTAATTCGTACCCCTAATTCAACAACTGATAATGATGATGTTACATAACCCATCCATACTATCTACGTTATTGAACTAAAAGCAGAACTCAACTCTAAAACATTAGGTTAGGCAGTATTTATCAACAGTAGATATCAATTTTATACATTGCATGCATTTTTAAAATTTACTAAGTAGAAAAAAACATCTTATCTTTTTAATTTTAATAATCCATCTGATGATTCCTCTATACTTGCATATATCTATGTCATATTTTAAATTCGTGACTCCCTCAGGGCGAAGACTTCAGTACAAAGATAGCCTGGTACTTCAAACGCCAAGGCTTCAAGCAGGGCGAAGTAATCGCGCTCTTCATGGAGACCCAACCCGAATACGTCTTCATCTGGCTAGGACTTGCTAAGCTAAGGGTGATCAGCGCGTTGGTGAACACTAATCTGAGGGGATCCCAGCTGATACACTGTTTGAAGATCGCTGGCTGCAAAGCTGTTGTGTTTGGAGATGAATTGTCTGATGGTAAGCTTGATGTGCAGGTAAAATAAATAATATAATCAAAGCCAATAGAGAACGATGAAGTTAAAATAGGTCGTCGTTTGGATAAGCCTTGTCGAATCAATGCATAGGTAACACCAAAGCTCTCAGCTTATACATTGTTAAAGGTTTTCCCCAATTACATACACAAAATGAACCAAGTAGCTTCAGTAGTAATAGTAAGTTTATTTCAGTAAGTGTAGGTATATTTTAGGAATTATTATGTATGTTATCTATTTCGTACTAGTTTATTTGTTATTTTCCATTATTATGATTTCACACCCGAGTGCGACCGTGTCTTTTTTCTCTGTTTACCTTCTGGTTGGCCGGTTGAGAATGCCGCTTGGCATTAGGTCCGCCTTTTGTACTTTTTGCAATAAAGTATAAAAATAAAATAAATAAATGCGGCTGATGAATCACGTGATAAGGCGACCGCGTGGTATTGGCCCGCATTTTGCCCGCAAAGTAAATAAATAGACAACGGCTGTACGAATATCCCTCATTCTATGTCCGGTTACGTTTCTAAATTTAGTTTATCTTGCACTTTATCACAGAATCTACGGATTTACGTCGACTTATCGCATTGTTTTTTAACAAACATAATCAATATTAAGTAATGTATTATCAATGTTCCACAAAAAAAAAATCATATCACAATAATAAAAAAGACTTCGAATTTCTACTTCAGTTATGAGAAAAGATGATGCCGGCTTAGGTGCCGTGTGATGCCGGCTTGGAATAGCATCACCACATTTCGAAAGGCGACTAAGGGACTCGAGGGTCTGATGTGTATTACATATTAAGGTGACAGGCTGACAACCTGTCGCTACACGATTCTTTTAAAACGACCCTTAGATGTTTGTCACACGTATTTTACGGCTGTGAACGCTCTGCCAGGGATAAAGGCGTGTAAAGAAAATGTTTTTTTATATTTTCAGCAATTAAAGAAATTCAGCAAGAAATTCCAGAAATACCTCTCTTCCAATTCAACTCTCCTGAAAACGCGTCAGCTCCAATTCTTCAAAATGCTGTGCCTCTAGCGGCTGAATTGAACTCCATGACTCTTGAACCGTTCGAGGTGGTGCCAGGGAAGCCTAGAGAAACACTGTTGTATATTTATACCAGTGGAACCACTGGGTTCCCTAAGGCAGCCATTATTCCTAACGTTCGGTAAGTTTGTGTCACTTCAAATTTTGATCATATTGTTTCATAGAAGTTAAAGAACAGTCGTAGTACCTGTGTGGTGCTGGTTTAGAATAGCACTACTATTTTTACCTGTGGGTATCATAAAAGGCATCTCAGGGGTAAATACTCGACTAACAAGTGTAGTTGTAATGGCGTACACTCTAACTGATGAAATTACGTGTGCAGCAGGGGACTCTTTAGGCTATCACTCTATAGCAGTCTACTGCTGGTAATGCACTTCCTCCTATGGGGGGGTCTTGCTATACCCACCACACTTGGCAGGCAGATTGGCGAGCCCAGTGCAAGATATTGCATTAATAGGGAACGTTGCTGCCCATTTCATGAATATTTATTTATCTCTTAGTCACTCTTTACGACACCCACAAATTGAATTTGGCTGATGCTATTCTAAGCGTGTGGTTTCAACACGGCACTCCGTATAAATTTCTCTTCTTTTCGTTTGCAGGTATCTTCTGATCCCTCTAGGAGCAAACTCCTCAGCTCTGATAACTCCTTCAGATATAGTGTACGATCCGCTACCGCTGCATCACACTGCGGGTGGGGTGCTTGGGGCTGGTCAAGCATTGATCATGGGCTCCACTGTCGTGCTCAGGAAGAAGTTCTCAGCGAGAAGCTACTGGAGCGATTGTGCTAAGCATGAGTGCACGGTAAGTTAGAATATGAATCACTTGGGCTTGGGTGATGCATGCTCATTTCTCCGCCTTTAATACCGCCTTTACTTGAACATCTCACAGATTAGACACGAACTGAATACTGTTGTAGTGACCAACATTATCTTAAAGCATCTATTTGCTAGTTAGCTTCGACTTGAACATATATCGGGGGAAATTTTACCAGTGACCGATAGTGGTATCTCAAGACGGGCTGGTGTTAAGAAACAACTTTCTCCAAGGAACATAGGTTGATAAATGGCAAAAATATTTTGATTTTCCATAGTAACTCAAATCAGCTGATCGGAAATTTCGTATAGGAGGTCCCCTTTTTGTATTTCGACTTATGTGCCTTGGGGAAAGTTGTTCCTTATCAACAGCCCAGTCCGTCTTTTCACTATCGGTCACTAGTAAAATTTAATCCTATATTAATTCGTTAAACCTTAAAAACTACCGCAGTTTGACTATTGAAAAATTTCATGTTTTTAGGCAAAAAAAATCTTATCGCATTGCTTCTAAAATTATTATTAAAAATGTTATATCTATATCGAAAACGTCTGTACAGGTAGCTCAGTACATTGGCGAGATCTGCCGGTACCTGCTCAATACGCCACCAGGAGCCAGCGACAAGGCGCACAAAGTGACCACCATCCTGGGCAACGGCATGAGGCCGCAGCTCTGGGAGGAGTTCGTGCAGAGGTTCAATATCAAGAAAGTGGTGGAGTTCTATGGAGCTACGGAAGGGAACAGTAATCTCAGTAAGTATCTTATGTATGCTATGCACTATCACTGTCCTACACCCAAAGGTTGCCGATTGCTGCCGTAGCAATAAGGCCGCCTTGTTGTACTTGTTCCTTCGTTTAAAAATGATATTTTGTATTTTCTGTACTATGTGCAATAAAGAATTTTATTATTATTATATTGGTACTCTTTCGAATCTCGGGCCCACAGGGACCCGGTCCTTTGAGGCATGAGTGGGGCCGAAACCAACAGCACAGAGGCCTTTTTGCACCAAATAATGTGTTGTGATGTGTACATCAAGTGGATACTCGCTCTGTCTGCACTATAGAAGTACACCCAAAGCCAGCACCCGCCTGATGCAACTATCATTATTAAGTTACTGATATACTGCTGATGTGGCGCAGTGGTAGTGCAACTGCATTCGGCGCTAAGGTTCCGGGTTCGACTCCCGTTGGCACTCACAAAGTTGATATTATCACTTTGTGAATTTGTTTGTAGTCTGGTTATAACATTGCAGGCTGAACCACCTGATTGTTCGTAAGAAAGATGGTTCCGTGCTTCATTAATGCTGCCTATAATTATCTATCTCTATTGGCTTTTATTCCCTTATAAATCTTAATGCTGTTTTAACATGACTGTATCTACCTCTTTTTTTTCAGTAAACTTGGACAACAAAGTTGGGGCGATTGGATTCCTCAGTAGACTAATATTACCGTTCTACCCTATGACTCTAGTCAGGTAAACATTTGCCCTCAGAAAAATCAAGATAGTAGAAAAACTGCACGAAATAAGGCAGTCCACTTGTCGTCCGCCGATGCGTATTTTTAACGCATGCATCTGTCAGACGAAAGGAATTGCGAATTCTGATCTTATTCTCATACAAATACGACAACGGTCGTAATGGATGCGTCTGTAGTTTGTCAGACGCAGCGTCGGACGAGAAGTTTGAAAACCGACTGAATCCCATGAATTTAAAATGTTCGTGAAGTGGTTTTGATCCAATAAATGGAGATTTTTTTACCTTTCGTATTCTTCTTGATAAAATAATCTTGCCTCCATAACTACATATTTCTTTTGGGTTAACTTTTGAAGATAACGAATTCAAATTCTGCAGATGTGACGAAATCACTGGAGAAATTATGAGAGACAGCAACGGCAGATGTATCCCTTGTAAACCTTGGGAACCAGGTAAATGAAAAGTACTACAATTAATGGCTTGCGGCAAAAAACAATGTGCTATAGTGATTTACAGATTTATGTATCACTTCATATACCTACGGGGTGTAAGGGTCTGTGTACTTAAAACTTAACAGGCATGATCAAACCATTAAACTGAACAACTTTGTCTATTCAGGACATGTTGGTAAACGATTTTCGACCTCCCGATCAACCATTTACAACATTCCAGGGCCCGAAGTCTGCTAAATAAAAATCGTTAGAGTTGTGTGCAATCTTTAATCTCCTTGGTTGTGTGTCAATGGCCTGTCAGTGTGACAGTTTTGGTCGTTTCGTATCACTGATCTCTATATAAACTAGTACGCTGGATAGACGATAAGCCGCGTCAAAGTGCCGCCATGCCATTTGAATTTGACATTTTGGCCATTGAACTAATAGACAGAGATGGGGACAGTGAGATAAAATATATCGATAGAAACGACTATACGCTACCAATGCAATAATATTTAATATTTATTATAATTTTAATTACGGTTAACTTCTTTAATGACGGCTCATTTTTACAAAATAGTCAAGCAATTCAATTCAATTCAATTTATTTATTCGTGAAACAATATACATTGGTGAATAAATACTCAGATTAAGCAAATAGTGATGAAAAAGAAACACATGCACACCAGCTTCTAAACAAGTATGCAAGTAAATACATAAGTAACTGATTAAATTTCTTAGTGCAGTTTACAGATTTATTAAAAAAAACTTAAATTACGGAAAAATATCGATAAGTTTCATCGACAAGAAACATTGACACCACTATTTTTGTAACATTTAGTTCCATTCCCGAAAGGTAGAGGGCACTTCAAATAGCCCCCCATAAAAAACTGTCATTTTTAAGGGTATAGTCAGTCTAGCGTTTTGTATAGAGGTCAGTGTTTCGTATTCTGCTGAAAGTTTGAAATATAGAAAATTGCAAAATGACAGAAGAGTGTCGTTGACATTGCAAGGGTAAAAAGGTAAGAGAATCCGGGCCCTGATCAGCTGACTGATCTACATTAGAAACATGATGAAAAAATTGTTACCCCAGCATAGGCTGTATAGTAAAAGTTGTTCACTTTAATAGTTTGATTATGCCTGGAGGTTTTTGGTACAACATCCCTTACACCCCGTATATAAAGTCCTCCATGGTAGGTATCACTGAAATTAGAAGATCTTTATCAATTCATACAAAACGCTATTGAAATTGCTTATTTGCTATTGTTAATTTAATTATTCAAAACTAAAGGTAATTACAGAATGGGCTTGATACTGCAGATAAATTCTCTTAACTTACCTTAAATCAGCGCTGTCACTTTTCGTTAAATAAGTTCAGAAAATGATAGGAGATATCCAAGTCATGTCAGGTCTTATATATAATTTAAAGCGAAGTACGCTTTATCTGACAAATTATGGCGACGATAAATACCATGGTGACTAAATTAATCCAATTTTTTTTAAATATGACAGGTCTTAGATATCTCCGATCCTTTTCTTAATCTATTTGACCGAAAGTGACAGCTCGTATTGATGCCAATATTCACAGATTTTACACTTTCTAGGTCTACTCCTAGGCAAGATCGACGCCAGCAAAGCCATCACAACCTTCGCGGGTTACGCTGATAAAACCGCGTCAGAGAAAAAGATGGTCAGAGGTGTTCGTGTCGAGGGTGATTGCTACTTCAACACCGGTGATATTCTCGTCATGGACTACTTCGGATACTTCTACTTTAGAGACCGGACAGGAGATACATTCAGGTTTGTGATATCTACAGTAACAACATCCAAACAAGCCATATTTGGCAGCTGTCAGATTCGTGCTAACGCTATGGCAGAGGGCCCATTTTCCTTTGTTGACGTCCATTTTAGTTTGAAACTGACAGCTGTCAAATATGGCTTATTGGAATGGCTGCAGTGTACTGCATTACCCACTATGACATAAGTTGGAAGTCAGTTGTTTACATACCGTGTTTACATATCAGAAAAATCTAGGAAGAAATAATAAGCAAACAGAGGTTTCATTTGCCATTGCCGTGTGATGCCAGCATAGAATAGCATCACCCCATTTCTTTTCGGTGGGTGACGTAAGAGGCGACTAAGGGACTCGAGGGTTACATGTGTATTTCAATTTTAGGCGATGGGCTATTAACCTGTCAATAAGGTGAAACACATTTTTCTGAATGATCCTCAATTTTGACCGTTTCATACGGCCGTTCACGCTCTGCTTACCCCGCAAGGGCAATAGGCGTGATATATGTGTGTATTTATGAGTTTTGATAATAGCATCGATTTAAGATAGTTCGGGATAGCTTAACAGTTGCAATATGTATTGTTTTGTGTAAATATAATTCTGGTTTTATTTCATTCAGATGGCGTGGAGAAAATGTGTCTACTGCTGAAGTTGAAGGAGTTATCAGTAAAATTGCTGAACTGAAAGATACAGTCGTCTACGGAGTATCAGTAAGTAGATCACTAGTATCACTTAATAGTATAAAAGGAAGTCGCTTCCCATGTATGCTTAGATCTTTAAAAGTACGCAACTGACTTTGATGCGGTTTTCTTAAGTAGATAGAGTGATTCAAAAGTAAGTTTCTTATGTATAATTTATGCCGGAAAAAGGGTTCACAGCGGGTGGTTTATAAATAGGGTGAAATTTTAATTAAATTGAAATACGATTAAAAATTTACCTCCTATACAAAATTGCCTATCAGCAATTTTGAGTTAGTATGAAAACTCAAAATATTATACTTGTTTCTTTGGAAAAGTTGTCCTTATCACTAGCCTGTTTTGAGATTTCACTATCGGTCACGAGCAAAATTTCACCCTATATATAGTTTGTAACTCTAGAATTAATCGATTTTGATGCCCTAGTTTCTCTTTTTCCGTATAATATCTCTTTTAGGAAGAGTGATGATGAGGCCAGTAGGCCGAGTGACGACTTTGAGGATACTCGCCTGGTCGGATGTTGCTACCAGGGGAACGACTGTTCCAACCGTACATGATTGGAAGTTGTATATATAGCAATCGGCGGAATAACTTCGATACCGCGTTTCAGGACTTGTATGTAGATCCTCGTTCAAATGTTTAAAATAATATTTCCTTGATTTTAGATACCAAACGTTGAAGGCAGAGCGGGAATGGCCGCGATAGCCGATCCAAATCAGAAATTAGATCTCCAACAACTCGCCAGAGGTCTTCGACAGTCCTTGCCAGTGTACGCCAGACCACTCTTTGTGAGGATTGTTCCAGAACCACCACTGACAGTCACCTACAAGCTAAAGAAAAAAGATTTGATAGAGCAAGGGTACAACCCGGAGCTGCACAACGATCCAATGTACTTCATGGATCCGAAGTCAGGGGAGTTCATCCCGATGACACAAAAGTTGTATCAAGACATCGTGGAAGGAGTGATAAGGCTGTGAAATTCTTGCCAAAACTTTGTAAGTAAGAAATTAGTTTAAAGCAAAACGAAAGAAATGACAATATTAAAGATTAGGTGAAATATTATAAGAAAAGGTTAAGGATTATGGTACGGAATTCCTAATTATTATTAGATCGAAATACATTTCAAATAAAGGATGTATGAAAAGGTGTTGCCATTAAGGTTGCATTTTTGCAATTGTGAGTGATAAAGCGTTTAGTTTTTTATATTTAATAAAATATATAACTATTGTGAATGAATTAATGTGAGTACTGAGTATAATCTCAAAATAATGTTAATTTTGAGGATTATATTGCGATCATGAGTATTATCCGTTTGGAGGTGGCATTGTAATGTTAAGAAATACTCTATCAAAAATATTATTTAAAATTGTGATATAAATCTAATAATATGTTTTAATACAAAAAATATGTATATTAAAAATAAACTATTAATTTTCGTATTCAATGTTCTATTTTTGTATGACTGTTTTATCAATTTGGGAATGGTGTAGATTTTTGTTTTTGGTTGTAGAATACGTTTTAAGTCCATTTCACAAAGATTAGTAAAAAAAAATGGGATTGGATGTAATTTCTGCACAACATTTAATAACTTTTCCGTAATAAGTCGAAAGTTAATAGGTCAAATTTCGAAAAGTATAACAAACATAGTTTATAAAATGAATGGCACAAGTTTCACATTTAAAGCTCTATATTTCCAATACAAAACATAAAACATCCAATAGTTGCAACTTTGGCTATATTTTAGTGACATGTTCATATTCTATCTAATATCATACACTACATTTGTACACCAAGTATGACATTGTGCGACCCTTTGACTTAATTTAATTAAGTTTTATAATCTTACTCAAAAATATGATATCAATGAAAACTTTCAGATTTCAAGTCACTCTCTAAAAATATATTGACTTAAATAATTTGGAACACATTCTGAGTACTGTGATATTGGCAGCGACTAGCCTTAATAATTTTTAAACAACAATGCTTTAAGACAAAATGGCTCCAGGAAAAAGTATTCGCGTTTCATACAAAATAGGAATTCGAATTTGATTAAATGAAGAACATCATAACATCTTATGTATGTCATATGTAAAAAAAACTGGTAGGCGAAATCTTATTTATACGAGATATCGATTTTATCTGACAGTTGTCGACCTGTTTTAAAATTTCATAGGAGATCATTATGTTTCACAAAAATGTTGACATTTCACAAAATACATTTTATCTATTTACTTGCATTTCCTGCCTTATTGACACATAAAAATTTAGCTAAAAAAAGCCAGTAACATTTGAAACAACATGATTAGATGTCATACCGTCATACTTATACTGAAATCAATGATTTTGGATCCCGGGCGTCCAATGATTGGCCGGCAGAATTTGTAACAATATTAAAATAGTGGATTCAAGAATTATCATTACGGGTAATCGATTAACTATTTGATATATTTTGTAGTAACAGCTATTCGTTTTACAAATCTTTAGTTTTTATTTTTCAATTTTAAATTACACTAACTACTCATATGTCAGTATCACACATAATTGTAATACTTACGTACTAAAGCTAATGTACATACATTATACACATTTATACATATTCTTTTGTTTTATCTAAGAGAGGTAATTCTAAGATCCGATTCATAAATGAAGGACTTTAATATTACAAAAATAAAATTTTTACTATTTAGAAAATGTGGTGGTTTCTCGGTCATGGACTCTAGTACGTATTTATTATCAATGATTATTTTTAGAATTCTTCTACACTTTTAAAGTCTCTATGAACTTCTAGCTAATTACGTTAAAACATTAATTTACTTAATTACATAACATTTTGGTGTCACAATTTGGGGCATATCAATTATTTTATCATCAACATAAAACTATACAAAAATGTATGTAGGTAGCTAAATAATATTAGTACAACGTGTATCTTCTTACATCTATAATTACGTTTGTATAACAGATATAATCTCAAATTGAGCATTAACATTAAATAATCATTATCGTCTGCGTCATTAAGATTCGCATTTAAAACTTTCCTCAAACTTATTATTGGCATAAAATTTGACACTCAGCTCACATATCAGCCGAAATTTTCAGAACATCAAACACCAAGCTGGAAACGGTTTTCTGTGACACTTGTTTCACCGATAAAATTCATACCGAAGCTCGTTTCATCGACTGAATGTTTTGCAACGTCACTTTTAATTTTGCTTCTTCATGTTTTATGAAGTAATTGTATACCTCACGTCAAAATACGTTTTTATTGATACATAATTTAAGAATAGCCCAATGGTATTAACGTTGAATTATAATTACTGGATCTTTGTAAAATGTAGGTACCTAGTACACGATTATCATTATTATGACTGGCCTGATGGCGTAGCGGATAGTACCCCTGCCAGCTACGCCGAGCGTCGTGATCCCCACAAGACACAAATATTGTTAAGTCATTTTCAGATATATTTGTGTTTAGTCTGAGTGTTTCTATGTATACTTATTATGTATTTACAAATGAAAAGTATATAATATCAGCTATCTAGTGCCCATACTACAAGGTTTGCTTAGTTTGGGACTAGATGGCGTTGTGTGAATTGTTCAGGATATTTATTTATTATTATTATTTGAAAGAACTTTGAATATCGGCCTTATATTATGAGGGGTTTATTTAACGGTAAGTAATATAGCATAGCATAAAGCCATTGTTTCATCGGTGAAACAAGTTCTGGAGAACCGTTATTTTCTCCACAAAGAAACTTTCATTAATCAACACTTAATGATATTCAGATCATGCAGAACGCCATTAAAATCCAAGACACCGATTGTCATCGCGAATCTTCAGACTTCCTTTCCTTCCTACCTAACAATGGTCCTTCTAGAACTTCATCTATTTGCCCTTGGGTCTTTCCCCTTGTTTCTGGTATCCAGAAGAAGGTGTACAAGGCGCCTAAGAGAGTGACACAAGCGGATATGTAGTAAGTTCCGTGGAGGCCAATTTTGACAGCTATTGTGCCGTAGTAACGGAGCAAGAGAAAGTTGCTGAGCCACATCCATGATATGAATAAGCTTGAAGCGAGGCTGCGCACCTGAAAAGAAAATACAGAAATGTTTAAGCTTTGATCAAATTTTTCTTTTTCTGTAAAGGAAACCAGTCGGAAAATAATTTATTTTTCAACAAAGTTAATAAATTCAATAAGGAATATTCTCAAAATTCTTGCAATACTTACATTGATAGAAAACAATTCAGAGATGAGCACGTAAGGCACTGATCCCAATCCTATGTTGTATAAAAACAGCACCATAGATAACAACACCACTGGCGCCCATATCTTAGCTTCTTCATCCTCATACTTCAACATAACTACTTCAGTTGATACATTCTCATTTACATAGGGCCCTGGTATGCTAACTCTATACCAAGGCTTCCCACTTTCAGTCATATTATTTCCATTATAATTAAGTTTTAATATTTCTTCTGACAAATTCGTCAGTGCCGCCTCATTGATTCCTTCGAAGGTGAAGTTATAGTGTTCAGTTCGATCTTTGATTGAAGGACGTTTGTAAGGCCAGAAGCGCTGGGTGTACCAGGAGTACATGCGAAGTCGAGGGTCGCAGTAGACCCCGAGGATGGCCAGGCAGCACGCTATGCCGGAACATGACCAGAGCAACAGCATCTGAAATTTTAACTATAGATGAGTTGACTGACAATATTAAGTCAAGAATCAAAAATGGTTTAAGCCAAATGCGACAGAATCTTGGGTTCAAAAATTGTTAAGTTCCTTTAAAAATTAAATTTTAGAGTCAAGGACTTGAAGATTTCAAGTTAAGTCCCTTTTCAACCCAAACAAAATAAAATGTAAAAAATCAGTGAATAAAAATACCTTTCTTCCTAATTTGTCTACGGTAAATGTGGCAACTGCAGCACCTAACACCAACGCAGATCCGCAAAGCATTGAGCCTGCTTCGGATGATTCGAATAACGGTCGGGGTGCGGTTCTGTAAAGATAATATTTAGGAATCAGAAAAAAAGACAATTATGATTGCTATGATATACGACGAAGATCTGAAGAAACTAAATATCTCTAAATGTACCTGAACTTTGTTGAAATCGCATCTTACGTAAATAGGAATATGGGGAATAATTATTTAGGATAGCAATGACCGTCAACAGATGAATAGATAAGTTAAGGTACCCGTTGTAAATAGTGTAGTTGTAAGCAGTGAGGTTAAGTTTGGGGACGGCGTGAGACGAGTGACGTAAGACAGCAGCTGCAAAGCTGTTGACAGCACCAGCACCACTGCCAGCTGCTGCGCAGAGTAGCACGAAGCAGGAAAAGAGGGCTCGGCGCGAGCGGCGGTGGCGAACTGGAAAGAAAAGATAAATTACTGCAGTAACATTGTAAACTAGCGAGGTAACAAAAACGTTAATGGACTATTCCCAAAACGGCAAAAAAATTACTGAAGCCAGAAGCGCCATATTGGTTTAGCAATATGGCTTGCAGTCTGGAAGTGTAGCAAGCTAAAGTGGCATCAATCGTAGAACCGATAGACGGTGTAGCAAGCGGGTTCAACAGTGGAGACTGCATCTCGGTGAGTGTAGCTTTGGACGCCTTCCAGCTAGATGGTCCGATGACTTAAAGAGGGCGGCTGGTAGCAACAGGATGGCGAAAACAGGAGATTGTGCCTTATGGTGCACCTTGAGGGAAGCCTACGTCCAGCAGTGGACTGCTAAAGGTTGATGTGATGGGTGTTGTATGAATATTGCTTGACATTTGGCAGCATATAGCACTGCACAACAGATGCAGATAAAAAAAATCATAGTGATCTTCAGCAAAGACGGCCTTTTTTTATAAAATGCACATAACTGTATCAGAAATACTTACACAGATCCCTACAACTGGACTGCTCAGTCTTCTTATCGGAATTGGACTCAAGCCCACTGACCCTTTTCAGCATTGGCTGGAAGGTGTCCGAGTCTTGTCTCCTCATATCCCTCCTCCCACAGTACTCTGAGGTCCTGATGCGGACCTCCTGCTGCTCTATGACATCAGTCAGGTCTTCTTGAAAGTCGGAACCGTCAAACCAGCACATCACTTTTGCTGCTTCCTGGAAGTAGAAGAAATTGCTGGCATATCTTTGATCTTTGATTTGATGGCGATACACACTCAAGAAATGTATTTTTTTAAAGGATTCGTTTAAGTATGTGGACGACAGCTCCGTAAAAAATATTTCCCAGAATATGTCAAGAATCATTGACTGTAATTGAAATATTTTCTTTTTTCTTACTGGAACAGGCTTTTCACTGAGTTCTTCTTATAAATTTTTCAATCATAATTTTCGAATCTCATTGAAACAAAATATGTACAGACCTGCATTTTCCCAATGCTGATCAAGAACGACGGTGTTTCAGGCAACCAGAGCAGTGCCACCAGAAGTATGCAAGGTGGTATTGCCATGGCCAGAGATAAGGCATGAGCTGAGAATATACCTCCTGCACCATACGCGAACAGAATACCGCAACTGAAAAGAAATAAGCATTTGATAGGTTTCTTGTTTATACCGACTGCCTCAAAAGGACGGTTTTTAGGAGGAGTTTAATTAAATTGCTGATATTGGTCTTCCCTCATCAAAAATATTTTGACTGGTTTGAGCATTTTGAGCATCACACACATTAACTTTGGAAAATTATCAGGTATAATTTATATTAAATTCAAATACTTAAAATTATAACGCATTCAATTTTAACCCACAAATTATACATATGTGTGCTGCAGTGATGTAAAAGGGCTAAAGCTCAGTGTATTTAGCCAGGGGACATCACTGGTTTTCAGCTGTCACCCGCGAGTTAAAGCGAAAAACATGTCCGAGCAGATCTAAAAGTTCTAAAACTTAGTGTGTAGTGTACGTAGTGTAAAAAACAAACTATGCTCCAAAAAAAGATACTAAAAATAATACAACAGTAGTTATCGCATTTCAGTAGAAGAAGAAGCAGCAAACTACCCTGTTTTATCTTTTTCCCCGCTGAATAAGACAAGACTGACTCCAACTCCAGACTCTTCATAACTTCATAAGCGAGAACTACCAAGTTAACAAAAAACAATTCAGTTGTACCAGGAGTCTATAACTTACCTGCAGGCTAGAGCAGGCATTGCAGCCAGTCCTCTTGTCCGAGGAGCTATCTCTGCACAGTATAGAGGAGCCAATGCTAGGGCTCCAGCACCCCCTGCCCCTGCAGCCACCCTGGCAGCCCACAGACCTCGAGGCCCGCACCATGCTGCTAGGGACCAGCTTATCTGGAAATGAATATTTTTGAAACGATTTAGGTAGGTATCTTAAGATTTTTCTGGGTGGTTTCAATGGATCTAATATTGATTTTTTTTTGAGTTTGCACAACTTTCCCACCCATAAATGTTAGGTTCGATAAGGCAGCAATCCTAGCCAGATAGAAGACATTAATTCCTAGGTACGTACGGGAAGCCATAGAAATTCTAAAACATCCGAATTTTAACAGATACTGGATGGGAAATCTCATCAACTTGGACTCCGCTGATTACACAGCGGAAGAACCAGATCCAACATACTGTAAGACCTACTACACAAGATACAACTTCAGCAGTCTGTGTGGAACCGGGACGTTACGCTAAGCAATTAAGAAATAGATGGCGGTAGAACAAAAATATTTTAAATTCTAAATACCTAATGACGTCTAACACTTTATATATTAGTCATCCGTGACCACAAAAAGTAAGGAATTGTAAAATCCAAAACAAACAACTTAAATCCGTTTAAAATTGTTGTATAGGATCTAAAAAAATACTTTTGACCCATACGTGAGTTGATGGTATGTGTTTTAATACCTACTTTATAGTATTATGCCAGGCGAGGCTTTCGTATACTTACAATAAAACTAATACAGATGCAAAGCGCCCCAGCCTTCCTGCCCCTCGCATCAGCCAACACCGCGAAGAACGGTGCAGCTGGAAGCGCCACCAGGCATGGTAGAGAAGCCAACCAAGCACCTCCTGTTAGTGCCTCGTTCCCTAGTACTCCTGACACCCAGCCTGTACTGCAACCGTGTGTGAAGCAGGATAGGTTGTCTGGAATTAGTAAAAGGATAAAATTTTAAATAAAAATAAATAAAATTTGTTTATTTCCCAAGTAACAGTTACATAAGAACATATTACTTATAGACTCCGCACTAGGACGAACCTGTGTCGCGGCAGTCTACACGACCTTTACCAAAAAAAAAAAAAAAACTAAACATAAAACATAAATATTTGGTACTAGTACTATATAATATTAGTACACTTTGTACAACAGTAAAAGCAGATAAATAGGGAGAATTTTATCATTTTGCAGGTCTTGCGTCTTGCAAAGCCTACTTACATAAGCAAAAGTGTGCCGGTCTGAATAAAGCTCATATTCTTCGCGAATGGCAATAGCTACAGATTAACGATCTCTTGATGTTTCTCAGAAAGCGATGTATAGCGACATCTTCAGGGAGTAACATAAAAGGTATAACAAGCCAAAACTCATGAAACTAAACAACTTTCTCCATGGAACATGGGTCGAAATATTCAAAAATACAAAATTACCCATCAGCTGGTTCATTTACTATGAGAGATCAACATTTTATTTTTCACATGTTTCATGGGGAACGTTGTTCAGCTTCATAAGTACCTTGACCTTCTTTGGGCTTGTTATACCCTTTTTGGTACTTCTTGTATATAGCACCTAAATGATCTGGTAGCAGATCACAATAAAACTTTAAACCGTACGACGTAACTTTGGCTATTGATTATTTTCTTATTTTACGTACCTACATTCTATTCCACTTAGTCATACTGAACCCAGCAGACAGAATATAGTTGAGTAAATAAAACATGAAACCATCAGTGTAGATCACGCCGTAATTACCAGGCTGGCATAGCCTTACAAGAGGGCAATAAAGTCTTATGAGCTCAATAAAGCTCCATTCACAAGAGTAGCGGCAGATCCCCGATATACAGGGTTGGATCTAAATCTCAATCAAAGTAATTTTCATATTATTTCGATCGAGATTTAGGTAATTTACAATTACAGCTCTATCTGTGATTCTAAATTAACAAACGAATAAAAATAAAAATGTGATTGGAAAAAAACTTAACAGTCAGTCCAATTTTTATTGTACAAATACAAATATATTTATTTCGCATCTTAGGCACGACGGCTGATGTGGCGCAGTGGTAGTGCGACTGCCTGCGACGCAAAGGTTCCGGGTTCGATTCTCGGTGGGACACTCACAAAATTGATATATATCACTTTGTGAATTGTTCCCGGTCTGGTTAGGACATTGCAGGGTGAACCACCTGATTGTCCGAAAAGAAACGGTTCCGTGCTTCGGAGGGCACGTTAAGCCGTCGGTCCCGGTTGCTGTCTATAATTACTTAGACGGCGGTCGTTACACAACCATGTCAGAGGCCTACTACGAGTAGTAGGCGGTTGAAAAACTCTGACACCAGGGTTCATCGGGTCGTTGGACGACCTGGTGTCCCACACGAAAAGAAAGAAAGAATCTTAGGCACAACAATCATAAATTCAGTACAAATATACAACATGAGCTGAAATGGGTGTAGGCACAGCATACTGCTGGTTTTAAGCTTACCCCTAGTCAAAAATGGGTGTTCTTAAATATTTAATTTTATAAAAAGTAAGTAAGTAAGAATAGTTAAGTAACAAAATTAAATCAATGATTACACATTTTAATATAAAATAACTCATTTTGAAGTTTTGAAATTTTTGAATTTTGGTGACTCATACCATACCATCCTTGTTAGCATGATTAGTATTGTTTTGTACTCTACTCTTAAAGGGATCAATTTGAGATACATTAATTTCAAATTGCTACTGAAAAATCGCTAGATTTTGCCATCCCTAATCGTCACTTAATAGTATAAAATGAAGTCGCTTCCCGTATCCCTATGTCCCTATATATGAGATCTTTAAAAAAGTAGGTACGCCATGGATTTTGATGCGGTATTCATTATTTAGTAGATCTATACAGTGTTGAAGGTTTTTATGTACTTATAACTAGATATACGCCCAGCGATTTCACCCGCTGCCACTCATTTTCCCGTGGTATTAATTGTTTTCCCGCAGTAAAAGTGTGACCTATGTGTTATTCCAGGTTATACTCTACCTGTGTTCCAAATTTCATCCAAATCGGTCAAGCCGTTTGAGCGTGAAGAGGTAACAAACAAACATACATACACACACAAACTCTCATATTATAAAATTAGTACGGATTCATGCCTGGAAAGGGTATTTTTCCCGCGGGAAAACGGTTAGCAGCGGGTAAAAGCGCTGGGCGAGCCGTTAGTAATAAATAAAAGGATCACTTACAAATCACAGCAGCTATAATTCTCCTCAGTGAGCCACGCCATCGTTTGGAGGCACTTCTCTCAATACGGTTCCTGAAACAAACGAATTGCTCGGCATTAGCATGTAAATCTCTGTAGTTTATAGCTATCCGGCGGATTAAGGACTTTTATCGGATGCTAAATAAGATTCAGACTTGTTTTTGGGAGTATATTCATTCGGAGATACAGACAGAAAATCATTCTTGTTGGACAAAATATGTATCAGGGTGTTATGGAATGGAATGTATGTATGACTGTTGACAAATTCCAAACATTTAAGCCCTCACCTTTCACTCTTTTATTTGTTGACCTCGTATAAATAAACTAATAATTATTATAAAAAATATATTTTTATTCTAAAAGAAAAAAAAAACATTAGAGGCAACTCTTGATACATAAATAAAAAGATAGAGTAATGCCATTAGGCTGAATGGAGGACCCAGGTGGTTACCGGAAAAGGGTAGCTACCCGCCTGGCCGGGTGTTGTGGCCAGGGGACGGACTGGATAGAATTGGAAGTTGTATGTATGCGGTTCGCGGTGGAACACTTTGATACCGCGTTTCAGGCTCATTGTTCTTTACCAATCTGTCCCGTGGCGCCATCTAGCGAATATGTTGGAACTTCTGTTGCATCTTGCTTGCTTGTGAACCACTCGAGTTCTTCGTTCATTATGTATTTTTTTTTAAATCATTACCAGATTTTTGTGCTAGCACTTTGTGATATGCAAGTTTTCTAGTCAAAATTCGCTGAATTAGGCGTTTTAAAGGTACCTATGTATTTTTCTAGTTTTTGTGTCGAAAAAACCGTAATATCTCGTGAAAATTTAAGCGCAAAATGGTTGGCAGCAAGGTAAAATGAATCCTAAGGCCGTTCTATCACTTCACTTCCGTCGCTGCGTATTTTTAACGCACCGTAATGCATGCGTTTGTCAGACGAAAAGTTATAGCGAATTTTGATCTTTCTCCCATACAAAATCGGCAACGGTGCTTTTATTGTATGTCTGTTAAACGACCTAATAGACGTGTTACATCCCTGCCTACCCCGGGAACCGCTGACGCCGTAACCTACTTGTCGCCGACAACACGACCATCATGCGTTTGCGCAAGACTTTGGAACACGAGGCGCCGACGCTGCAGTTTACACCATTTCAACATTATTTCCGTTCGATAGCTTTGCTGTCACTTCTAGACCTACCATCGGCTATTAGACACCTATTATTAGGAATAAGTTTTATTTTATAAATTACTTTGTAATTTCTTTTCCCCAATAAATAAGTTAAAAGTTCTTGGTTTTTTTTACAACTTCTGACTGCCGCACACTTGATTGGCGCAGTCGTCGTCTTGGGGAGGACGAATAGGTTAGGGACTCGAAATTTGCGTTCCTGAGAAGACCACACTTGGACACCCCAAGAGAACCTACATCCCGTACGTGCCGCAGCCACCAGAAGCGTATCCAGACATCGATACAGTAAAAGAGACCAGAAACCAGTATGCTAATGTGAGTACCTCTTGAATCGATCTAGAGTTGCTACTTTTCCTATTTTTATATATTTTTCCTTAATTTCCTTTGTGTTTTACCCTTTTCCTACGTGTTCATTTTAATTTAGTACCTTCCTTGTGTCTTGATTTAGTGTTCAAAATTTTTCATCCAAGGCGATCGGGTAACTCTAGGTTAGATAGGTTAGATAGGGAGTCGCGGAATAGGCGCGCAGATAGTAATAGAAATATAGATAATTTAGAGAGTGAAATGGCAGACTACGATCTTATTTTAAAGGCCCTCCGCCTTGTTCCTGACTTTGACGGGAACCCGAATGTCTTGCCACGATTTATTAAAATATGTGACCAACTTGTGCAAGAGTTTGTTACTACGGCTAACCCCCTGGGTGGCGTAGCCGTGATAAGTGGAATTTTGAATAAAATAGTAGGGCCCGCAGCTCGTTTAGTTAACACAAGTGGTAATGTCGAGAACTGGGAAAGCATTCGCCAAGCTCTTGTTAATAATTTCGCTGACCATCGGGACGAAATAGCATTGTACAATGATCTTTCTCTTTTAACCCAAGGTTCTAGTACACCACAGGAATTTTACGAGCAGTGTCAGAACTTATTCAGTATCATGATGACTTATGTCTCACTTCATGAGACTGTGGAGACTACCATCGAAGCAAAGCGCACCTTGTATAAAAGACTAACCCTTCAGGCATATTTACGTGGGCTAAAAGAACCTTTAGGGTCCAGAATCCGGTGTATGCGACCGGAAACTATAGAGAAAGCTTTAGAGTTTGTTCAGGAAGAGTCCAACATTTTATACCTACAAAAACGCAGTGAACACGTTCCTGAAAAGAAGCCATTTTCTTATCAGCCCCCTAAGCTTCCGTTTAGTAATTTTGTGCCGCAAAAACCATTCGGTTCATTTGAGCCCGTGCCCAGTACGTCCCGTAATCATTTTAACGCACCCCAAAATTTTCATCAAATGCCTAAACCCATGTACAATCAGGGTTTTCAGAATAGAGGTCCCACTCGCACCCAACAGATGTTTGGTGCACCCCTTCCTAACCAGAATAACCGCAGTAACGGTTTTAATATGCCACAGCGTGGTTTTACTCCTTCCGGCAACAATGCCCCACGTCCCATGAGCGGTGTAAGCCATTTTGTTCCCAAAGCTCTGCCCCCGACCGGCATGCAAGGCCACAACTGGGCACAACGTGGTAATCCGCCACCTACTAACTATTTTAAAAGCCGCCAGATGAACTATACCGAGTGCTATGAGCCCGAATTTCAATACGATGCGTATGAATACCACCCTGACTACTCTTATTACTATGATAATGTCCCTGAGTACGCGTGTGAAAGCGAGCCACAGTTTGATAACTCGGCATCATGCCCTAACAACTCGTATCAAGATACCCCACGAGAGGAGGAAAATTCAGCTCAGGCCACTCCGCTGAATTTTCAGGAGGGATCAAACCTAGGCAAGTTAAGATAGAAATTAATCTTCAGACGCAACGTCAGTTAGCCTACATTCAAATAGCAGATCCACCCTTAAAATTTCTTCTTGATACCGGGGCAAATCAGTCCTTTATTTCTCCCGAAGCAGTGAACAAGTATTTTTCCCACATTCCTCTAAATTATGAGCCTTTTGAGGTAACAAATGTTCACGCAACCAGCTACAATGATCATTCTATTATGATACCTTGTTTTCCAGAATTCTGTGAGACAGAAAATATAAATTTGTTCATATATAAGTTCCATAATTACTTTGACGGACTAATCGGTTTAGATCTTTTAAATAAATGGGAGTCCAATATCAGTTTGAAACATAATATCCTTACTACACGCCGAGCCACGAATCCTATCGTTATGTATGACTCACGCAACTGTAATTTCTATGAAGAGATAATTCCGGGTAATTCTTCTAAAATACTGCGAATTCCGATTAACATCCATGACTGTGACGCTTTCATTCCCGAACAAAGATTTTCTAAGTGCATAATAAGGGAGTGCTTGACTACTATATCGCAGAACCGTGGTTTAGTGGAAGTTATAAATAACACAGCAAACGACGTAATCTTTTCGCTCGATACTCCAGTCGCCGCCGAAGTACATAATGTTCAGTGCAAACGCACTGATGCACCCATTACGTCACGCGCAGAACAAGTGCTGTCTCGCTTGCGCACAGACCACTTGAACCCGGAGGAGCGCGCGAATTTAGAATCTCTTTGCGCACAATACGCAGATGTGTTTTACATTGAAGGGGAGGCTTTAACTTTTACCAACAAAATTAAGCATTCCATTAAGACTACTGACGAAATGCCAATTTATACAAAAAGTTACCGTTACCCTTTCGTACACCGGGAAGAGGTCCAGAGCCAAATAAAAAAAATGTTGGAACAGGGTATTATTAGACCATCAGATTCCGCATGGAGCTCACCTATTTGGGTGGTGCCAAAAAAAATGGACGCGTCAGGGAAAGTTAAATGGCGTCTTGTCGTTGATTTTAGAAAATTAAACGAGAAAACGTTGGACGATAAATACCCTATTCCAAACATCGCTGATGTTTTAGACAAACTTGGCAATTGTCAGTATTTTACGACATTAGACTTGGCTAGTGGCTTTTACCAAGTCGAGATGGAACCTCAAGATATACCTAAAACTGCCTTCAACGTAGAACACGGTCATTACGAGTTTCTTAGGATGCCCATGGGACTCAAAAACTCGCCCTCCACCTTTCAGCGAGTTATGGACCAAGTTCTGCGGGGTCTTCAAAATCAAATCTGCTTGGTATATCTTGACGACATTATCGTGTTTAGCACTTCTTTGCAAGAACACATGAACAACTTACAAAAGGTGTTCGACCGACTGAGAGAATCTAACTTTAAAATTCAGATGGATAAGTCTGAATTCTTAAAGTTAGAAACCGCATACCTAGGCCACGTTATTACAAAAGATGGAATTAAGCCAAACCCCGATAAGATCACCGCGATACAAAAATTTCCCATACCCAAAACACCTACAGAAATAAAACGTTTCTTGGGTTTATTGGGCTACTACAGAAAATTTATTCCTGGATTTGCCAAATTGACGAAACCCATGACTCAGAGTCTTAAAAAGGGGTCTCACATCAACACGCATAATCCAGAATACATATCTTGTTTCGAGCATTGTAAAAAACTACTTACCAACGACCCTATACTACAATACCCAGATTTTCAGAAGGATTTCATCTTGACTACAGATGCTTCGCAGTTCGCAATAGGTTCCGTTCTTTCCCAGGGGACTATAGGGTCAGATAAACCCATAGCCTATGCGTCTCGCACACTTAACACCAGCGAGATCAATTACAGCACGATAGAAAAAGAGCTTTTGGCTATTGTGTGGGCCACAAAATACTTCCGCCCGTATTTATTCGGACGCAAGTTTGTGGTAGTCACCGACCATAAGCCCTTGAAGTGGATGATGAATCTCAAAGAGCCTGGCTCAAGGCTAACACGGTGGAAACTTAAGTTGAGCGAGTACAACTTTACCGTCCTTTATAAGGAAGGTAAATATAACGTTAATGCAGACGCTCTCTCACGTATAGAGATTCACAACGAGGAAACGAGCTCCTTAGTCGTCAACCCTTCGGTATCACCGACACGAGCTGGCTCATCTACAGAAACGGTTCACACTAGCGAAGAAAGTCCAATCTTAGAAGTCCCCATTACAGATGAACCACTGAATAAATTTAGCCGTCAAATATGTTTTACCATCGTGGGTGATATAAAGAAAAAACCAGTAGTTAGTAAGCCTTTTGAATCGCATACACGTACTAATATCCAGCTTTCAGAATCAAATCTTGAATCCGAAGTCGTCAACGCTATCAAAGAGTATGTGAATCCGAAGGTCAAGACAGGAATAATTATTTACCCCACTTTGGCTATGTATCAAATTATCCCCGTAATCCAAAAATATTTCAAAAGCTCCGCTATGAATCTCGTTTTAACCAAAGTTGAGTTAGAAAATGTTAAAAATTATCTACGCCAACAAGAGATAATTAAAGATTACCATGAGGGTAAAACGAACCATAGGGGAATTAATGAAAGTTATCAAGCCCTGTCAAATCGTTATTACTGGCCTAAAATGAAAGAAAGTATCTCCAAATACATTAACGAATGCAGTATCTGTGGCCAGGCAAAATATGACCGCCACCCTATTAAACAGAAATTTTGCATAGTTCCACCCCCTACAAAACCGTTTGAGATAGTCCATCTTGATCTCCTTACTATTGAAAACGAAAAATATCTTACCTTTGTCGATGCATTTTCGAAATACGCCCAAGCGTATCATCTCCGAGACGCTACAGCCATAAGTGTTGTACAATCCTTATTAAAATTATTTACCCACCATGGGGTCCCTCTATCCATAGTTAGCGACCAAGGCCCTGAATTCACAAACCAAGTATTTATGGAATTTGTCAGACTCCATAAAATTCAGCACCACAAGATCCTTGCGCATACCCCCAACGATAATGGTATGGTGGAACGCTTTCATGCCACCATTTTAGAGCAATAGCGAATCCTGAAGCTAGAACGTCGTAACGAACCTGCTTTAAACCTTGTTCCTTATGCCGTCTTAGCATACAACAGCTCAATTCATAGCTTTACGAAATGCAGACCTATGGAAATAATTGTAGGACATTTCGACCCTAGGGATCCATTTGATTTAGATCTTTCAGAGCATTTACTTCAACAATACATCGTGGACCATAAAAAGCGCATAACTGAGGCCTATGACATGTTAAACGAGTCTTCTTTACACCGTAGAACAGCATTAATAGAGAACAGGAACAAAGATCGCGAGCCGGAAAAAGAATATGAACCTGACCAACAAGTATTCATCCGAAACCCCGCGGCGAGCCGTCAAAAACTCGCACCCAGATCTACCCAAGATACTGTGTTAGCTGATTTACCTATACACATATATACTAAGAAAAAACGAGGTCCTGTTGCAAAATCTCGCCTTAAGCGAGGTCCTAAAAATTCCACCTTGTTACAGGATACTACTGACGTTGGTACTTCAGCAGACACTGGCGCAGGACATATTACTTGATAAGCTGGATGATGGACCCGGGCTACTTCCTTTCAAATTAGGAAATTCCCGAGTTATCTCGCATCATCATTCATTTTTACAGTACATAGACCTTAAAGAAATTAAATCGAAATTAGACTCGGTAGAAATTCAACTTAGTAATGTTAAACCTAAATTAAATAATAAGACCCTCTCTCTTTTTGAACCTCATATTGAACATCTAGAATCGAAACTTCTTAAGTTATCTGAGCAGTTATTAACTTTTGAGCCAAAACGGGTTAAAAGAGGATTAATTGACGGTCTCGGATCTGTAATAAAAAGCATTTCAGGTAATTTAGACTACACAGATGCTATCCGATATGACAATGCTTTGAAAGTTCTCGATTTTAATCAAAATCAATTGCAAACTGAAATCAATAGTCAGATAAGTTTAATAAAAAATTGGACATCTCATCATACAAAAATTCTGGATGATATTGTATTTAACCAAAATAAAATAGCTAGCATATTAACCGGAATTATGACTGAAGATAATGTTCGGGACGCGAACCTTATTAGATATGCTCACTTCGCGCAGTATCTCATTATTTTAGGTGATAATATAGATAATCTTGGCGTGATATATGTATGTATGTATGTAAGAGTTAGTTACCTTAGAAATCACTTTAGCTTTCATAAAATCATCCAGTTTCTCTCACTCAACTCTAAGCTCAGTTTCGTTTAAGAATATGTTAGATAAGTTAAGATCACTCTACTCGAAATCCGAGATTTCAAACGTAGGTATTCGGGATTATTACGAAATAATAAAATTAGGTTCATATTATATAGATAGCCAAATAGTTATAGTTTACAAGGTACCGATAGTCCTTCCTGAAACCTATGATTTCTATAAATTATCCATTGTTCCCAATAAGTACAATCATGCTCTTATCCCTACCCTTCCCTATGTAGCGATTCGAAGTAACGATTCAATGTACATGAGAGAAGAATGCCCAAAGATCAGCAACTGGTACATCTGTGAAAAAGGAGTTAACTACAACATCGAAGGGAAACCAGACTGTGTACGACATCTCATCACGACGCAGCAAGTCAGTTCACCCTGCAACCTTACCCCGATTATACTTACCAGAGAAGCCGTAGAGCAGCTGGATGACCAACATTACACTATGTCCTTCCCGAAACCTACCAAAGTACATCTTATGTGCGAGCAAGATCAATACCGCACCCTCCGAGGAAGCTACCTTGTAACTCTACCCCATCAGTGTACTCTCAAGACATCAGAAATTACTATTACAAATTCAAATGATGCAATAAAAGGACATGTTCTTAAGATAATGGACTTACCTCAAGATTCCAGTAGAATGACGCAACCGCAGCAGCCTGTAATAAAACTGAACACTATCAATCTTGAAAACCTGCACACAGACTCCGAAAGAATCTCTGCACAGCTTCCAGTCAATCTCAATCAGGCCAATGAAATAAGTCTGTATCATACAACTATACCGATCTATACCCTCCTGTTCGGTGCATGTTTAGTAAGCGCTGGACTAGTACTTAGAAGAGTAATTAAGAAACGACGTACAGATGTGCAACCTGAAACCCATACAACGATGCCAACTTACGCCGAGATTCCTGAGAAGCCTAAGAGAAGTTTCAAACCAGAAGAGATAACTCTCAGTCATCTGTCAGCAGCATTTTCGCCATCAACTTCAAATAGCTGCTGATCTTTGAGGGGAGGTGTTACATCCCTGCCTACCCCGGGAACCGCTGACGCCGTAACCTACTTGTCGCCGACAACACGACCATCATGCGTTTGCGCAAGACTTTGGAACACGAGGCGCCGACGCTGCAGTTTACACCATTTCAACATTATTTCCGTTCGATAGCTTTGCTGTCACTTCTAGACCTACCATCGGCTATTAGACACCTATTATTAGGAATAAGTTTTATTTTATAAATTACTTTGTAATTTCTTTTCCCCAATAAATAAGTTAAAAGTTCTTGGTTTTTTTTACAACTTCTGACTGCCGCACACTTGATTGACGCGTCCATTACGCACCGTAGCCTTAATTGTTTGGGAATAAATTCGGAATTTGCAATTTTGACAGACGCATGCGTGACGGAGAATTAAAAATACACATCGACGGATGAAAAGTAGGAGAACCGCCTAATCATCAGTTCTGTCAATACAGTTACAGATTTTGGAAATGACTATGCCGTGTGGTGCCGGCTTAGAATAGCATCACCCCATTTCTTAACCATGGGTATCGTAAGAGGCGACTAAGTGACTCGAGGGTTAGATGTGTATTGCAAGTTTAGGCGATGGGCTGACAACCTGTCACTATAGTGATACACAGTTATCTGATTGACCCTCCAACCTTTGTCGGACGTGGTGTTAATATCCGTTTTACGGCCGTTAACGCTCTGCCTACCCCGTAAGAGATATAGCCGTGATTTATGTATGTATGTACAACTTCAGTTAAAGTTCAGTAGTGATTGGCTGAACGCATGGGCTGGGCTGACAACATGTCACTATAGTGATACAGCATTTTCTAAATTACCCATATGATTGCACAGCGCAATGTGTTGTTAATAAGATAACGTGTATTTTGCATCAAATTATAAGACATGGCATGACTTAGATATAGATCTCCTATCCTTTCCCAAACCGATTTGACGAAAATTGAATTTCCCGAATTGAGGCAACTGTAAAAGTATAAATTCTCGAAACGAATTTGAGAATTTTCATGACATCGAGCATCTTAGCTTAGCATACCGAATGAGGGTGATGCTATTCTAAGCCGGCATCACACGGCGGATTGTTATAAACTTACCAGCAATGACCTACAAGTAATTGACGCACCGTTACCATTATACTAGTATTACGCGTAACCTCATTACTCCGGCTAGGATTGCCAGACACAGACTGATGAGATATTTGTTACTGCCTACGTGGGGTCATTTATCTCTCAGGTTAAACCAGTACTATGAATATATATAGTTTTTATTATTTACATAAAATAAGGTAATATAAAGGAACAAATAACAATTAATAATAAGCTAAACTAGACTTAAATTAAATAAAGATAATTTAGGTTTAAAATGACCTAGGTAGTCTACTTTTGAAAGTGAAAACAAAAGCTTCGAGTAAGGAATACATTTTTGGTGGATTTTAGACATTACATACATACATTAACAGCCAGGACAGTCCACTGCTGGACATTGCCATACTCACCACGCTCGGCAGGTGGATTGGCGAGCGCAGTAAAGATGTTGCATTCACAGGGAATCCTGCTGCCCATTCCCTGGATGAAATTATCTCTTAGTCGCTTTTTACGACACCCACGGGTAGAATAGGGGTGATGCTATTCTAAGCCAGCATCACATGGCAAAGCCACGACGGTTTTTACAAATTTAATAAGAATAGCCAGTAAAACTGGATCCATAAAAGGTACGTAACTAATTATACTCAGTCCGAAAAAGTAATTAAAATAATATAAACAAAGTAGATAAAAAGGAATATCATTCTATCCTGCAAAAAATTAGGACAGAAAATAATTGATTTATTAAATTTAATACACAATATGTGTACATGGGCAGCCTTAATGCCAATAGCATTATCTACCATTCTACCTTAGGGCATGTGGAAATGTACAGGCAGGTGCAAAAATCATAACTACTAAATATACTAATACCAAATAAAACGATATTAATCATAATATATTAAATTAAGCATATTAATTACATTACTAGATTTCGGCCCAGCGGTTTCACCCACTGCCACTCATTTTCCTGTGGTAATAATTGTTTTCCCGCTGTTAAAAGTAGCCTATCTGTTATACTCTACCTGTGTTCTCATCCAAATTGGTCAAGCCGTTTGAGCGTGAAGAGGTAACAAACATACATATACAGCGTGTTACAGAATAACAAGTAAAGCCGAGAGGGCCTAAAAGGGACCCTTGTAAAGAGTCTATTGACAAAAAATGTAAGCCGTAGTGTCGATTTTGAAAATTACGAAAATTATATTTTTGTATCCAATTACTCGAAAAATTTATCGTTGCATCGCAGCACTACTTTGACAGTTTAAAGTTCAACTGAAGTTGCCAACACGGCGCGGCAAGATTCGATATACATTGCTTGTTATTTCATGGGTGTAATCATTTTAATGAACTGAAGATAACCAGAAATGTATGCCAAATCGAAATTCGTTGGAATGGAAGTGTAAAACTGACCTAGACTAGTGCTGTTATTATTTCATCGACTGATGAAAATAAATAATATTATTATTTTTGCGTTATTTTGTAACAGCTTGTATTAGTACGGATAAATAAACTAAATAATAAAAAGATTGCCTAATACATGATAACAATCTCCATAGTAATTGATTTGATTGTTAACAGTCTTTGCGATTCATTACTTCGACAACTCTATTAAGTACGTTTATAAAGAGCAATCTTTCTCCACAATAGCTCAATCGATCCGCAATCTAGTTTCTAAATCGGAACATAACGAGCCTACAATACCTATCTAAGTCAATTCTGTTAGCCCTACTATTAGCCATTTATAGTACCTAGATTACCGGCCCGCTAGCGGTTTCACCCTTTCTAATCCCATTCTCGCGGTAATGAGGGCCTTTTCTAGGGCGTTTTATACTTCAAAACCTTAATTTTGAATCAATTCGCCTATTTAAAAAAGAACATCAAAATCAGTTGCTTAGATTTGAAGAACTAAGCATACAACGGTATCCCTTCCAGACCGGGAAGCGAATTTAATTTGTACTATGTGTTGATTAATCATGATGAGGCTTGCCGTGTGATGCCGGCTTAGAATAGCATCACCCATTTCTTGCCCGTGGGAGTCGTAAGAAGCGTCTAAGGGACTCGAGGGTGTGTATTGCAATTTTAGGCGATGGTCTGGCAACCTGTCACTATAGCGATACACATTTTTCCGGATGACCCTCAAATGTTTGTCAGTCGTGGGGTAAATGTCCGTTCTACGCGGCCGTTTACGCTCTGCCTACCCCGCAAGGGATTATAGGCCTGATATGTGTATGCATGTGTATGTATGTAGGCTTAAGCAGGCGAGCCAAAGATTTGAAATTCATTCTGCATATGATAAGGACAGAAAATTATTGCCATAGCGCCATATTAAGATTGTTTACATTCTTTTAAATACCTTCTTGGACAGATGATAGGGTGCCCCCTATAGTACAGTACCCCCAAACTCAGGCTGATTAACACGATTCGAACTTTGGATGGTCCGTTCTAATGCCGCTCGTGTAAGACTAGACTTTTGACTTTGATTTTTTTGCTGGTGCATTTTTAAATGAAATTAACTTTATTCAATGGGGAATTTTTTAGCCAATCTTCAAGTGTTCTTAGATGGCACTGAGCTAAACTAGAAAAGTTTATCTCTATAGTAACGTATTCAAATGAAATAATGTTATGACTTAAACGTTAATATTTCAAGTTAGCACAACGCTATCTGGTATGATATTATTAAATAAGCTCGAGATCTGTCAGTAGAAAGTCCCCATTGACGTCATGATCACAAAAAGAAAGTAAAGCACAATCTCCTTTTTTTAAAATAATTTTCGGGTCGTTGGACGACTCGGTGTCCCACACGAAAAGAGAGATAACAATTTTATATTGTCCTATAAAATAAAAATAACGGCCCTGCCTCGGGGCTGGCCAGATTATCACACGGCATGTAACTTTACCACCAACACCAGTAAATGACATTTGTTTCAAACTGAAGTCATGATTTTCAAAAGGGGCTACTTAAATGCGTATATTAACCGGACCTACTAACTTTAGTCAATGAAACCTTGCTAGAAAGATTTATCGCCCCAGAAACCCCCCGTCATACAATACTTCATGAAAACTGTTAGAGCCGTTTTCGAGACCCTAATTATACATCACCATAAAACAATTTTAAACGGATTTGTTATGATGTGATAAGTTGTGTACATTTTGGATTTTACAATTCCTACGTTTCGAGCTCTTTACAGAGCCCGTGGTCACGGATGACTAAGGTGTTAGACGTCATTATTGTAAAATCCAAAATAAACACAACTTAAATCCGTTTAAAATTGTTTTATTGTGATGAGTAATAGTTGTGCAAAGTCAAGAAAATATTACCCTAATTATGTATTAAATAAATTAACATACTAGCATTGGTCGTTTTAAAAGGTTTTCAATAGATTGGCGGTTCGAGTATGTAACCGAACGACAGTTTGACTGTACATAAGTGTTATTTATCAGTACATTTAGTATTCAATATTTTCAAAACTTCTCCTTTGTCACCATCACCCTATCCATAAAAAACAACTTATCTAGATTTGCTGTCTAGGCACAAAAACATACATAAGCAGGCAAATATCTAAACTTCGCACTCGTAATATTAAATTCGTCATATTAAATTCAGTGAAAATTTTTTTGGAGAGTTCTACACGTTAAACTGAACAACTTTGCCCAAGAACACACACACATATCACGCCTATTATCCTTTGCGGGGTAGGCAGAACGCAAACGGCCGCAAAAAAGGGGCATTTACGCCACGTCTGACAAATATTTGAGGGTCATTCGGAAATTTGTGTAGCGCCATAGTGACAGGTTGTCAGCCCATCGCCTAAAATTGCAATACACGTACTCAAGTCCCTAGATCGCCTCTTACGATTCCCAGGCGAAAGAAATGGGGTGATGCTATTCTAAACCGGCATCGCATATCTCAAGGCTCATAGGTTGAAATATGATACTACTTCTATACAAAAATGATCATAAAATTGTAACTTTGTTTGGGAGGTCCAATTATTTTTTTATTTCTTAACCTATGTTCCTCGGGGAAAGTTTTTAGTTTCACGAGTGGAATTAAGCCTAAAAATATTTGCACTGAATTCAAAAGGACCTTATATGGACAACCTCAGGTCGACCTTCAATAAAGTATCGAGATTATTCGTCGGCACATCCCTAGGGGCGGCCCTCGGTGTATCGATAAGTAGCACATCACTAATGCACGCTGAGAAGTTATAAGGTTAGTCGGGGAGGAACTTTGTGATTTTATTAGGGTTTCATATTTAGTTGTAATTTTTATTTTGTTGTATTGTATTAAATAGAATAATCCGCCTGTCTAATAAAGTCTCACTTTACGTAGGTCAGCTGGAAGAAATGTCTTAGTAGAAATAAGTTGTCCTGTTGTGTCGTTATTCTTTGTTTTTTTGTAATGTTTTTTGTACAAAAAACGATAAATAAATATTTTATGTTAATCCTTTACAATAAAGTGGTACAATAAAGTTAATACATTTGTTCAGTTGACGGCCGATGTGGCGCAGTGGTAGTGTGACCGCCTGCGACGCAAAGGTTCGATTCTAAGTGGGACACTCACAAAGTTGATATTTATTACTCTGTGATTTTGTTTCCGGTCTGGTCAGGACATTGCAGGGTGAACCACCTGATTGTCTGAAAAAAAATATGGTTCCATGCTTCGAAGGGCACGTCAAGCAGTCTCGGTTGCTGACTATGATTACTTAGACGGTGGTCGTTACACAACCATTTCAGTAGTAGGTGGTTGAAAAACTCTGACAACAGGGTTCGTTGGGTCGTTGGACTACTCGATGTCCCACACCAAAAGAGAAGAGAAGAGTGTTTAGTTATGTTTATGTTATGATCATTATTTATACCCAAATTTACTTCAAATGGGTAGAATCTCAATTTCTACTTGTATGTTTATTTTTGACACACCTGTGACAACAACAATGCCGTGTGATGCCGGCTTAGAATAGCATCACCCCATTTCTTTCCCGTGGGAGTCGTAAGAGGCGACTAAGGGACTCGAGGGTGCGTATTGCTATTTTAGACGATAGGCTGACAACCTGTCACTATGGCGATACAAAATTTTCCGAATGACCCTCAAATATTTATCAGACGTGGCGTATATGTCCGCCTTTTGCGGCCGTTTGGGCTCTGCCCTGCGGGTTTATATACGTGATATGTGTGTGTGTATGTGTGTGTGCGGTTAACAACCTATCCAACTGACTAGACCATTCTGCTACTACAGCGTTTAAGTAGTATAACGTGCAAAGCCGTCACTTTAAAGACCGGAGTCCTCCGTTCTGTCCATTAACGTGTTGGTGTTCTATATTGACGATTTCCTTCAATAATAAGAATCAATTTAATAACAAAAAATACTCTAGCTTTTTTTTTAAACTTGCAAAATTTTCAACCGCGGGCAGGATTTGAAACTGCGATTTTCACCATAACTAGTGGCCGTGTCACGCGTTACTGGCATGATAATATTGATAATACACTTGCAAAATTGGCGGGCAGGAGACGAGCTGCGGTAGCCCAGATGGAAGAGGCGTCGCCACTAGTAATGGCGAAAGTTACATGATCGAATCCAGCCCGCACTTAAAAATTTTGCAAATTTACAAAAAAAATTATACCTAACACAGAAAGTGTTTTGAAATTTACTATCCAATACTCTTGTTTATAATTTCGTCAAATCCATCACTACAATGTACTGCCAAGGCCCAACCTCCTTGGCCAAGGTTGTTCAGATGAATTTTTAACCACTATGAGGCAGTTACATACAATGTTGGTTATTTGATATTTCGGACGTCACCATGTCCAAACCCTGTCGTGTTAATAATGTAAGCGACACGCTACCTAGGAATGTCCTTTGTAGCAAATAGTGGTAGCTCTAAAAAATACTAATTCTTTCCTTGTTTCACACCTCAAGGCTTATAAGCTTATGGACCAAGTATCTGATAAGAATTGCCGTGTGATGCCGGCTTAGAATAGCATCAACCCATTTCTTTCCCGTGGGTGTCGTAAAAGGCGACAAAGGGACTCGAGGGTGTGTATTGCAATTTTAGGCGATGGACAATTTTCCGAATGACCGTCAAATGTTTGTCAGACGTGGCGTAAAGGTCCGTTTTTTGCGGCCGTTTACGCTCTGCCTACCCTGCAAGGGATAAAGGCGTGATATATGTATGTATGTATGTATCTGATAAGAATGCTTAAACATAATTAGTAGTTATTGATCATTTTTGCGCTAGAGTACTTTTCAGGTCTTCACTACATAGAATAAAGTAAAGTCGCTTCCCGCGTCTGTCCCTATGTCTGTTTGTTTGTATGTTTGCTTAAGGCTAGGATTTAGTGCAAGCAAGATTTTTTAACCACTTTTATTCAGACAGTAACAGCCATAAAATTGTAAAAAATATATATGTGCAAACTACCTATCAGTTACACAATTTGACAAATGAAATATGAAATCTGGCGAAAACTTGAGCGACAAATGATTGTCTGTTTCCCTCTGGCGCAGAGCGAATGAAAAGGACAAACTTTTTTGGTGAATCAGTGCCTTAAATTTTCTAAACCACCCAACGGATCTAGAATTATTTTTTTTTTTCATTGCGTAATTGAAGAGGAATGTACATGTATGGGAATGTATATGTATGATTTATGTAGGAAGAAGGTCTGTTTCCCGTGAGAAATCGGTTAGCAGCGGGTGAAACCGCTGGGCGGGTCGCTAGTTATAGTAATAAGATTAATGCAGGCTATCCTATACAAATGTCTATAAATCATTTTGAAATAAAAAATAATAATTTGTTACATAATATAAAAAGTTTATAATAATAATTTTTTTTTTGCAAAAACGGCAAACAATAAGAAAAACCCTATTAGCAAACAAAAGACCTAACGACAAACGAAATCCAGTTTTTCTCGATAGACTGAAGGAAAATGTTTTATAAGTCAATTTTTCCTCGTATCAGACTCAGTATCAGTAGACCACAAATTTGCCCATCTGCATCCAAAGGCTGTACGCAACCCACAAGGTCATAAGCGAATAAGTGACCTTTGCCTCAAAACTCCATGTCACCAAGGTCAATATAACATGAAATGCAGGTTTGCACAAATCCAACGTTTAAGGTGAAATGGGTTTGAAATCAACAGTGAAATGGATAGTGTTGTATGTGGGTAGTCTTGTATTGATTTCTACCTAATGTCAAACTTAAAGGTTATGTTGTGTACTGATTTTGACTACGATTAAAAACATGTGCTCCTGCTGAAATTGGCGATTATTTATTGAAAAGCCTCAAACCCAATAGTGGCGACGCGGTAAAAACGTGAAATATGGCAGTCGCGAACGTGACAAGTATTGTTCTGCCTGGAAAGTTCGAGCCCAACAAGGATAAATGGCAAAACTACCGTGAACAACTTTTCTTCCCGTTAGAAGCGGCTGGGCCATTAGAAAGTGCACAGAAAAGAGCATTGTTCCTGTCGCAGTGTGGGAAAGAAGCATTTTCCTTGATTGTGTCACTGTTATCTCCAAGAAAACCGAGTGAAGTGCCATTTGATGACATCATCGAAACTCTGAACAAGTTCTTTACACCAGTTCCACATCCGATTCTGGAGACGAAAAAGTTCTACGCAAGGAAACAGAGTGCCGGCGAGTCGATCACAAGTTTCGTGGCGGCATTGCACGATATAAGTTCAAGATGTGATTTTGCAGACTTGCACCGGCGTATTGCGGAACAATTGATACTTGGAATGCGTGATGATAGTGTTAGAAAAGAACCACTAAGAATGAAGCATTTTTCCAACTATCTGGAGGGAAATATTTCACCAAGCTGGACTTACAGCATGCTTATAATCAGGTAAAGGTAGATGAAGAAACAGCAGAGCTCCTGACACTAAATACACCACTGGGGTTGATGAGGATGAATCGGTTGGCTTTTGGGGTCCATGCGGCACCAGGAATATTTCAAAGGCTAATGGCATCTACCCTGGCTGGCATTGAAGGTGTGGCTTGCTTGTTAGATGATGTGGTTGTTTGTGGAGCAACAATGACTGAACATGATGAAAGGTTACAGCAAGTCCTACAGCGGTTTGATGAATTGGGCCTAAAATTGAATAAAAAGAAATGTGTTTTTGCGGCACAGAGAGTTTCATTTCTTGGTTATGAGATTGATGAAAATGGAGTCTACCCATTAAAAGAGAAAGTTGAAGAGATCAAAGAGAAACCAGCACCCAAGGACAAGAGAAGTTTGAAAGCATTTCTGGGGTTGTACAACTTCTATGAAAGATTTATTAAAGATAAGACAACAACTCTCCAGCCCCTATACAGATTGCTTAAAGAGAAAGTCAAGTGGCAATGGGGCCAAGCTGAGCAAAAAGCATTTGATGATGCAAAGAAACTACTTACTTCAGACTTGACCTTGACACACTACAGCCTTGAGAGGGAGCTCCTATTGCTATGTGATGCCAGTGATTATGGAGTTGGTGCGGTGCTGGTACATAAAATGCCTGATGGCACTGAAAGGCCTGTAATGATGAGCTCCAGGACCTTACAAGATCATGAGAGGAGATATGCCCAGATTGATAAGGAGGCATTAGCAATCATGTTTGGATTGAAGAAATTCAGACAATATCTGATGGGACGAAGATTTGGTATTTGTACAGACCACAAACCTTTATTAGGAATATTCGGACGAGACAAACCAATTCCAGAACTGATTTCTCCAAGGATGCTAAGATGGGCATTGACCCTTAATACTTTTGATTATGACCTTCAATATAGACCTGGAAAGGAATTGGGAAATGCAGACTGTTTGAGCCGATGGCCAACTCCTTGTAAAGAATTAGATAGAAATGATTGGGATGAAGATAACTTTCTACTACAGACTGATGTACTGGGAATCAACTCAAAACTGATTGCTAAAGAGACAAATAAAGACTTGGTCCTGAGTAAAGTTAAAAATTATTTACTTCATGGTTGGCCAAGTAAGGTGGAGGACAACATCTTACCATTTCAGAGACGAAAAGATAGTCTTTCATTGAACAAAGAATGCATATTGTGGGCCAATAGAGTGATTATTCCAGTTTCATTGCAGAAGAAAGTGTTGAAAGTATTACATGAAGGTCACTGTGGAATAGTGCAAACAAAGATGATGGCTAGGGCCTACTTATGGTTTCCTACATTAGATACTGACATTGAGAGTATGATATCAGCATGTGATGCATGCCAGTTGAACAGGAATAATCCAACAATTACACAGCATGAGTGGACAGCAGAAACTAAGCCATGGGCTAGAATACATTGACTTCATGGGACCATTCATGGGCAAAACATTTTTGGTGGTTGTCGATGCATACTCGAAATGGCCAATTATGGAAATAGTGTCACCTATGACAAGCGCAAATGTAATATCAATTTTGCGACGAATTTTTGCTGATAATGGCTTGCCAGAGACATTGGTATCAGATAATGGTCTGGCATTTACAAGCAAAGAATTCCAAGAGTTCATGCAAAAGAATAATATCAAACATATTACTGGAGCCCCATACCACCCAGCAACAAATGGGCAAGCAGAGAGGACTATTCAAACACTTAAAAATAAATTGAAAAAGCAGCCTGCTAATGCGTCTTGGTCAGAGCGAGTAGGGAGAGTCCTATTTCATATGCGTACTGTACCAAGCACAGTGACTGGGAAGACCCCAGCTGAGTTGTTATGTGGAAGGAAATTCAGGACTGCTTTGTCACAACTACACCCGGATTTGGATATAAGCTTGGATTTAGAGAAGGAGAAGGGAGAAGGTGAAAAAGTAAAAAAGTTCAATAAAGATGACAATGTTTTATTTAGAGTTTATAATTGCAATGAAAAGTGGAAGCGAGGCATGGTAGAAAGCATGATTGCACCAAGCTTGTACACAGTGCGTGGGTCAGATGGAGTGATCCACCGCCGCCATGTTGACCAGCTGTTGCGTTCAAGACCACCTGGAGACACAGAAGCACAAGCAAACAGGCAACATGCAAGTGAATTGAACAGTGATGATGAGGACAATGAATGATTCAGTGATTGTGCCGCCCCCTGAAGATTGGGCTGAAATTATAGGAGTTAGTAATGGTGCTAGCAGTGTGTAAATGAATATAGAAGAGGTTATGATTTGTGTCCAAAAGTGATTAATATCAATAGTCTGTGTTAGTTTGTCAAAGCCTTAATTGTAACTTAAAGGGGAGGTGTTGTATGTGGGTAGTCTTGTATTGATTTCTACCTAATGTCAAACTTAAAGGTTATGTTGCGTACTGATTTTGACTACGATTAAAAACATGTGCTCCTGCTGAAATTGGCGATTATTTATTGAAAAGATAGTATTCGGATTTTCAATCCTATTTCTTAAAAACTCTAATTTATTAGACGATATTTTTCTTAGTAATATTCCAAGATATATTTTAATTACATTTCTTAAAACTTCAAAATTATTGGACGATATTTCTTTAAGTAGTATTCCTACAAAACTATACTAAGTATAACCATAGACCAATACTAGCTATAATTCTAAACACGATTTATTGTAATACCCTCGGTAGAGAAAAATAGCAATCTCAACTCTTATTTTGCGTTCTCAGTCCGTTTTTAGACTAAAAACCTGAACATTCTGATTGTTAAAAGTCATTTCATATTTTATTTTGTGTCCTCTTCTTCATCATTAAATGAGTGGCTTACTTTTTGAAATATTTTGTTCAGATATTTTACTAATTAAATGAATGTTCTGCTTTCCGGATCTGAACTGTCATTGTCTGTTTCTCTCTAACGCAGTGAAATGGAAAGGGACTTACTTTTTACACGACTGCCCAACCAAAAAAGGAGTGCAATGGTTTCTTAAGAGTTCATGTATATATGTAGGTATGTATGTATACATGTGCGATTCTTTAAAGTGCTTCAACTCGTTAACCACTAAACAGATTCGAATGGGAATTGTATCGAATCCAAAGATTCTCTACAGTGGCATAGACTAGACTTTATCTCAAAAAGCAGTCGTGTTTTTAATTTTTTCAATTTATTATGCTTGTTAAGACTGATGCCGCCTTAAGTTTTTCTTTACTTTACCTCTTTATTTGCCGTTTAAACGTTATACGGCAGGCGGCGTGTTTCTCACGTACACCTACGGCTTTGGAACTCTAAATAATGCACGCTGCACGCAAGCACACTTGCGGCTAAGGCGTTCCAATTTTGAATCACTTCTTTTTCTTACTTTAACGACGTCAAAAAGTCAAAAAACGTCATAAGAATAAATTAATTGATGGTTCGAGAGTTTTCTAATCGTGACTTTTGCCCGATATCTGTCATTTTGAGAATTTTGACATTTAACAATTTTCGACACACTAAACGACTTGAAATTCATACTCAATTCGGTATTTTCAAAGGTATCTTGCGTTAGTAAACATACGACAATGGTGACACAAGCGACTTTCGATAAAACCATAAAACATTAGCTGATGTAAAAATATAAGCTGCAAATACTTCAGCTTGTAACGGACAACTTTCCCCAACATAGGACGAAACAAACAAAATGTTTTGAACCTCTCATACAAAATGATTCAGCCTACCGGGACAATTTGTACGGGAGGCCAATTTTTTTATATTTTGACTTATATTCCTCGAAGACAGTTGTTAAGTTTCATGGGCTGGTTCACCTCTCAAAGTATTTGCAGCTAATATTTATACATACATACATACATAAATCACGCCGGAGTTAATATCCGTTGAACGGCCGTTAACGCTCTGCCTACCCCGTAAGGGATATAGGCGTGATTTATGTATGTATAATATTTATACATCCTGTATATTGTGATGGATGACATTATATCAGGGCTAATCGGGTCCTAAGGAAGAAGACGTATGAAGAAGGCTTGCTTCTCAGCTAATGTAAAAGGTACCTACTCTTTACATACATACATACATAAATCACCCCTACCTATATCCCTTACGGGGTAGGCAGAGTGTTAACGGGCGTAAAAAGGATATTAACACCACGTCTGACAAAAGCTTGAGGGTCAACTAGATAACTGTGTTTGACTATAGTGACAGGTTGTCAGCCCATCGCCTAAAATTGCAATACACATCCCTCGAGTCCCTTAGTCGGCTCTTACGGCATCCATGGGTTAGAAATGGGGTGATGCTATTCTAAGCCGGCATCACACGGCATACCTACACTTTGATCTTATAAAATGCTTATATGAGAAGGGTTCAAACATCAACCCCTCAAGTTTTCTGACGAAACCGCGCAGTTACCGGGCTAGTTTTAAAAGTGGGCTAAAACCTACAATTTCCAAGCACTTAAAAATTGCTCCATGCATTATGCATGTGGAAACGTACAAAAGGCGGGTAACTATTCTAAAATTGAATTAAAATGATTTTAGTAGTGAAAGAAATACATGAATCTATACAGTGTGTTAGTGAATTGACTGGACGAACTTTCAGGGCGTAAGACGTGAAACTGAACAACTTTCTTAGTACCATATTTCCGAAATAAGAAAATGAAATTGTTTCTTTCAACAAAAGCATCAAAATTTGTATGGGAGGACCGAGTATCTACTTCATATTTAAAAAACGGAACGACGGACGGCAAGAGAGTGAACCGCCTAAGCCGACACACACAGTAGCAGTATTTTTAAACCTCTACCATACAAATAGCTATTTAAATGGAAAAGAATAATAATATTATGCTACCGACTATATCAAGGAATAAATTCTACTTTGCAATTTTAATTTATGCATGTTGTGTGCAATTTTAGATGAATGCACAAGATAGTCATATCAGGAAATCTTTTGCAACCTAACTCGCTTTTTACCTTGCTGTTCAGCTCAATGTATTTTGATAGCAGAACTATTTATTTTCGAGTAATACAAGATGTTAGTTGGTTCCTACAAATGCCGCACTATTTTGCATGTAAGTTTTGTATGCAACTATATTAATAGGACACGTAACGCGACACGACCGCGCGGCTGTCATTTGCCAAATATGCGACGCAAGTTACCACAACATCGTATGGCACGTGTGTAACCTAAACAATAACTTGAAAAGTAAAAGTCGCAGTAAAAGGCTTAAAATCTAATTTCTGAAATTTATCGTTGCCTCTACGAGTCGCTACGGCGTAGGTGAAACTTCGTAGACCGTCGTAGCTCGTAGTTAAAGTTTATTTGAAAGATGTTGATTGCTGCGCTTTTCTACCTCTAGAAACTTTTAAATCACGATGAAAACTGAAAATAGGAACGTAGTAGCACTCTGAAAAATAAACTTAACAAACTAAACAACATAATTTTTTTGAGAGCTTGCAAAATTGCATTCCTCTCAGGCAGGATTTGAACCTGCGACTTTCGATATCAGTCGTTGCGACGTCTCTACGGACTAGGCCACCGCGGCTCAGCTTACCTTGGCGAAATAATGCAAATGTTCCTTAATGCCAGTAACGCGTGGCATGGCATACCGGGATAGTTTTGCAACTAATTACGGGCGCCTAATTAATTCTTAACAGATACAGATTTTTTGTAGTCGAGGCGGTGAAAATCCGCAATATATTAAATCCATTTTTTATAAACAGGAATTGACACAAGCTGGCATTCCCGTGCCGGAATTCGGCTGAAATTCCGGCGAGGTGTCAAATAGAATGACAAGTAATTTACATACACAGTCCTCCATGTGATCGGGTTTATGTCCCTTTCTACGATTATTTTGTAGAAATCATAACAAAAACGCCATACATACATACATCAGCCTATAGCAGTCCACGATCTCCCGTTTTCGCCATCCAGTCGCTACCAGCCGCCTTATAAAAATAGAAATTAATTATTTTGTATATGGTGTCGAAAAGTAGTCGAGCTTCATAACTTCATCAACCAACTTTCTGTCATTGTGCTCGACCATGAGCAGTCAGTTCAATGTTTTGAGTATACATAATTTAAAGAACTTTCAAATTTACACCGCATGCCGGTTTGAACCTGCGACTTTCGCTATTGAATACCGAATTTCAAAACATTTCCCGTGTTACATACACAAATTTTGAAATCTTGCAAAATTTTGAAGCGCATACTACTTACTTACTGGCATTAAAATACACTTGAAAAATTGGCGGGCAAGGAACGAGCTGCGGTGGGCTAGATGGAAGAAGCGTCGCCACTAGTAATGCGAAAGTTGCAGGTTCAAATCCTAACCGCGCTTGAAAATTTTGCAAGTTTAAAAAAACGACTTTCGCTATAGTACCATGCCTCTAAAGAACGGCAACGTTCATTGTGAATGTAGAGGTACAGTCGGTTGAAGCACATAAGGTACCAGGGGTACTTTAAAAGGACTGAATTGTTTTTGTCAACAGCATTTTTTTTTATTAATTAGTATGTATATTTAACTAGAGAATGACTTCTTATATGAGAATAAGTTTAAATTTTTTAATTATTTATTAAATGGGGATTAAAATAATTCAGTTCTTTTGGAGTACCTCTGGTACCTTATGTGCTATAACCGACTGTACTTACTTGTACTGTGCTCAGGTGGTAAGTATTGCAAGTAGTGCAATGTCCGTTCAATGATGGCCCCGATTCTTTTATTTTTAACCATTTTAATGCCATCGACACTCAACTGTCATTTTATTGCTACTGAGATTTTCTTTACTTAAAATCGTTAGCGGAAAACGTAACGGCCAAAACCATCCAACTGTCACCCAACTGAAACACACCTGAGACGCTATTGATTAGCAGATTAAGGCCCCAGCAGTGTTGTTAGAAAAATAGAATGCGTAACCTAATTGGAAGGCATCTGTCTTGGCAAGGTGAATCTCACAAGCATCGCACGGTTTGTGACAGCCACCACACAAAGGACAACCTAACAGTCGCTGTTCAATGCGGCAACATTTATCATGCGATTCGGTTTAAATATAGGAGTTTGTAAATTCCTTTCGCCTGAAAGCAACCGGCGTGTGTTTGATCCGCCTAAATGGAAGCTAAATGGAAGGCAGCTGTGATGCCATAACTCAGAGTAAGAACGTTGGGACTGGGCCGTTTCAGTATGTATACCGCATTCCACACAAAGCGAATTGTAGTAGGTATTATTGTCTCCCTAGTATGTACGTACGTAGTTTCTATTTTATGGGTCTACTACACAGTGGAGTGAATTCTAACACCAGGGTTTTTCGACTCGTTTGTCGACTCGGTGATGATTATAATTATAAATGATGATTATGATTACGCGCTCCTAGCATCTAGTACAATTCCTAAATCTTCCAAGAGAATGGCGTACCGGTAAACAGGCCGCGTTCCACTTAGGCAGCCATTAACCCGATGAACCCTAGCTTCAGTGTACCAGGAGCTCAGAGCAACAAAGAGTCCTCTTGCGGTGATTTCATACATCTGACAAGGCGTAGTTGCGTACACGGAAGGCTGCGTCCTACTATGTCAACGTATGCCCCGACAAAGTAAGTATTGGGGGCGGCGATATAATCATGATATATAGCATCTAAAACTTGTTCAATTAGCACTTCAGTGTACCAGGCGCTCAGAACTACAAAGAGTTCTCCCGCTGTAATATCATAAATCTCGCGAGAGAATGGCGTAGCGGCGAACTCGGAAGGCCGTGTCCCCACGTGCTTACAGCTTGACTTATAGTAGCGAGGAGGCTTGCCACCATTAGTGGTTTGAACTTTAGAGTAGGTATGATATTCCAAAAACTAGAAAAGAAAGTAAATTCAGTATCATTTTCTGCAATTACGCTCAAATATTTGTGGTGTGATATCATTACATTTTGTAGGTTTTTATGCAAAATTTGTATTTTTTCGATCCACTCGTGATTCAATTTTAAAACTTTTAGCTAGCTTAAGAAGAAATCGCATGGAATTATGAACTGAATTTTATGTAGTATACATTTTTATACTGTATACTAGAGGTAGAAGATGAAAAACTATCCGTAAAAAGGATTATATTGTGACGTTATATATCTCCTCAATGGAACTCCGACTTAGGAAGCCGAGTCTTACGAAGTTCTAAGCTTGATTTATGATTCGGCTAGCCACAATTGCTGACAAAGACTTTACTGTACCTTGCGATAAGTCATTGCATTTGAGGGTCCAAATTTAAGTTAAATACGGGAATCAATGCAGCTGTTGTTGAAGACTAGAACCGACAAATTACCTGTAAACAAGGAAAGGGGAACATTTAGTTATCATAAGTCACTTGAAGTTCACTGTCCATACTTGCAGGTGGCTTTCAAGGGCCATTAAAGTTTCAGGAGAATGAGGACGAGAAAGTTACATGGCATTAACGAATTCCTTGTAAGATTTCAGTTCATAAAACAATCTCTATCAGCTACCAGGCGTGCAGAATCTACAAAGGTATAGCGTTTACGACAGAAAAGAAGTCACATAGAAGTAGTAGCTCCAAATGGTCCACTCCAGGTGTCTTTGCCAGCTGACTCCTAAATATTTGTGTCGTAGTGTTGTGTGGGCATTGAACCCACAATACGACCCTAGGTACTTAAGTACTATTATATATTCTGTGCCCTAGGCGTGGCATCTACTACGCTGTTATGGCATTACATATTACTTTAATACTATCGCTATACAAGAAAATAAATACTTCCAAAAAAATAATAATAAAATACCTAGAATAACCACTAACTATCATACATGCACAGACACATGTCTATTTAACGCAGCGCGGGAACGATTCCGGATGAAAATTGTATAAGTGTGATGACTCGAACAAAATCTATGGTAGTGAGTCTCTCGAAATGACGTCATCTGGTTTTTTCGTCCGGTTCAAGTGAACGCGCGGTTTGTTCCGTCCTGGCCTCACGGTTTCCATTCCGTCCGGAAAATAATCGAATTTTTGTAGCACACAGGTACCCGGATGAAGAAACTGAGTCCGGAAACCGGACCAACCAATGTGTGCGGCCAGCTTAAAGAGCAGACAAAATTATAATGTACAAAAAAAACTTTTAAAATGTACCAGGCGCACATAACCTACTAAGATGTAGCCTTCACGCTGAGTGGTCTACTCCCGGCAGTCACATGTATCTTCAGTCCAGGGATCGTATAACCGAAATTTTTTCGGTTGAAACGGTAAACGGTATGACGTCATACCGAAATATTACGATACCATAAAGTGTCGGAACCGGAAATTTGTTGCTACCGCAAATTTACCGGTACCGGTATTTTTATGGTACCAAAACCGCTATCAAAAGGGTTTTGCAAGGTCATCTCAGACAATTCGGCCACCGTAGCCTACGCTGCGTTGCCGTTCCGTGCATGCGGTGGAAGGGTGAATGCCGCATCAAGCAAATCGCTCGCCCGCGCGTGTTGAATTGACAGAGCCGCCATTCTTTTAACCCTTTTGAATTAAAAAGGCGCGTCGTGCCTGGGTAGCTTGGTAGGGCAAGAAGTCGTCGTGTTCGTTTCGTACGGGTAGTACTACTTTAATTAAGCGTGCGTACGGTAGTGTGCATCAAAACTTGTCATCGATCAACTTACATGATTTTCGGTCAGATCAAGTAGTAAATAAATAAGTGGGATCATTTGAGGCTCAGATTCCTAAGGTTCTAAAGTGGCACTAGGTCAGAAGATTTAGATTGGCTGTAAATTGAAAGGTTCTATTTTGACTGAAGTGCCACCAAATGAATATCAATAAAGTTAAAAAGTCATTTGTAAAAGGTTGAATCTGTTTAATATTATGTCGCCATAATTTGATGAGGTTAAGGTAAGTGAGGGTCAAATGGTGACTTCGAAATATAGCATGCGTTGTATAGAGCAATGAATTTCCCTTCTAAGGATCCCTATTTGAGGACCAAAAATTCCAAGATTTTGCAGATGGAAATGGATTTAAAACCTTAGTCGTACAGGCAAGCCTTTGAAGTCCTCTTGATTTTGAAATTTTCTCATTCAGGTATCACCGAAAATGCCATACTTTAAATGAAATGTGTATTTTGTTAATATTCCTGCGTAAAAAAAATGTCTTTGTCCTTTCTTACTGTCTCACCGATAATCGGTGCCACTCCTAAGGGTCGCGAGTTTACAAGGAAATGTATGCAACGAATTGTGTTGCGCGCGGCGCGGTTGAAATTTCCAAGCGGCTGAGGCGGCGGCAGTCGCGACCGCGCAGCGCGTGCCGTCACTGTTCGACTTTACTTACAAGAAAATGTATGCAACGAATTATTTAGAGCGGTTGGGTCGAACTCCGGTGGCTCTGCGGTGTAGTGTATGGTGACAAATCTTTCAGTATGTTTGATATGGTATAGAACGTAGGCTATAATTATAATGAATGGACTGGACTGAGGATATTAATAATGTCACAGAAAAATTGCTATTTTCAATACTACATACATACACATATCACGCCTTTATCCTTTGCGGGATAGGTAGAGTGTTAGGCTGAAAAATACGGTCGCTATCGCCACGTCTGACAAATATTTGTGTGCCGTTTCAGAAAAAAACGTGTATCACAATAGTGTGATACACGTTTTTTAGACACGTGTATAGTGACAGGTTGTCAGCCTGTCGCCTTAAATTATAATACAGTCCCTTAGTCATCTCTTATGACACCCGTGAGAAAAGAATGAGGTAATTCTATTCTAAACCTGCATCATACAGCAGATTTTCAATACTAGGTGGTAGAAATAAACAACAAAATAAAAGTAAGTGCAATTATCTCGAAAACGGAACGTCGCAGCGAAAAAATAACAAGATTTTCAAACCTCCTAAATTATTAACTCCGAAATTTTTTTGACCTTAGGTTGACCTTGACCTTAAAATGATCGAAAATTTCATACATAATTTTACTTTCATTGCTCCCACGTTGCTCACCATTCTCCCTGCTTCGCTCATTCCCCATATTCCCCAAATACACCGCTCCGCCTTGCCATACCCTTTCTCTACCTCTCCCCCTCCCACAAAGTTTAAAATCACTTGCATCAGGTAAATAACTGCATTATCAAACTAATATGGTATATTTCGGTGACACCTTTTTACTTGACTGAGAGAATATAAAAATGAAGAGCACTATTTAAGGCTTGCTTCTTCGATTAAGCTTTTTAAATCCATTTCCATCTGTAAAATCTTGTCATTTTTGGTCTTCAAATAGGGATCTTTAGAAGGGAAATTCATTGCTCTATTACAACACATGCAATATTTCGGAGTTACCATTTGACCCTGGCTTACCTCAACCTCATCAAATAATGACAACATAATACTTAACAGATTTGACCTTTCGCAACTAACTATTACAAACGATTTTAAACTTTATTGGGTCTGTAGGCTTTCGGATCAGATGGGGGCTTGCCGTTTCCTTTAGGAAGAACATCAAGTTGGCTGACCTTCCATGCGTCTGGGAAAAACCAACCTGCAAGCAAAGCGTGTACATGAGCAGCATCTCACTGCCTTCCAGGCGTGCTTGATGATTCGGACTGTATGGGCTCTCGGACGTCCGTACCAGGTGCAGTGTTCGGGAGTTCCTTGATGATGTTTTCGAGCGTCTTAAGATTTGACGTTCTGGAGACGTCATATGATGCAGACGCGGATCGCGCGATGGTAGGCCGTATCCTATTATCATTATCATTATCAGACATTGTTCCGTCCGCAGTAGTGGTGTAGGCCTGAAGCAGGTCTACACAATGGAGCACATTCATGGGTGGACGCGACCTTCAGGAGTCCGCCCAATACGCTAGCCCCCATGTGTCTTCATTCCCAGAATCTGCCACAGAGCGAAAATGATTGAATTCAGCGAGCCTCATTGCATTTTTGTACTGACCTCTTTTAGCCCGAAGAATGGTGAGTAAATGCTCCATGATTAGGGCTGCGTCGCTTTTTTGCACTCTGCCAGTTATGGCGCGCTGCCGCGAATCCCCTACGCACGCGGTCTAGCGCAAGGTTCCATCACTCATAGCCGTTAGCACCGTCGTTTTCTCGGATACCGAGACATTTGTAAGAAGACGGGCAGCCATCTCCTGCAGCAACTTACTTCCCATAGTACAAGCTTTGCTTAGTTCCCATAGTACAAGCTTTGCTTAGTTTGGGGCTAGATGGCGCTGTGTGAATTGTCCAGGACATTTATTTATTTATTTTTTCCTTCCGGCTTTTTTCCTTCCGGCTTGCTAACTGCAGCTCAGCCTCTTTCTGGGCCAAAACCTCTGTTATGGCCCTGCTTTCAGCATTCTCGTCATCTGAGGGGGGTTTTTGGGACGCGGCAACAAGAAGGGGGGGGGCAGGGTGGTTTGTGATGAATGAAATGAGTTCTTCTTGTTTTGGCGCAGCCGTTGAAGAAAACGCGGTGTGAATCGGACCAGCCGTTCTCAAGAACTGAGGGGTCAAAAATTCGGCAGGGGGAACGGGCGGGCAAGGGGAAGAGTTTCGACGCACACCCTTTTTTTAAAGAGTTTCAGTGAAAACCCGGTCAAAATGTAACAAGCGGTTCAAAAGTTATGGCCGATCAAAAATTTTGGTAGAGGGGAGACGAGGTGGGGGGCAACATGCCCTGCCAAAAAAAAAAGTCCGGGATGTTTATCATAATCTTCATTACTATTACTATTACTATTAATGGTTTAATTACAAAATCTGATACTTTTACCGTAAATATTGATGACTTGCTCGATGTAGGTAAGCCAATAGATGTACTGTGCTTTACAGAACACAATATGACCTCGGAGGATAGTGCGTTGCTTACAATACCTAATTATGAATTAGCTGCCTGTTTTGCTAGGAATAATAGGAATGGAGGATCATGCATTTTAATTAGAAGAGGCTTACAATACAATACCTTAGATAATGTGCTAAAACTAAGCAAGCCCAATACCGTAGAATGCTGTGGAATAGAGTTAGTGGATCATAAAATGGTAATTGTATCAATTTATAGAGTCCCAAAAAACAAAAAGGTAGATTATTATTTTCGCATATTTTTTGATTGTTTGTATGAATTGTTGGATATGTTCACTAACAACAACAAAAAGAAACTTATAATTTGCGGTGATATTAATTTGAACATCTTGAAGAAAACTAAATACACAATAGAGTTAGATGAAATTTTATTAAATTATAACATGCGGCTAGCAATAAAAGAGATTACACGCCCAAGCAGTAAAACTTGTTTAGATAACTTCATACATAACGTGCGAGGTGCTAAAGGGGAGGTATTAGAGCTAGGGGTGTCTGACCATAGAGCTCAAATTCTAAATACACCTGTAAAAAGGAGTTGTAATTTGGATTATTGGTTTTCCTTTATAAGAGATTACAGTGAAGACAATTTGCGAAAATTTAAGGAATGTTTACGTAAACTTTCGTTTGGTGATTCTTATGCATGTACTTCTGCGAGTGATTCGTTTAAAACATTTTATGATTTGTTCGTCTTATTTTACAATTTATGCTTTCCTATAAAAAAGTTAAAAAACCACGTGAAGAGAAGGCCAAAATGGCTGTCGCGAGGTTTAAAAATATGTAGTAAACGTAAACGTGCATTGTTATGGAGATATAGACATACGAAAAATATATCCGACAAACAACAATTTAAATCATACTCTGCCAGATTTAACAAAATTATAAAGCTCACTCAAAAGGCCCAAAATAATAATTTCATTGAAAACTCCACAAATAAATCCAAGGCGACATGGAGCATTATAAGCAATAAGGAACAAAATTTTCCAAAGGAAGGTATTAAGCATGTGTTAGTAAATGGTAAAAAGATAGAGAAAACCTGCGAAATTGCCCAATCTTTTAACCAATTTTACACAGAATTGGATAGTGTGAGGACCAGTAATAGTATAGAATATAAAAAAACGTGTAAATATAACTCCTCAAACTCTTTCTTTTTGCAACCCACGGATCCCAAAGAAGTATGTGACATAATGGCTAATTTAAAAAACACTGCAAGTACTGGATATGACCATATTAGTACTAAAGTTCTAAAATCAGTACGTCTTATTATAGCGCCAGTCGTCTGTTACATTATTAATCTTTGCTTAGAGCAGGGTTATTATCCCAAGGAACTTAAGATCACTGTTATTAAACCGCTGTATAAGAAAAATGAAAGGAACCGAATGGAAAATTATAGACCGGTTGCATTAATTCCAGTTTTTTCCAAAGTCGTCGAAAAAGTTATATACAGGGTTATTTTTTAGTCAGTGCGCAAACTTATACCATGATATCAGAATCGTTAATAGGACATTTTAGGCAAATAAAAAAATATGTTTTATTTTTATTATTTTTTTATTTTTGTCTGCCTCATAAAAAATAAATCATGGACACACTACTTTTCAATCGGGGGTGCGTAAAAATGGCAACAGCGCTCGCGCACCGCACCCTTTAGTCAGTTTCAGACTTTCATTCAGTTCTCGCTTTGATTCCGTCGCGGGCGGGCGGGCGCGCACCTGCGTGACACTACTTTTCCCGCCGATCCCGAACTGATTTCGCGATGTCGAATTTTACGTTTCGCGAGTTTTACGAAATGGTGCGTTCGTACTTTTTAAGTGGGGAAAAACCCGAGCAGCCTAATGAATGTACGCGGACGAAAGTTTACCTCGACTGCGTAATGCTGGCGTTGTGGACCCTCTTGAACCGAACCCAAGAACATTCCTCAACGTTATGCAGCGGCTGTTGGATCAAGGGCAGTTTACGGTAAGTAACTGTTAATTAAACGACTATTGTACTTAGCTATCTACTGCCTACCTAGTGTTCTAAGTAAACTTTTCATTTTGACGGTCTTAAGCCCGTAAAAGTATGAAGGGAAAATTGGAATCATCTTTTAAAGGCTCAGCTACACAAGACCGGCGCGCGATAGCCGCGTTCCGGCCATACGATTTTTTTTATGAATGCCCGATCAAATCACACCCTGTTATTTTTGTGTGAGTAGACCGTTTTTAATCTTTATTCCTAAATAACCACTCAAGGTTAGTTCACACTGACATAGTAGCAACATTTTAGTGGCCTAATCAACTTTGACTGTCATACTTTACTGAATTTTTCGCTCCACTCTCATAAGCGCACAAAATTGCCGTTTACTTTACTTTAAATGCAGTTGTACTTTAAGGATAATTCGGTTAAAATCATCGCAGGGCAGGCACGCGCAATACGAGCTACCTCATATCATCAGTGTACATAAAGCTTTATAGCAGTGCAGATGAATTTCCCGCCACGCCGCCGTGCCGGCGGCGGCGGCGCGGCGCGGGCGGCAGGCGCCGGCGGCGTCGGATTTCTTCTAAAAATTGAACCGTGGGCGCCACTATGTCTGGCGCTGTAAGACGCGGTGACTAATCGCGACGTTGTCAAACCATCACAACCTCTGTTGTATGCAGGTTGTGTAGGCTTTTTAGGTACTATCAGCAACGGCTCCAGTTGCCATTAAAGTCTTTACTGGTTATTTTTAAGGAATATTAAAAAACCTTTGAATGTTGATCTTTTAAAATGGGTATCAATCTTTTCTGGTTATTCTTGTTAACTGTAAGAAAAACCATTCTTAAGTTGATCACGTATGGATGGTTACTCGAGGTGCTGTACAATCCCGAGTTACCGTTATGGATTAAACATTTACATGTCTTGCTTATGCTAGTAGTAGCTGCTAATTCTTAACCAAACTGGGAAAAATCCAACTACGTGATTAACAAAATAATCTTGTCTCTCCGCATAAACTAGAAACAGGGACCATCAAATCAAGATACCAACTTTCAAACCACTACACCACGGAGGCAGTTTAAGTGTAGGTACTTGTGAGATAGGTACTTAGTTGTTGTAGGTATCACCCGCACGCATCCCGGTACCAATAGCGGTCATTAACCTGGACTGGTCATTGACCTGTGCTGTAGGTAGAAGCTAGAACACAGTCAGCTGATAGGTATAACTGGGCCGCGCGCGACGTTGCCAAACCGAAAGATAGATAGTGAACCTAATAGGGTGATCCACACTTACGTACGATCCTAGGATAACTTTAAGTGCGATTATTTCAATTTTTTTGTTCTAAGTCAGGTGTAAAAAATAAATACATATTTTCTAAAATGTGATAACCATTACGTATGTTGAAGCTGCGCACTGACTAAAAAATAATCCTGTATAATCGCTTAAACAAATACTTTGAAGTAAACAAAATATTAGTTAAAGAACAGTTTGGTTTCCGAAAAAATAAGACAATCGATATGGCTTTGTACCAATTCGCAAATAGTGTGATCTCTAGGTTAGACAAGAAACAATTTATATCAGCTCTCTACATGGATATGTCCAAAGCTTTTGATTATGTAGAGCATAATATATTATTGTACAAATTGGAGCAATACGGTATAAGGGGGAATGCTCTCAATTTAATGAAATCGTATTTAAATGGAAGAGTGCAAAAGGTTGTAATTAATAAAATATGTTTTAGAACTAAAATTGATGTAGAGTACTCCTCTTCATTGAAAGCTGTTACACAAGGAGTACCACAAGGGAGCGTCCTGGGACCATTACTTTTCATAATCTATATCAATGACATTATTAATTCAACGAACAATCCAATGCTACTATTTGCTGATGACTGTACTGTACTATATACTAACGAAAATGAAATTTGTAATAGTTTGACATGTATAAATAATTGGTTAAGACATAATAATTTAATTGTTAATTTAGATAAGACTAAACTGATGAATTTTAATAATAATAAATTACAGAATGATATTGTTATTAATGACATTAAAATTGGTGAAACAACAACAACAAAATTTTTAGGTCTACACATTGATAAAGATATGAAGTGGCAAAGTCACATTGACTTCATATGTAAAAGAGTTACGCAGTTATCATATGCGCTTTATATGCTATCAAAAAGAGTAAATGAAAAAGCTCTATTAACAGCATATCATGGTTGTGTTGCTTCCAGATTAAGATATGGTGTTATTTTCTGGGGATATACAGTCAACAACATACGTGTTTTTATTGCACAAAAAAGATGTATTCGAGCCATTTCTGGATTGACGCGACTTGCAAGTTGTAAAGAACATTTTAGAAAATTAAAGATTTTGACACTGCCCTCATTATATATATACGAGACTGCAATTTTTGTAAAAAATAATGAAATTCTGTTCCCGAAAATGCTAAGAGCGCGTCAATGTCAAAATGTTCAGCTAAGACCTTGTAAAACCGCTCTACATTACAAAAGTATACTGACGATGGGTCCAAAAATATACAATAAACTTCCTATAAGAATAAGAGAATTTGATGATATGTTTTCATTCAAACGCAGTTTATTTAATTTTTTAAATGATAACACCTTTTACTCAGTTGATGAATATTTGAATAGTAATAATTTATCTTAACTGACTTTTAATTAATTTAACTGACGGTATATTTAGGGTATTATAGTTTTTAGATAACTGAAATGTATTTTATAATTAAGTAATTGTAAATATTAGCATGACATGTGTTTTAGAATTAAGTTGTATATTATTGTTTTAATTTTGTACGCCGCAAGGCAGAGCATATTTGGACATTTATTTTATTTTGACATCTTTGTATATAAACATGTGTCTCACATTAATAAATGATTATTTGATTATTTGATTATTTACTATCGTAATTTTTATTTATTTTATTTTATTGTATATTGTTGTTTTTTATGGAAATTGTGTGTGTGTTGATGGGTCTTTACCTAAATAAAGAAATTAATTATTATTATTATTATTTAAGGGGGGTGAAATTTTGAACTGGAAGGGGGTGCAGGGGGGTAAGATATGTCAGGGGAGGCCCACGACACAATTGACAGGTATCAGTGACACCTGCCAAACAGCACATGAAACATCAGTTCACTTTGACAAGCGAAGCACGTGGGGCCAACGCCAAAGGTGAATAGAAACAAAGGAAACTTTAAAACCGCGTGGAACTTAGGTCTGACAACGTCGCTTAATACATCGCGCGCACTTCATTTTTCGATATCAAAATTAATACTGGTTAATAAAGGTTAAATAAATTTATAACGCTACAGGTATAAAATAAAGGTACCGTAATTTTTTACCGGTACCATAACCTTTATCATAACCTTTATCCGTCTACCTTTAAAAAGTATACCGGTACCGTTATTATACCGGTAGCTTAACCCTGTACCTTAACCTAAAACGATCCCTGATCTTCACCAGCCGACCCCCGCGTTCGGTCGACTGGTTTCGATTTACCCCGATTGTGCTACACACAGCCTGTCAATATTGCAAAGCTTAAATGCTGCTCGATTTTCATTATATACTAATTTTCTAGTAGGACACTGGGTTGATGAATGACAGCACTTTTTACGCGTTCCCTCGATTTTCCCTCGTATTATTAGCCCCCACTTTTGCGGCTGGCGTCCTATCAGTGCGGTGCCAAACAGCTAGTTTTTTAGTCTTTGTTAGTATGGGATGTCTTATAGGCTTCTGGATGAGCTCGTTCTCTATCTCATCTCTATCTGACCCAGTCTTGAGTAAGTAAAAATAAATGCAAACAGCGAGGCATGCGCTTCACTCCTTAAGGCGTGGGCCAGATTTTTAAACCAGTTTTATTTAGAAAAAAATTACAGCCATAAAAATTTTCTCTAGCGAATATCAGCTTTTTCTTTCTAGCGCAGCGCGAATGAGAGGGACTTTCCGGAAACATCGCCAGACAAGATCAGATCGTGTAATTCTGGAGCCATCGCTCCAATTTACACTGACACGTATTACCGCTAGAGTTATGTGATCCCCGTAGAGTATCGAGCTTTTTTAAACTATCTAGAGGATTCCAGAGATAAATGCGATATATGGCTTTAAAGTTTAATGGAGAAGTTTGGCTTTGCGAAAATAATGGGTTGGGAAACTGGTTTTTGAGTTACAAACAAGGGCCAGTGGATATCTAGCACCATTTTGGGTGAGCCAATTGAAATAAAATCGACAATGGCAGGCTGACTAAGGACGTTGACATTGGTTGACTGCCACCGACAGGTGCCATAGATAGTTCCTTGTTTAAGCAGCATAGTGACATCATGAAACTGTTCTGGCGTCCGCGCAAGCCATTCCGTGATTAGGCCAAATTGACTTTCTTTTAATAAGGCTACAGTCAAGTTTACTACCGAAAATGGCGCGCGCTAAATCCGTTGGAATCTGCATCGGGTTGTATATCTGACTGCAGCCATACTTCAATCAATTTCACCTCCAATGACACTGGATGAATTATTGGCTCTCTGTAGGCAATAAAACACAACAAACGATGACTAAACTGAATCCTGACGTTTAGTAAATGAATCTTGTGACAACCTTCTAACACAATTAAAGTATTAATGGCGGCGCGCCTTCTAATTGGCTATACGAATAACCTCAATGTATCCTTTTTCAGCGCATTGAAAAAGCTGTAAGTAAAAATAGGCTGAAATGATAGAGGTATATTCTGTTGTTATTTTAGTCTGATCTTTACCTAAAGTCATAGTTCTGTGATAAAACTCTGCCTGACGTCTCGCTCAGGCACACCATTGTCAGCTTTAGTTTATGGTCATACCTACATTACTCATTGGGTCGTTGGATGACTCGGTGTCCCACACGAAAAGAAGAAAACATACATTACAACAAATATCTACTCTGTTAAACGGGGTGTAAGGGACAGTCTTCCGAATACTCATAGGGTGCATTCAGACTATGAAACTGAACAACTTCATATAAAATATATTTCGGGAAACGTCAAAAACATTTCATATCCCATAGTAAACGCAGTCAGCTGTTTGTGATTTTTTATGGGAGGTCGATTTTTTTGTCGTTTTGCTGACATTTATGTTTCTAAGCGAAAATTGTTCAGTTTCATCGTCTGCGTGCACCCGTCCCTTACACCCCGTATAATATATACTAGCGCCCCACCCAGAGCGGTTACCCACGGTAAATAAAATAAATATTTTGGGGAGCTACCATACAAAAAACGTGTTTTATTCTCTTTCTATTGACAATGGAACTAAAACTGTAGGTCATGAACCAAGATAGTTATGCAGTTTACTAATACGGCTTGTATTTGTATGGGAATAAGGTTGGAGTTCGCAATTTCCTTTCATCTGACAGACTATAAGTGAGTCAACTGCCTCAAGATATGTAATAGAATAATACAATAATATCAAAACTTGTAAAGTATGAATAAAATTCCCAAGGAAACCTATCCCCGTCAATATCTATCAGCTACTCAGGGTAATTATGTAGGTCGAGGCATCAAGCGGATCGTATAAGTTACTTTGTAAGTTAAATTGGCTTTGTTAGAGTGTTGCCAACCGCTTCCTTGCTTATAAACGTCGACAAGATAACTCTAAGGTTGTTCTCACACGCACTGTGCTGATCCGGTTTTGGGCGAAAGAAATTTGGTTAACCGGATACTATGGCACATGTCGCCGCATCATCGTTTTCTTTTTTATTATGTGTTAAAACTTTATTTCATGTAAGCTGTGTATAGTTGTAATTGGAAATCAGATTTAAAAATGTTTTTTTAGACTGGTTATATTAAAGCAATTTAGTCTGTTATTTGTAACTGTACCTATTTGAATAAAATAAAATAAAAATAAATCCAAGTGGAGCGGTGACAGCTTCATCTTCTTCTTTTTTTCTGGTAAATGGCAGTCAAACCGTGATTACAGCTGTTGTGCCCAATAAGTAGCGACGGCCGATGTAGCGCAGTGGTAGTGCGACTGCCTGCGACGCAGTTTCCGTGCTCGATTCTCGGCGGGACACTCATAAAGTTGATTCTTATCACTTTGTGAATTTGTTCCACTCTGGTTAGGACATTGCAGGCTAAACCACCTGATTGTCCGAAAATAAAGATGGTTCCGTGCTTCGGAGGGCACGTTAAGCCGTTGGTCCCGATTGCTGTGTATGATTACTTCGACGGCGGTCGTTACACAACCATGTCAGAGGTGTCCCACACGAAAAGAAGAAGAAGCGACGTCAATGGCATTTTGGTTAGCTTTAAATAAGTCCGCCTGTGTGCAAGCAGCAGGATAGGTAGGGAATGACATTGGATGTGGCATAGATTGAAGGGCGCCACACTCGCATATTGAGAGAAGCCTTGTAATTTGTATGGTTACTGGCTGAAACAAACCGCAACACCGTCCGTTGCGTGTGAGATTCACCCTCAGGTTATTACGCTACGTTTGACAATCATTTAAGGATTGTTCAGAAAATTGTGTATCGCCATTGGGACCGGTTGTCAGCCCATCGCCTAAAATTTTATTCACATTTAACCTTCGAGTCCCTTAGTCGCTTCTTACGACACTCACGGGAAAGCAATAGGGCGATGCTATTCTTTACCGGCCTCAAACGGCAACTGTTATCTTTATTCTTTAATAAACACTAAGTAAATCCGTACTAATATTATAAATCTGAGAGTTTGTGTGTGTGTATGTATGTTTGTTTGTTACCTCTTTATGATAAATTTAGATGAAATTTGGAACACATGTAACTATTGCCGTGTGACGCCGGCTTAGAATAGCATCACCCCATTTCTTTCCCGTGGGAGTTGTAAGAGGCAACTGAGGGACTGGAGGGTGTGTATTGCAATTTGAGGCGATGGGCTGACAACCTATTACTATGGTCATACACAATTTTCCGAATGACCCTCAAATATATGTCAGACGTGGCGTAAAAGTCTGTTTTTGCGGCCGATTACGCTCTGCCTACCCCGCAAGGGATAATAGGCGTGATATATGTATGTATGTATGTAACTATTACCACGGGAAAATGAGTGGCAACGGGTGAAACCGCTGGGCGGAGATCTAGTAGGTAAATTAAATTAATTTGCCGTGTGATGCCGGCTTAGAATAGCATCATCCCATTTCATTCCCGTAGGAGTCGTAAGATGCGACTGCTGACAACCTGTCTCTATGGCGATACACAATTTTCCGAATAACTCTCAATTATTTGTCAGACGTGGCATATATGTCCGATTCATGCGGCCGTTTACGCTCTGCCTACCCCGAAAGGGATTATAGGCGTGATATGTGTATGTATTTAAGTGTAAATAAAATGAAGAAAGACAATAATACCAAACTCTGTGTTATGTATGTTTATGCAAACTTTCCATTGTTAACTGAAAAATAATTTATTCTTTGGCCTCCAATGTTCATTGTGATAAACAATTTCACAAACAATGCATATTTGGTGTACAAAAACTAATGAATAGCCTTCATGCAATTAATTTTACAAAGTGAAATAAGTTATAAGGTACAGGAACCAAAGATGGCCCACTTAATTTCAAACCCTAAAAATTTAAATAAATAGATAATTTAGGAAACAAAACAAGTTGCAATTATAAAATTTGGTTTATTAATCAGCAAAAAAATTTAGTTTGACTCATATTTATGAGGAGGTACTATGGAGAAAAATTAAATTTTGAAAACCTTTGCAATGGGCCATCTTAGGCAATGGGTGTCCTAAAAAGGCCCAGTACACAGCTATAAATATTTTTGATAATTTTCTGATTTATACGTTGTTCTTTCCTACAACTCTTTTGATTTTGTGTTATCTTTTAGTCTCATATACTTGTTACGAAAACTAGTCAAAAATATGGCGTATGGGCCATCATAAATCTATCAAAATTGGAATCTACTGTAAAACAAATAAATAATACTAAATGTATAAAAATCACATAGTTTCATGAAACTAAAAATAGTCTCTTAAAAAACAAAGTAATAATTTTTTATAAAAGAAATAAATTTTCGATTATAAATTTTTGTGGGCCTCATTAGAGCATATAAAAAATATGTTCTATAAAATTTAACAAAAAGTAACTTAACTAGCTTCTTTGTTTTTACATTACTTAAACTCTTTATAAAATTAAAATGCAAAATTCAACAGAATATTAGGAAATTAACTACGAGCACCATTGTTTCATTTATCGTAAAAACTACGAGCAGCGGGCCATCTTAGGTCACCATTGGGTGGGCCTTCATAGGCGAACTACCCTATAGCAGTAAAAGTCTTTATAACACGGCAAATACGCAATGAAACAGTGTAACTTACCCAGTACGTCATGCGGAAATGTCCATATAAAGCAGTGAATCAATCAAACTGTAACAATCTGCGGTAATTTTTTAGAAATATCCTATAATCCGCGCGGTAATTTTAATAAAACGACCTCCCGTATGAATTTTTGTTGACAAGTGACAAATAACATCAAAATGGCGGTGAGTTCGTGTTCGGATACACTTGCCATTTTGTCTAGGGAGTTAAGACGTGCCCCTCGCGAAAATTCAAATAATTTCAAAAATAATAAGCCGGATTTTTTTAAGTGGGCCATCTTGGGAGCCGGGCCATCTTAGGTCACTGTACCCTAGTACAAAAACTTTTGTGCCGTGTTATGCCGACTTAGAATAGCATCGCCCCATTTCCTTCCAGGGGGTGTCGTAAGAGGTGACTAAGGGACTGCCATTTCGTCATAGTGTGGGATTTGCCAAAAAGCGACGGCTTAACGTGCTCTCCGAAGCACGGTCCAGCTGATCGGCAATTTTGTATAGGTGTCCAAATTTTGTTTTATATTTCGACGTATGTTCCTTGGGGAAAGTTGTTTCTTATCACCAGCCCGTCTTAAATTTTCGATATCGGTCACTAGTAAAATTGCACCATTTAATTGTAGTAAATACCTACTGGTAATGCAAGTAAGGCAATAACAATTAATCAAGTTATAAACTAACCTTGGGAAAAACAGTCATTTTGTTGGCTTCTGTTAGAAAAAAACACTTTATTTCCATACAAAACCCGCCTGAGCTATAAATAGCGTAGCTGCACTACTGAATATAATTATGAACAACCAGAACTTTAATTAGTTTGCAGGCTATTAAGTGGAAGTTTAGTTTTTAAATGTGAAATCTACATACATATATCACACCTATAATCCCTTACGGGGTAGGCAGAGCGTAAACGGCTGTAAAAAACTGACATTTACGCCACGTCTGACAGACATTTGAGGGTCATTTGAAATATTGTGTATCACAATAGTGACAGGTTGTCAGCCCGTCGCTTAAGTTTGCAATACACACCCTCGAGTCACTTAGTCGCCTCTTACGATACCCACGGGAAAGAAATGTGTTTAGTTTTTAAATGTGAAATCATTTTAAATTTAATATAATAAATTTTGTAGAACTATTAAATACATAACATGTAGCACGCTTATATTATTTGCGACGTAGGCAGAGCGTAAACGAGCGTAAAAGACGGTCGATATCGCCACGTATGACAAATTTTTGAGCTCCGTTACAGGAAAATACATACATACATATATCACGCCTTTATCCCTTGCGGGGTAGACAGAGCGTAAACGGCCGCAAAAAACGAACATTTACGCCACGTCTGACAAACATTCGAGGGTCATTCGGAAAATTGTGTATCGCCATAGTGACAGGTTGTCAGCCCATCGCCTAAAATTGCAATACACACCCTCGAGTCCCTTCGTCTGATCGTGATGCTATTCTAAGCCGGCATTTCAGGAAAATCGTGTATAAATATGGCAACATGTCATCACTCTGTCGCCTAAAATTAAAATACACATGAAACCCTTGAGTCCCTTAGTTACCACATACGACACCAGCGGGAAAGAAATAGGGTGATGCTTTCCTAAGCCAGCATCGCACGGCAATTCTAAGCCGGCATCACACGGAAAATATAATAGAAGTAAAAAGAAAGAAAAAATACCTCAGGGAGATTTTTCCTAATAATAAACTTTAAAAGTTGATTTACTCGGTTACTACAAAAAATCAAGTAACAGCCATGAGAGTGTTTCGGATACCCCTTAGTATAAGACTATAAGGCATTTTAATTTTGTCTTTTTACGTCGCTGTATAGTCCACTCCACCCTGTATAGACGACTTGACCATTTCCAAAACTAAGAATCAGTATTCCTTCATCTTAGGTAATAAGATAGCCTTCATAACTATAATTTTTTAATGAAAACCACTATAAATACTTTACAATACTTTACAATACAATAAAAAAGAAGTACTATCAGAAGCGCCCCGAGTTTACCGTTAAACGGATCAACTGACACCCGTTTTTCATAAAGTTATTTAGAAAAACCATTATAAATTGACCTCTTAAACTCAATGTGCTAAACAGCAAAGATTTTAATTAGTTTTCAAGTTATGAAGAGCACCCTTAAGGCTATACTTGCACTGAGGGAGTTATTAGTTTAAAACTACATCAGTAAGTGAGTTGGTGGTGAAGTTTGGATCAAGTGAGGTTATTTAAGAGGCTTCCCGACGATAGGTGGATACCTCATCACTTAAGGCAGAGGTAGCGCGCGGGCAAGGTTTTTAAACCGGTTTTATTTAGACAGACGAATTTATTTAGAACCGGTTATATTTAGAATTTAGTCAGACGTGGCGTAAATATCCGTTTTTGCGGCCGTTTAAGCTCTGCCTACTCCGCAAGGGATAATTGGCGTGATATGTGTAAGTGTAAGTGTTTATTTAGGCAATTACAGCCATTATATAAATAAAATAATAAGTTTTTGTCAAGGATTTAACAGATACAAATTGCTATCAGTTACACACTGACAAACTTTACTTGATAGATAGATATAAAACCGAAGTTACTTTTTCTTTTTCATTTTTTCAATATTATGTCTATAGTTTTAAACTAAATACGAATTTTTATATGTTATGATTTAGATACATAACTTTTCTAGTACAAATGGTTGAATAAATCTTGGTAATGGTATTTCTCAAGTTTCTATTACTCAAACCGTAAAATCTGGCGAAAATACGAGCGCAACATGATTGTCTGTTTCTCTCTGGCGAAGCGCGAATGAAAGGGACCATTTTTCAGGAGAGTCAGCGTCCCTAGCACCGATAGTGAAAAATATTTACTGATTGATTATAAATAAATAAAATAAATATCCTGAATAATTCACACAGCGCCATCTAGTCCCAAACTAAGCAACTTGTACTATGGGAACTAGATAGCTAATATTAATACTTATATACTTTTTTTTGTAAATAAATACATAATATACATAGAAACACCCAGACTAAACACAAATATCTGAAAATGTAATAAACAAATATTTGTGTCTTGTGGGGTCGAACCCACGACTGCCGTCGTAGCAGGCAGGGGTACTAGCCGCTACGCCATCGGCCCAGTCTATATGCAATTGATTGGAAAACCAAATTGTGAATTGGCGTCAATCACTAGCCAGAAAGATTATTGAGAATAGTTACAATCTGGTTAAAAACGAGCGCTTTAATTGTGTATGACAATAATTTATTTATTTATTTACAACATTTACACAATCATTACATGACATGCCTAGAGTGATTACATAAGTTAAGAATGATTTGTGAGAATGACTTAAAACTATAGCTACTAAGCAAAATAAAATTGAGATCTTCGAATCTAAATCTATAGTATCAAAACATAAAATATTTTAGCAATATAAAATCAAAATGTAAAATATTTATATGGGTAATTGTTTAGTTTTACGACCTTAAAGAACCTTATTAGTATTCGGTATTCAGTATTCTGTTCCTTACATCCTGTATAGTAGAAGCAGTAAAAATCAAATAGTCCGTGCAAATTGGCCAATGTAGTTAGGCATTCAACCGCTTTCGTACAGGCTGGCACGGATTGTTGTGTTAAGCTTTAGGGTCAAAACACACCTGCGTATAGCCCTAGTCGCGGATTTTAGGTTGTCAAAGGTTTGACGCAGATGTTTTTTTATGGCTTCACGTCTCTTTCAATCACAGCCTGGAAATAAACAACAATAAAACAAAACTAATCCAAATCAGACCATTTCAAAAATTACCACTCAAACTAAATATCCACCACATAAATATCCAAGAAGTAGAGGACTGTAGGGTAGGTCCATTAAGAAAAAACATCGACACAAGCTTAAATTGGAAAAGTCACGATGAAAAAGTAAAAACTAAGCTATCAAAATTTATTTACGCACTTTCCATTATAAAACAGAATACTCAAAATGATTGGGCCCTAACAGCCTGTTACGCATACGTATATGCATGGATGCGATACGGCATTCTTTTAAGGGGGGGGTAGCACCGACTCAGCTGACAATGTACATTCCATCACCAGTTGCAAGCCATACTTTATAAAGAAAACAAAATGTTAACCCTACCATCAATATTGATTTTCAAGTATGCTCTATTTGTGAGAAAGAATATCAGTAGTAGGGATAAGCGGGATTTGGACCACTCGTGACCCCCCTATCGAGGCTGTTTGGGGGTGCCTGACAAAAAGCTCGTCACATATGATTCTTGATCCGCGATTTGATATCAAATTAATCCGCGTATGTAATAAAATTAATCCGCGGTTTGATATCAAATTAATTCGCGGTTTGATATCAAATTAATTCGCGGTTTCATATCAAATTAAGTCGCGGTTTGATATCAAATTAATTCGCGGTTTTTGTACAAAGTACTTGCTCATTGATTTACTTATCATGTTACATATTTTGATATCGCTATCAATTTCACTTTATACCTACATTTACACCTATCAATTATCAACATAACTTAACCTAACCTAACCTAACACCTCTACACCGATTTACCTGCTGCTACCTTCGTAATGAAATGTTAATCAATACCTATCACATATCATATTTTGATATCGCTATCAATTTCACTTTATATCTACATTTATACCTATCAATTATCAACATAACTTAACCTAACCTAACCTAACACCTCTACACCGATTTACCTGCTGCTACCTTCGTAATGAAATGTTAATCAATACCTATCGCATATCATATTTTGATATTGCTATCAATTTCCCTTTATACCTACTTTTATACCTATCAATTATCAACATAACTTAACCTAACCTAACCTAACACCTCAACACCGATTTACCTGCTTCTGCGTAATTAAATGTTAATCAATACCAATCACATATCATATTTTGATATCGCTATCAATTCACTTTATACCTACTTTTATACCTAACACCTTAACGCATGTTTACTCTACTAAGCATGTCGCTACAAGTTACTTCTTTTGAATTGGGAACAATGGCTTAGCCTGCCGCCGGTCTCTTTATCTCTTTGACTATTTCAACAACAAAGCATTTTTAAGTGTTTGCCCTGCCTTTCTTTTGCACGCACCGCCTGTTGTGAATATTTCTAAATTTATTTCTATGTAAATGCAATTTTGAAATGTTTTTATTATCCTTTGATTGTAAAACCTTCCTTTCATAAAGCCGTCTTCCGCTTAGGCATACAATGGACACGATTTTAACTTGTCGATACATGCTTACTAGTGTATCAGGCTCGGTGGCGGTTAACAGTATTACAAAAAATGCCACCGCGGGCGGTGGTCTTGCTATATAAGCGGAACTTACGCGTCAGTCTTCACAAGTTGTTTCGAGTTGTGACGTATAGTATTAAAAATTTATCTAGTGTTTGTGAACGCCGATTATAGTATAAAAATAAACCTAGTGTTCGTGTTCGGAGTGAAGACTTCTACCAAACGCCATGTCCCGGTCTACAGCTAGCTGCATAGGAAAAATGGAGGTAAGAATAGTTTTATTTTATTTATCTTATTTGTTTTATACTGTTTCAAATTTATCTAACATGCGTAGTACTTATATGTAAGGTAAATATTGAGGGCTACGTCCATCAGAGGACTGCTACTGGCTGTTGTGATGTGTGTGACGTGACATACTTATTTACAGTTGTTCAGGAGAAATATTGTTGTAATTATGTGATGATGTTGTCTAAATAATATAGATATAATATTTTCTTCAGTTTGCGCAACTATTACTCATAATTAAAAGTCTTTTTATAAAATTCCAAATAAACAAATCTTTAAATTTTTTATTAATTTTATTATAATATAGATATGTCAGCGTAAGTCATTAACCTGAGTTTTATTAAAGTAAATTTTATTTCAGCATTGTTCTCGTTACCATCAATAACATATATCCGTGTTTTGTTTTAGGGATCGACAATTAACGTTGATGACTTACCAAACACATTCAAGAATTACTACTTTGCCGCATCAAGCGATGATGAAACTGAGAATGCATTTACTATTGTCGAATCCGATCAAAAATCACCAAAGCGAGCAGGCAGCGATAATGGCATCGATCAATTTTTCGACACACCGAAAATCAAAAAACAAAAGAAAGTGCAATCTTCCACAGTTGGGATGGCGCGAAACGGTGGTGTATCTTATATATCATCAAACACTAATGACGCAGCAAACGCAACCCATCTGGTTAAAGTGGAAGTCTACGATCTCAAGAAATTAGCCAAAGTGTCGTCAAACAACCACTGGAAGCATGCAGATGTTCGTGCCAAATACTACACAAAGGTCACGGACAATGTTTACGATCGCAGCAAGGAATTAATATACGACATCACGAAAAACGTTTCGCAATCACAAGATTGTAAAAAATACTTTTTTGATAACTAATTTCATAATTCTCAAGCAGCTAAAATAGAAAAAACCGTAATCACCAACACGCTTAACAATAGAGCAAATCCCTTTCTACCTGAGGCATATTTTCGGCGTTCACGAACACAGGATTTTAATACTTTATTACGCATGTCAATGGGTTCACAATGCTCCTTAAACCAAGGATGGAAATGACAAAAGAGTCGAATTCACTACTTAAGCGAGTGATTTCAAGCTTCGCAAAACAGTCAGTATCAGACTTGTGCTTGTGCAGTACACATTTATAACCAAAAATGTCTTTTCTTACTAAGAAAACCATCTCAACGATACCAAAAGATGTCATTCTCGCCGAATACGCAAGATACATCAGGTTTTGGTATATAAATAATCAATTACCCGAAGCATTAATTGAAGACAGTGATATCAAAATGTTTTACACCCCGTGCGAAGGACATTCTAAAAAGTTCAGTGAAGTGTCAGAAGATACGATTGATGGAGTATTTCGCATGAAGGCGTATTGTGGAGAGTGTCATATGTCATACTCGAAACCTGTAGAGACATGTAGTGACACCATACATCCACTCAAAATAGATTGGAGCTACGAGGAAGAGAAAGAACTTGAAGAAATAATGAATAGCGCCCAATCGGATGACTATGTTTTACCATCATCGACATATTCACCTACCTTGCAATAATTTTTCTGTTATTTTTTCGTATTTTAGTTAGGCTTCTTAGTTTGTATTATTCTTAGTTTGTATTATTCTCAATAAATTTAATTGAATTATTATTTTATGTCTCTTGTTTTCTTTCTCTTTTTTCCAAAACACTACATGTTACTTCTCACTTAATGCTAATAAAATAAAAGACCTGTTTATAAGCATATACCATTTATTTCATAAAACACACATTGACATAGCCGTTTCTTAAAGCTAGATACAATTTAGTCTTATTAGCTAAATTATAATGGTAACATTCAACTCAAAATACTACTTGAACGAGGCTTTAAAGATTTCGTTTAATAAAAAATCATTGTCAAATGAATCCTTAGTAAACATGTTATTAAAATCTTTAAGACTTAGGCCTCTGTATTTTAAATACAAATACACTAAACAATATTCACCACATAAAGATGAAAAAATGCTTTGAATAGCTTTATGGTTGTATTCCCATCTGCGTGAATTTCTTTTTAAATAATTTAAATGATAACCTTCAGGTTTACGACCATAGCTGTCGAAATATTCACCAACACCATTTGAATGAATAACAATTGCTACCCAGTGCGAACCCGGTTTTGTATCAGGATCTAAATTACTTATCAAATACACCGGTGAAGTCATAAAAATAGGTAGACGATTAGCGGGGAACACATTATCAGCCAAAGAATGATGAATCATTCGCAAGTATTTTTTTATGGTCAAAGTATTCATATTAAAGTCTAATTTACACAAAAATAAAAATGCATCTGAGAGATATTGACAGTCCATCATCTTATATACTACTTAACTACTAAAGTCTACACTAACATTTCTGTTCTTATCTATTTCAATTAAATTATCAAACTCAGCATACACAATACAATTAATTGTTTCAGTTAAGGCGTTTTCAAACCTTACTTCTAATCTGACACTTCCATGTTTAATCAAGTTCCAATGTGATGAAGAATTAGCACATAAATCGGGTGTTAAGTCAAAAGCCATCAAACAATAACCTTTTGCATATCTATCCTTATTTATGCCATTTCCTTCATTTAAAAAATGAATACCAGTTCCAGAAAAAAGTGTATGATACATAACAGTATGCAACCCACTACTGAATTGTGGTTGTAATGCTTTAGAAGGAATTTGGATTCCGTCAATATACAAACTAAACGTATTTAAACCATAGTTGTCGAAATCATACGGATTTTTGCTAAAACTACCATTAAAAGCTGTATTATTCACAAATCCTATAATACAGCGTTTAGGTATTTGACCTAGAAAAACATTATCTAGCGTTTTGCCTTGAATACCAGACGGAATGGTTAAAACTTTTACTTCAGCCCGTGTGATCGGATATTTAGCAGTTGTAGTAGCTAATACTTTTTGATGAGCGAGAAGTACACTTGGATTTATTCGAGCTTTACGCAACATTAACGTAGCATCAGTGATAGCTACTTTGACTTTGATATCATTTGTTGGTGCCATCAAGTTAAATGATTCCCTGGAACGTATTAGTTTGATACACATGTCAACACCATTAATTAAAAACTTTTCTTGATTAAAAATATCCCCGTGTAAGTGCCCTATCATTTCTACCTCTTTGCTATCTTTAGTATATTTCAGCCTAGATGAGTATCCTTTATTATTTTCATCAGTGTTATTCATTTTTCCTGCAGTGTCTTCATACCACATGGCACATGTAAGATGGGACTCTTTTGCTGCAGGCGCATAATTCAATAATGTTTCAATGTATGCACGATATCCATATGTGTTATTTGGTGGAGATATGAGCTTTTGATTTAGATATACATCTAACTGACTGAACATTGAATGAAGCCAGTTATTTACTGGTGCTACTGGCGTTTTTTCAGTTTCAATATTAGACAAATCTTGATTTAATATTTTAGCCTTCACATGAAGCAATGTATGTGATAAGTCAATATAATCATCTCCGGAACCAGGGATTTGAAATTCTATAGGTCCATCGTCGCTAAGAGATGAGATGGGTTTGTAATAAATCCATTGACCACTTTCTATACTTGTTTGTGTCGATGGTAAAGCGAATAAATCTAATTCTGATTTTGCACATTCACATGAATGATTATGTAAAAATGACATCGTTTATATTATTTTTAAGAGAAAATATCATTAACGGATGAACTTTTACTTTTCCTCCCCTTTTTCACTGTTCTTCCTTTCAAATTCTCTGAGTGAATGAGAGCTTTAAGGTTTCGTTTTCTATTTTTATACCCCGAGCCACTCATAGCTCTCACAATTTTATCATCAGCTTTTCTTTTGAGATTAGAAGTGGCTTCTTTAAAACGGTTTGTTAGAGATTCTTCTAAAGGCTTGGCACTCACTATATCTGATAAAAGCCCTACCCCCGCACTCAAAGCTTCTTTTCCAACAACTTTGGCTCCATTCGACAAAAGTGGTAGGACAGATCTAAACAAACCACCTAAAAAGCTTCCTATACCATGACCACGTTGATGTGATACTCCTTTATAAATTACCCCGATTCCAGTTCCTGCTTGATGAGAATAGTAATGTTGATATGGGCATAATGAATTATTTTGTTTTATGTACATACTGTTTTATCTTTTCATAAAATGTAGTTTAACACAGCTCGTTCCAAATTGGAATGGTACTTTATCTCCTGTGTTCGATCTTATATCTATTTCAATTGTATCAAACTCTCTACGCATGACTGGTACATAATGCGGTGGTGAAAAAATATGCATTTTGTTTGATCCATATACATATTTCACAGGATCTAATGATGTTATTCTCAATAAAGGGCACATGACATCTCCAACCATCTGAGGTTCCACAATATCACAATATATGTATAGTTGTGATGGTAATCCAAGGTATAAATTAGCTGGAAACTTTCCAGTTGTTTGTGTTGCAACGTTTGTATTAGGATCAAAACCAAGTTGAAGGCTTAAAACAGGCGAAAACTTCAAAGATATCAGATTATTCACATCGCCTGTGAGTGAGACCAATTTCGTTAATTTGTCATGTCTTAATTTGAAGCTTTCTCTTGAATTTAGTGCAGTTATAACATCGTTAATGTTTTCATAGCTGGAAGTAGGTATGTGACTTTTGTATGTTACTGTACTAAGTTCTGGTTGGTCGGGTACTTTCATACGTTTTGTTATATACATTATATTATTATTATCCTGAACAGTAAACATAGTGCATGGATACTGAAATTCAACTAATCCTACTGACCATTCCCCATCCAACTTTATTGATTTTGGTAGTTTTGTGGAGAAGTTAGTGGTTTTGTTACTTGGAAAATATGTAAACGAGCTATTACTAGGTAAAGTTAAGTAAAAATTTTCGGTCCTCATGACTTCTCTAAATAAGATGCTAAAATCCAACTATTAAATTTATCAGGATAACCTTTCCACTTCACTAATAGTTCTTTTCTGCGACCTGAATAGCGGGTGCGCAATATTTTATCTATTTTGTATGTAGCGGTGGGGTCATATGTCACTTTCTGTAGTTCTTTTTCATAAAAAGTTCCAATTACATTTTCATTCTGCAAATCTTTTATTGTGTATACAACCCATGGTGATCTGTCTATAATCGAAGTTATTAAAAATATTTCATCACTCCAATTTGTTTCATAACCTTTTTGAAAAATGTGTTTGTACTTAGTAATTCTAACATGATCACCAACTTTAAACTTGGGTTTGCTTTTAATGTAAGTTTCTTTATTATTTTTTCGTTCATACAAATTGCGCCAAACTGTCATAATATTATTAAAATTAACATCGCAAGGACGCATTTTAATACTTCTATGAAAGCTGTTATTATATGAATTAAGTAAATCCTGCAAAATATCTATATATCGATACGTATTATTATGAGTAAAATATCTCCACATTTTCATTTTAAGTGTACGCTGGAATCTTTCAACTATGCTTGCTTTAATATCAGGATTATTGGTGGTGTAATAGTTTATACCGTTACTTTGGAGAAAAGATTGAACATCTTTTGCTATAAATTCAGTACCTTTATCTGATTGTAAATGTCTTGGTGTAGCTTTAGCTTCTAAAAATATGTCCCTAAAATTTTCTTTTATAGTTGCCGAATCTTTCTTTTTAATAGGTCTAGCAAAAGCATACTTACTAAAAACATCAATTACACATAAAATGTATTTAAAACCGTCATTATATTCGCTGTAAGTCCGCATATCGCTTAAATCAGCTTGCCAAAGTTCATTAAAATTTGATAAAATGTACTTATTTCTAGGGAAGCGACGACGCACTGGTTTATGTAGGGTGTATGTTTCTTGAGATTCCAGCCATTTCTTTGTTTCTTCTTTAGTCATTTTATTTTTCATAGCTGCTGTCAATTTACTGAGACTGCTGTAACCGGCTGGGTTAGATACATCGTAATAAATATTATGAATTTCTAGTAAGGGGTCCATTTCTCCCAATTAATTTTTTTGGCTGGTTTTACTTTAGATCCACTGCTAGTTAATTTTGGCGTGCTAAAATAATCAGGAGTACTGTTTTCTGCCTCTTTTGAAACGTCTTTTGTTGTTCTAGCATTAGCTGGGCTCTGAGATAAAACTCTTATGTATGTGGCTCTTTTTGGATTGCCAATAAAGCTTAAGGGGACTGATAGATCTTTGAGCACATGAGCAAAATCTTCCCAACCATATGGTGAACTGTTTTTTAGAGGTCTCAAGATGTCACTCAAAAGGTCAACGATATTACTTTTACGCACTTCTCTATTGCGGACGAACACAGTGCCTTTTTCATTCCAGGATATTTTATCTTTATTTTTCAAAAGTATATCTATTAACAATTCACCTCTTAATTTGTATGTCTTTGGAATAAAAGCAAGTAACTCTGATTTTGTATAACCATTATAGGTTGTCTCAGTAGACGTCTCTTCGTTATCTGGAGCTTTCTCTGACTTTACTGTTTCTTTTATTTCATTTTCTTTTTCATCAAAAGGTAGTATAGGTATCTGTAACGGTTTTCGATCTTCTCCAATGAAATGAAGATATCTCTGCAATGTTTGCAAATAAAGTGGCCACTTTTCCCTGTCATCTATTTTAGTGTTTATTACTTTATGCATTTCTTCATCTAAACGTGATAAATTTTTAGTACTTGCATTATCGGATTTCAGTCTTTCTATGACTTCAGGCTCAATAAGTATCATTTTCTTTGCGCTTTCCATATTTATTTTATAAATGAACCTAACAATGTGCTAAGAACAGACCCTAGAATAATAGGTAAAAAAGCCCCACCTCTTTGCACGAAAATTTGTTTCCTTTCTTTACTTTTTCCTTTCAAAACAATTTTCCTCAATAAATCTTTATGTTTTTTTAATTTACGTCTCGATTTATCATCTAAGGGTACTTTTCCTCTTAAAACATTGAAAATACATTCAGTTATACAGTTGATTTCATCATCTCCACAATTTTTTAACAATGCTTCTCTATGTTTTGGTTTTAATGTTAATATTGCTCTTAATAAATCTTTATGAGGCGTTATTCTTTTAATCATTTTTTTTAACGTTAGGACGTTACGATCTGATATTCGATTTTGTTCAATGCATTTACAAACTAAACAGCATCAGATGAAACGAAACAGTTAAATTTACATATATTAAAAACAGATTCGTTGTTTTCTTTTATATGAATTTTTTCTTTAAAAACGTTTATTATACACTCACAAATTTGTTTTATCTCATCATCATTACAGCATTCTAACAAGGCTTCACGATATTGTTCTTTTATGATACTTAAAGCTTTTAAAAAGTTGTTTTTTTTAGATGTTTCTACTTCAGACATTATTTGTAACTGACATAAATTATTTGCTGAGCATCGTATTTATACCCCTTTTTAGGGACATAAATTGTACACTGCTCATCGAATGGAAAAATTTTACTTTTAAATCGACATATTTCATTTGTGTTTTGCTTAAGATCAATGAATAGATATCCATGAGCTTTTGTCGTTGCATCCTTGTAAGCTTCTTCAACGAATTTAGCATTTTCTGGATAAACCTGACGAGCTAAATGTCGTATTTGTGTTCTGTCTCGAGGGTTTTTAAAATAAGTTATATAACTCGAATTTAGAGAAATATCTCTTTGACCTTTTCCTTGATGAAATATGTTTTGAGTTATGTAAAATACACTGAGATTTCTATGATGGCTTCCCTTTGTAAAAATATCAACGATACGACCATCTGACTCTCTCATAAGATCATCGATTATAAGTAGTCTAGGACATTTTCCATCAAACATACTTAAATCAGGGATACCTTGATTGTAATTAACATCACTCAAATTGTACAAGGGTTGCATTTCATCATAGCACCATATGATTTCGGAAAATTCTTGACTGCATATTACTTTACAGTGCTTTAAAAAATTTGTAACAAAATTTGATTTTCCACACCCGCTAGGACCTGCTACGATTGCAGTAAAAGGGTGAATAAAATGAATCATTGCGACGTGCAAGTTTGAGCTGGTGGTATAAACGAATGAAAGGAAACACTGATATTTGTCATTATATACAAATTAATATATTCAGATTATAATATGTACAATAAAAACAGCATGCATTTAAAAATCATAATCACTATAAACCTAACAAATACATATTATTTTTAAAACACGTTCTTATGTTTAAATATCCGCAGAACTGAAGTTACTAAAATGAAGTGATTGAACATATTATAAAAAGTAAAATTCATAATATTTACAATAAAAATACAGTTTCATTTTATGACAATCTTACTTAAATACACACATAAGTAGAAAAATTATTAAAATTATGCTATCTTAAAAACGATATGATTCCAATAATACTTTTATGTAAATATACAGGTAGATGTAAAACAACCTTACACCTTATAGTATCCTGAATCTTACAACTATTATTTTAATTATTTCTTATGCTATAATGCCCCCATGCTAAGGTGTCAGTGGAGTTTGGTAAAATGTATCTCTTACTATCACTATCAGACAGACTTACTTTATTCAGTTTTTGTGTAAAAACCACATGTTTAATCGATCTAAATCTATACATTGAAGCAAGCTGTACATTTTTGTTAAGCAAACAAGATTTGTAATCCTCGATTTTCATTTTCTTCGTAACATTTTTGTTGACACCCTTAGCTTTTGCAATTACTGTATCTTCCACCTGAATCGCATACATTTTTGATCGCAGACCGACAAATTCTTTAAAAATTCGACCGTTATTTTCATCTTTAAAATACCCAATCTTTTTTTTATTTACATTAGGATAATTAAATATATTGTTTATGGGATAATCTGAAGTGTCAAAGTATTTTTCCAAATCAGGTCTTATATCATCATAATAATCATCAGTAAATATCTGATAAATGAAACTATCAGTATCAGTATACAACAATTTTGCATTGTCATTGAATTTTTTTTTAATATAATTATAATGAAAATCGTACATCAAGGTTTTTGAAATGTCTAAAATGCAAAATCCTAAGTAGATAGGTTTATCGTAAAATAGTTTAGTCTTATTTAATTGAACAGCTACTAAATTTTCGGAAAATACAGATAAACTGTGAAAATTCGGACGAGCTATTAAACTTTGTGCCCCCTCAACTTTACCATGATTTTCCCAATGCGTTCGTAGTTTTACATTTACACGTTTTTCTATATTCTCCATAGTTTTGCCGAAGACAGCATTATTCATGAGCTTATAAAAATCTTTTTCGAAATCTGTCTTTGCTTTTGTTCTTAACTGTGTGTTTAGCTCAATATATTTTCGCATCCAACAACTTTGCTTAAATTCCAAAACTCGATGAATTTTTACCAGTTTCATGCCTTTTTCTAAACACTGCATTAGGTTTCTATAATGAATAATGTACTTTCTTTTATTGTTTAGGTTTGGTACTAGCTTAGGTTGTGTACTTCCTCCAGTGCATATATTTTCCGGACAAAATGGTAGATCAGAATGCAAGTCATGCAAATTATCTGGATAATCAAGATCTACTTCTAGGATATACCCTATATCTGATGTGGGGGAGACTTGAAAATTTACAGTCGGTTCAACCCATTTAAAACCACCGTATGGGAGATACTGCGACTGCGCCCAACCATACATATTATTCGCATCCAAGTAAGCTAAAAAAGATTTGCGATCCTTTGCATTGTAATCACATAAATATTTATTATTAGCTTTCGCATGTCGGTTGCTACATACGGACACTCCACCTCTTATACCTGATTTAATAAACGCTATCATATCAAAATCTACCAACAAATCTAATTCAATTTTTGTGCACTTCAACATAGCATCCCAGCTTAGACCAGGTGCAGTATAATAATGTGCTGGGTCTAATCCATATGTTTTTAAACATACATCTCTGAAATTTTCAAAGATGTCAGCCAATAGTAAAACATCAGTTTTTAAATAAAGGTTCGAATAATCTCTCATATTCTGACATTGAAAATGCTGCCAGACATCTTGTGCATGTTTATAGTCTTCATCAGAAACATGCGATCCTGTTAAAGAGCTATAAAAATCCGATTGGTTTGGTAAAAATGTAGCATTTAGTGATTCATGTGATTGAATAAATTCATAGGGAAAAATACCTTTTCTGATCAGACGGTTAAAATCGTCAACTTTAGACACTTGTTTTTTTAACTCTCTAAGTTGATCAACTTGGAGATTTTTGGACAGGTTGTCTAAACTACTTGACAAAAATCTGAAAGAATCTAAAAATCTTAATTGCACATTATGTCCATTAATATTTATGTTTTTGGAGAATGATATATATTTTTCTTTATTTTGAGGAATAATTTCTATTTCCCCTTCTTTTAGATGCAAAGAATGTACAAGAAAATGAGCATCATAGTTACTCAGATTGTGCAGAAAAACCGGAACAAAAAATGGAGTTCTAAATTTAGATTTGCAGACTGGATGTGCCACCCCTCTAAAGAAACCCGTATGCCAGTCAAAATCTAAAGCTGATTCTGACTCGAGGTCTTTTAAACAAATATGGCATGTTTTTGTTTGAACAACATCAGCCTCTTGCCAATCTTTTAGAGGAACCGGTGGTTTCTGTATACAATTTTTTTTATGAATTTCCCTAACATCTTTACACAGATTATCCATAAAACTTTGAGTGCAATCAGTCCCTGTATATGTTTTATAAGTTGATAAATTATCGTCAAATGAGCATTTAATGTAATAACCATAACTATAAATTTCATGTTCATGTACATTAATTGTATGTGACTTATTTGGATCCGCATCACAGCTAGAAATAGGCTTGAGAAGTGCTTCTGTGTCAGCATAAACTACAAAAGGCACCCTCATCTGTTTATGATAATTGTTAAACCGTATTTTATCCGTACGTTCATTATTACCAAACCAATCTTTTTTAGTTTTTGATGGGCTGGGCAATTCTGTAAAAACATGACTACAGTCGAACTTTTGGTGGTTATCCAACCTCGCTTTTGTGGTGAAATGCAATAAGCACTCATCACATAAAAAAACAGCCTGATTTTTCCTCGATAGCTGCTTACTTACTAATCGCGATAAGTTTTTAATAAAACAATAATGCCCATTACTGCCATTAGAAATATACAGCAAATTAACGTGTTTTTCACGTTTATTTTTAGACCAATAAAGTGGTCCCACTACTGAATTCTTTCTAGATATCTCGTCATATTCTAACCCAAAAACATTAATGCTAATATTGTTGTTTTCCTCAACCTTGACAATGTCCTTTAACTTAACTGGAAAAGGAACATTATCAAAATTCAGTTTGTTTTGATGTCTAGAATAAGATGAAACCCTATCTTTATGGTAGTTTACAGGATATAAAGCAGAGAGTAATGCCCACTTCAAACATTCATGATCATTATTTTTCACGTTTATTAAAGCTCTTTTGTTTTGGATATCTTTTGGCAATTTTACATACGTTGACCCTTGAAGAGGGTTAAACTTATTAACGTTCATTTCCAAATGACGAACAGATTTAAATGACCACCCGCTGTCTTTTTTTTCGAATTCACTCATTTTTGTGGAAATAGTTTCACATAATGTTTTGAAGTATGCATCCAACTCATCACCCATACAAATGTTAAAATTTGATGTTTGAAAATCGAATATATTATGCAAATTTTTTGTCTCTTGCACAAACTCAGCATGGATTATGAAATTTATTTTGATTATTGTGAGCTGTTTTAGATTCTCATTTATCAAAGTGGAAATCGTACCTTTAACTGAGTTGAAGAATTCAACAGGTGTTTGTAGAGTTTCGTCGTTATTCGGTGAAGTAATTTTGTAAGTTATTATTCTACAACCAAATACAGTATTTATCACACTTACATTATTATCCCTACTTAAATTTAAAACCTTACTTTTATGCGCAGAGCTCCGAATATGATTAGAAAAATATCTACGGCTTACCAGTATTTGACAAGCATCGCACTTAATCATATCATTACTTGATGCAATGAGATCATTAGTAGATGATGAAGGTCCAGGGACAGCTTCCGCGTAGGAGTCACCATCATGTGATAATTTTCTTTTCAGGCCTCTCCCAGTTTGCAGCACATTCCTAAATAAAAAAATAGAATAAAATACAACCATAAATTTTAATATTAAATCATGAATAAATAAAACAGGAATGTTAATTTATCAAAATATCCGTAACATAATATTTTGTTTGTAAACTTACGTTTGCTGATGCTTCATGTCGAAAGAGTTTTTAATAATTGCGCCATCATTTTGATTTTCGATCTCCTTTTCTCCCCCAGTTTGTATCGCATTTCTGAATAATAGCAAAGAAAATGTTAGAACAATTATATATAATATGTTATCAAACAGAATTACACATAAAAATTTGTAAGAAATAGTTTGATGATAAACTAACATTAGCTGATGTTCTATCTTAGATGCAATAGCACATAAAGCACCATCATTTTCGGATGAAAAACTATTTACTGTTAAGTTGAGCATGTCAGCATTATTCTGTTCTAATATTTCACATTGTTCCAACACTTCACTGTTGAAGAAATCACTAAACGGAAAGTCTTGTTCACTATTTTTGAAGAAATGACTGACAACACGTTCTTCTCCCATTTTTTATGGAAATAATCGAAATATTTTCGAAACTCTTTTTTCAACTGATTGGCGAGCATAAGTTATCCGAGCTCCAGTCTTGAGCTGACTGTTTTGCGAAGCTTGGTATGGTTGGTTTAAGTAGTGAATTCGGGTTTATTGATGTACACGTTTTTAGTTAACGAGCATTATGAACCCATTGTAGCGGTGCATCATATAGTAGAGTTTGCGAAAATATGGTTCAGGTAGAAAGGGGAGTTGCTCTGTTGTTGAGTGGCGGGCGTGGTAGTTTTTTGTTTTATTTTAGCTGCTTGAGAATTATGAAATTAGTTATCAAAAAAGTATTTTTTACAATCTTGTGATTGCGAAACGTTTTTCGTGATGTCGTATATTAATTCCTTGCTGCGATCGTAAACATTGTCCGTGACCTTTGTGTAGTATTTGGCACGAACATCTGCATGCTTCCAGTGGTTGTTTGACGACACTTTGGCTAATTTCTTGAGATCGTAGACTTCCACTTTAACCAGATGGGTTGCGTTTGCTGCGTCATTAGTGTTTGATGATATATAAGATACACCACCGTTTCGCGCCATCCCAACTGTGGAAGATTGCACTTTCTTTTGTTTTTTGATTTTCGGTGTGTCGAAAAATTGATCGATGCCATTATCGCTGCCTGCTCGCTTTGGTGATTTTTGATCGGATTCGACAATAGTAAATGCATTCTCAGTTTCATCATCGCTTGATGCGGCAAAGTAGTAATTCTTGAATGTGTTTGGTAAGTCATCAACGTTAATTGTCGATCCCTAAAACAAAACACGGATATATGTTATTGATGGTAACGAGAACAATGCTGAAATAAAATTTACTTTAATAAAACTCAGGTTAATGACTTACGCTGACATATCTATATTATAATAAAATTAATAAAAAATTTAAAGATTTGTTTATTTGGAATTTTATAAAAAGACTTTTAATTATGAGTAATAGTTGCGCAAACTGAAGAAAATATTATATCTATATTATTTAGACAACATCATCACATAATTACAACAATATTTCTCCTGAACAACTGTAAATAAGTATGTCACGTCACACACATCACAACAGCCAGTAGCAGTCCTCTGATGGACGTAGCCCTCAATATTTACCTTACATATAAGTACTACGCATGTTAGATAAATTTGAAACAGTATAAAACAAATAAGATAAATAAAATAAAACTATTCTTACCTCCATTTTTCCTATGCAGCTAGCTGTAGACCGGGACATGGCGTTTGGTAGAAGTCTTCACTCCGAACACGAACACTAGGTTTATTTTTATACTATAATCGGCGTTCACAAACACTAGATAAATTTTTAATACTATACGTCACAACTCGAAACAACTTGTGAAGACTGACGCGTAAGTTCCGCTTATATAGCAAGACCACCGCCCGCGGTGGCATTTTTTGTAATACTGTTAACCGCCACCGAGCCTGATACACTAGTAAGCATGTATCGACAAGTTAAAATCGTGTCCATTGTATGCCTAAGCGGAAGACGGCTTTATGAAAGGAAGGTTTTACAATCAAAGGATAATAAAAACATTTCAAAATTGCATTTACATAGAAATAAATTTAGAAATATTCACAACAGGCGGTGCGTGCAAAAGAAAGGCAGGGCAAACACTTAAAAATGCTTTGTTGTTGAAATAGTCAAAGAGATAAAGAGACCGGCGGCAGGCTAAGCCATTGTTCCCAATTCAAAAGAAGTAACTTGTAGCGACATGCTTAGTAGAGTAAACATGCGTTAAGGTGTTAGGTATAAAAGTAGGTATAAAGTGAATTGATAGCGATATCAAAATATGATATGTGATTGGTATTGATTAACATTTAATTACGCAGAAGCAGGTAAATCGGTGTTGAGGTGTTAGGTTAGGTTAGGTTAAGTTATGTTGATAATTGATAGGTATAAAAGTAGGTATAAAGGGAAATTGATAGCAATATCAAAATATGATATGCGATAGGTATTGATTAACATTTCATTACGAAGGTAGCAGCAGGTAAATCGGTGTAGAGGTGTTAGGTTAGGTTAGGTTAAGTTATGTTGATAATTGATAGGTATAAATGTAGATATAAAGTGAAATTGATAGCGATATCAAAATATGATATGTGATAGGTATTGATTAACATTTCATTACGAAGGTAGCAGCAGGTAAATCGGTGTAGAGGTGTTAGGTTAGGTTAGGTTAAGTTATGTTGATAATTGATAGGTGTAAATGTAGGTATAAAGTGAAATTGATAGCGATATCAAAATATGTAACATGATAAGTAAATCAATGAGCAAGTACTTTGTACAAAAACCGCGAATTAATTTGATATCAAACCGCGACTTAATTTGATATGAAACCGCGAATTAATTTGATATCAAACCGCGAATTAATTTGATATCAAACCGCGGATTAATTTTATTACATACGCGGATTAATTTGATATCAAATCGCGGATCAAGAATCATATGTGACGAGCTTTTTGTCAGGCACCCCCAAACAGCCTCGATAGGGGGGTCACGAGTGGTCCAAATCCCGCTTATCCCTACTACTAATATCACGAAATTCGAATTCTGCACTAGAGCCAGAAGAAAAGACAAATAAAACGCCTTGCATCGAAAATGGAAATATACAAATTTACCATATGTTTTGTACATGAAAGCAAATAATTGAATTCAATTGGTTACTTAGACGGCGGTCGTTACAAAACCATATACGAGGCCTAGTAGGTAAGGCGGGTTTCTGTTCGTCGACTACATACCCAACACGAAAATGAAAAAATGAAGAAAGTTGTCTGAATACGTCATCAAAGGTTTGATGTGTGTCTTGAGTAGTAAGTTTATGTAACTGTCATATTAGTGAAATGCCAAATTATGCAGGAAGTAACAAAAAGGTATAACAACCCGAAAGGAGGTCAAGTAACTCATAAAACTGAACATCTTTCCCCATGGAACATAGTCGAAATATAAAAACAAAATGGAGCTCCCATAGTAAATTAGCCAGCTGGAGGTCATATAAAAAATATATTTTACCTATTTATTTAACCGTTTATTGTACACAATATAACACAAAGGACATATCGATCAATACACAACAGGTCAGCTTATTTCTAAAATGAAATCTCTTCCAGCAGACCTAGGGTAGTGAGAAGGCATAAAGTGAGGCAGTTGACGTGTACAACTTACTTAGTATGAAAAAAATTAGGCTAATACAACAAGAATACTTAGTGCAATAAATAAATACCTTACCTACCCATTTTCCATTGGGAAAGTTGTTCAGTTTCGGCTTGTGATCCCTTTTTGTAACTTCCTCTTCATTCATGAGCTGGTTCATTCCATGAAATATTTTGAATCTTTTAAAATTCTAGGTTATACGCTCGATACAGTGTTTGCTAAGATGGATTGCACACGTGCCGGATTATATTGCGGTGTTAGACAGCCAGCAGATAAATTACACCAAGTGTCAGACACATCAAGTTGCGGCGTCGTGTGCCATTATATGCGGGTTTTCAATATGACTTCAGAATTCAGGACATTGCAGGGTGAACCAACTGATTGTCCGAAAAGAAATGGTTCCGTGCTTCGAAGAGCACGTGAAGCCGTCGGTCCTGGTTGCTGTCTATGATTACTTAGACGGCGGGCGTAACACAACCATGTCAGAGGCCTACTAGTGGTAGTAGGCGGTTGAAAAACTCTGACACCAGGTTTTAAGGATCGTTGGATGACTCGGTGTCCCACACGAAAAAAGAGAGTGCGACTTCATACAACTCCTTCCATTACAATATCAGCCACATCAGTCCACTGCTGGATATGGGCCTCCTCCAATTCAGTTGTATTGTTATACTCGCTACGCTTGGCAAAAGAGGATTGGCGAGCGCAGTGCCCATTCCCTGGATGAATTTATCAATCAGTCGCTTTTTACGACACCCCCCCTGGTGAGTGTTTGTTTTTGGGTGATGCTATTCTTAGCCGGCGTCGCACTGCGATAATATACCGTGCGGTAGATGTGAGGGCTACCTAAATCCGGATAAAACCTGTTCAGTTAACTTGCATTGTGCAATCACTGCATCTAGCCCAAACAGCTTTGCGTGACTTTTGCATGCATTCTGAATAAAAATTGCAAGCCTTCGACTAGCGCATTCAGCCGAGCGACTACCCCGTTTAGTGGTTCTCCTACTAGTCGTCTGTCACTGCGTATTTTTAACGCACCGTAACGCATGCGACTGTCAGACGAAAGGAAATTGCGAATTCTGATCTTATTCCCGTACAAATACAGTTACGGTGCGTATAAAGATGCGTCTGTCAAACAACGTGATAGACGCACCTTCGTCGCAAAGCTAAGCTAAGTATATGTATGGAAATTAGATCAGAATTCGCAATTTCCTTTCGTCTGACCGTTGAATGCGTTTACGCTGTGATGCCGGCTTAGAATAGCATCACCACATTTCTTTCCCGTGGAAATTGTAAGAGGCGACTAAGGGATTCGAGGGTGTGTATTGCTATTTTAGGCGATGGGTTGACATTATGGCAATACATCCCTCAAATGTTTGCTAGACGTGGCGTAAATGTCCATTTTTTGCGGCCGTTTACGCTCTGCCTACCCCGCAAGGGATTATAGGCGTGATAATATGTGATATGTAAATACAAGCTGTTACCCGCGGCGTTGCCCGCATAAGTGGTAATAAAAATGTCCTATTTGTTAATCCATGTTACCTTCTATATGTGTGCCAAATTTCATTGCAATCGGTTCAGTACTTTTTGCGTAAAGAGGTTACAAACAAAGAAACATACAAAATTTCGCATTTATAATATTAGTAGGATACACAGCGACGGACGAGAAGTGGGAGAACCGCCTATGACTTTGAAATAAGGTCTAGTTTTGCATGCAAACAATGAAGGTGAGTTATTTTAATTGTACATGCTCCTTAGTCTTTGTTTGTCGGTTATTTTATTTCTCAGTTGTTTTCATAAATACATTTTCAATGCTAATTTCTGTTACTTGTTACAAAAGTGAAATATAGGAACTAAAATAAGTTATTTTAAGGTTGTCAAAACCACGTCAAAACACTTTTAAAATAATCAGTACCCTCTTAATAAGGGGAGGCCCATGTCTAGCAGTGGACTATTGTGGCTGTTGATGTCATGTCATGTAAACCTTCTTTAAAGAAGTTGGTTAAATATCAAGTTCGTTATAAGCAAAACTAGACTAAATTTAAGCTAAAAAAAGTCGTCTAGTGCGCCTCCATTAGACATGATACCCAGTACGCTAGCAGCGTTCCCTCTTTGGATGGCCAAACTTGTTATTTGTCCCTTTATACTTATATACTTTCGTGTAAATAAAACCATTATAAGCATGTTTATACAAATGAACATTGTATTGTAGTGATTCCACGCTTTCAACAATTGTCAGAAATCACAATCTCTACAACGTTCTGGCTGTTGCCCACAACGATAACATCTACAACGAACAATTGACGTCTATTTATAGTGGAACTATGGAACTGCCACAGTCAGCGGTAGCGCCAGTTACCCATTTAATAGATCAAAATGGACTGGTTCATGAATACGTGCATACATACATACATATATCACGCCTTTAATCCCTTACGGGGTAGGCAGAGTGTAAATGGCTGTAAAAAACGGACATTTACGCCACGTCTGACAAATATTTGAGGGTCATTTGGAATATTGTATATCACCATAGTGACAGGTTGTCAGCCCATCGCCTAAATTTGCACTACACACCCTCGAGTCCCTTAGTCGCTTCTTACGACACCCACGGGAAAGAAATGGGGTGATGCTATTCTAAGCCGGCATCACACGGCATCATACGTGCATACATACATATATCATGCCTATATCCCTTGCGGAGTAGGCAGATTGTAAATGGCCGTAAAAAACTAACGTTTACATCACGTGTGATAACAAATTTGAGGGTCATTCGGAAAACTGTGTATTGTCGTAGTGATAGGTTGTCAGTATATCGCAATACACGTGTAACCTTTGGGTCCCTTAGTCGCCTCTCATGACACCCACGAGACAAAAAGTGGTGATGCTTTTCTAAGCGGACATCACACGGCAATGTTCATGTTTACGGTTAGTAAACATATAATAGGTCAAAATAAACTAGTCTTTCTTTACGCCCTCTAGCGGGGTTTCCCGCTAGAGGGCGTACATGTAAACAGTGGCTCTGTATATTTATTGAATTTAAAATAGTTAACAGTAAAATTATTGTATTTTGTAGTATAAAATGTGTGTAATATGTGACAAATAATAAGTGATATTGTTAGCAGCAAATTTGACCAGCTAATTTAAACAAAATCGATGAAAACAATATAAGTGCCTAAGACAGTGATTTACGAAACAATTTAAGTACTTTTGCAATAAACGTTTAATGGAAAATGATCCCCGTTTTTAAAACATAAACTGTGTGTGATTTCATAGTCATCCGTAGTAAAAAGTGTTAAAGAAATCATCTTAATAACCTAAAAAACCCGTTGACTAGTAAATGGAATTCAAAATAATGAACTTTGGACCAAACAACAACAGCTGACCATACTTGTTTACGTGACAATCGTGCGCAAGGATGATATTGGTCTCATATTTCAATAGTTTGAGTAAGTGACGCCGTAGTCCAGCGGTCAGTACGGCTAAACCATAACTGTGACGTCAGAGAGACTCGAGTTCGAATCTTGGAAGGAAGCCTCTGAATTTTTGTTTTTTTGTTTTTGTATTTAATATTTTTAAATTTGTATCCAGAGGAAGCGTGAAATTAAAACACACAAGGCAATGGATTCAAACAATTTTGTTTGTCATAGGTGTAAAGACCAAATAACAAATCGCTTATTTTTGCGATGTCATTTGTGTAAGAACTATTACAACTTGGAATGCACCAACGTCAGTTCAAAACGTTTTTACCTTATGACTATTGAACACAAAGAGGCCTGGAGGTGTGAAGTATGTCTATGCAAACAAATCGCAGATGTATATGGTACAACAAACGACGTGTCCTACTCACAAAACAGGAATATCACGACTCGTAACAGAGAGATAATAAGTGTACCTACACATAATTCTTTTTCTTCATTAGATGACGATACTGAATACACATCGTTACAATCGATTCCAGAAAAGTCTCCTAGGAATAGTACTTGCCCGGAAGTTGATGTGAGCTTGGAGTGTAAAGATACAGATTTTGAAGAACTTAAAAAGAAAGTGCAAACTTTGCAGGGAAAGTTGGACTCGGCGGAACAAACAATTGAAGAATTAATTTCTGAAAATTTATCATTAAAACAGATTATAGAAAAATACGAGAGTGAAAAGCCTACGCCTAAGCCTACTTCTACAGAGAAAAAAAAGAAGTCTTTAAAGAAGAACAAGCTTAACCCCACAGAGACCTACGGGTCTACATCTAATCAGACTTGTGAAGCTTTGAATATTATTTGTGGTGGAGAAAAAAAATCACAAGAGAAGTCCATAGAACACCAAGAAAATAGTCAACAGAAAAAAGAAATTATAACATCTATTAAGAAAAAAAAGAAACAAATTTGTATGATAAGTAGCAATAATAAGAATAAAATGTTAATTACTGCGGAGCGCTTGTTGAGTGAAGAGTTTAATATTTGCCATTATTTAACACCTGGAGCAGGAGTTACAGATTTACTACAAAATATAAATTCGAAGGTTTCTGAATTAACTAAAAATGATTATTGTCTGATATTTATAGGGGAAGAAGATTTCAAGAAATCTATGAATTATAATGATTTAGTTGCCTATATCAGACAAGAATTATGTACACTAAACCATACCAATATTGTTATCTGTGCACCTACATATAGGTACCACAATTGCAATTTATTTAACTGGCGAGTGGAAACTTTCAATAATTTATTGTATAAGGACATTCAAGGACACGAGTATGCTTATTTACTTGATAGTAATCGAAACCTGACATATGACAAAAAAATGTACAATTTACAATATTTTCGTATTAATAACTTTGGTATTCATACAATATTTAGCGACATTAGAGAACTCCTATTAAAAATATTTTATTACAATAATGATAACACATGCAATGTGAGCACATCCACCGAGTCCGACTACGATAACTCGGAACGAAACAGTCAAGATAAAAATTTGTTTTTTCGTCCATAAACACATTCACATACTTCACCAAAACATAGACGGCTTACTTAGTAAATCTGACCAACTCATGGTTTGCCTGACAGAATTGCAAGATGATATTAACAAAAATATCGATGTCATGTGTATAACTGAACATAATATGCCAGATGGACTTGGTAGGGACTTAGTACATATTCAGAATTTTACAATTGCGGCATCTTATGCAAGAAATAATTGCAGAGGGGGCGCCTGCATTTTGCTTAGAAATGGTCATCAATACCGTGAATTACCGGAAATCTCAAAAATCTCAGTGTGTGGCATATTTGAATGTTGTTCGATTGAATTAATTAAACTTAAGTTAATAATTTTATGTGTTTATAGGTCACCCAAATATTCAAAGAAGTATTTTGATCTATTTTTTGATAAACTAGAAAATGTTTTAAGCAAAATATCAAACAAGTCACATACTGTGATACTTTGTGGGGATTTTAATGTTAACATTTTAAACAATAATAATACCACACATGATTTATAAACATCCTTCAAAATTACAATTTTCATCTTTTGGTGAAACAAGCAACAAGGCCAATTAGCGGCACGTGTATTGACAACATAGCAATTAATAATAACAATAAATGCAAATGTGATATTTACGAATTGGCAGTATCAGACCATACCGCACAGGTACTTGAACTACCTGTCAGAAGTACTTGTGTTATAGATTATTGGCGTGTTAAAAGGAGAGACTTTAGTAGAATGAATCTTAGTAAGTTTAGACATTGTATCGAAAATATTTCATTTAGTGACATATACCATTTCAACCCTAATAAATCGTATAAACATTTTATTGACATTTTTAAATTATTTTATGACTTGTGTTTTCCTTTTAACAACGTGAAAATAAAAGCTTATAAGACTGCAAAATGGATTAGCCACGGAATTAAGAAAAGCAGTAGACGCAAACGGAGTCTGCTATGGAAATATAGATTTAAATCCAATAAATGTAATGAATTGAAATATAAGACTTATAGTAAAATATTTCAAAAGGTTATGAAACAAAGTCAACGGAATCACAATATTAATGTTATAAAAAGATCAGACAATGCTAGCAGGTCGGCGTGGCAAATCATTAATAGATCTAAACATAATAAACCAAAAGAATTTGTAAGTAGATTAAGACTCAATGACAAATTTATTGCAGATCAACAAAAAATTGCTGACTCATTTAATGATTATTACGTCAATAAAGTAACAAGGCATGCAGAGACGGGAAGAAATGTTGATTTAAACCACATTTCTTGCCTCAATTCCATGTTCATGAAACCTTGTTCACCAAGTGATATCTTAAACATAATCAGAAGTTTAAAAAATAAGAACAGTGTTGGTTATGATGATATATCAACAAAGGTCGTTAAACTAGTAGCTGATTGCATAGCTCCACATTTATGTCACATTATAAACTTGTGTATTAGTACAGGTACATTCCCTGATGGTTTGAAAATAGCTGTCGTTAAACCACTATTTAAAAAAAATGATAGGGAAGATATGTCGTGTTATAGACCAATAGCTCTTCTGTCAGTATTTGCAAAAATTTTTGAAAAAGTAATTTATAAGGATCTGTATGAGTACATGGAAAAAAAGTCCTTGTTTTCAAATGAACAACAAGGCTTTAGAAAAGAAAGATCCACAAATTTAGCAATTTTTAATTTACTGAAAGTGATAACTTCAAGTGTGGATATGAAAAATCATGTAAGCGCTTTATTCATGGACATGACCCAAGCTTTTGATTATGTTGACCATTCTGTTCTATTGTATAAACTTAATGCATATGGAGTTAGGGGAAATGTTTTAAGATTAATTGAATCATATTTACATAACCGGAAACAGTACGTTGAATTAATAAAAGTGAATATAAATACAAAGCAAGAAGATCGTTACACATCCAGTCAAAAACTTGTCAAGTTTGGGGTACCTCAAGGTAGCGTGTTGGGACCATTGTTATTCCTGATTTACATCAATGACCTACCAAGATGTATAAAATATCCCATGACACTTTTCGCTGATGACAGTACTGTAGTTATAGAATGTAATGATGCGGGCGTATATCAGGATGAAATAAATAGTACGTTGAATAGTATAATTTCTTGGATGAAGAACAATAACTTAATAGTAAATTTAAAGAAGACTAATTTCATGCAATTTCGGCAGCGTAAGCAGTGTCCTGTTTTAGATATAAATTTCAGGGGTGAAAAAATAGAAGAGGTGCTGTTTACTAAGTTTTTGGGAGTAACAATTGATAAATCACTCACATGGAAAGATCACGTAGAACAACTGTGTTCAAAATTGTCCAAATCCTCTTACGCATTGTATAAACTATCACCAATCGTTGACACAGCTACGGTTGTGACAGCATACCATGCTTTGGTTGCATCAATTTTACGGTACGGCATTGTATTCTGGGGTAATTGTACTGAGAGAGAGAGAATTTTTAAATATCAAAAGCGATGTCTAAGGTCTATGTTTGGTTTAAAGCCTACTGATAGCTGTAAGCCCTTTTTTGTTAGTTATAAGATTCTTTCATTCCATTGTCTTTATATATTTGAGATGGCTTTGTTTGTGAAGCAAAATCCTAGTCTGTTTGATAATGTTGTAGCAACAACAGAGCACAGCCTGCGCCCGCGCGATACTAACAAAATACGACATCAAAAGTCTAATACGGCTCTCTTATCAAAAAGTATGTTTGGCATGACATCTGTTTTGTATAATAAAATACCAATAGAAATAAGAATGTGTAGTTTAAATATGTTTAAGAAAAAATTAAAGGAATTATTACTTAGAAAATGTTATTATACCTTAAACGAATTTCTGAATGACTCACTATAATTTTTTTTTTAATTTAAACTTGACTAATTTTGATTTGAGACTTGACATTGTTTAAATTTTGCACATTGATTTGATTGATTTACCTATGACATTGTTTAAATTTAGTACTTAATATAATTTTGACATTGTTTAAATCTGTCACATATTTTATTTTAACATAGTATTTAATTTTGGACAATGACATTATTTGAGTTTGTCACTTGATTTATAATTTGTATGTCGAAAGGCAAAACATGTAGCTCTGCAATTTAACACTGACATCTGTATTCTTTTATTACTCATGTTTTACAAATAAAATATCTTTATCTTTATCTTTTATCTTTATCTTTATCTTTATCTTTATCTTTATCTTTATCTTTTTCGTGTAGGACATCGAGTCAACAAACGACCCGATGCACTCTGGTGTCAGAGTTTTTCAACCGCCTACTACTACTATAACTCCTCTGAAATGGTAGTGTAACGCCCGCCGTCTAATTAATCATAGACAGCAACCGGAACCGACGGCTTTACGTGCCCTCCGAAGCGCGGAACCATCTTTCTTACGGATAATAAGGTTCAGCCCGCAATTTCCTATTCAGACTAAAAACAAATTCACAAAGTGATAACATCAGCGAGTGCCCTACCGGGAACCTAACCCAGAACCTTTGCGCCACAGGCAGTCGTACAACCACTGCGCCAGATTGGCCGTAGAATGAACTAGTTCATGAATAAATGTTTATGAAAATCCATAAAACTCTCTGGCTATTTATTATCAGAATTTAGTATTTTATTTATAACTTTATTTATTATTAGCCTTGTGGTGCCGGCTTAGAATAGCAATACCACAATTTTACCCGTGGGTGTAGTAAATAGCGACTTAGGAATCCATTCAAGGAATAAAAACGTAGTTTTATTCACAGGGAACGCTGTTGTGTGAAAATTTGTTGCCATTTTTGGTCTATACATATTTATTTAGTTCCAAAATTAGCTGGGGTAGCTTAGGGGCTAGTAAGATTGTCAATTTAGAGTAGGAGCACTTCTGGGCAGGTTTTTTGGGGGGCTTTTCCTGTTCAAGAGGTCCGATTAATTATGCGCATGTAAACTACACGCTTTATAAATCTTGGCTTCAATTTAAAACAAATATCGTTTTCAGATGGTGGTGGCGTAAAGTTCCATGCCGTGTATTAACCTGGCCAGCCCCGTGGCAGTGCCTTTACTATTATTATTTTTTTTTATTCCGCCCGAGCCGGTTTTCTATTAGGACATTACAAAATTGTTATAAAAAAAGAATTTTGTGCGATATTTTTTTTTTACAATGACGGTTTATGACGTCAATAAGTGATATGATAATACTATCCTACTTTGAATAAAGAATTTCAATTTCAATTTCTTCCCTGCACTTGATAATCTACCTGCCAAGCGTGGTGAGTCTGGCAATACCCCCCGATTAGTATTTTGACCTATGTTTCATGAGGAAAGTTGTTCAGTTTCACAAGGAAAGTTGTTCAGTACCTTGAGCTCCTTTTGGCTTGCTATACCATTTTTGTTACTCTCGAAAAAGTTATTGAGTTTCATGGACTGAAATACATTTTGAAGTTCGATAATTTTCACACCCTGTATAGTGGAAGTGTGGTAAAACTATAATTTATAGACGAACATTTGTATCGATCGAGCATTACTTATTCAACCGACGGTTCTTAAACTTGGAGGGTTATTGTTTCACTTCTTTAGGGTTTAGGTGAACTCTCTCTTATAATAAGGGAGAAGCCTGAGAAACGATACCAAATTTATTTTATTTATTTATTTTTATCCTGTACGCCTTACAAAAAGCGGGTCTAATGCCACGCGGCATTCTCTACCGGCCAACCAGAGGGTAAACAATAAGAAAAAGAAACGGGATAGAATGTGAAAATGAAAAACAACATGACGTAATACTATGAAAATATTACTTACCAATACATAATTATCATTCAAAAAAATATATTTACAAAAATACTAATACCAATACTTAACAATGTAACATAAATTTACTAATTTATACTCAAAAATAAACAGAAATAAAATAATACTTTAATTGAAAGCCTATAACTACAACATGAACATACAACATTCATAATTAAATGGCCTAACTTTTGAATACCTATGACTTGTTTCTAAAATTCCTTTGCCTTCCCTCAATTGTAAAAGACTTAAAAGTAATAAAGGGTGTTTTCTGGGTAGCTAATAAAGTACAAAACACATTCGTTTAATTTATTGTCCAAGCATGTTACTTATCTCATTCAATGATATTAAAAATATGCACAGTTAGAATTATAAAACTTAATAACTCTTTCTCTTTCTTTCTTCATGTAGGAAACCGAGTCATCAACGACCTGATGAACCCTGGTGTCAGACTTAGTAACAATATAAAAGTTTTTTAAGGCTATCTTTTTACAGGCTTATGATGTCATATATCTATATTTTCACACAAAATAACGTTATAAAAAGTTGCTCGACTTGACTAGTTGGAAAATACCATATTCAATCAACGAAATATAAAACGAATTAACATAGGTATAGTTTATCTAAAATACACCGTTCTCGTTTTCACTTAAATCAGAGTCCAAAAATACAATATCAAATTTGATTGCCGGTTTTTCTAATTTTATGTCACCTCTATGCTTCTATCTACTTGTATGACGTAATCTTCATACTTTGAATAAGTAGAGGGAGCAGAAATGATAAGCTGGAAAAACAAAAATAGATGACAAATTGACGAAGCTATTGAGGTTGTGCATAGTGCATATGGATGGTCAAACGGATTAGACAGAATAGGAAAAATAATATAATATAAGGGTTTTTTAAACCTACAAAACCCGAAAAATTATAATATAAGATAGGTTGATGTTTGTTACAATATATTAGATAGATACTGCATTTATGTATTAATTTTTGCATTTTTATCGTGACTGAATAACGTTTTTTCAATTTCTTACTATTTCTTTAGGACAAAAACTAGTTGCATTTACAGAAGAACACAGTAGGTACGGTACTTAGCTACTTTATTAAAAAGTCTTGAACTAACTTTTTATTCAGTAACTCGATCCCCATTTGTTACACTTTTAACTAACTCGGCTAAGTGAATACTCGGGCACTTTCCATTAGCTAAACATTGCCTTTTTAAAAGTTTGTTCAAGCAGTTGAAAGTTTATATTCCCTTAAGAACGATGCAATGTAAAGGCTGTTGTAATGGGAGTTTTCCTGTTGACAGTTCTGTTGATAGTTCTGAACGTCAAACCAGAGGGCACTGTGCTAAACTGAAAATTTGACGTTTCAATATGGCTGGCGGCAGCCATAGTTTTGTCTCAGGTTCCGTTTCACGTTGTGTTCGTTACTAATTTATTTCTTTTAGTTTGATTTGTAAAAATGATCTTGTCGTCTTGCATTGAGTGACATTCATGTAGCAAACAAAAAATCTATAAATAAGAAGTTTAGAACGATTACATAAATACAATTAAAGAATATTTTGTAAAGTGGTACAGATTTTCATGTAAAGGAACATTTTTTCAATTAAGTTGAGCGCCCTCTACATGACACTCGAGAATCTCTAGAAAATTTCCCATTACAAGACGTATTTTGAAGTCGCGCGTTGCATCGTTTTGGCGGATTTAAACGTACTCGTGTTCTACGCGGGCTATGCGCGTGTTATTAAAAAGTCACTTGCGTAGCCCACGCGTTGCATTCGCGCGCGTTTTTTACGCGTACTTAAAGCATGAGCTGCGCAGTTAAACTTTTTATTAACACGGGCGCAACACACGTAAAGCACGCGTTAGTTTGAATCCGTCAAAAAGATGCACTGTCAAAAATCTTTGTTACGCTTGGATAGACTTTAGGTTGGTTATGTTGTGTAACGCAAAGCTTTCTTAGTTAATTTAAAAAATTGACGTTCGATGATTTACATAGTTAAAAAAATATTATGGTTTTAATCGATTTATAATTGCAGACAAGAAATACAATAGGGTAGGATGGTTTCTTGACCTTTTATTTATCTCGTAGCGTTTTGCTACGTCGTAGGTCATTAATTTTTAGCTACGTTGCTTATATTATTCCATTCAGCAACTCGTTCAATTTGCCAATGCGATTCGGCAGTCTCATTTTTCATAATAATTATAGTAAATTGAAGCTAACCAAACAATCCATTTTTAACCCAATTCCATCTCTAGACCATACCTATATATTAAGCGGTTTTACCACTTGTCGTCCGTTGCTGCGTATTTTTAACGAACCGTAACGCATGCGTTTGTCAGATGAACGAAAATTGCAAATCTCGATCATACTCGTATTGTCAAATGACTTGACGGACCTATCCGTTACGCACCGTAATTTTAATTATTTATTTTATACTTTTTTGCACATCGTACAAAAGTCGGGCCTAATGCCACGCAGCATTCTCTACCGGCCAACCAGAGGGTAAACAGAGAGAAATAGAAGCGGGTGCGGGTGTAATGCACCGTTAACGTACCGTATTTGTATGGGAATTATATCTGAAAGTGAAATTTCCTTTTGTCTGACAAACGCATGCGTTACGGTGCGTTAAAAATACGCAGCGACGGACAATAAGTGGAAGAACAGCCTTAATTCCCTTTCCGCGTTTCAAAGTAAGTCTATAAGCTTAAGTCGCTTAGTAAGCTAAGTTTTTCACATAAATTCGAGTTATTATGAGACGTTCATTTTTTTTATTTTTTTTTATTTTATTTAACTTTATGCATAAAAATGTACACGGGCGGACTTAAAGCCAAAGGCGTTATCTCCCAGTCTACCTTAGGGCATGTGGAAAGGGTCAAAGCAGGTGCATTAAACAAAAAAAAATAAAGAAAGGCTTAAAGATATATAACACAGTAATATGTACATACGTATAATAACAACAACAATATACAATTAATACTACACATATACGTTTATCATATATAAATATTCATATATATCAATAATACACTATCCGTTATGTTTTTTTTGTATTGAATTTGTTAAGTAGGTTAGGAAATTTATTGATTGACACTGTCTTGTGATTTTGTAGAATACAGGAAAACAAATGAGACTATTGAAGTATATTTTAATTGTTAAGGGTTTTTGGTTTTGATCGATTAACAAGACAATCAACATTTTGCTATATCCCTAACCGATCCGTGCATAAAAAGACTCAGGCGCGGATTTTTTTCCGCTAGTATTGTATGTGGATCTTTCGTAGTGCGTACTATACTGGGCATGATTACATCCCGCAGCCATTAAAATCGAATTCACACCTATTACTTCAAGATACCAAGGTTCTAACTACTAAACCAACCGGCAGTTAGAACTATCTCACTTATCTTGGAGTTAGACATTACTATAATTATTTACATACATACATACATAAATCACGCCTCTTTCCCGGAGGGGTAGGCAGAGACTACTTCCTTCCACTTACTACGATCCTGGCATACTTCTTTCGCCTCCTCCACATTCATCAATCTCTTCATGCATGCTCGTCGGTTTAGGGTACTCTTGACCTGACCTTTCTTTAGCACGTCCCCGATTTGATCGAGGTACGTTCGTCGAGGTCTTCCCCTTCCGACGTTCCCATCCACACTTGCCATATACACCTGTTTCGTTAATCTTCTTTCATTCATCCTCTCTACATGACCAAACCATCTAAGCATACCCTTTTCTACACCAGTCACTATGTCTTCTTTTATACCACAACGTTCCCTTATCACGCTATTCCTTATCCTGTCACTCAATTTTACGTCAATCATACTTCTTAACGCTCTCATTTGTACTGCATTTATTCTACTTTCATGCTTTTTCTGCCATACCCAACTTTCACTCCCATACATAAGTGTCGGAACTAACACCCCTCTATGCACAGCCAGACGAGCCTTATCAGAGACTTTCTACATACATACATACATAAATCACGCCTATATCCCTTACGGGGTAGGCAGAGCGTTAACGGCCGTAAAACGGATATTAACACCACGTCTGACAGTTTGAGGGTCAATCAGATAACTGTGTATCACTATAGTGACAGGTTGTCAGCCCATCGCCTAAAAGCTTGTAAGCCCAAATACACAAACTCTTTCACTTGTTCCACCCTCTCTTCTTCTATCATAATTTTACACTCTGTCATATTTTCCTCTTTCTCAAAAACCATTGCTTTCGTCTTACTTACATTCACTTTCATTCCTTTCTTTTTCAAAGCCTCATTTATAATATTTACCATCTCCTGCAACCCTTCATCCGACGATGCAAGGATAACTTGGTCGTCAGCATAGAGAAGACATTTGACGAGTAAACCATTCATTCTCAGACCACATTCACTCTCTTTCAAATCTTCCAAACAACTATCCATGAACAGATTGAACAGCCACGGTGACGCAACACATCCCTGTCTAACACCTTTCCCGATGTTAAAAAGTTCAGTGTACGCCCCGTTTATCCTGACACAAGCACTGGAATCTTTATATAAGGATTTCAGTGCTCGTATCAAGATGCTGCTCACCCCATGCCGACCACAATTCATTCCTCACCACTCTGTCATAGGCCATTTCCAAATCTACGAACGCGCAATAGACTTTCTGGTTTTTGGCCAGGAATTTTTCAGCTATGCAGCGCAAGGAAAAGACCTGATCCGTACATTCCATCCCCTTACGAAATTTCTCATCCGTTTCTTTCATCACTCTTTCAATCAACACCTTTGCATACAGTTTGCCGACGACACTGAGGAGGCTTATACCGCGGTAATTTTTGCAGTCCATAATTATTAAATAATTATTTAATGAAGGTAATTTAAGAATATTACTGCAATTTGTATCACCTCAAGCTATCTTTATAGTGGTTATACTTAATAACTGTTGAAAAGCCAGTGCAAGAGAAACCCTTAAATTTAACTGGAGTTGCTGCTGATAGAACCATTGAAAGGATCAGCTTTTACTGGATTTTTATGGCATTCTATACTTCAAACTGTTAGCAGAATACGAAACGACCAAAACCATGCAACTGACGAAACGATTTTCAATTAGCAGACTTCGGGCCCTGAACGTTTGTTATGCTAACATTGGTCTTCATTAATTTCAGAGTTTGTGTCATTGAAACTATTCACACGTTGTTATGTTTCCGAGAACCAAACCCAAACTAAGTTAAACGTGTCAGAAAGACAAACTGAGATTTGCATATCCCCTACGGCTCTGTGGTTTAGTGGTTTTGAGCTAAACTCCTCATTAAGTTGTCGCAGGTTTTGGTAGTGTAAAAGTATAAAAATACTTCGATAAAATACGGGGTGTAAGGGAAAGCCCTCAGTATACTGATAGGGTGCATGCAGACCATAAAAAATAAACTGAACAACTTTCCCCTAGGAACATAGGTATGTCAGGAAACGATAAAAAATATTCGGCCTCCCATACCAAATCACGTTCAGCTGACTGCATTTATTATGGACACCCTTGAGTCCCTTATTCGCCTCTCACGACTCCCACGGGAAAGAAATGTGGTGATGCCATTCTAAGCCGGCATCACACGGTTCAGTTTCATGCCAACAAAGTAGTCAGTACACTCTCCCTTACACCCTGTATACAGCTTTAAAATTTATTACGGCACATTCGCAATTTCTCGTTCGAAAGCGCTGAGCAATCAAATCGATATTCCTTTTACGATTTCGCGTTTCCGATATCGATACTATCAACATACTTACAGGATGAATAGAAAATAAATTTGAGGAAATTTAATTTAAGACAGATTATTTGCCGTGCTGTGCCGGCTTAGAATAGCATCACCCCATTCCTTTCCCGCGGGTGTTGTCAGAGGCGACTAAGAGACTGGAGGGTTTCATGTGTTTATATAATTTTAGGCTACGGGCTTACAACCTGTCACCATTGTGATACACGATTTTTCTGAAACGGCCCTCAAACCTTTGTCAGACGTAGCGATAACGACTGATTGCGGCGGTTAACTCTTTGCCTACCCCGAAGAGATACAGGCGTGATGTGTGAATGTAGATAGATTTTTGTATAACACAATTTTCTAAAAAAGAAATTTGTATAATACAATTTTCTTTTTTGTATAACAATTTTGTATTGTCCTAATAGAAAACCGGCTCGGGTTTTTTACACTGGCAATTTTTTTTAAACTCTTCAACGTGTTGGGTATACACTTTTGGAGAACTAGCTAAATTGCAAGTATGAGCAAGTTCTAAATCAGCATTAACCACGCACCATGCCACGCTTGATACCCAGATTGTAGCCCAGTCGGTGGAGGCTACTAGAGATAGCGAAAGGAGCAGGTTAAAATCCTGCCTGCCTTAAATTTTTCATGTTTTCCATACGATAGATCATAATTAGAGTTACACCAGGGTTAGCAAATATAGCATGATGTCGAAATTCAATGTAAAAAATTACGGTCTCATAATAAATTTTAACAAGTTTATGTATCGTGCGTTTGCGTTAACACATTTCATTTCGTAATAACCAATTTCATATTTTTGAGAAATTTTGAAGAAATATTAGGTCCTCCTAATACTGTTGCTGCTCTCGAGTGATTTTGTATGTGCGAGCAAAGATACTTTCAAAGAAAAGCCGTAGAGTTTCACTTCTAGAACACGCCCTGATGATATTTTCCCTCCTCCGCTTAACACCCTGTATATCGCAAATCCTCGCCCATGTCGTGACATTTGTAGCGCATTAGCACTGAGCTGTGCGTAGCGTTAAATGTGCAGTAAAAAGATATTGTACAACATACACATACGCGCCTATTATCCCTTGCGGGGATATTCCTTGTAGGCGGAGCGTTAACGGCCACAAAAAAACATCAATTTACGCCATGTCTGAGAAATATTTGAAAGTCATTTGGAAAATTGTGTATCGTCATAGTGACAGGTTGTCAGCCCTTCGCCTAAAATTGCAATACACACCCTCGAGTCCCTTAGTCGCCTCTTACGACTCCCACGGGAAAGACATGGGGTGATGCTATTCTAAGCCGGCATCACACGGCACCTACAACATACAAGCTCATAATACTAAAACGGGGCTCTTACCGCGATACTTGTTTTTGTAGAATTGTCTGATAAATGTCGGCCCAGTTGCATCAGTAGGTCTGTGATCATGGCAAGCTCATATTTAATTGTAATATAAAAAAGTGTCCCTACGTCCCTACTGATCCCCCGAGCATGATCCGACGTTACAGGCCGACGTTTTAAACGTTGAGGTTAAAAAATACTTGTTTATATTTTCTTTTAATATTTCTATAATTTGAAAACTCTCCGTTGCTTGGGTGTGCATCTGTGTATATTTCAAAAGCGGATTTTAAATAAAAATAAAATAAATAAAAATAAATAAAAGTTAATATAAAATTTTATGCAATATCTTTACACAAAAACCGCATTCCATTTTTTATTGGTTATGATACTTACGATTATGATTTGCTTGCACCGACTCTACAAAGTCGTATGTTCACTGGTATTTCGGATATCATATTGTAAGATTGGAAAGTATTTCTAAAATTCAGTTCTTATTCAACTTTTTCATGTTGTATGGCTTTTGAAACGTATTAGTGAGTTGTGTTTCTTTTAGAGCTGCAATAAACCGAAATGACTATAAGTGAATTTGAACCTCGCAGGTAGTCACAAAAAGTTAAAAGTTACTGCTTTTTTACAACTTTAAACATACATTTACACCGAAAATTGTCTTCAGGTCACAATTTAGGGCCTACGTTATCTTTCAGTTAGGACTGACGCAAATCAAGCACATTTATTTTGCGCAAGCTGTTTTAGTAGCATATTAAAAATGAACTGTATAGTAAAGGCAATAAAGTCGCTATTGGCCGGCAAACGTGCAAACGGATCCAAAGATTACGGCATCCTTTGCGTACAAAAATAAATAATTATTTTAAAGTGCGTAATATAAACCTCTTTTCATTATAAAAAGCAATACTATTCCAAACGTTGCTAGTTCACGTTTCAACTGTTCCATATAATTTCCGGATTGCGCCAGTTCAATCTACAAAGGATATTTCACTGGTAATACGAGCAATTCAGATCTTAATCGTATTCATGTACGGAATTATGAAGAATCCTGGATTTCGAACATTGCACCGAAGCTGGTACGTAAAAGAGTTTCGAAGAAAATGTTCTGGAAACTTCTTTCTCTGGAGACTTCACCTTCATCACAATAATATATCTTCAGGGTGTAATATATTGAATGACACTCAAATATTTGTCAGACTAGGCGTAAGTGCGTAGCTTGTACTATGGGAATTAAATAGCTGATATTATTATCAATTAAATACATACATACATAAATCACGCCTATATCCCTTATGGGGTAGGCAGAGCATTAACGGCCGTGAAACGGATATTAACACCACTTCTGACTAAAGTTTGAGGGTCAATCAGATAACTGTGTATCACTTTTTTACAATTAAATACTTTTTGGAAAACACCCAGACTAAACACAAATACCGTGTGATGCCGGCTTAGAATAGCATCACCCCATTTCTTACCCATGGGTGTCGTAAGAGGCGACTAAGGGACTCGAGGGATGTGTATTACAATTTTAGGCGATGGGCTGACAACCTGTCACTATAGTGATACACAGTTATCTGATTGACCCTCAAGTTTTTGTCAGACGTGGTGTTAATATCCGTTTTACGGCCGTTAACGTTCTGCCTACCCCGTAAGAGATATAGGCGTGATTTATGTATGTATGTTGTTTATCACACGAGAATTTTAATGTCTAGTTATATTCAGTTGCATACACTTTTTTATCTACACTCTACAAAATTCTAGGCCGGCATCACACGGCAAGATAAACAAAATGCACGGTGTGATAAACAAATACTCGCATTAAATGACAGTTGCATAAATTACTACGAGTATAATAGAATTAAACGGTCTATGACATTAAAAAAGGTCATAAATAGTTCTCCCATGCAAAATGTGTCCGTTCCAGATATATTTTTGCGTCAGAAAAGGTCATGCCATTGTCAATCTGATACAGATCATTTTCAATTTGTTACTGGAAACGGCGCGCGCCAAACGGCGTCCAATGTGCGCCGTATTATACAGCACGTACAATTATGTAACTTGCATTATTGTAGGAATCCTCTTACTTACATTAAGCGGTTGTTGCAGTAATTGCATTTGCATACAATGTCGTAATACTCAGCTGCAACAGTTGCAATCAAAATGAGAGACAGATAATAATATTGTCAAATGTCATAAATAAGGAAAGCACATGCCGTGTGATGCCAGCTTACAATAGTGTAAAGAAACATGACCTGCAATCTTAAACATATTTTATTTATATAACTAACTTTATTCATAAACTTCTTCTCTTTTCGTGTGGGACACCGAGTCGTCCAACGACCCGATGAACCCTGGTGTCAGAGTTTTTCAACCGCCTACTACTAGTAGTAGGTGACATGGTTGTGTAACGACCGCCGTCTAAGTAATCATAGACAGCAACCGGGACCGACGGCTTAACGTGCCCTCCGAAGCACGGAACCATTTCTTTTCGGACAATCAGTTGGTTTAACCTGCAATGTCCTAACCAGACCGGGAACAAATTCACAAAGTGATACATATCAATTTTGTGAGTGTCCCACCGAGAATCGAACCCGGAACCTTTGCGTCGCAGGCAGTTGCACTTCCACTGCGCCACATCGGCCGTCCACCGTTCGTCCACTGCGCCACATCGGCCGTTCATAAACTGAAATATTATTACATTTTGTATAGCTGTGTTCATATTATGTCAAAACGCATCAGCATGACTGCCTAATCATTTGTATTTAATTCATACATTGCGTTTTGATATCACCTAGTTTAAACCAACTACTCGTACTTACATTGACCGTTTCTAGAGGTCACCTTTACTTTTGTATATCTTAATAGATTTCATTCTGCTGCTAATTGAACTAAAATTTTTAATCTTTTAAATTAAACCAGCGTATACCCCGTGTGATGCTGGCTTAGAATAGCATCGCCCCATTTCTTTCCCGTGGGAGTCGTAAGAGGCGACTAAGGGACTCGAGTGTGCGTATTTCAATTTTAGGCGATGGGCTGACAGCCTGTCTCTATGGAGATACACAATGTTCCGAATGTCCCTCAAATATATATCAGACGTGGCGTAAATGTCCCTTTTATTGCGGTCGTTTGCGCTCTGCCTACCCAGCAATGGATAATTAAATTTAAAAAAAATAGTTTTTTTTTTTAATTGTGGACCCTACGATTTTTAGCCCCGGGGCTTTTAATCTACACCTGACTGAATGGTGGGGAGCAGGAGCTCACCCGGAAAAGCTTGTGGTTGTTCAAACAACCAATGCAAATGAGGGACCTCCGCGCCCCCGCCGGCGGGGGCGTCGGTTGCTTGAGGAGCTTGTGGAGTGTGATCTACTCGCAATGGCTGCAGCAGTGGCTACTGTGGTTTCATCATCTTCTTCCGTAGGTAAGGATGTGTCTCGGACGGTGTTTAAAACGCGAGGTTGGATGGGGGAAGTAGTTGGACGCGGCAACTATCAAGGGGTTTTTATGATGGGGAGCATTGTCGAAGAAGCGACGAGACGCTTCTTTCATATACGCTTTAATGGTAGGGAGGCCTAAGTCGATGTGTAGGTTGGCGTTACGCATGTACCAGGGCGCCCCGGTAGCTCTGCGCATGAAACGGTTTTGGATGACCTGCAGCATTTTCAGCTGTGAATCGAAGGTGTGAGCAAAGGCTACGCTGGCGTAGGTCATAATAGGCCTTACGCAGGTGGTGTAAATTCTCACCTTATTTCTAAGGGAGAGTTTGCTCTTTTTATTCAACATCGGATGTAATCTGTCCAAAACGAACGATGTTATGTGTGTTTTTTATACAGTTTACACGAATTTTATTCAGTAGTCTAGTTATCCCTACCACTGAAGAGCTAGGGTACTAGATACTTATACAAATAGCATCACCCTAATTATTCTCGTTGGTGTCGTCTCAAGCAACTATCACTTAGTAATTCAATTAGGGAATGGGTAGCAGCGTTCCCGTTCGTTGCGTTGAAAGCAACATCGTACACTGCGCTCGCCAAGCGTGGTGAGTATAGCAATACCCATCCAATAAGTGGTGGCGGTTGAAAAACTCTGACACCAGGGTTCATCGGGTCGTTGGATGACTCGGTGTCCCACAAGAAAAGAGAGAGAGAGAGAGAGAGAGTGGAGACCCATGTCCAGTACTGGACTGATATTGTGTTAATGAACGGAAAGCGCAGTGTGGGACGTCTCTTACCAGGTGCACCAATGAAACGACCTTGTAATGGTTGCGAGCTTGTAGCTAAGAATCTTACATTTTTCTTAGAAATATCAGTTTTTCTAGAAACATGCAGTTAATTAGGTTTGTGAGTTGTTTTATGAACAACATTAGGAAAATAATAAAATAAAATAACAAGAATTTTATATGTAATATGTAACTTTTAAAATTACACACACACAAATATCACGCCCATAATCCCTTGCGGGGTAGGCAGAGCGCAAACGGCTGCAAAAAACGGTCCTTTGCGCTACGTCTGACAAACATTTGAGGGTCATTCAGAAAATTGTGTAAGTATGTTTTGTACTTTATTGTTCCTGTCTGCGTTAAAAAGTCTCAAAGTGCGCCCTAGACATAATTTTATTAGTTCTCTGTATTTTCCGTATGATATCGGAATAGCATCACCCCATTTCTTTCTCGCAGATGTCGTAACAGGTGACTAAGGCACTCGAAGGTTTCATGCGTATTAAAATTTTGACGATAGGCTGACAATACCCAATTATTAGAATGACCCTCAAATGTTTGTCAGACGTGGCGTAAATGTTCGTATTTTACAGCTTTTTAGCCCTGCAAGGGATATAGGCGTGATATATTTATGTAAGTTATGTAAGTAAATGCTCCATGACGAGTACCAAGAGATTGGAGATTTTGAAGTGTCTGTCGAGGCACTGATAGCTCAGTTGGTAGAACAGTGCGACGGTACCCCATGGTCCCGGATGCAAACTCCGGCGGGTAGGACATTTTTCAATTTATTATTTTCATTTCTTAAAATTACCTAACACTGCATAATAAACCATCGTACTCTACTTAAATGCTTAAAGAATAATAAAAGCCTACACCGTCACGTAGGTACTGTTTTCAAAACGCCAATCTGACCATATTAAGCCATAAAATAACTCAGTCATAAGTTTATAAATAACGTTACTGTATATTCTTTACTGCCAATAGCGAGCAGATGTGACACGCTTAAAGTTGGCTGCAGTTTGCGCTTTTACGGATGTACAGTCGGTTGTAGCACATAAGATACCAGGGATAATTTATTTTTTATTAAGTGTGGGTTTGCTCATGACTCTAGTCTAGGTCATATGACAGAGACAGAGTCGATGGAGCGAGCTCACCCAGAAGAAGCCTGTTCATTCCAAAAGAACTGAGTTATTTTTATTCCCAGTTAATACATAATTAAAATTAAAACTTATTCTCGTAAAAAAGTCATTTTCTACTAATACATACATGTGAAGAAAAAAATATTTCTGAGGACAAATATAATTTAGTTCTTTTGGAGTACCTCTGGTAACTTATGTGCTACAACTACAACCAACTGTACATACATACACATATCACTCCTTTATCCCATACGGGGTAGACTAAGCGTTAACAGCCGTAAGTCGCTATCGCTACGTCTGACAAACATTTCAGGCCAGCGTCAGGAAAATCGTGTATCATTATAGTGACAGGTTGTCAGCCTAATGCCTAACATTTTAATACACCATGAAACCCTCGAGTCCCTTAGTCGCCGATTACGAGACGCGCGGGGAAGAAATGGCCCTTCTAAGCCCGCATCACACGGCCAGGGATTTTACGAAATAAAAAATATTTTTTTAAATATTATCATCGACCACAACAGTCCACTGCTGGACATGAGCCTCCTCCTATGCTTACCACAAATTATGGTGATTTACTTGTGGTGATTTACTTTAAATAACAAATTATTTCCAAGACTGGCATTTGGAAGCCCAAGACCGAGACTCGTGGCGTGAAAGAGGGGAGGCCTTTGCCCTGCAGTGGAATACAGATCAGGCTAACTAAAAAAAAACAAAAAAACAAATTATAACATCTGTTAATTGTTTAGAATATCATGGTCTATAAAGTTTCTTTTTTTTATTTGATTTTTTTTCGGGAAATCTGGGTTAGTAATTTTAAGAAATGAAAATAATAAATTGAAAAATGTCCTACCCGCCGGAGTTTGCATCCGGGACCATGGGGTACCGTCGCACTGTTCTACCAACTGAGCAATCAGCGCCTCGACTGACACTTAAAAATCTTCAATCTCTTGGTACTCGTCATGAATCATTTACCTACATAAATATATCACGCCTATATCCCTTGCAGGGCTAAAAAGCTGTAAAATACGAACATCTACGCCACGTCATTCTAATAATTGGGTATTGTCAGCCTATCGTCAAAATTTTAATACGCATGAAACCTTCGAGTGCCTTAGTCACCTGTTACGACATCTGCGAGAAAGAAATGGCGTGATGCTATTCCGATATCATACGGAAAATACAGAGAACTAATAAAATTATGTCTAGGGCGCACTTTGAGACTTTTTAACGCAGACAGGAACAATAAAGTACAAAACATACTTACACAATTTTCTGAATGACCCTCAAATGTTTGTCAGACGTAGCGCAAAGGACCGTTTTTTGCAGCCGTTTGCGCTCTGCCTACCCCGCAAGGGATTATGGGCGTGATATTTGTGTGTGTGTAATTTTAAAAGTTACATATTACATATAAAATTCTTGTTATTTTATTTTATTATTTTCCTAATGTTGTTCATAAAACAACTCACAAACCTAATTAACTGCATGTTTCTAGAAAAACTGATATTTCTAAGAAAAATGTAAGATTCTTAGCTACAAGCTCGCAACCATTACAAGGTCGTTTCATTGGTGCACCTGGTAAGAGACGTCCCACACTGCGCTTTCCGTTCATTAACACAATATCAGTCCAGTACTGGACATGGGTCTCCACTCTCTCTCTCTCTCTCTCTCTTTTCTTGTGGGACACCGAGTCATCCAACGACCCGATGAACCCTGGTGTCAGAGTTTTTCAACCGCCACCACTTATTGGATGGGTATTGCTATACTCACCACGCTTGGCGAGCGCAGTGTACGATGTTGCTTTCAACGCAACGAACGGGAACGCTGCTACCCATTCCCTAATTGAATTACTAAGTGATAGTTGCTTGAGACGACACCAACGAGAATAATTAGGGTGATGCTATTTGTATAAGTATCTAGTACCCTAGCTCTTCAGTGGTAGGGATAACTAGACTACTGAATAAAATTCGTGTAAACTGTATAAAAAACACACATAACATCGTTCGTTTTGGACAGATTACATCCGATGTTGAATAAAAAGAGCAAACTCTCCCTTAGAAATAAGGTGAGAATTTACACCACCTGCGTAAGGCCTATTATGACCTTCGCCAGCGTAGCCTTTGCTCACACCTTCGATTCACATCTGAAAATGCTGCAGGTCATCCAAAACCGTTTCATCCCCAAACCTACCTTGGCGCCCTGGTACATACGTAACGCCAACCTCCACATCGACTTAGGCCTCCCTACCATTAAAGCGTACATGAAAGAAGCGTCTCGTCGCTTCTTCGACAATGCTCCCCATCATAAAAACCCCTTGATAGTTGCCGCGTCCAACTACTTCCCCCATCCAACCTCGCGTTTTAAACACCGTCCGAGACACATCCTTACCTACGGAAGAAGATGATGAAACCACAGTAGCCACTGCTGCAGCCATTGCGAGTAGATCACACTCCACAAGCTCCTCAAGCAACCGACGCCCCCGCCGGCGGGGGCGCGGAGGTCCCTCATTTGCATTGGTTGTTTGAACAACCACAAGCTTTTCCGGGTGAGCTCCTGCTCCCCACCATTCAGCCCATCGCCTAAAATTGTTCGTCGTCGCCTTTTACGACACCCACGGTAAAAAAAATAGTATACATTATAATAATATTATTATTATATTATACATTTTATTATTATTATATTGGTATTCTTTTCGGATCTCGGGCCCACAGGGACCCGGTCCTTTGAGGCATGTGTGGGGCCAAAGCCAACAGCACAGAGGCCTTTTTTATACCAAATAATGTGTTGTGATGTGTACATCAAGTGGATACTTGCTCTGTCTGCACTCGTACACCCAGAAGTACTCGTACAGAGCCAGAGCCAGCACCCGCCTGATGCAAGGACTATTGCAGGTTTATTACTTCATTGAATTAAATCTTCGGCAATAATCGTACAGCATATACAATTATGCTGCTAGTTCTAGACTACATGAACGTACTCGTCGCTGCCTGCTGCGTGCCCGCCAAAAGTAGGAGTAAACGCTCGTGTTGTGCGCTAGATGGCGTAAGTAGTTTCTCGAAGTAAGCAACCCTAGACCGCGGCTCATATTCCCTCAAAAAAATATTTGGCAGGTATGTAAATGAACACGTGGTTGACTGGAACGCGAGCTAAATTAAATCATATTGTCTATCAGATTGAGTACATATTTCTTTGAAAACCATTGCGAAGTAAAGCTTCTGTAACGCTAGTTACTAGTTATTATTCTGTGATTTAGGCCACGTCAGACAAACATTTGAGGGTCATTCTGTAAATTTTGTGTCACCATAGTCTTTATTTTTTTTTACCTGCAAAATTTTCAAGCGCGGGCAGGATCACTACAGTGACAGGTTGTCAGCCCATCGCCTAAAATTGCAATACACATATAGCCCTCTAGTCCCTTAGTCGCATCTTACGACACCCATGGGAAAGATATGGGGTGATGCTATTCTAAGCCGGCATGACACGGCGTGATTAATTCTTAATTACTCAATTGAATATTTATGTGTCCCTCAAGCTGTAATCCTCACCTATGAAAACTAAACGAAAAGCAATTTTGGTTTTGTCAAAAAATAGTGCTGAAATAGTGACATATGCAAGAAAATTAGTGACTTCATATTTCCCAAGATATGGCTATCGTTTGGTGAGGATTACAGATCGAGGCTCACGCTGTAATCCCAACTCTCGTGTGAGCAAACGGTGGGGTATTTTCACTTGGTCTACATTCCAAAAAATAGTGCCTAATTAGTGACTAATAGTGACAAAAGATGAGAAATTGTCGCTTTATAATTCCGAAGTTATAAAGGCATCTTGGTGAGGATTATACCTATAGCAATTTTTGCTGTAATCCTCACCTCATTTCTGCTAAACACTTAGGTCTTTTGACTCAAATTTAGTATCAAAAAATAGTGCTGAAATAGTGTTCTTAAACTGCATTGATATTTATTTAGTTTATGTAGTAGAAGCAATTAAAAAAACCGTAAGAACTTCTTCATACAAAATGGTCAGGTACAGTCGCGAACAATACTTCGTATTGTCGTACTTGAAGCTCAATACTGGTTTGTTATGTCGGTAGGAACGTAATCAAACAAATTTATTTCCTTCAAGTATTTTGTTTATATCTGACAGTACACAATATTTCTCAATCAGTCAGACGTGGCGATGATAACGACCGTATTTTTTGCGGCTGTTAACGCTCTGCCTAACCCGTAAGGGATAAAAGTGTGATATATGTTTGTATCTATGTAGTACATAAATAAATACAGGTACCTAACTTGTTTGGCAAAAATGGAACAAAAAACATATTTATGTGGTAAAATTCATTTAACTCATAAATAAATGAAAGTAGGTAGGTGAAATCTAATCAGTGACCGATAGCGAAAACCCAAGACGGGCTGGTGATAAGGAACAACTTTCCCCAAGGAACATAGGTCGAAACATGAAAAAAAATTAGACCTCCCGTACAAATTGCCGATCAGCTGATTTGGGTTATTCATATTAAAAGTTGTTCCTTATCACCAGCCCGTCCTGGGTTTTTGCTATCGGTCACTAAATAGATTTAACCCTATATAGTTAACGACGTTCGAGGCGAGGACTAATATTATAAGTACCTAATTATACCTAAATAATAATTTTTGTTATTTTCAAAACGTGCGTTTTAATTTTAATTTTTCATAATAATCGTAAGTGGCGTATTTGTTATTTAAGAAATTTTATATTTGAGTTGTCATAATACTCAATAACGCGTAACGTGATGAAACCAAAAAATACCACGCAGGCGAAGTGCATGCAATAATTTCACTATTGTCTACCCTCTCGCTCACACGCGCGGCGGTCAGTTTTCGAGGCTCGGCCAAACCGGTTTTGTTTAGCGGTGGCTAGAGCGGTGGCGCGACCAAACAGGGCTTTCAGAGTTAAGAGAATACGATGTGATAAATTAATGCGATGTGTTGATCTGAAAGATATTAGCATAAGTACATATAAATACTTTATTGTTATAAAACCGTTAAAAAGTTCAAGGCGTTGAAAAATATTCAACCAAAATACCTACTCATAAAATATACCAAAATAATGTCAGTGGCTCAACTTATGTTATAGTTAACACCTACATATATTGGCAGAAATGACATTACCTAAATTAAAGCAAAAATCAAGTCTGTATTCTACGAAGTATTGTTCGCGACTGTACCTGTACCATTTTGTATGGAGAAGTTCTTACGGTTTTTTTAATTGCTTCTACTACATAAACTAAATAAATATCAATGCAGTTTAAGAACACTATTTCAGCACTATTTTTTTATACTAAATTTGAGTCAAAAGACCTAAGCGTTTAGCAGAAATGAGATGAGGATTACAGCAAAAATTGCTATAGGTATAATCCTCACCAAGATGCCTTTATAACTTCGGAATTATAAAGCGACAATTTCTCATCTTTTGTCACTATTAGTCACTAATTAGGCACTATTTTTTGGAATGTAGACCAAGTGAAAATACCCCACCGTTTGCTCACACGAGAGTTGGGATTACAGCGTGAGCCTCGATCTGTAATCCTCACCAAACGATAGCCATATCTTGGGAAATATGAAGTCACTAATTTTCTTGCATATGTCACTATTTCAGTACTATTTTTTGACAAAACCAAAATTGCTTTTCGTTTAGTTTTCATAGGTGAGGATTACAGCTTGAGGGACACGAATATATGGGTATTATCGGGAGGTCGGCACGGCGGGGCTGTGAGTCACAGCCTGTGACGTATGAGGTGCACAGGTACTCTTTACTTGCCCGACTTGACCTATATTGCGATGTCAATTTGACAGATTGTTAGTGTATATCATGGATGTATATCTATTAATTTTGGAACGCTGGGATTGGAACGGAATGTGGACATCGAGACCAACCCAAATAGGGATTAACGGTGTCTTTTATTTAGTTTCAGTCTTGTTTATTTAATATGATGATAATCCGTACTAATATTATGAATCTGAGAGTTTGTGTGTGTGTATGTATGTTTGTTTGTTTGACCGATTTGAATTTAATTTGGAACACAGGTAGAGTATAAGCTCGAATAACACATAGGTCACTTTTTACCGCAGGAAAACAACTATTACTACGGGAAAATGAGTGGCAGTAGGTGGAACCTCTGGGCGGAAACCTAGACATAAAAAGAAAAAAAAATTACAAATGATCGAATTCGTAGTTAGTAAACCACGCACACACGGCCTTCTTAAGTTGGGCTTAAGGTAAGATAAATGTAAGAATATCCAATAAAATTACGTATCCCTTTAAGAACTTGGAATCTGAGGTACCTGTCCGTATATTACGTGACATCTACGTGTATACCTACGTGACGTACAGCAGTGTGTTTTACATCTACGCTACGTGACCGATTTCCTTATACCTTTGAAATTGCGATCAAAATTGCCTTCATATTGGCGGTTCACCCAATTGATGTCCATTGCTGCGTATTACGACGCATCCGTCAATGCACTGTCACCGTATTTGTATGAAAATAAGATCGGAATTCGCAATTTCTCTTTGTCTGACGGACGCATGCGTTACGGGTGCAATAAAAATACGTTTGGTTAACTTACTTAAATAGATAAAAATTTTCGTCCACACTAAATAAAACTATTATCAAAGTAAATCGGTTTTAATTGGGAAATCTTATGATTATGATATAAACTTTATTATTTTGCAAAAATGTTATATAAACACGGGTCTTCCAAACCAGTTTTAAATAAGATTTTAGTCACCTTTATTAACATACATAAGTCCAATTAAATTTTGTATGAAAAACGTTTCACCTTAAAATACAATACTTCAGCCCCTGTCAAAGAAACAACTATTATTATTTTATAGTGTACGCAGTATTATAAATTATTGTCAGACGTGGCGAAAATGTTAGTTTTTTACGGCCGTTTGCGCTCTGCCAACCCAGCAAGGAATCAAGGCGGGTGTATGTATGTATTTTATAATTTTCGTGTCACGATGTCGCGATTTTATCTTTTGTGTTACGTAGTAACGTTGAGTCATTTCATCCAATTTTCGCCCTTTCACCGGAAAATTGCGAATTCCTTTCCGAAAGGGTTCTAGATTATTAGCTCAGTTTTTGTCACTATTACCCTCCTTCTGAAGAGTGGGAGAGAGGAAGGAGGGAGAATAGTAATGGCGATTACGTGCTTCGGAGGGCATAGCCATTTACGACACTTCTGACAAACATTTGACCCATTGGGTGCGCACAATATGCGACAAAAATTGTTCAAACGAAAATGTTCAACACAAAATGTGCAGCAAATATTACGCGTCAATTGACGAGTGTCAATAGAGTAGGATACAAATATGAAACTCGCCTTAGTGTAAGGATAGATAGATTTTCTAGAACAATCCTTGTCATAACGCAAAATATTTGCTGCACATTTTGTGTTGAACATTTTCGTTTGAACAATTTTTGTCGCATATTGTGCGCACCCGACCCATTCAGAAAATTGAGTAACACTATAGTGACAAGTCAGCTCATCGCCTTGAATTGATACACAATACACATAAAGCCCTTGAATTCATCTTGAATGATTTATTTCTTAGTTGTTTTTTACGACAGCAGCCACGGGTAGAATTGAAGTGATGCTATTTGAAACCGGCATCAAAAACCATTTTTCAGCAATAGACTACATCATGATAATAAAAAATAGACCTACTACATACATTTATCACGCCCATATCACTCACGGGGTAGGCAGAGCATTAAAGGCCGTAAAAATGGGCATGTACGCCACGTCTGAAAAACATTTGAGGGTTATTCAGAAAATTCTGTGTGACCATAGTAACAAGTGGTCAGCCCATCGCCTAAAATTGTAATACTGTGTAACCTTCGAGTCCCTTAGTCGCCTCTTACGACACCCACGGGAAAGAAATGGGGTGATGCTATTCTTAGCCAACAATACAAAGCATTAATAATAATAAGAGCCGTGTGATGATGAATAGCATCACCCCATTTCTTTCCCGTGGGAAGTTGGGAGGCGATACACAACTTTCTGAATGTCCTTCAAATATTTGTCAGAAGTGAGTTTTTGCGGCCCTTTACGCTCTGCCTACCCCGCAAGGGATTATAGGCGTGATATGTGTATGTATGTATGTGTAATAATAATAAATCTAATGGGAAAATTTCCATGTGTCGGTAATTGTTACGGAAATACCATATTGTTGGTTTTTAATGGGAAAATGGTTGCCATTTTATGCATGTAAAAGTCCATTTATTACTTGTTCCAATTGGATTGCAATTCTGTTTCGTTACTTGCATGTGTAGTTAATAAAATGCGAAACAAACAAATAACACATATCACGCATATTATCTCTTGCGGGGTAGGCAGAGCGTAAACAGCCGCAAAACGGACATTTACGCCACGTCTGACACATATTTGAGGGTCCTTCCTGCGACACCCACGGGTAAGAAATGGGGTTATGCTATTCTAACCCGGCATCACACGGCACCAAATGCGAAACATGTTTGTATAAAATCACTATTTCTCGTTAAATGTTATCACAAATTTGCTAAGTTCAAATTATTAAAAAGATAACATTTTCAAAGTGTTTATTTCGACGCCATCGTTTACAATAATTGTAACTTCTCATAATGGTAGAGTCCAACTATGTATCATTTTGAAAAGTAGAGAGTTGACTAGTAATATATTTGTTGTGTCGTTGGAAGAATCGTTGTCCCACACGAAAAGAGAGAGACTAGTATGCATTTAGCGAATTCCAACAAAGCACTACTTGAAAAAATTCTGACACCAAGGTTAATTGGGTCGTTGGACGACCACACGAACAGAGAGAGAGAGAGACTGTATTTTCCGGTGCTTTCTCGGATCCGGTTTAGGAGTTCACGAAATCCTTAACAAAAAACCGGATATCATGGCACACGTCACCGCATTAAATTGCATTTGTCTTAGGTTATTCGTATGGCCTGTCCTGAACGAGAACCAATTGTTTATCATATGTCGACCTATGCTCCTTGTGGAAAGTTGTTCAGTTTGATGGACTGGTTCACCCCTTAAAATCTTTGAGGCTTATATTTTTTAATCCTATATGCACTGTGAGTATATCATCCGATGCGACGAGTTTTAAAATGAACTAACCCATAACTCAACGGCAAGCGTAGCGTTGGACGACCTTTGGTCAGGTGGACCGATGACTTAAAGAAGGCGGCTGGTAGCGACTGGATGACGAAAACGGGAGATCGTGCCCTATGGCGTACCCTGGGGGAGGCCTACGTCCAGCAGTGGACTGCTATAGGCTGTATGTATAACGTAGTAACACACTTATATTTATAACCCTCGTCGCCTCTTACGACATCCACGGTAACAAAATCGGGTGATGCTATTCTAAGCCGGCATCACACGGCAAAACTAAGATGCTTGGCGAATAGCGAAATACGGATCCTGAATTCGTACCCAGATTTTACGCATGACGTAACACGAAGCCTACACAACCCGTTGCTTGGAATTCAAAGCCTCTCTTGAGATATTGTCCTAAGCTTTTAACTTTCATAGTATAAAGTAGGTAAATTGTATTAAAATTTTATGCTGTGTTTGATACATTTCTTTAGCTCTGAGGCGACGAATTATCAATCTTTCTGTTTTCTTTTCGTGTGGGACACTGAGTCGTCTAACGTCACGATTAACCTTGGTGTCAGAGTTTTTCAACCGCCTACTACCACTACTAGTAGGCCTCTGGCATGGTTGTGTTACGACCGCCGTCTAAGTAATCATAGACAGCAACCGGGACCGATGGTTTAACGTGGCCTCCGAAGCATGGAACCATTTATTTTCGTACAAATGAGTTGGTTCACCCTGCAATGTTTAAACAGACCGGGAACAAATTCATAAAGTGAAAAATATCAACTTTGTGAGTGTCCCACCGAGAATCGAACCCGGAACTTTTGCGTTGCAGGCGGTCGCACTAGCACTGCGCCACATCGGCCGTAAAAATTATCCGATGAATTTATCTGATTGTTTTAGAGTTTTTTAAAACACCGAGGTATTACTAGCAGTAAGAAGGTAGGTAAGATTTTGGCGTAGTTATGTAACGACAGTTATTATCATAGACAAAACTAGGACCGCGCGAAATGATATTTTTACAGATTTCCAACCTTTTTGCCGTGTGATGCCGGCTCAGAATAGCATCACCCCATTTCTTTCCAGTGGGAGTCGTATGAGGCGACTGAGGGACTCGAGGGTGTGTATTGAAATTTTAGGCGATGGGCTGACAACCTGTTACTATGGCGATATACAATGTGTATGTATGTATATATGTTCAACCGGATGCAATCTTATGAAGTGATAAAGTCATAAAAAATCCGCCCTAAATTTGTACTTGGGACTTCTGGGTCCGGAGATCAAACGGTAGACCCCAAGGGTTACTAGTTACTACTAGACGCGAGCCTCCCCTTGCGGATTGGTGAGCGCAGTGCAAGGTTATAGTTTTTCACAGGGACTGTTGTTACCCACTCCCTGGTTTCATCCCTTAGTTGTTTTTTACACGTACTAGTGAAAATAGGCTGATGTTATTCTAAGTCAGCATCACATGGCGTATTCTCTCTCTCTCTATTTTCGTGTGGGACACCGAGTCGTCCAACGACACGATGAACCCTGGTGACAGAGTCTTTCAACCGCCTATGGCGTATTAATAAGTTAGGATAAAATAATCTTGGTCTTTAAGACTGTTGCGAAACGTCCATCACTCTCTTAAATGAGACGAAGTTATTCTTGAAGTTTTCAACAATTCCGGAACGGCGGCCCACTTTAGTTTCTTGCAATGGGCTAACTTTAGAATTCCTCTTTTGCTTAAATATTATGTTAAATTGAGAACTTTAAGTTTTCTGGTTAGCTTTGGGGATGTATGTATTCTTATTAATCTACATGAGCAGTAATCATAACTTTATTACAAAATAAAGTTATGATTGCTTTATTTTGTAATAAAGACCATTTTGGACAGCGTCAAATCGTATTGAAAAATATGTAAGACAAGCGTCTAAGCGTCTAACTTTTTTTATGATAACACTTATGGTCTTACTACAAAAAGTAAGACTTGGTTTAAGCTTTTTGACAGCGTCAAATCGTAAGGAAAATTATTTAAAACACTATCAAAAAGCACGTCTAACTTAGCGTTTTTGTTGTAACACCTAAAATGAAAGCTTGTGTTAGGTCCAAAATATCTGTTTGCTGATTAAAAATACAAAATCATTTATATGAGCACAAACATTCATATAAAAGTATACAAGAACGTCGTTCGATTTGTCACAATTAGTTGCAGATCTACAATAAATAACAGTGCTATGGAACTTTTATTACCTACGTATCACGTAGTAATACTGTTATTTTAGTAAACCTTGCAATCTATATTTTGCTCAAACGGAACTAATTTGTACTACGCCGTAGCAGGACTCTACGATCGTAGCAAACGTAGTGATTCCGCTTCGAATACAGCCACGGTTTATATTATGGCCATGAATTACAAATAATAAATCAGTAAAATTGTAGTGTAGGTTTGATGAACCCATATTCACTAATTCAATAATTGTTTATTCAGTAAAATTACTTACAATATTATTTTCTTATCCCACCCTAGGCGAGGCTCTATTAGGACAATAGAAAAATTTTAGGAAAAGAAGAAAATTATGTCATATAATATTATTTTTTTAAATGACGGACCATGGCGTCGCAAAGTGATAATACTATCTTACATTGAATAAAGTTGATATCATATCATTCAAGAAATAGATTTTCTTAACTTACCTTAAATAGGCGCTGTCATTTTTCGTCACATAAGAAAAGGATATGAGATATTTATGTCCTGTCATTTATAAAAATTGATGTCCAATAGGTTTAGGTTTTGCTATTTCTAATCAATTTTAGTCACTATGGCCTGAATTCAGGAATTAAATTCTCTTAATTTGTGTTAAATTTAGCGCTGTCACTTTCTGTGAAATAGGTTTGGAGAAGGATAAAAGATATGTATCTAAATCATTCATACATACATATATCACGCCTATAATCCCTTTCGGGGTAGGTAGAGCATAAACGGCCGTAAAACGGTCATTTACGCCACGCCTGAAAAATATTTGAAGCCCATTCGGAAGATTGTGTATCGCCATAGAGACAGGTTGTCAGCCCATCGCCTAAAATTGCTATACACACTCTCGAGTCCCTTGGTCACCTCTCACGACACCCACGGGAAAGAAATGGGGTGATGCCTTCCTAAGCCGGCATCATTCGGAACCTAAATCATGTCTTGAACATTTTCAATAAAAGTTGAAATAGAATTGAAATTGAAGATTGGAGATATCTAAATCATATCTTGAACATTTTCAATAGAAATTGAAATAGAATTGAAATTGAAGATTGGAGATATCTAAATCATGCCTTGAACATTTTCAATAGAAATTGAAATATAATTGAAATCGAAGATTGGAGATATCTAAATCATGCCTTGAACATTTTCAATAGAAATTGAAATAGAATTGAAATTGAAGATTGGAGATATCTTAATCATGCCTTGAACATTAATTTAATGTCTTATTAATTTTCAATTTTTTTTTAAAGTTTAGTACTGCGAGTACAAAATAAATCATAGAACATCATTTCAATTATTTTTAGAACGGAAGCGATAATAATACATTTTTGATGATGTACCACCAATACCTTGATATCATGGCGTAGTTATTGAATAATTTAGTAGTTACGCCTGTGACCTTTCCAAGTTATATGTTTACTTATACAGGGTGGCCCGTACAGTGACGTCAAAGACAAAATTCGAATACCTTATACGGAGGGGTGTCCGAGTTATTCAACTTTTAAAGTTGTATGGAAAAAATATATTTGAAAAATTCGACTGTCAGTCGAATTCTTTTCTTATTTTTTATTTACTTCCGTAAAAGGCCTTTTTGAGTGGTTATTTATTCATATTCATATTAATATTCATATTCATATTTATTTATTTGCATTTGTGTACAATAATTATTAAATAACATACATACATACATACATTAATCACGCCTATATCCCTTACGGGGTAGGCAGAGCATTAACGGCCGTAAAACGGATATTAACACCACTTCTGACAAAAGTTTAAGGGTCAATCAGCTAACTGTGTATCACTATAGTGACAGGTTGTCAGCCCATCGCCTAAAATTGCAATACACATCTAACCCTCGAGTCCCTTAGTCACCTCTTACGACACCCATGGGTAAGAAATGGGGTGATGCTATTCTAAGCCGGCATCACACGGTATTATTAAATAAAGGTCTTAAAATTAGTCTAAGTGATAGTACATAAACCCCGTAGGGGCACCGCAAATTACAATAGGTTTTTTAAATTAAATCACACGAGCATTAAATTAAGTACGAAATAACATTAAATTATTTATTACATTAAACTAATTAGTTATAAAATAAAAATAACTTTATACACTATTTAAATTTAAAGCTTGTCATTTAAAAATTCATCAATTGAGTAATAACATTTAGGAATTAGCAGCATTTTCACTTTGTTAGTAAATATATTAAGATTATTGGATTCTAATTTTATTTCTGTCGGAATTTTAATATAGATTTGTGTAGCATTAGCTTCACTCTAGCGTAGAAACACATTAAAAAGGCTGCCAGTCTAATGTTTCTTTTTTTATAGTTAAATAACGTGGAATTAAAATTATATATTTGGACGTTACTATTCGGGCCATCCTGTAGAATAGATACAAGTAGTGAGTGCAATCCAGACCGATTCTCAATCCAACCGGATCTTACCGGATTGGTACAATAGTAAACTTCCCGGCTTAGAATAGCATCACCCCATTTTTTTACCATGGGTGTCGTAAGAGGCGAATAAGTGACTCGAGGGTTAGATGTGTATTGAAATTTTAGGCGATGGTCTGACTACCTTTTGTCAGACGTGGTGTTAATATCCGTTTTACGGCCGTTAACGCTTTGCCTAAGGGATAAAGGCGTGATTTATGTATGTATGTAATTTAGAATAATTTTTTTTGAGAATATCATGAAATTCAACTTGAAAATAATGGTATTCATTCGATTACAGTATTATTATATCCGTGATTCTATAGAGAATTAATATAATTCGACGTGGTACTCATAGTACCTACTATAGTCGCATACAAAACTAAAGCAATAAGATGCCAATGTAACGACCTATGCATGAAGGCATGTAACGATCGATGTTATATCAACACGGCTAATGCTTCGTTTACAATATGCAGCTGCTCTTACGGCCGATGTGGCGCAGTGGTAGTGCGACTGCCTGCGGCGGCGCAAAGGTTCCGGGTTGGAATCCCGGTAAGGCACTCAAAAAATTGTCACTTTGTGAATTTGTTTCCAGTCTGGTAAGGTCATTGCAGGCTGAACCACCTGATTGCCACTTTAAGCCGTCGGTCCCGGTTGCTGTATTATGATTACTTAGACGGTGGTCGTTACACAACCATTTCAGAGGCCTACTAGTAGTAGTAGGCGGTTGAAAAACTGACACCAAGGTTCATCGGGTCGTTCGTCAAGTCCCATAGGAAAAGAAGAAGATTACCTGCTAGTGCCGCTACCGCAAAAATAACTCAAAATACTGCACCGGAAGTATCAACGCGAGTGAGTGTTCACACACTGCCGTCATACTCTTCCCGCAGCAATATTTTTTATTTATTTATTTATTTTTTAATTCCAAAGCATAAATACAAGTAAACTATACAAACACTATTAAACCTAACGGTTTGTGTCGGTGCTGCACATTCCTCTTTAAATATGTTACGTACAAACTAAAATAAAAACTTAAATAAACTACAACCTAAACCTAATTAAATAACCTATGAAAACATGTATGACTAACACTTATCATCACTCATAATGGCAGGGGGGTTAGTTATATTTTCGATCGAATGCTCGCAAACATTCCCCGCCTGTAGGAGTGAACAGAACCGGTTGACCACGCCGCCATCCGATACTCGGCACACACACAGCCACACAGGTAGGTACAGGTTGCTCCAATGATACGAAGTAAACGGGAAGATACACTAGTTACATACAGGTTGTTACATATATTTATTGTTGATATTTTTAGTAAGTTAATATTTTTTAATTCTATGTTTGATATTTCGATAAGTTAAGCTTTTCCTAAACACTAATGGTAGATCATTTATTAATCTGGGAACCATGTAGTCAGTCGTCCTATGACCATAGAAGTTAAATGCACGTATTATATTAACATTTTCATTTGCAATCTGACGTGTAAATTTTACTCCAGTTTTAAGACGATCTTTAAATTTAAAATATTGCTCCTGCAGTAATACTACTTGAATTTTGTCATGTACTGACAACATTTTTGTAAATGAGTATAAATCTTGCTCATTGTTTCCAATTCTATATTTAATTTTTTCCGGTATTATTTGCCTAAGCATTCTAACTTGTAAGTAATGTATTCGGTCTATGTATGACTTAAAAGTACGACCATAGCTACTTAAGCCATAACTGATAATGCTCTCTGCTAACGCAGAGTATAATTGTAAACGGATTTGGTACGAGTAAGCGAGATAGCAATACATTTTACTCGCGCTCGAGTTGTTGTACGACATTTGCAGGAGCATGGGAAGTGGCAGCAGTGTGACGAGAAGCAGAGCCAGTAACCTGTTAACATGCTCGCGCTGCCCACTATCCTTACTATTTCGTCAACTCTCCCCATTATAAAACCCCCTTGATTGTTTCCGCGTCCAAAGAAGCTTTAAACGTCGACCTAGCCACGTATTTTCGGATGATGACGACATCACAGTAGCTACTGCTGTAGCATTGCGAGTAGATCACACAAGCTCCTCAAGCAACCTACGCCGGCGGGGGCGCGGAGGTCCCTCATTTGTTCCCCATTTTAGAAACAACCGGCACGTGGTGGGCACGTGCATGCTAGCGCTGCCCACTTGCCTGCATACTATTTACTTGCCCAAAGCTCGAGAATGTGAACGCGGCATAAGAGTTTGAACAGCTGGACCGATATAGCTCTGTGTGGTTATGCAAGCCTAGTACTTGGCAGAGCCGGATTAGGAAGTGTTATTTTTTCAAACAACGCCATCTAGCTATCGTTACAATTTGTCACCCAAATTGCAAGTCACAGTAGCAGCGTGAGTACGTAATTTTTTAATAGAATATTTGACATTTAGAAGTAGGTACTAAATTGAAGTAGTCCCCATCAATTAGACGCGAGTGGAGGATTTGTAGAGAAAATAAAATGAAACGGACGTCTTGAGGTAAATAGCACACGTTCCGGACGATGATGTGATTCGTGACAGCCATCATACCATGTGGCAGCAGCAATCTACGCGGTGACGGGTGCCATGATAAGCATTTTTTTTATTAAAACCCTTTTTGAAAACCGGATTCGGCAAAACTCTGCAAAAACATGATGTGCGTGTGAGAACCACATTTTGCAGAGAAATAAAATGTTAGGGATGAGTTTATGTTGATAGTGGATAATAAAACTAAGACCAGGGGCTGAGTGCTTGTCGTTTCGTTCAGGGTCAAAAAATAAAACAAAGTGTTGTGATTTTGGGTTTAATGTGTTTTCTTTGCCATGTGATGCTGGCTTAGAATAGCAGCACCCTAATCCTACCAATGGGTGTCGTAAGAAGCGACTAAGTGAATGGGCAGCAGCGTTCCCGTGAATGCAACGTTTTGCACTGCGCTCATCAATCCAACTGCCAAGCGTGTCGAGTATCGCTATACCCCCCGATGGAGGGAGGCTTTTGTAACTGTTAATGTTAATATTATTCTTTTTGTGCAAGAAAATAAACTACCTTTTAGTTTATCTTTGAGTTAAAAAAAAACATTTTCGTAGATTAAGTTTTTGTGAGCCATTCGGGAAGAATCAGTTAACGCCATCAACATTAATTCCGTAAGCAATGACAGTCGCAACATGTCAAATCGCGGGTAGTTTAATAATAAATAATGCTTACATGAAATACGGGTTGGTTACTGCGATACACAATTTGTGTGTGTGTTCGTGTGTGACCGCGTAAGTTAAAAACAGTTTAAGAGCGCTAGCAAGGTTGAAAACTGGTTTTAATTAGACAACTACAGCCAGAAAACTCTGAAAAATATATATTTTATTGTCGAGGATCTAAAAGTATAGATAGAAGATACCTATCAGTTATTCAATTTGTAAATTTTTACTTAATAAAAAATCTAAAGTTTTTAAGTTATGACAAAAAATGTAATTTAGTTACATATCTTTGCCAATAAGTAATGTAAAATTTACGTGCAAAATTCTTGGCTGTTTCTCTCTGGCGCGGCGCAAATCAAAGGGATCGACTTTCTAGGTGAAACACGGCCTTAAGGTGAGGTGGCCTTAGAAATCTGCCGAGCAAAGGTGGAGTAGTGTTCGGAGTTTTCAATGCCATTTCTTCAAATCTCAAAAAAACGTGACGTAATTATTTTCAGGAATACTTTAAGATATATGCTACAAAACTATGGGGCCCAAAACACGATTGGTTAAAATTTTCTCGATAGAAAAAAATCGCAAAATAAGCTCTAATATTGCGGTTTTTGGCCTGTTTCTTAGACTAAAACCCTGTACCATTTGACTGGTATCCAATATTTCAAAATTTATTTTATGTTATTTTGTTCCTAATTGTATGTATAATCAACGTATGGAGCTAATTTTTCAATTATCTACTTATTATCATTAAATAAGAACACTTAAACACAAAAGTATGTTCGGTTTGCGCACGGGCACGTCGGTTTCTACCGCGCCCGCTCCCCTCAGTCGGCCACTGAGCCTCGTCGGAAGCAGACATGTACAACTTTTTTCCAGCCGCAGAGATTTTACGACATTTAGTGAGCATGGAAGAAAAATGCTCAGTTAAAGAAAAAAAACGACGCTTTCCAAGCGTTGCTATAAAAAACAGATGATTAGGTAGTTTGCGACGTAATATTTACTACATACATACACATATCGCGCCTATAATCCTTTGCGGGGTAGGCAGAGCGTAAACGGCCGCAAAAAACGGTCGTTAACGCCACGTCTGACAAATATTTGAGGATTATTCGGATATTTGTGTATCGCCATAGTGACAGGTTGTCAGCCCATCGCCTAAAATTGCAATACACACCCTCAAGTCCCTTAGTCGCCTCTTACGACTCCCACGGAAAAAAAATGGGGTACTGCTATTCTAAGCCGGCATCACACGGCATAATATTTACCAAATTTTTAGAGATATTTTTTTGAAGTAGGGTAGAAGTACCTTTGCAAGGACTACTTTATGTATGGTAAACATAACAATTTATTTATATCTAGCCTCACCCATTGCGTAATGTTTTCCCCGTAGGAAAAGATATTTCTATAAAGTAAAAAAAACTTGCCTATGTCACTCTCCAGCCTCACAATCAACCCAACGCAACGTGACGTGCCGTTACAACTACAACGTCAAGGAAGGACAATCAAAGAAACACGCTTCCATTTATAATATTAGTGAATAAGTCTGGATGGATAAAAAATATGAATTATAAGTTAAACCCGTGTGATGCCGGCTGACCCGTGTGATGCCGGCTTAGAATAGCTTCACCCCATTTCTTACCCATGGGTGTCGTAAGAGGCGACTAAGGGACTCGAGGGTGTGTATTGCAATTTTAGGCGACGGGCTGACAACCTGTCACTACAGTGATACACAGTTATCTGATTGACCCTCAAATTTTTGTCAGACGTGGTGTTAATATCCGTTGAACGGCCGTTAACGCTCTGCCTACCCCGTAAGGGATATATGCGTGATTTATGTATGTATGTATGTATAAGTTAAAACATTGTCAATCATTGCAATAAAAAATATATAATAAAAACCGGTCAAGTGCGAGTTGGACTAGATAGCTGAGGACGGTTCCGTACAATCTAACTTCACTATTGTTTAGGGTGAAATTTTACTAGTGACCGATAGCGAAAACCATGGAATGCCTGCAAGACACCAGCCTGGTGATAAGGAACAAATTTCCCCAAGCAACATATAGCTCCCATACGAATTGACTAGGCAGGCTAGTACCCCTTGTATGGGAGGTTCAATTTGACATAAAACCACTCCGTTGCGACGCGACGTGAAGAAAGGAAAATTAAAACAACCTGGTTTTCCCATTTTTAATCTTAGTGTGGATGGATAAAAACCGGTAAAGTGCGAGTTGGACTTGATAAGTGAGGACGGTTCCGTACAACCTAATTTAACGATTCTATGGGGTGAAATTTCACTAGTACCGAAGGGTTGTATAGAACATTGTAAAGACAAGAAAGTAAGAGGGCATTATGTCGATGCCGGATCGGAAGCCACTTGAGTTGTAAGCAAAACTGTGAGACATGGTCGTATTTGCGTAAGCCGTAAATGAACGTGATGCAGAGGTTTTGGAGACGCTGAAGTTTAAAATACCAAGGTTTTTGGCAGTTTTTGTGAAAGCTATAGACGTGCCGTTATAAATAACGGGTTGGATACTAGGATAGACCACTTGCCTACACACACATTTAAGAACTACCTATTAGCATGGCCTGAGTTTTATTGGGTTGACCAATAGACCGAAGAATTCAGCCCATTTAGCAATTTTGCTGAGGTCATTGTTGATAGCCGCAGTTGCACAATTAATAACATCACAGGTGAAATGACGGTAAATCTGCGTCTGCGTTACGATGAAAGCTAGAAAAGACGACAGAAGTAACTGTGTTAATGACAACAGAAAAGAGAAGTTGGGAAAGGACGCCACCTTAAGGTACGCCTGCAGAGAGACCATTCCATTCCAAAGTGCCTCATCAGAACGGTCCCGCTGCAAGCGACCCCGAAGGTTCATACCTTCATATCAATTTTGATTCATATCAAACCAAGTAATTGCCGGAGAAGAGATGTTATAACGAAGGATAGCGAAAAGTACATCAAAATCAACTGAGTTAAAGACGTAACTGAAATCAAGTAAAATAAGAGTAGTCAAAGACTAATTCTTCATGGCATGGCGAATATTGTGGGTGACTTTGATAAGTGCTGTCACGGTGCTGTGACCAGCACGAAAGCTAGACTGATACGGTGAAAGCAGACTATTAAATGTGATGAAGTCGGATACCTGCTTGTGAACAATGTGTTCAAGGATCTTGGATAGGAATGGAAGAATGGAGATGGGACAAAATTGGGAGAACAAAAGGATTAGAAACTTTAGGGGGATATAACATCAGCTCGTTTCTGTGCTGAGGGGAAAGAACTCGTAACCAGAGAAAAATCAAAGATGTGTGTGAGGATTGGCAAGAGTTATGTATGGATAAGGGAGATCATCATTGCCCACGGCAGTTGATTTGATGGATAATATATGCTTAACATCGTCCTCGGCAACAACTTCAAAAGAGTGGAAGTGGCTGACGGTTTATGTTAGCGATAGTCTTTGCTTTGCTTTGAGGCCATCATTCAGTTCAGGACGAGACGAAAATGCCGTTTGAGTGCTGTTAAATCTACAGCACCACTAGGGGTAGCGTGCGTAAAAATTTCCAGACTTGTGCTGAGTTACAATTATCGAAAGAGTCATGAATGTGGCGTCTTTTCGCATCCCTACACAGACGACTACAGCAATATCTCAACAGCTTGTACTGTGCAAGGTTTGTCATTTATTAATATTCTATAAAAAAGAATAGGTATCTCTTCAGTAACGTCGGTGGCAAATGGTATAAAAATATAAAAATTGGCACTAGAACAGTTGAGCAGCCCAGAAAATTTGAGAATCGAGCAATGTGGACTATTTGTAGATGAAGAATTTCCCTTCATAGGAGCTACGACTTTCGGAAACGTGGGTGAAGATACCATAGTGGAAGTGAAATGCCCAGTTGCTGCCTTAAAAAAAATATCCAATGAGATGACAACTTTTGGTAAACGAAATGGAATCCAGGCTTGTTCGCTTTTATCAAGATCATATTCTCCCTGAATTGGGAAATTATCGTCAAGCCCGTAGAATGCCTTTGAGAAGTTCTGAAAAACCGGCTACATAACCATGAAAGTGGGTTCTGGGGATTTTTAATTTTGCCAACTCTGTCTGTCTGTTCGTCTGTATGCCCTGCCTCGATGATTTCAACAGACTGCAGAACCCTAATTATGGGCTTTAGTATAAGAAGCTGATATGTTATTTTAATGTAATTTTTATTTGTCTAGAAAATTAATTTTGATTACATTTTGATGCCTGTAATTTGTTTTTTTCCCCGTATAACATAAATAATAAATAATTATACGGATCCCTTGACGTTATATCTTCACAAATATTCCTGTATGACTGATTTAAAAACTTTACGTAGTAGCACCAATCCTTACTAGGTGCAGATGCCTAAAAAACAAATATTGAATCAGTATATCATATTATATTAAAAATGACAACCTATCAATGAAACAATTAGTTCAATCATTAGCACATTTACCCTACGCCTATACTTTCGTGCGCGGGAGCCTGCTACGCTGCGTTTGCTACTTGCCCGTGCGGGGGGTACACCCCGCGCCTGCTCCGCCCGCGCGGCTGCTTCACCCCCTTGAAAACGCGGCTACCACGGCCAGATTTCGCCTTAATGCTAAATGCGGCCCTGTCATTATACAGCCGCACCGCACAGTTTGCATAAACCCCGGATGAGACGTCAAAGTAGTTGCACCGTCAAAGAGTTGCAAAGAGTGACAAGCTGCAGGAATAAATTAGAACCTCCTATTACAAAAAATACATGGTTTAAGCTGTTTGAGCCAGATGGGCAGATGACTTAAAGAAGGCGGCTGGTAGCGACTGGACGGCAAAAACGGGAGATCGTGCCCTATGGCGTACCCTGGGGGAGGCCTACGTCCAGCAGTGGACTGCAATAGGCTGATGTATGTAAGCTATTTGGGAACGTAAAATTTTATGAAAAAATACGCAAATTTGAATGTAAATTGTATGGTAAAAATGAGAGCGTTAAGAAGTATAATTGGAGTGAAATTGAGTAACAGGATAAGAAATAGCGTGATAAAAGAACCTTATGGTATAAAAGAAGACGTAGTGACTGATGCAGGAAAAGGATTGCTGAGATGGTTTGGTCACATTGAGGGAATGAATGAAAGAAGATTAACATAAACAGGTGTATATGGCGAGTGTGGATGGGAACGTTGGAAAGGGATGACCTAGGCGAACTTACTCGCTAGATCAAAATCGTAGCAAGTGTAAAGGTGTTGTCTCTGCCTATCCCTCCGGGAAAGAGGCATGATTGTATATATACATACATAAATCTCGCCTGTATCCCTTACGGGGTAGGCAGAGCGTTAACGGCCGTAAAACGGATATTAACACAACGTCTGACAAAAGTTTGAGGGTCAATCAGATAGCTGTGTATCACTATAGTGACAGGTTGTCAGCCCATCGCCTAAAATTGTAATACACATCCAACCCTCGAGTCCCTTAGTCGCCTCTTACGACACCCATGAGTAAGAAGTGGGATGATGCTATTCTAAGCCGGCATCACACGACATGATTGTACATATGAATTGAAAAAATATTTGAACACGCTCTAAACACGCATCTAACTTGAGTATTGAGTGAGAAGCGGTACTATGGGGGCACAGAAGTTTCCACAAACGTAGCTATAAGTCACGTTGAGTTGTAGTAGTGTAACTTACTTCGATAGTCGAAAATCTTTACCAGTCTTATTTTAAAAAAGTCAGCGTTCCTTATACAACTATGACAGAGGCCTACGTGGTTGAAAACTCTGACATCAGGGTTCATTGGGCCGTTGGACGACACTGTGTTCCACTCAAAAAAAAAAGTCAGGTTGGTTGTTTTTTTGACAGCGTCAGATCGTATGGAAAGATATTTTAAACACTGCCTAAAAACGCGTCTAACTTTTTTTTCACTTAAAAAAATAAAATAAAAAAGATATTACAGGGAGATAAATACAGATTGCTATTTATCCTCTTTTGTATGGAAATTAGAAATTTCCTTTCGTCTGACAAACAGATCATCATTAATTGCTATTTTAGTGTCATTTTCAAATTGAAGTTTGAAGGTCAGCATAAGGAATCCGCTGACAGACTGATGCGTTAGAAAAACGTCAGTCTGTCTGTCATAGAGGGAGAACCCACTTCGTTTCACACACACACACCTATGTCTTTATCCTTTTCAAAATAGACAGAGCTTAACCGTAAAATACGGTCGCTATTTCAATGTAGCTAATAGCTACGATGTTACTACGAAAAAATCGTAGTTAATAGCTACGAAACTGCCGCTACGTCGAATACAGCTCAATTCAGATACAATTTATATGCTTTAAAGTGCATTTTTGTGAAGCTACTTCGTGTTTCAATTTACTAAAATGTAAATAAAGAACTGTATTTGATTCGGTTGAAAATAGTTCTAAATTTAAATCGAACTCTGTGTAAATAGATTTGGCCACGTCTGGCAAAATGTCAAGGGTTAAAGAATTATGTACAAAACTTTTTTTTAAATAAATGGTGTTAGTTTTTTAATACAAAGGATATCTTGTTTCAAATAAATAATATATACGTAATTCTTATTTTTTTGTATGGGGCACTGAGTTGACGAACGAGACGATGAACTCTGCTGTCAGAGTTTTTTAATCGCCTACTACTACTAGGCCTCTGACATGGGTTGAGTAACGACCACCGTCAAAGTTATCATAGACAATATTTTCTTGAGTTTGCACAACTTTTATTTATTTTGTATCTTGCAAATCCCATCCGTTTCGTACGTTGGAATACAAAATAAAATCCAAAATAAACACAACTTAAATCCGTTTAAAATTGTTTTATTGTGATTCATGGACAGCGACCGGGACTGACGGCTTAACGTGGCTTTCGAAGCAAGTAATTTATGTTTGTTACAGAATCTGATGAGCGCCGTGTGGTGCGGGCTTAGTATAGCATCACCCCATTTCTTTCCAATGGGTGTCGTAAAAAGCGACTAAGGGACTCGAGGGTTTGTATTGCAATTCTAGGCGATGGGCAACCTGTCACTATGGCGATACACAACTTCCCGAATGACCCTAATTTTTTTTGTCAGACGTGGCGTAAATTACCATTTTTACAGCCGTTTATGCTCTGCCTACCCCGCAAGGGATTAAAGGCGTGATATATACATATGTATGTATGTAATCTGATGGTTCAACTAGATCCTGAAGTTTGTTAAATGCAAATCGTTTCAGTTGTGTGTCAATGGCCTGTCAGTGGGACCATTTTGGTCATTTCGTACACTGCTAACAGTTTGAAGTATAGAACATCACAATGGCAATAAAATGACCGTTGTGTGTCGATGGCATTACAATGGGAAAAAACAAGAGAATCGGGGCCCAAGGCAGCAAGGATGTTTTTACTTCGGGTGTTTATACGGAGTTACGGGGCAATGTCCTAAACAGACTGGAAACAAATTCACATAGTAATAATATCAACTTTGTGTGTGCCTACCAGGAATCGAAACCGGAACCTTTGCGTCGCGGGGTGTCTACCTACCGAATCCCTGAATTCAGGGATTGGGCCGCAGCGTTCTCTGAGATACAACTCTCTGTGAATGCACTGCGCTCGCCATTCCGCCTGTCAAGCGTGGTGAGTATGGCAAATACCCATCTAATAAAAAAACCCATGTTCAGAAGTGGTGTGTTGTAGCTGTTATACGGGCTGTAAGGGACATCTCTCCGAATACTGATAAGGATGCATGCAGACCATGAAACTCAACAACTTTCCCCTAGAAACATATGTCAGGAAACCACAAAAAATATTCGTCCTCTCATAAAAAATTATGATCAGCTGACTGCATTTACTATGAGAAGTCAAAATTTTTTTGACTTTTCCTGAAACATTTTTATATGGAAAGTTGTTCAGTTTCTTGGTCTGAATGCACTGTCAGTATTTGGAGAGCTCTCTCTTACACCCTGTGGTTTAAAAATATCTATATTTACATAGGTAAAGAAATATGTTTGTTCTTACTTAAACAAGTATGCATTACCTAAATAAACACTCAACGTCATAATAAACAAAAACCTTTCCCACTAAGCTGCTTATTTTCAACTGAATAAAACCGATAGCTTTAAGGTGAAACATAAGCGAAAGTAGCGCCGGCCAATTTCACTAACAGAACAAGCAAACAAGCTTTTTACACGACAATAATCAGCTGTTTAATTATTATTTAACACCAATAAAACCTACATACTGGGAGGTCTAGTAGATGACGTATTTTTTTTATACTCTTCATGGAGTATTTAATTGATTGATTTGAATTTATACAACTCGAGTTTTGTTAGTTTCGAGCTATAATTCTTTTAATTTTTTTCACTTTTTGGACCACCCGGTATAATAAGTAAAATTTAACTAGTGAACGATAGCAAAAACTCAATACGCGCTGATGATAAGGAACAACTTGCCCCAAGGAACATAGGTCGAAATACGTAAATAATTTGGACCTTCCATACAAATTGCCGATTAGCTGATTTGAGTTTTGAGAAATATTTTTGTCATATTTAAAATCTATGTTTCTTGGAAAACGTTGTTCCTTATCACCAGTCCGTCTTGCTATCGGTCACTAGCAAAATTTCACCTATATAAAGCTTCAGTTTGTTAGCCAGAGCTGAACAGAAACTTTTTGCAATTTCAGCTGACATACCATAACAATCAAAATTTGTTCTTATTGATCATATTAGTTATCGAAAATATTTCGTCCAAACGCGCCACTATCCACACGCAACCTTAAGAACCCGATCAGATCAGATTTTCGAGGCTCGCTTTGTTCCCAAGCTTTGTCTCGGCACTTCAGCGGGGGCACTTTGGCTCAAAGGCGGGGAAGTATCAGGCCTTCAATAGACCGACCTCTGAAGAGTTTATGGGTTCCTGGTACTTGTTGTGGCAAGGAAATTGGTTTTCGATAAGATTTTTTATTCCGAAGTGTGAAGTCCACATATTTATAAAGTGAAATTTTCTTTCTTGGATTTCCTTGATATCATACTTTTTATCAAGGAAATCCTTCTAATATTGGTACTTAGATTTATTTATAATAATCAATCTCAATAATCAATTGATATCATACAAATATTGTATTTAGATTTGTTTAAATAAAACGATCTGAAAAAAAATACGTCGAAGATTGCTCTCACACGTCTATTATATCTAGGAATAATAAAATTGCTTTAAAGAAAAGTGGATTTCTACAACTTTATAACTTTATGCATCAATATAAATATGAACTGTGACTCGAATTGAAAATGTTCTTATTTCCTGGTTATGACGACACAACACGAAATGATGAAACTTCCGGAACAGATATTTAATAATATAGTGTTGGTTCTCGCGTTGTTGTTCTCAGGATTTTTTACATTACTATTATAGAGAAGAGGGAGGCCTTTGCCCAGCAGTGGGACGATGTAGGCTAATTAAGATAAGATATTATAAATACATTATAAATAAATATCCGGGATAATTCACACGGCGCCATTTAGCGCCAAATTATACATAGATAATAAATACCCAGACTACACCCAAATATCTGGCTTCACGGAAGACTAGCGTTATAGGCAGCTCACTCTGCTTGTAACATAATTATGCTGAGTGCAGACCTTTTTTAGTCGCATAAGTACCTACATTTCAGATATCTGTATTTTAGTTTAGTGTCTAATTGAATGTGACTAAAATAATCATATTTTATCTTTATCTTTATCAAATACCTGAAAATTTATTTTATAACATTTATGTCTTGTGGGGATCGAACTCACGACCCTCAAGCAGGAGTACTATCCGCTACGTCTTTGGGCCAGTCGAGATATTTTTAGTTCTCGTATATAATTGTGTTATGTTACATTATTATAAATCAAATAACACATCGTTTACAATAGATGCCAGTAACCCGTTTCAATCAAGCATTGCATGTTTTAGAAGAATATTCTTGTAAACCTTGTAAAATACGTTTTCATCCGGCTTTCACGAATACATTTTGCGAATTCCGTGAGTTTCACTCGCTCGACCACAAACTGTCTGGTCTAAATGTTGAACAGCTGGAAAATGTGCAATGAAATTCAAAATAAGTACCAGGACTGCAGGAATAAAAGGATTCTTGTCTTTGTAACAGCCGGGAGCTATTTGTTTGTGATGTTATTGCTTTGTATAGTGTTACATACAGGGTTGGCCAAAAGTGATCTCTTAAAGTAGATTGGTTCAAATTTTTAATAAATCAAATTGAGTTCTGTATTCAAGTGCCTGAAGCTTTTACAAATAAAAAAAACATCGATGATTTTGTATGGTGATAAGCGTGATTGAAGTTCGAAGCACTCTGGAGGTCGTGAAAGTTTTTTTTTTTTAACTTAATCACATAAACTCTGCATCTTTTAATGATTGGTTTTTGAAAACAAAACAATTTTTTTTAAAATAAAATAATGGGCGCCAATTTACAAAGGGTTATTACTTTTGGCCCACCCAGTAACTATAAGTGACTCAAATTGATAACTTATTTTATTTTATAAAACCCTAGAAAAATCTTCGAAGTTTTTGTTCTTTCCAACCAAGCAAAGCTAAAAGGGTAATTAATTAATTCAGAAGTTACTAGGTGGCCTAGATTGGCTAGAAAAGTAGAGCATCGTCCACTTTTTCCGTTAATCTCGAACTATACAGGGTGTAATGGGAAATACTGCTTTCCTTGTAAGGGGTAAACCAGCCCTTGGAACTGATCGACTTTCCCCAATGAACTTAGATCAAAAATGGGATAGCAATTGGCCTCTCGTACAGAATTACTAAGTCAGCTGACACTATTTGTATGGGAAGTAAATTTTTAGGGTTTCATAGTCTACTATAAAACCCTTATGAATTTGTCGATTCTGTCTGTCTGTTTGTCCGTATTAACCGCCTTAATAACTTCTTGAGTCTTGCATCTAGTTACATGACATGTAATTTCTTATCAATATAGATCATATTGATGTAAATTTTGAAATGACAGCAAATAGCAAATATAATATATTTTTGGGTCACATACCATACTACTATTAATTCAAAGAAGAGCATTTTTTTTCTCCTACTACATTGATTGGGATGTCGCTGAATAGGTCTTATAAAACTGAGGGCACGTTTCTTTGGAATGAATGCATTCAAATGTTTCTGTCACGAGATATTTGCTTTAAAAAAGAGCGGGTGGGCATTAAATTGTTCCAGCTGTAGCTGTAACTACTGCAGCATAAATGAAAAATATAAAAAATATATTGAAGTTACTTGTAGTTACCATAAAAACAATAACTAAAATGGGAGCACCAAAACTGTTTTTCGAACATTGTAAAAAAACATTGTTAAAAACTGCACCACACTTTTTAAAGTAAAACGATCTTGAGGACATTGAAATAAACTTCAACACATATTTAATGATTACGGAACCCTGGGCGTGTCCGATGTCCGACTAAGAGCAGTCGATTTTTTGTTTAAATTTCTACCCTATTCCTATGTTCCTTGGGGAAAATTGATCAGTTTCACCAGCTGGTTCACTCCTTAAAATAAACGCAGTAGTTTTCCTGACACCCTGTATTAGAAAATAATCAAGATGTTAGGTCGTTTGTTCATATCATAGGGGAAATCGGGTTAATGAACGAACCGAGCGCCAGCTTACAACCAGTCACTATAGTGATACACGATTTTTTAAAGACGGCCTTTAAATATTTGTCAAACGTGGCGATAGCGACCGTATTTTTACGAGCATTAACGCCTACTCCGCAAGGAATAAAGGCGTGATATGCGCATGTTGACCTGACAGTTTCTTATTAAACAACTGCCCTATCAAAAAAGAAGTAAAATGTTATTAGAGTTCATGTAAGTACGTAAATTTGTGAGATTCTTCAAAGTGCTGCAACTCGTTAACCACTGAACAGATTCGAATGGAAATTGTATCGGAAGATTCCTTACATTATCCCGAGTGTCATAGCACTTATCTGGCTTTATCTCAGAAAGTAGTCATCTTTTTTAATTTTTAATTTTTGTGCTTGTTTTGTCAGTCTTACAAATGCATTTAAAAGGTCGAATTTACAATAGCGTCTCGATAGTCACTATCTGAGACACTTTTGACTATTTTAGTACTCGAGTCTTCTCGGATTTTACGACCCAATGGTACTAAATTCGATTTCCGGATGCTTTAAAAATTAAGTGTACCACGTGTAGATGAGGTGTTTAAGATAGAGGATAAACTGATACCGTGTGATGCAGGCTTAGAAAAGCTTCACCCCATTTCTTCCCCGCGGGTGTCTTAAGGGCGACTTAGGGGCTCGGAGGTGTCGTGATTAGGTATTACAATGTTAGTCGACAGGCTGACAACCTGTCAGTTTATTGATAAGCCATTATTACTAAAATTATATATCACTCTAAAAAAATCTCACTAATGAAGAAAGTTTCCGAAATTGTTAATTTAAGAAAAAATCGCGAGAAATATTCTTCTTTTTTTTTAAAATTTTGCAAGTTTCCAAAAATTGTATATCTAACACGGGAAGTGTTTTAAAATCTGGTATTCAAATATTCTTCTCTCAGCCAGAATTATAATTTTATTTACTTTGCTGTGGAAACGTCTGGGTGCTGGTGCAGGGATGCGAAGTGCTTCATAGCTGAGTTGGGCAGTAGGCTAAGAGATAGAGGTGCTGACTCCCGCGCTGGTTCTTTCCTGGTGCAAAGATTGGCCATAGCCATTCAACGTTATGGGTACCTTTGCGCCTGGATCGACTAGTGGCGGGCTTTTTGATTAGTTTAAGGAAGTTGTTTTTTTTTCCAGAATCCCTAAATATGCTTTCGAAACTAGAACTCCGGCACCTAAGCCATTGTACAGTCAACCCCACGTCTGGTAGGACACTCGAACTGTCCATTGGCAGACAAGACTTATAGCGCGTTGAGACTTATAGCGTATAATGACTGAGGCGGTTCACTCACTTGTTGTCCGTCGTTCTGTTCTTTTAACGCAACGTAACGCATGCGTCTTTCAGCCGAGAGCGAATCCCAATCTTATTTCCATACAAATACGGCAACGGTGCGTTACGGTGTGTAACGGACGCGTGTGTCAAACAACTTGACAGACGCCTCCGTTACGCAACGTTACGCGCTGTAAACCTACCGTAGCCATATTTGTATGGGATAATATTGTAATTCGCAATTTTCTTTCGTCTGACAGACGCATGTATTATGTTGCGTTAAAAAACGGAACGACGGACGACAAGTGAGTGAACCGCCTTACATTTAAGTCTTATGCGCGCGACATAGGAACACTCCAAAAACCAAACTGTCTATCCCGGCCTAAGCTTCACAGTACAGCTCAACAGTTATACACGTACCGTACATACAGTGAAATTGTACTATTATTAAAGTAATCTTCATAATCAAATAATTTCCCCAGTGAAACAATTATTGTCCCCACATTAAGACATAATGGAATGGAATTGCAAACAGTCCTCATTTGTGACCTCAATTTGTTTACGGTACAGTATTTGTGTCATAAGGAAAATTGCGTTTCAGTATTATTAAATTTATACGAAATATAATTATAGTATACCCGCGTCAGAGGTCTGTTCCGTAAAGCTGTTGTAACTATTATAAAAGAGTGGAGTTCGATCTTTAATGATTAAACTTAAGAGATGTTTCAAAAACTTGTGTACCTTGACCCCATTTATATTTGCTAAAAAATAAATAAATACAAAAACATTAAATGACGTCACAATCCTAAAAGGCTTGTCTTGACATCAGACTTTCCCCGTTGGGTATTTATAATATAACATACATTCAACCTTTTGTACTTTGGTTTTATTATGCAGATAATTAATTTTTCAGATAATTAATTACGCTTGATTGTCAACCACTTGCTCTGACACTACAGATTAATCTCCTAATGACGTTACATTACGCACAACAATGTCATTAAAGAAATCCTTACGGTGTTCCAATTCACGCAATGTCATCAGCAAAATTAGGGCAATTTGTTACAGTTAAGATATCGAGATTGCCAGCATAATGATTTGCCAAGAGAGATGATTGAATTGCAATTCATCTCATTTTAATGAGGCACAATTTTATTTCTTGTATTGTAATAGTGGGTTTGTATGTTGTGTGTGTATACTGTAGGTAATGTTTGATACTTACTATTTTTAGTGTAATAAAAGGTTGAATAAATAAAAATCAGAAATTGAAAAAAAAAACTTCAAGTCCTAACATTTTTTTAATTTCTTATTTTCATTTATGGTCGTAACAGGCGAAAAAGGAACTCGAGGTTTACATGTATATTGCAATTTTAGGCGATGGGCTGTCGATTTGCCATGATGGCGAAGCACAATTTTCTGAATTTCCTACAAATGTTTGTCAGACGTGATAAAAAATCGCTTTTACGGCCGTTTGCGGTCTGTCTACACCACTTAGGATATAGGCGTGATATATGTATGTATCAAAGATATCAACGCATTTTAGATGCATGTTTATTTATTTATTTAACCGTTTATTGGACACTGGAGAAGCGACAGATATACGACATTAATAATACGGAGTTGTTACAATAAAGATGGACGTGCGTTTTAAAAACAAGTATATATACGATTTGACGTTGACAAACGGCTTAAGGCGAGTGAAGCCGTCAACGACCTCGACAGTGGTGCCACTTCACAAAAAAAACTGGTTAAACAATCAATCTATCAGAATGTCCGTTGCGCAGGTTTTTAGTAAATACCAAAAGTGGCCGTTTTTAGGCTCTTTTTTCTAAACTCGAAGTGCACAGAATATTTCATTGAGTTTACAGGTTCTAAATTTACTTAAGGATAATTCTAAATACTTAAAGGCAACGGAAATTCCGATAGATTGTTTGTATAAAGAGTTTTTTTTTGTGAAGTGGCGCCACTGTCGAGGTCGTTCACGAATACACTCGCCTTCAACCATGTGTATTTTTTTTAACTCAGCTAATGTTGTTTGTGTTAATGTGTGTTAGGCACAAGTGCTACCGTACATTTGTAATTTACAGCAATTAATGAAAATTTGATGACACCTCTGCTGTGACGTCACGCCCTGGTAAGCTCTTAATTAGATTAACGTTTAATTTGGCACAGTTTAAGCGGATAGCATCAAAACATTTTCAAATTAATTTTGGTAATTGTTAGTGTTTTAGTGAATCACCGGAATTACCCCTTCATACGTTATGTTATGTTATGTTATTTTATTTGGTAATAGAAAATTACATGTCAAACATACATCAACAAACAGGTTGTTTAAATATTAGCTGGAAATATTTTAAAGGGTGAACCAGTCTATGAAACTAAACAACTTTCCCCAATGTGCCATAGGTCGAAATATAAAAAAATATTTATATTTCGAATTTTCTATGTTCCTTGGAGAAAATTGTTTGGTTTCATGGGACAATATATGCCCTTACAATAATATGCGGCTAATATTTTTACATCCTATATACTATTCTGATTTTCATAAAGTTATTATGAACCGCTTGAGAAACCGCTTTAGTCAAAGTGCTACTGAAAGATTAGCAAATAATTAATTTCAGGCTATCAAACCTTAATGCCCTATGTAATAAAACTACAGACTACAAGCCTCCAGGTGAAATTCTTAGTATATTTCGTAGCCTGTTAATATTCCTGGTATCATAAGTAATGAATATCGAATAACACCAGTAAAATTGTAGCCTGTAGTTTGATAACATTAGGCACAGGCCGTTCTCCCACTTGTCGTCCGTCGCTGCGTATTTTTAACGCACCGTAACGCATGCGTCTGTCAGACGAAAGAAAATTGCTAATTCCAATCTTATATCCATACAATTACGACGGAGAAGTGAATACAAATGGGAAAACCGCCTCACTCATCTGATTAAATTATTTTAGCACAAAATAAGGGAGATATGATGCTGGCTTAGAATAGCATCACCCTATTTCTTTCCTTCGGGTGTCATAAGAGGCGACTAAGGGACTCGAGGGTCTCATGAGTGTATTACAATGTAAAGCGACGACAGGCTGGCAACCTGTCACTATAGTGACACACGATTTTTCTGCAACGGGGCCCTCAAATGTTTGTCAGACGTGGTGATAGCGACTGTAGTTTTAACGCTCTGCATATCCCACAAGGGATAAAGCCGTGATATGTGTCATGTGTATTTCTGTAAATAAGGGAGACGGCGCGCGGGGCGCTTCTGATTTCAGTGAATTCTACTGACCTCTATGGTGAAATCGAAATAAGTAAAAATAGTGACATTTCCTCAACTCCTAGATCAATTGAAAAAACAACATCAGCCCACTTCTTTTTACCTTAGTTTTTGACATTGGAAAGAATAAAGGTAGGTAAGTATAAAGATACCAAATGTACCCTTATGGAGCAAAATCCATGCTATTAACATTACATCCACAATAGTCCACTGCTAGGCATGGGCCTCCCTCAATATTAGTATTCCCTCAGTATTGCCGTACTCACTACGCTTGGCAGGCGGAATGGCGAGCGTTGTGCAAGACGTTGCATTCACAGGGTGCGCTGCTGCCTATTTCCTGAACTAAATCTATTTGTAGCTTTTTACGATACTGGGGTGATGTTATTCTAAGCTGGCACCACACGATACGGTAATATACTTCGTCCGAAAACTGTGTAGATATGATTGTTTCCTCTTCACGCTCAAACCACTTGAAAGATTTTGATGAAATTAAGTTGATTGATACAGTATTACCTGTATTAACTCATGGGCTACTTTCAATCTGCGGGTGAAACCTCAAAGTGCAAATCTAGTGTTAAATAAAGGAATTTCCGTTACGAAAAAAAATGTGGTAGAAAATACTACATAACCTCAGAAAAAGGAACCGGAAGTCTTTCGGAGAGGAGTTACTCGTCTGCATCCGGAACTAAATAACTTCCGCAAGTCTTCAAATTAGCGTCCGCATCTTTATGAAGGTTATTTACAAGGGGGTCATATTTCGGAAGCACCATTTTTCGTTCAAAATACATACACATATCACGCCTTTACTTGCAAGGTGGGCAGAGCGTTGACGGCCTTAAAATACGGTTGCTGTCGCCACGTCTGATAAATATCTGAGGGTCGTTTCGGAAAAATCATGTATTCTATAGTGACAGGTTGTCAGTCTGTCACATAAAATTGTAATACACATGAAACCCTCAAGTCCCTTAGTCGCTTCTTACGACACCAGCGAAAAAGAAATGGGGTGATGCTGAAGCCGGCATCGCGCTGCAAGAAAATAGAGCAAATAATCCAAATTATCCCAAGTTTGTGACGTCAATTCTTCTTGAAAAACCGGCCAAGTGCGAGTCGGACTCGCACACCGAGGGTTCCATGGCATGAACATCAAATCAAGCCCTTTCAAGATACCCCACTTGAAATATATACTAACCTCAATTTTTTTGTGTTGTTCTTAAAAAAAAAAACTATTTTTATTTATTTTGTGCTTTGGAACTATAGTTTTTCACGGGTTCATAAAAAGTACCGTATAAATTAAGGGATACCCTTGAAAGATTCAAAAACACGCGTTTTATAAATATCACAAGTTTAAAGATGTATAATTCTTCTTCTAAAATCTGGCCAAGTTCTAGTCCTAGGGTTCTCGATATAATTATCTTTGTCGAGATTTCGAGAATCAATTAGATGATATTCGAGATCTTGTACTTCAAACGAATTAAACATTTTATACTCGAATACGAGTAAGTATATCAAGTTTACAGCTTGAATGATTAATTTCAGTATTAAGGTATATTGAAAAATAAAAACAATTAACATTGTGTCATTGTGTGTCTATATAAAGATATTATCCGTGTAGAGTAAAATCCAAAAATGGAGCGTATAACATGACGTAGGTACTAATTTAGTTCTTTCATTTAATACTTCTAAACAAGTGTAAGTATTAACAGAGCATAGCAAAATCAATAATTTTTATTAATTTTAAATTGTTTATCTTCGAATTTACTGATCCATTATTTAATAAAGCTATCGCATCAGCTGGGCCTAAGTCAGCTTAAGATAACGCTATATTGATGTTCCACATCATTGCCATTGTTATTCTTTGTCAGATAAATCCACACATTTTGAATTAAAATCATCCCTCATTCTACAGCCAATAAAGACAGACAACTCACGTACTAGGATCACAGACCCCAGCTGCAATAATTCGCAAACAATCTGAAAAGGTCTCGCGTCAAATTGTATTAAAGGAGCGTGTCTCCTGAATTCGTCCTTTAAAATCTTCTTACACACTTTAATCCCCTGGTACTTTTCACTCCCGTAAAACTGTGGTAGTGGCGTTTGCTATAATAATTTTCGCAGGCGTTTAAATTGCTATTGTGTTTGTGTCAGGCGTTCCATATGGTGGTCAAATGGGCTTGTACATACCTGTGCATGCCGTGAAGCGCGATTGGTGCGTGTGCTCGCAACGCCCGCCCGGGTGAAACTGACGCCTGTTGGTTAGGGGAGGACGGGATCTGTGTAGAGATGTTGATACCGTTCATAAAAAATGGCTAATACTTATGTGTATGTGTTATAAGTATGTTTTTCTTACAAGCATCTACGAGATCTTTAGTTTTGTAAGTGTAGAGAGTTATTTATTAATTTCTGTTTATTTTTTTGTTATCCTTTAATTCAGTTTAGTATTCTTTAGAACTTTTTTAAGTGGGTGCATTAAGTACCTTTCTGTTGTAACAAATTATACTGCAGCGGCTTTGGCTATCTTAGAGAGTGTTAATTATATTATTTTGAAGGGTTACTTTACCACAATTGACAGATTTTATCCGATTCTTTAAGTGTTCTTCAGTCACTATAAAACCTTTAATTAAAAATACAAATTCCACCATTACGCTTGAAATCAAGAGTAAGTGGCTAATTTGTGATGAGACAATCAAAGTTTTAATTGGCCAAATTATCTCTGCAGCCCAAGGAAATAGTAATGATTCGTGTTATTCCAAAAAAAGTGAGACATGTATTATCATACGATTAGACGTCGTAAAGCGACTTAGACAATGCTTGACTTTTTTGTAATAACACCGAAGTCTGTATATAATCAACCAAGATGTATTTCCACGAGAGCTTCTCTCTTACAAAATTGGCAGAATAAATGGTTTATCTTTCAGCGCACATAGTGATAATAACTTTGAATTGCTTATTATTTTTTCATACGTTATGCTGTTGTCAAACGAATTAGCCACTGCTAAGCTTTTTTTTAATAACAAAAGTCTGAAGTCACAAATATTTGAGGCTCATTCGGATCGCAATATCCGAATGAGCCATAGTGGCAGGTTGTCAGCCGAGCGCCTAAAATAGCAATACACACCCTCGAGTCCCTAAGTCACCTCTGACGTCTCCCACGGGAAAGAAAGGGGTGATGCTATTCTAAACCGGCATCACACAGCAAATATTTCTTCTTGACTAAAATATAATTTGACATTAGAATCAAGAAAAATGCAATACTGTGTGATGTTGGCTAATGATAGCATCACTCCATTTCTTTCTCGTGGGTGTCGTAAAGGCGACCAAGGGAGTCAAGAGTTAAAGATGTTTAAAGCAATTTTAGGCGATGGGCTGACAACTTGTCACTATTGCGATTTACAATTTTCTGAATGACCCACAAGTGTTTGACTGACGAGGTGTAATTGTTCGTTATTTACGGCCGTTTACACTCTGTCTACCCCGCAAGCTATATAGGCGTGATATAAGTATTAATGTTTGTACGTAAATGCTAGAAAAGAACAAGATAATACTCGTGGTTCATTCATTACCGACTCAGATGGATTTGATATTTTTTATAAATTTGTTTTTTATTTGATTAAATCGGCGGTTGCAACAGCTCCAATAATTCCTAAATGTTACCCGATACTTGCGATTGGCCCCCGCGCGCCCAGCAACAGTTGCCTACTGGGTTGCTAGACTAAATAACACCCTTTCAGCGTCAGTAGAAAAGAGTGTTTTCCCACGGGAAAACCCATTAGAAAACATTAAAAAGTACGCCGACCTGTAAGTGTATGAGACAGCTCTCCGAAGGCTATGACACTGTACAACTTTCGATCTTCTATACAAAATCACGATCAGCTGACTGTCCTTACTTCACTAAAAAAAAACCTAAAGGAAAAGAAAAATAGTATTTGTATAGTAAGCAGATCCGAATTAGCAATTGTCTTTCGTCTGACAGACGCATGCGTTACATTGCGTTAAAAAAACGGAACTTCGGACGACAAGTGAGTGAAACGCCTTAGTTTTATAGTAGTACAAAAATTACCAAATTACCACAAAACATAAAAGAACTGTATTGTGTTGTTTCCAGTGTATGAGGCAATGGTGTCTTGGATAAACTTCCAGATGAAACAGACGTGACGATTGCCGTGTGCTGCCGGCTTGAAATAGCATCACTCCATTTGTTTTCCGCAAGTATCGTAAGAGGTGACTAAGGGACTTGAGAAGGTGTAGTAATTACAATTTTAGGCGACAGACTGACAACCAGTCACTAGAGTAAATTTTGTACGAAAAACGGATCATTATTATTATTCTTTATTAATGGCGTTCCCATATCGTGATTTCGGCCAGTGTCAAGTTATTAACGATTACAAAATATATAAATTGGCGAGTGCGCCAGTGTCAGAGGGCCAAATCTGAGGCCATATATCGAACGAGATATAGCGGTTCTGGCTTCGGTTACGCTTTTGGCCTTATACATTACGGATTTTGTTACCAAAATCACACTCGGTTTCTGTAGAGCAAGCAATGTGGGATATTGTAAGCTATAAACCGCACATGCGAGCGGCTAAATATCAATCATAATCAGCTGATAATGTCAAAAACAATTCCAGGGTGCTGGCTCCAGTAGTGTGACAGTGTCATCTACAGGATCCGAGGTCAACGTCCTCTTGGTGCCATCCAGAAATGTAGTGTAAGCTCTTCAACTTCAGTTTTGTAGTAAAAGTTTACATTCAGAATAATTCATAGATCAAAATACTATCAAAAATAATCATTGAAGACTCAAATAAACTTAAATTATAAAACTAAAATTGAAAAGACGTCCTGTGAGCTTAGCTTGGTATGGTACCTACCTATGTTATGTTTTGTTGTTGAGTATGATCATGTGTTAAATCGAAGTTTAATTTAAATTTCAAAGTTATTGTTTAACACATGTTTAAAACAGTTTTAAACAATAAATAACATGTTTTAAATTTATACATAAACAATACATAAATAAACAACATGTTTTAAACAATAACTTTGAAATTTAAATTAAACTTTGATTTAACACGTCATGATCTTACTCAAAAAAAAAACTTGATTTAAAACATGTTTTTTTTGTATTTGAAACAAAACACAATGTTTTGGACTTTAAAAAAAACATGTTTTTTTCCAACCCTGGACGTCCATCATTGACGGATGAAACAAAAGAACCCTTAAACGGATCACCTTAAGTGGCATTATTTTCTCATTATGTCTGCTCATCTGGAAGTGATATGTTCTAACGAACAAGCCGGTGGCACTTTGCCAGAAACTGCACCTTAAACTTTCGCCTAGTGTCTTATACAAGAAAAACTGTATATTTTGTAGACTTTGTTGGTCACAAAGATAATAGTTTTTTATTTATGTACCTTTATGTACAGTCGCTTGTAGCACATAAGGTACCAGGGGTACTCCAAACGAACTGAATTATTTGTACCTATCCCCAGTTAATACATATTAAAAAATTTAACTAATTCTCATAAAAGGAGTCATATTCTACTAATACATATTACATTACAATACTTTATTTTTACAAAACAAACAGATACAGAAAAATAAAAAAATCGGTACAATTTAGGCGGCCTTAGTGCTGAAGTAGTAATATTCATGTCAAGAATAAAATATTGCAAGCGACAAAACTGATTCAGTTTTTTTGTAGTACGTCTGGTACCTTATGTGCTACAACCGACTGTACAACTGTATATTTGAGTACATCTTAATTCTTCTGATTTATTAGCATTTCCTTTATCACCTTGTAGGTAGATTATAACTGTTGATGTAGGTTTACGCGACTTCCTTTTTATTTATTTGGTATACAGTTTAGCCCTCTACGTTTCACGTTAACCTACATTGGGTGATACTGGTTCGTTTATAATTAAAATCATAACTATTATTGCATCCCATGCCTACGTCTGCAGGTACTTATATTAAAATACTTTGAAGTCTTGATAATTTCGGAGCAGTACCCAGTACTACATGTAGTTATGTTGGGTTATAAAGGAAATATACTTTTTAACTAAACCAATCATCTTGATCGGCAGGATTGTTGTTTTATGAACGCGGAAGAAAACGAGATTCTCAAAAACCCATCTTAGCTTTTACGACTCATAAAATAACACATAAAACATGTTATCGGATACTTTCATTAAACATGGCGGGTGATGTCTAAGCAATTCAAAAAATAAATTAAAATGTACACGTGAAGAGACCAGAAATGTTTCTTTATGAAACCAAATTATGGATAGATGTGCTCGTCATTCTGAATTTGTGCATAAATATAGAATCCGTAGAATTTGAAGAATATAATCATGACTTAACAACTCAAGTTGGAGACGCACATGAACCAGATATAATAGTAGACGATGTCCATAAATTAGACCAAATTGAGACACTAAGTAATATACATGTAGATATACCTGACAATGGGGAGACTACTGGTTATTTAAACGATCAAAATGAATTTGAAAAAAAGAAGATGGATGAAGGTTCACACGAGAATGATGAAGATATAAAGAATATGCTTGAGAAAAAATACAAATTCAGAAATGATGAAACGTCTACCAGATACAAGATTACTAACGACGGCGTTCCGGGTAAGATTCAGGAATTCACAAATATAAAATTCAAGATGGTTTCAATAACCGACACAAGACTTTTCTCAAAAAGTACTTAAAACGAAATGTACCTAAGAATGTTAAATTGGCCACATAATATGCGGGATGTGAGGGACAGCCCTCCGAATACTGATAGGACCATTCGACAATGAAACGGAACTACTAGGAATATATTTTAAGACACATAAAAAATTTCTTCCCATAGTAAGGGCAGTAGGTTGATCGTAATTTTGTATGGAGAGGGAGGGGGGTATGTTATTTTTTGTCAATTCCACATATGTTCCAAGGGGAAAATTGTTCAGTATTACAGTCTACATGTACTTTATCAGTATTCGGAAGGCTGTCCTTCACAGGGTGTTAAGAAACTATGGAGAATCAAACCAACTACTTTCGCCGTACTGAGAAGGTCTTTTTCTTCTTCTTGTCGTGTGGGTCACCGAGTCGACGAACGACTCGATGAGCCTGAGAGATTTTCAACCGACTAACTATTTTTTTCGCGACCTAACTAAAGCTTTGGTTAGGTAGCGAGGTAACGACATATGTTAAAATACTAGTATAGCCTCGCCGTAATTTGCAAAGTGAATGCACCACGTGCATCCAATGGCCGCAATTTTGTACAAAACTTAATGTACGGCAGCCATACCTGCAGCAGCCTTATTAGGATCGGAACTTATGTGCGGAATGTTCAGTCACTGAATTTCAAATTTTTAGGCAAGAAACTTATTCGGTAAATCAGCTTTGTGTCACCCTTCGAGAAACAAACTCAAAATCTCTGGATCTTAGACCATACAATACAATACAATACAATTCTTTATTGGTAATAAATATTACATGTCATGGTTACAAATTCAATCACATTTTTATGATAATAATATTAGTAAATTGTTGTCTTACAAGTGTGTAAGTTTAAAATACAATCTGATTAATTATATACATTATAAGTACGTTATTTCGGTTTACGTTGTTACGTCTAAATTCATAAATTCTTTATAGTCATAGAATTGTTGATCTAGCAGCCACTTTCTTAGCTTATTTTTGAACACGGGTGTCGTAGCCGCATCACGCACCTCAGCCGGTAGTCTATTATATACTGCCGAGCCGGCAATGTACACAAACTGCTCCGATTTCGCCAATTTATGTCTCGGTGCAGCCAACTCGTCCTTACGTTTATTACTGCGAAGGTTCCTGTTGCTATTTATTCCTCTACGGTCAAAGGTTTGAAGGTGATCGCGAGTGAACCAAGCCATCTGAAAAATCCATATACATGGTAGTGGCATGATTCGGAGGTCTTTGAAATGCTCTTGCGCGGAGACGTCGTCAGGTACACACGCTATTGCTCGCACGGCTCGCTTCTGCATAGAGACACGCGCCGCCAGTCGCCGGCGCGCGCCCACAGCTCGGCACCGTATGTCAGCACAGAGTGTACTGTCGCAAAATAACAGCTCGTGACCACGTCCCTAGAGGCGCTAGCAGCGAGGCGGCGTAATGCGTAAGACGATCTCGCTAGTCTTGAACAAATCTCGTCAATGTGATTATCCCATACAAGGGCGCTGTCGATTTGGAATCCTAGAAGGCGTGTGGAAATTACCTGCTCTAGGATTGTGTTGCCTACTGTAACCGTCAGAGGTTTTGGAATATGACCGTTTAGGTTTATTCTCAAAAAGCAGGTTTGAACTAACCCAAATCAGTTAGATTATAGAGGGGGTTTTTCTCATCATCATCAGGCCACATCCATCCGTCTTCTCTATAGCGCCAATCCCCACGGTTTTGTGCCAATCTCATCCATTGAGATCCCGTTGAATTGGTGATGTCATCGGTCTACCAGGCTAATAGTGTGCCACTCACTGACCTTTTTGCTCCAATTGGCCACCATTCTGTAATCCAGTCTGTGTGGGTACATACATACATCAGCCTATTGCAGTCCACTGCTGGACGTAGGCCTCTCCCAGGGTACGCCATAGGGCACGGTCTCTCGTTTTCGCCATCCAGGTCGCTACCAGCCGCCTTTTTTAAGTCATCGGTCCACCTGGCCGGAGATCGTCCAACGCTACGCCTGCCGAGGCGTGACCTGTATGGGTGTGTTTCTAATACCTTTGTCTACATCATTTCTAGTTCCAAAAGAAGACCCTCAAATTGCGTGGGCTTTCCGGTCGTACGCCGTCCGCCGTATTGTCGGAGGCATGGAAACCAGCATCAGCATGTATCCATACAACGTGGCGATATCAAGAAATGGAAAGCACTGGTGTGGAGGATGCATCATTGATGAGCAGTGGGTGCTGACTGCCGGGCACTGCTTGGAATCGTGAGTTTGAAATTGAAATATCATCAGCCATTTAGTTTCGGAGATTAGTATCACAGGTCCAAGTTTTAGGATTATCTGGTATACCCTGTGCAAATTTAGTTCAGACATGGCGCCAGATTTCAATGTTAAGATGGTCATAAGCCAGCTTAATACGGAAGGGAAAAAAAAGGGCCTTATCGGAACGGATTTTCAAGTCGACTGACATTTCAGTCCATCTGGTTCGGTTGCTGCTAGGTCGAGGTCACTTCATTGTAATTAATTTCTCAATACTTTCAGTGCCGTTGATGGAGACAAGAGAAAACTCGTACCTTTCATCGTCCGGGCTGGCAGTTCGTTCCACAATAGAGGGGGGTACCAGGCAAGAGTCAACAAGGTAAGAACTGGAACCCAAGGAATACCAGTCCGCCGCTCTACTAACTGAGCTACCGAAGTTCTGGCCATAGTTACGGAATTCGTTCGATCTCTTGATGCTCATCTCAGATTCCGTAGGTTACTACAAACCCGAAGTCAACTCCAAACTTTCCGTTTTCAGCTATCAATCACAGCTTTCTCTAAATAATAGATCAATCCCGGAATAGTTGAACCGATGGTGGAATGTTTGGGTCATTCAGTGTTGAACGACATTGTTCAAATTGTCGTTATGCGGGTCGATGCCTACCCAACTTATTTATGCGAGCTGTTAGTAGAAATTAAATTGTAGAGGAACTAACAAAAATTACTTTCTTAGAGCTGACATTAAGACCAACTGATTGGGAAGAATCATGATATAACTCTAATGAAAACCAATTTACTACCGTCTACTAGCTTGTTTGCTGAAATTTATGGGTACATGTAAATTAAAAACACAGGCTACAGTAATTATATTACTGGTAACTTAGGACGGGCTCCTGATAAGATAAGGAAAACCATTCCTAAAGACTACACACATACATACATATAATCACGCCTCTTTCCCAGAGGAGTAAGCAGAGACTACATCTTTCCACCTGCTACGACACACCTCTTTCGCTTATTCAACATGCATCAACCTTTTCATACATACTCGTCGGTTTAGGGTACTCTTGACCTGATCTTTAATTAAAACTAATTAGTAGGACTGCTGGAAGAGATTTCTTTTTAGAAATAAGTAGTACCTGTTGTGTTGTTTTTCTTAATTGTAAGTGTCCTGTGTTTTATCTTGTGTGCAATAAACAGTTAAATAAATAAATAAATAAATAAATAAAACGTCCCCGATCTGATCCAAGTACGTCTCTTGGTCTTCCCCTTCCAACGTTCCCATCCACACTCGCCATATACACCCGTTCCGTTAATCTTCTTTCATTCATTCTCTAAATATGACCAAAGACTTATCCATAATTTTCAGTTTGGTCTATTGCCACACTTAACACATCGGCAGTGAAGTTGAGGCCGAGACAACATGTTTGAGGAGGTGGAAGTTGTAGCATAGAGACACTCCTACGAAATACAAATCCATATGATATTATTTCAGGTGTTCTTCCCAAAGAGTTACGTCCCTGGTGGCGCCGATTATGACTTCTCTCTTCTACGTCTAGACAGGCCCATGCCCATAGGCAGAAACATTGCCGTCCTGAACCTGCCTTCCAAGGATTACGCGATGAAGGAAGGAGATATCCTGATAGTGACGGGCTGGGGCAGCACTGATGTAAGTTTGACCTGGTTACTTTAAAAACTGCATCCTTGGTTGGAGATTAGAGTCCCATTCAGAAGATCCCAGCGACCAAGACTTTGTGATAGTTGTTCCTTAGTTTGTAAGGACGGCCGATGCAGCGGAGTGGTAGTGGGCCTGCGGCGCAAGGATTTTAGGTTCGATTCCAAGTGCGACACCCACAAACGTTGATATTATCACTTTGTGTATTTTCGCCCAGTCTGGCTAGGACATTGCAGGCTGAACCACCTGGTAGTCCGTAAGAAAGATGGTTCCGGGCTTCAGAGGGCACGTAAAACTGTCGATCCCGGTTGCTGCCTATGATGGCGAACCGCTTAGACCACACAGGGGTTGTCAGTTACGGACCCAATATATGTTATACCTTCATCATCATTTCATTAATATCGTCGCCATTAATATCATTCTCCAGGAATCCGGCTACGGCCACATACCGGACCGGATCCGGTTCGTGCCGGTGCCGGTGATGCGGCTTGAGAACTGTCAGAAGTCCTACCGGTTCTACATCACGCCGAGAATGCTGTGTGCAGGATACGCTACCGGCGGCAAGGACGCTTGCAATGTATGTTGACCTTAACTTAAGACTTAGTATACTTACATGTCTCTCTCTAATAAGAATGACTACCTTTACTCCTGACCAATTAAATTCTTGAGAATTAAAACCGGTAAGAAGATCTACCTATGCCAAATATTCTAGTGATTGGTGGTCAACCTGCCACTGCAGCTTATTTAGAAAAAAGGCTTTTACTTGATCGTTGACATTGGCCTCAATTCGGAAAATAAAATTTTGAATTAGCGCTGTCTCTTGCCGTCAAATAGGATTACAAAACTAACAAAATGATAGGAGATAGCTATGTCCTGTCATATTTAAAAATTACACTGCGTTCTTCGACATTTATAGTTTAGTTTTAATTAAGTCGCCAATGGAAACCTACACTCGGCCAGAAGATGCCATTGTTTTCATATTTGCATATATACAAATGTACATACATTGCAATCTGTCATTGTGGCGATACACAGTTTTCAGAATGACCCTAAAATAATTGTCAGACGTGGCGTAAATGGACGTTTCTGCGGCCGTTAGATAATAGGCGTGATATGTGTATGTATGTACTTGTATGTAGATAGATAGATGAACACTTTATTACTTACAACATACGCAACAGAAACAAAAAAATACAGAAAACTTAAGACTAAAAGTATGCAAAGGAGGCCTTATCGCTTGCAGCGATCTCTTCCAGTAAGTACCTTACTTATTTTATAAATGTTTGACAGCATGACTCGGGTGGCCCAGCAGTGCGTGACGGAGTGTTACTCGGAGTTGTCTCGTTCGGGGGCAAACAGTGTGGCGACCCTCGCTCTCCCGGGGTCTACAGTCGGGTCTCCGAAATCACTGACTGGGTGGAGAAGACCATAAGCGCCAACGAAGCGGAGAACGAGGAGGAACTGAGAGAGAAGATACAAAAGGCGAGGTTGAGGGAGCGAGAGCTTCAGAAGTGAGTAGCTTTTAATTGCCCATACATCAGTCTATTGCTGGGTACGCCATAGGGCACGATCTCTCGTTTTCGCTAGTCGCTACAAGCCGCCTTTTAAGTCATCGGTCCATCTGGCCGGAGGTCGTCCAACGCTACGTCTGCCGAGGCGTGGCCTCCACTCGAGAACCCTCCGTCCATCGGTTCTACGACAAATGTGCCCAGCCCACTGCCACATCCGTTTGCTACTCTTCCAGACTATGTCCGTTACTCCGGTCTTTTTACGGATAGTCTCATTCCGGATTTTATCCATTAGAGATATACCGAGCATAGACCTTTCCATAGCCCTCTGAGTGACATGTAGCCGGTGGGTGGGGTGTGGGCGGTGGAATTTCCCACTTGGCTTAATCTTAACTAGAGTCTGTGAGGAAAAAGAACCGGGGTGAGATTTGGTGGCGCTCCAGTGCTTCAGCAAGAGAAATGCCATAGCAATCTATGAAAAAAATATTAGTTTACTTCTTGCCCACGCCTATTCTAATTTTGTCTATGTATGTATGTGTGACTGTAGCAAAAATTAACTTTTTATCTATCTATCTATCTATCTTTTCTCGTTTCGCACAGACTCTCAGTTCACATCGTGAAAATATATCGAAGACCATTGTTTAAGTTTCGAAAATATTAAAAAATCATCTGCATACTTAGATACTTACTAATAACGTATATCCTGAAAACTTGTTCCGTGTATCTTGCAAAACTGAAATCGGAAGTAATAGTAACTAAACCAAACTATCAACCATTATGTTCACAATTGCTGAAGTATTTCAATAGGTAAAATAGTTTGAAACTGAAAGATCTTAGTATGAAAAACCGGGCAAGTGCGAGTCAGACTCGAGCACGAAGGGTTCCATACTAATTCCCATAAAAATTGCAAAAAGCTCGTTAAGTTTGATGTTTGAGAGCCACCTTTAGGCAGCTCTCCCACTTATCGTCTGTCGTTGCTGCGTATTAATATCACAACGTAACACAAGCGTCTGTCAGACGAAAGGATAAGCGGCATTTTGTCTATTCTATACTTTGTCCAAGTAGGTATTTAAAATAATGAAAACATGCTCCACCATCACATTACCCATTTCAGGGATCAATATTATACTGGATTTTCATACATTCAATAAGATGAACCAGTACCTATTTTTTCTGTCGCAGGTCACAATGATGTAATAGCCTATATTTTTTTAACTAGCGCTTCTTCACAAAAAAAAAAACATATCTCTTAATGCAATCAATACACCAGAATGACCTTTGCATAAGTTTTTGGTGTTATCTAAAAGCATCATGCCTGTGCAAAAGACATTCTTAGTTATGTTTACATAGACAGCTATGATTTTTTCGTGAAGCGCTGGCGGCACCACTTGCTTTAAAAAATATTTGTGAGTACAGCATTGTGACCTGCGACAGAAACAGATAGCAAATAATACTTAAAAAATAATGTCTTAAAAAGATAGAACTTAATTACTTAAGTTGAAAAGTGTAGGTACCCGTAGTAGGTACCTATAAATACTTCCTATAGGTGTAAATTTCTTTTTGATTTACGTCCCCAGTTCTAAACTTGCAGATTCAAAGCGCGCGTCGAGGACAAAAAGAATCAGATCAAGTCGTGGCTCAGGGACACACTCAAATCGCCATTATTCATCGAACTAGCAAAGAAAAAACTCTCACACGAAGGTTTCGGTATACGTAAAAGCATGACAACAGATTTCAGAAGGACCGAGCTCAATAACACACATTTACTCGACGACACGGCTATAGATGAGGTTAACTTATCGAACCAAATAAACGATCAGATTCTAGAAGGAGGCGAAAAGGATGAATCAGAAAAAATATTGAGGACTTTAGCAGTGAACGAGCTTGTGAGGAGCGAAAGTGTTAATGAAGGAATTGGAGATTTTTTTTCAACAAAGAGCTCTGAAACTATCAAATTGCAAGATCCTGAAAGCGACCTGGATGCCACCATTGAAACTCTCATTGCGTATATAACCGAGAAATAAAATCCTTTATTTATACTTAGTGTGTAAGAATTAAATAATCGTAAAATAAAAAAATACTTATTTTACTTACGATATTTTTATTTATTTAAAGCCTGTGTAAATTCGTTGCAACGCCATCTATACCAGTTTATACGAACCAACTTTATGATACCAACGCCATCTGTACAAATTGTTCAATACTTCTATATATTGCAGTAAACTTCGTCAGGTGGCAACACAAAAGTAATTCTATTTGATGCCAGATGGCGAAGGTAAACTTTAATTTGTCTACTCAGCAACAGATGGCGTTAGTATAATAAGTGAAATTACATCATGATTGTAGCTCTGTTTTGTCCTTTTATTTGGTAATTTGTTTTATCACCTAGAAGGTTTTGTCTAGAGTATGTGTGTTTATAAAATGGCGATTAGTGTAGTATTAGTATGACTTGAATTAGTTCATTGGTTTATTTTAAATACATTTTACAAAATACTTTTACACCACCAGCTGCAACTTTTTCAAAAATGTTGAGCAAATAACAAGAATGCTGAGGTTGCGGTAGGTACCTTTTTGACGCACGGTTACACCTCTTTACTAGGAACATAAAGGGAGACGGCGCGTGGGCTATTTCGTGCTTGGAATACCGGGTTTAGGTGTTCTCCTACAATCGTAATATTACCTATACAGTAAGTACCTACGGTTGAAAAACTCTGACACCAGGGTTCATCGGGTCGTTGGATGACTCGGTGTCCCACACGAGAAGAGAAGAGAGAAGTACCTACGTATACTTACCTATTTACCTGGGAAGTTTGGTATGCTATCAAATGACGTTGCTCTTTCGCGTCACTCCGATGAGAAATAAAATAGAAAGCATGTATTTCAGTGTAACATAACATCTCCGTGTGATGCCGGCTTAGAATAGCATTACCCCATTGCTTTCCTGTGGGAGTCGTAAGAGGCGAATAAGGAACTCGAGGGTGTGTATTGCAATTCTAGGCGATAGGCTGACAACCTGTCACTATAGCCATTCACAATTTTTCGAATGACCTTCAAATATTTGTCAGACGTGGCGTAAATATCCGTTTTTTGCGGCCGTTTACGTTGTGAGTACCCCTCAAGGGATTATAGGCGTAATATGTGTATGTAACACAAACTTAAAAGTATGCTTAATATAAACAGGACTTATTATTAATAAAAAGTAAAGTATTACACCAAAAAAGGCAACCACTCAGCATTGTGCTGTAGCATAATACACTACAGCGCTGGTCTTCCGTGGTACCCTAATTGTGCTGTGCAGCACCAGCGAGACAATACGGTCATAAAAATATATATAATAAAATTCTAATAACATAACGAAAATGACAAGAAATAAATTAAATGGCTATGACAGTTTTGGAATTTAACAAAATATTACGCAATTAAGAGTAAAATTACTTGAACGAACAGTTATCAATATAATTAATAATAAAGCCAATTTTGGCAGCTATCAAAATCTGGCTAATGCTCTGACATAATTAAGGTCTATTTTTCTTTGTTGACATGCTTTCTAGTCGATAGTAGAAGACCGATGTCTTACAGATGTCAAAATTGGCTTTTTGGCAGTTATTCGAGTGACGCGAATATTGCACTGAGCCTTAATTTATCTACCTCATAGTACCATCATGTTAATACCTGAGTAAATCTTGAAATATTAATGGAATAAAATACCTACTTACCTACGAAAATATATAATAGACATCCCTACTTAAATCACCCTTGCGGAGTAGTAAAAAACCGGGCATTTACGCCACATCTGACAAACACAATTCGAGGGCTATTCGGAAAATTGTGTACCGCCAGGGGATAAAGGGACAGGTGGTCAGCCCATCGCCTAAAATTGCAATACACATGTAACCCTTGAGTCCCTTAGTCGCCTCGTACGACAGCCGTGGAAAAGAAATGGGGTGATGCTTTTCTGTCATCACACATCAAAAAAATAAAAATAATATTACAGGGATTTCGCTAATGGAAAAAGCTTGTATAAATAGAAAATATTTGTTTTTTGAAGCGGCGCCACTGTCGAGGCCGTTCACGATTACACTCGCCTTAACACTCTGCTTACCCCGCAAGGAATAAAGACGAGATATGTATGTACTTACTTATAGCTATGTGCAGGAGGCGTTTGTACAATCACGTGCATTTAATATTTGCACGATAAAAATAGTTGTAACTGATTAAAATTACGCAATATGTTACCATAAAATGTGAGAAATGTGCGTAGTGACGTTGATGCATTAATTTATATATTATTCTTATTCATTCATTTACACTTTAAAATAATAATACTTCGTCTAGCAGATCACACACACATACATTAGCTTATAACAGTCCACTGCTGGACGTAGGCCTCCCCCAAGGTACGCTATAGGGCACGATCATCCGTTTCCGCCATCCATTCGCTACCAGCCGCCCTTTTTAAGTCATCAAAAAATACGTAGCGGCGGACGACAAGTGGGAGAACCGCCAAATAAAAAAACCCCTGATACGCCCACGTCCAGCAGTGGACTATTCTGCCTGTTAATGACGCCTGTCAATCAGAAGAGCAGTCAATTGATCCGCTACTTAACTTTAAGTCACTAACTAGAGTAGAACCACAAGTAATTTTGTGGACAAAAATAAACTAACTTACGTAAAAGTAGTGCAATAGTTGTGGATGGTTTTATGCAACAAATAAAATAACAATCTACAATATTTATACGGAGATGTGATACTGAAGCTTTTTTGTGTTTATCTAGTTTTTGTCGCCTGAATGTAAGTATAATAGGTACCAATATACTACATACTATTGGTTATTCTTTTTGCCTGAATAGTGACGTCCAAAGACAAAATTCAAATGACTTATACATAGGGGTATCCGAATCACCCCCAGGTAAATTTTGGGATTCTTTGTAGTTTCATACAACTTAAAAAGAAGAATAATTTATTTTACTAGCAGGCTTTATATTTATTTTGTACGCTAGCTTTTTCAAATCAAAGATGTTGTTACAATAATGACCGCTCGTAAAGCCTTACTACGGAATTAAAATAAAAAAGAAAAATGTTCGCCTGTCGATTTTCCCATACAACTTTAAATTCGAATAACTCGGAAACCACACAAAATGGCAGAACATACATGGGGTGATTCAGATTTCCCTCTGTATAAGGCATTCAAACACTTCTTTTGGACGTTACTTTTGGAGCCACCCTGTATATTTATTTCTGTAAAAAAAATACTATTGTTTGTAAGTACAACCTAGTCGTGGTTAAGCCTAACATCTAGTCACTACACAGTTTGTGTTCATATAATGCACTTGCACACATGCAAAAATACTTCGTTTTTTATTGTGCCTTTTGGTATCCGCAAGTTTTAGCAGAGAAGGCTCTTCTGGCTTGCTTAAAACCCTACCATTATTTTATTCATTTAGTAGTCTCAACTACATGTTACCAACTAATATCTCTAACTAAAAATAGCACTGTCACTTTGTGGTAAATAGGTCGGACAAGAATTAAGGTGATTGCCTTCTAAATGTATGATTTGACGCGGTAACTGTCAAAGTAAAGCTAAAATAAAAAATGTGTCAGTTAAAACATACAAGGAAATCTGCAAAATCGCGAGGAAATCATAGACTGTTTAAGGCATGACATGAGTAAAATAGTATATTACATCATAATTTTCTAAACTTATTTAACGGAAAGTTACAGTGCTATAATTAAAAAGCCGTTTTAGTCACAAACGTGGAATCGAGACGAGACAGACAAGTGACCTACGAAAAATAATTGTAACGTATATGATTGCATAAAACCGTCCAAAGAAACAGTAGCCAAAGCAAATTATCTATTACGTCAAAGTTCTCGTTACGAATTTGATTCTCCGTTCTAATTCTCGAGCCTACCTACCGAATAATACCTACTTATCTACATCTACACTAATATTATAAAGAAATATTTTATAGAGTTATTTATTCATTTATTTTGTTCAATTTATTTCGTATTGCCTATTTGCCCCAAAAGTTTAAATTCTCTCACAAGACATGGGTTGACTGGAAGAGATCTCTTCTCAAGAGATAAGCTCGCCTTTGCGACAAAAAATTTATATATGTTTTTTCTGTGTATTTTTGTGCAATAAAGAATATTATAGAAAGAGGAAAGATTTGGTTGTTTGTTTGTTTGAATTGAATAGGCAACGGAACTGCTGAACCGATTAAAAATCTTTTACCATTCGAATCCTACATTATTCCTGATGAACATAGGCTATATTATATTGGGTTTGTTTTATAGACGACTATCTTTTTAAAGTAGAGCGGTATCTTCCGTTCCGACGCAGGTTTTTATAAATTCAAAAGGGAGATATTAACGCTCTGCCTACCCCGTAAGGGATATAGGCGTGATTTATGTATGTATGGAAAGGAAGACACTGGTCATAATGCTGTAAAGTAAAATTTGTAAAATCATTTTTTTTTTATAATTTTATACATTAAATGCACACCCTCAAGTCCCTTAGTCGCCTCTTACGACTCCCACGGGAAAGAAATGGGGCGATGTTATTCTGAGCCGGCATCACACGGCACTTACTATTCGATAATGCGTTTTTTATGGCTGGACTCAGCAATTTTAGCCCCGGGGCTTTGAAATTTACACCTAACTACTCGATGATACATACAGCTCGCCTATATCCCTTGTGGGGTAGACAGAGCGTAAAAGGCCGTAAAATACGGACATTTATGCCACGTCTGACAAACATTTGAGGGTCATTTAGACAATTGTGTATCACCATAGTGACGGCAGCCCATCGCCTAAAATTGCAATACACATGTTACCCCCGAGTCCCTTAATTGCCTCTTACGATACCCACGGGAAAGAAATGGGGTGATGCTATTCTAAGCCGGCATCACGCGGCGATGATGCGTAATTGTAATTACCTACCCAAGGCCACTGGATAGGTCAGTGTGTTACAAACTATTGACCAACATCTACTACTGTTCTACAACTATGTTATTGTATGTTAATACACGTCTGGATACTTAGGAGTATGTTTTGGGTGACTGGTTTATTTATTTTTGTATAAAAAAATCACTGCTTCAAACCGTGCACTGCTGTTTGAGTCGACGGCCGATGTGGCGCAGTGGTAGTGCGACTGCCTGCGACGCAAAGGTGCAGGGTTCGATTCTCGGTGGGTCACTCACAAACTTGATATTAATCACTTTGTGAATTTGTTTCTGGTCTAGTTAGGGCATTGCAGGGTGATTCGGAGGGCACGTTAAGCCGTCGGTCCCGGTTGCTGTCTATGATTACTTAGACGGCGGTCGTTACACAACCATGTCAGACGCCCACTACTAGTAGTAGGTGGTTAAAAAACTCTGACACCAGGTTTCATCGTGTCGTTGGACGACTTGGTGTCCCACACGAAAAGAACAAGAAGAAGAAGATTCTAACTTCATACAGAAAACTAACATAACATAAATTTACTTTATTGCACAAAAACAAGAAATGGACATACAGATAGAAAAGAAAGAGTACAATATAGGTGGCCTTATAGCTAGGTAGCTATTTCTACCAGACAACCTTAGACAACCTTAACTACTTAACAGTAAAAAACTATTTAACCTGTCACCTCGGGAACTCAATGGGCTGACAATCTGTCACTACGGTGACACAAAATTTAAATGACCCTCAAATGTTATGTTCTGCAAACCCCGCAAAGCATAAAGGCGTGATATATGTATGTTTGTATATCTGGGTAAATGTTGAAAAAAAATTCGCAATCTTTTTGTACTTTAATAGTTTCATTCAGAGACGGATCAAGGCAAAAAAGTCATAGCTACATTCATAACAGTGTATTCATATTTTCCAAAAAAAAAACTGCGTGTTAGTAGAGTGTGACATATTAACATACTTTATATGAATAAATTATCAATGATGTAACTAAGACTTATAAGAGTTGTATGTTAATTTTGTTTGACACGGTTTTATAACACTAATTTTGCTGATTATACATAATACGATCTTCAGTCATTCTATTATAGGTTTAACGATATAGTTAAGTAAATCATAAAACTATCCGGGTAATTTATATTTCCACTAGATTTCTGCCCAGCGGTTTCACCCGCTGCCACTCATTTTCCCGTGGTAATAGTTGTTTTCCCGCGGTAAAAAGTAGCATATGTGGTATTCCGAGTTATACTCTACCTGTGTTCCAAATCGGTCAAGCCGTTTGAGCGTGTAGAGGTAACAAACAAACATACACACACAAACTCTTAGTACTATTACTCTTTATAATATTATTACGGATTTGTTTATAGTTATACTTAGTGATTTTAAGGCTGCTTCGAAATTGTTATACAAGGAGTAACAAAAAGGGTTGAGAAACAAAGGCAACTGAACAACTTACCCTAAGGAACATAGGTCAAATATTAAAAAAAGATTGAACTCCCTATACTAAATTAACCAGCTGAACGGCAATTTTTTTGGGAGGTAATTTTTTTTCATATATCGGTCCATATATGTTCCATGGGGAAACTTGTAAAGTATCATTAGTACCTTGACCTTCTTTCGGCTAGTTATGCCCTTTTTGTAACTTCTTGTGTATTTTTCCGGACCAATTATTATCACGTCTAAGGGATTTAAGGGTTTCCTGTGTATTACAATATTAGGCGATAGGCTGAAAACCTGTCACTTTAATGATAAACTATATTCTGAAATGATTCTTAAATATTTGACACTCTTAGCGAGAACGACCGTTTTATTGGCTGCGTACGCTCTGACTTCCCCGTAAGTGAGACAGGTATGATGTGTTTATGTATGTATGTCACATCAGAAAAATGAATGAATCCAATGTGGCGCAGTGGAAGTGCGACTACCTGTGACGTAAGGATTCCGGGTTCCTTTGTGAATTTGTCCTTATTCTGGTTACGATATTGCAGGCTGAACCACCTGATTATCCGAAGAGAAAGATGGTTCCGTGCTTCGGAGGGCACGTCTAGCCGTCGGTCCCGGTTGTTGTCTATGTTTACTTAGACGGCGTTCGTTACACAACCATGTGAGAGTTGAAAAACTCTGACATCAAGGTTCATCGGGTCGTTGGACGACTCGGTGTTCCACACGAAAAGGGAAAGAGTACAGAAAAATAAGTTTTAGCACATTTACTTATACAATAACGTTCGTATGACTTGTTCTACCATACAAAAAAAAACTTTCACGGAAAGCATTATTTTCTAATTCTTCGAAATCGACACTCCGTTTATTAAAACATCAAAGCCCACCTTTAAAAAATACCTTTCAAACAAACTTTCGTTTTCCTGAACATCTATATCCCGCGATCTTCAAACTACTCGCCTGAAGAAAATCGAAAAACTCTGGCGCACATTCACGCACACTCACACATCAACACCCACACACGTGTAGGATGTTTGTGTACGTACACAGTGTGTGTCTGTGTGCGGGGCCCTATGTTGCAATCCCTTAAATAGGTCGCGCCCAGATACTAATAGAAAGATACAGAGATGGTGCGGTGTTCTTATATTTTTTATTTAGTAATTAAAAAATCAAGTTTATCGTCTTTGTTTATTTTCTCTAGGTACCCAAAGGTTGTCTGTAAGAGATCGCTCTTAGCGATAAGGACGCCTTTGCTCATTTTCAGTTTAATACATCCTATATTCTGTTTCCTTTTTCTTATTGTGCAATATAGTGTTATTACTTACTTACATATTATAGGTATTGTAAAAGTTACTAGATCAAGTAATTATTTCGTATGAGAACAATAATAACTTTAAACTAAAATTGTGTTTCGTTTCTCGTTCGATAAATTATTGTACAATTAAAATTAGTATTGAATTACCTACCTTAATTGTCTTAACATGAATTAGTAAGTTGTCCTAACCTAACTCCCTCTAAGTTGACCCAAATTTTAGTTTAAATTTTGATTCAATTTGCTTCAAGTAAATACTTACTAGAAAAAGTTAGTATGATTTCAGAATGTAAATTAAACACAAGAGTAGTATAAAAAGCATTTAATATAATTGTACCTACCTTCATAGCGCGTGGTAGCATTATCTAAATAGTCCTTCCTCAGTCCGGCCCTGATATCGAGACTTAAAAAGATTGTTTGCATCTTTTAGTTAACAATTTTTAGGTCACATACCCTTCCTTCGTCACGCATGTGTGTGTGTGTCTATTCAACGAATGAACGTGGAGCTGTGTCACAGTCTTCTTCTTGGGACACCGAGTCGTCAAACGACCCGATGAACCCTGGTGTCCTAGATTTTTAACAGCCTGCTACTAATAGTAGGCCTTTGACATGGTTGAGTAACGACCGCCGTCTTAGTTATCATTAACAGCAACCGAGACCGTGCCCTCCAAAACACGGAACGATCTTTCTTACGGACAACCAAGTGGTTCAGCCTGCAATGTCTTAACCAGACTGGACACAAATTCACAAAGTGATAAATATCAACTTTGTGAGTGCATCACCGAGAATCGAACCCGGAACCTTTGCGCCGCAGGCAGTCGCACCATTGCGCCACATCGGCCGTCAGTTGATATTGAACAGTGCGGTGCGTAATACTGCGTTTGCCATTCGTCTAATAAAATCATTAATCCCAGAAAAGTTAATTATTATCAAATCTACTACTTATTAGGTAAATTGCCATGTGATTTCGGCTTAGAATAGCATCACTCCATTTCTTTCCCATGAGTGCCACAACGTATACATGTGTATTGCTATTTAAAGCGATAGGCTGAAAAGCTGTCACTCTAGCGATACACATTATGAATGACGTTAATGTTCTTTTAGTCGGCCGTTTACGCTCTGTCTACCTAGAAAGGGATATAGCCATACATGCATATATATATATATATGCATGTATGTAATAACTTTATTGCACCAAATAATAATAAAAATATTAAAAAAAAACACAAATAACAGAAAAGGTAAGGCACAAAGGCGGACTTATCCCATTAAGGGATCTCTCCCAGTCAACCTTTGAGAAATCCACAGAATATATATGTACAGGGTGTAAGAGACAGCCCTTGGAATACATAAAGTGTGCATTCAGACTATGAAACTAAACAACTTTCCATAAAAAATGTATCAGCAGTAGTAAATGCAATCAGCTGCTCGTAATTTTGTATGGAAGGTAGAATATTTTTTTGTCGTTTCCTGACATAATATGTTCCTAGGGGAAAGTTGTTCAGTTTCATGGTCTGCATGGATCCAATCAATATTCGTTGGGCTGTCCGTTACACCACGTATGTATGTATTGAATAGGTATAAGGTACAGTTCGTATTATTTAATTTGTAAAGTTCATTTCTATTATAAATGTAAATGACATACCTAAATGCATAGTATTAGCGTGGATCACCTAATTGTATACAATTAGCCGAGATTGTATGGAAAATTCTATATTTAGTTGATTTCTTAAAGAAAAACATTCAAGGACGTAAGAAAATTTTAATATCACGATAAAAAACAAATACCGTGCCGTGTGATGCCGGCTTAGAATAGCATCACCCCATTTCTTTCCCGTGGGAGTCGTAAGAGGCGACTGAGGGACTTGAGGGTGTGTATTGCAATTTTAGGCGATGGGCTGACAACCTGTCACTGTGGCGATACACAATTTTCCGAATAACCCTCAATTATTTGTCAGACGTGGCATAAATGGCCGTTTTTTGCGGCCGTTTACGCTCTGCCTACCCCGCATGGGATTATAGGCGTGATATGTGTATGTATGTGTATGTAAAACAAATAATAATTTAAATTGTATGTATTTTGGATTTTACAATTCCTACGTTTCGAGCTCTTTACAGAGCCCGCGGTCACTGATGACTGGGAACCTTCAAAATCCAAAATAAACACAACTTAAATCCGCTTGAAATTGTTTTATTGTGATGAGTAATAGTTGTGCAAACTCAAGAAAATATTAAACTTTAAATAATTACCGAAGGCTGCTTTCACACACGCCGCCGGGAGCAACCGCGGGTATGTAAGGTCTCATAAACTTCAGTGCAAATATTTTTGGAGAATTTCTACTTGTGAAACTGAACAACTTTCCCCGAGGAACATAGGTCGAAATATAAAAAAATGAGCCTCTCATACAAACATGTTATAAAATTGTGCCACTTTATAGTTGTTCAGTTTCACGGGTAGAAATCGCCCTCAAATTATTGCACTGCATTTGATAGGACCTATATAATCTAGTATGCCATTGGTGTCGATTCTATAATATGTCTTAGCTTAAAATAGCGTTGTCACTTCCGGTCAAAAGAAGACAGAAGACCGGTAGACAGAAGATGAACGTGACTAAAAATGCCTGTAATTTGACGCATTATACGCGTTAATTGTCAAAAATAAGCAACGATTAAAAAGATGGCGATCAATTAGAATTGTCAAAAAAGTATACACATTTTCAAACGTGACATGGCTAAGATGTCTACTATCCCTATATTTTTTTTTCGGAAAATTATACCGTTATTTTTAGCTTAGAGATACTATCAAATTGATACCATTGTATAGACATTGTTTTTCTATAATATTAATAGTTACTCAGGTAGATAGATAACTTAGACTGCAAACAATAATAATAAAAACAATTAATCATAAACTCGTTTATGAAAAAAGGCTAAGTAGGTTACATACTGGGTGTAAGTAAGAGAAGGCACCGATAAAACTTGATGATGATCTGTGGCCAATATCATCAAACTAGAGGCTACAATTTTACAGGTGAATTTCGGTGTTCATTGCGTAGTCGGTTACCATTATGATAGCAGGAATATTAACCGAGTACGCAATGTACTAAAATTTCAACTCAAGACTTTCTGTAGTTTTCTAACCATAGGGCACTGGACATTTAACAAAAAAAAAACTGTATGATCATGTTATTAATGCTGGGTAACGGTAGTCATTTCCAGGTGATCGTGTTTTTTTATAGGAGGTCACGTAGAAAATTTTCTCGTTTCGGCTTCTTCGGAAAATTTATAAAAATTTTAAGCGAGATCATCCACGCTAAATAAAAATACTCTTCGGTACAGTCGGTTCTAGCACATAAGGTACCAGGAGCACTAGCACATAAGGTATCAAAAGAACTGTATTATTTATGTCCCCAGTAATATTATTTTCTTGGCATAAATAAGTATTCGCAGAAAATTACCTACTTGTTTTATGACAATTAGTTTCAATTTTTATAATGCATTAACTGGGGATAAAAATAATTCAGTTCATTTGGAGTACCCCTGGTACAACCAACCTACTGTATATTGTTGTCCCTTGCACCTGGTATAATAAACTTAAAGAAAAATAACAATTAATGTAGTACAGCAATGTAAATAAGGCGAGATGTCAAGTCGTAACATAGCAACAGCATTCTTCATCGGTTACACAACACCGCGCGGCGCGGACGTTGGACATATTTCCCATAATCTTAGTAGGATATGATCTCCTGGTCCTAAGCTAGATAAACATACATACATAGACATACACATATCACGCCTATAATCCCTTGCGGGGTAGGCAGAGCGTAAACAGCCGCAAAAACGGCCATTTACACCACGTCTGACAAATTTTTGAGGGTTATTCGGAATATTGTGTATATAGTGACAGGTTGTCAGCCTATCGCCTAAAATTGCAATACACACCCTCGAGTCCCTTAGTCGCCTCTTACGACTCCCACGGGAAAGATATGGGGTGATGCTATTCTAAGCCGGCATCACACGTCATAATATATATAGATAATAGTCATATCATATCATTATAGCTTGGATAAAGGTAGTATAAGTAGTGTAAGTATAATATTTCAAAGGGTGAACCAGTCCATGAAACTGAATTACTTTCCCCAAGAAACATAAATAGAAATATCAAAAAGTATTAAACCTCCGATACAAAATGCCGTGTGATGCCGGCTTAGAATAGCATCACCCCATATCTTACCCATGGGTGTCGTAAGAGGCGACTAAAGGACTCGAGGGTTAGATGTGTATTGCAATTTTAGGCGAAGGGCTGACAACCTGTCACTATAGTGATACACAGTTATCTGATTGACCCTCAAACTTTTGTCAGACGTGGCGTAAATGACCGTTTATGATCTGCCTACCTCGTAAGGGATTATAGGCGTGATATATGTATGTACGTACTCTGAGGTAGATAGACAACTTAGACTGCAAACAATAATAATAAAAACAATTAATCATAAACTCGTTTATAAAAAAAGCTAAGTAGGTAACATTTGTTAATATCCGTTTTACGGCCGTTAACGCTCTGCCTACCCAGTAAGGGATATAGGCGTGATTTATGTATGTATGTACAAAATGTTTCTGCCGACCGGGTCAATTTGTATTGGAGGTCGAATTTTATTATCATATTTCGACCGATTTTCCTTGGGGAAAGTTGTTTCATGGGCTGGTTCACCCCTTATAATGTTAGCAGCTAACATTTTTACATCCTGTAAAACCTTTAAATAAAAAATTAAAAATACAAATCATTAATTTAGCATCATAGAAATAAATACAATATTAAAATTAGTCCACAACAAAATTCTTACTTCTCTAAAATTAAACCAAGTGTAAGCTAAAAGTACATAATTAATCCAGAAAGAAACTGCACATGTTTAGTTCAACTGCTTTTAAATTATGGTACCTCTCTATGTTTGAAAATTAATTAATTAGGTACTATGGTTTATTTTTCACTTACGGGGCAAACTTTGAAATCGGTAAAAAGATAGATGGATTGCGAATTTTGAAGTGTTCGGTCGAGGCGCCGGTATCTCAGTTGGCAGAGCAGCCAGACGGTAGGTACTTCGGTACAGTATATTAGTTTAAATAACTCATATCTCGTCCGCAGTGCGTCTGGCTGAGTACTGGTCCGAATTCATTTAATACTGCCAAAGCCGATCGACACGAAAAAAAAAAAATATATCTCATACTAGATGTCGCTTGTACATTGCTTCAAGACGAGTATCAAGAGGTTGAAAATTTGAAATGTTCGGTCGGGGCGCCGTTAGCTCAGAGGTAGTACGACGGTACTCCAACCAGGTTCAAGTCCCGGCCGACTTAGTAATTTTTTCAATAGCTTGTTTTAATCCCTAAACAACGTTCTCATACTTAGGTGCGTCTGTTTCCCATTCGAATCATATTACATCCATATCACTCGTTTGCCGCTCGCATTCAAAATCGTTATATCACCAATTCTAATGACGCCATTTTTTAACAGATACATATAAATATAAATCACGCCTACATCCCTTACGGGGTAGGCAGAAGCGTTAACGGCGGTAAAATGGACATTAACACAAAGTCGGACTAACATTTGAGGGACATTCGGAAAATTGCGTATCACCATAGTGACAGGTTGTCAGCCCATCGCCTTAAATTGCATCACACACCCTAGAGTCCCTTAGTCGCTTCTTACGACACCCATGGGTAAGAAATGGGTTGATGCTATTCTAATCAGGCCCTCATGGAACAGATAGAGACTGTAAATCCTGGCTTGTACTAGCTGACGCATAAAATGATGCCGTCTCGTTCTGCCTGGTTGGAAAACAAAGTCGAGTAGTAGAATTAAGGCCGTGGTGGCAAGCGAAAGTGTGTCGCCTGCCCACGCGAAGGAAAGAGGGAGGGATGGTATTCCATAAGTAAAATAAAGTTTTACCGCCAGGCGGCAACGTATGAATTCTTTATTGTACACATTAATACAAGAGCTAACACACACACACGCACACATATCACGCCTATAATCCCTTGCGGGGTAGGCAGAGCGTAAACTGCCGCATAGCACGGACATTTACGCCACGTCTGACAAACATTTGAGAGTCACCCGGAAAATTGTGTATCACCATAGTGACAGGTCCTCGAGTCCCTTAGACGCTTCTTACGACTCCCACGGGTAAGAAATGGGGTGATGTTATTCTAAGCCGGCATCACACGGCACGAGCTACCGATCTAACGGCAAGAGCTAACAAGCTTATTAAATTAAAAAAAATAAGATAAAGCCTAGCCTGACACTTGGGATAATGTAAGGATTCTTCCGATACAATTCTCATTCGAATCTGTTCAGTGGTTAACGAGTTTCAGTCCTTTAAAGAATCGCACATATAATGAACTCTAAAAACATTACACACCTTTTTTAGTTAGGCAGTCGTGTAAAAACTTAAAATTTGCTACAAGGGCAAGTTTATTTCTATAAGACATCTCTTCCAGCCACCACAATGGAGGTAAAAGAACAGAAAAAGTGGGACCTTGAAAATATTTACATACAATTATTTAACTTAATAGGTGTACTGTACCAACATACTATGGATGGAGATAACGAACTAAACTAGAAAAGTATTAGTAGTGTTTTGCAGAATAATATTTAACTGTGTGACCTTGCGCCGTGCGATGCAGGCTTGGAATAGCATCACCTCATTTCTGTTTCATGGGTGCCGAGGCGACTAAGAGACTCGAGGGTTACAAGTGTGTTGCAATTATAAACAGATGACGTTTCGGTGCTCTGTGGGTGACAACCTGTCACTATGGTTATACACAATTTTCTGATTGACCCTCAAGTGTTTGTCAGACGAGGCGTAAACGACAGTTTTAACGGCTATTTACGCTCTGCCTTCCCCGCAAAAGATGTAGACAAAATGCATGTACGTATCAATTCCGAGGAAAATCCGAATTTGTACTCATATAAAATTTCAAAAGGTTCGTTTCCTTTTCGACAACGAAACGAATTTCCCAATTTTCCAGCAAAATTGTTCTCCAACAACAAAATCCTCATAGCCAACCCACAATACAACCTTTTAAACCAAAAACCTCTTTGTATCTAGGCTTGCCGGTAATCAGCAGCTCATCGAGTTACCATTTAAAGGATCAACATATTCTGGTTCTTCACACAGGTATTAAGAATAACCAGTATCGGTTGACCTCCTAAATGTTAACTGGATGTGGTGCGGATAGTACCAGGGCGGCATAAAGGGCGGGGCAGACCGGCTCCGTATGCGTTCCGTATCCAGCTCTCGTCCGTAGTCACGCACGAACTGATGACGTTGTAATGTATAGGATTGTATGAGATACGGCACACCGCTTGCGTTGCGTATCCGTTCCGTGCTGCACGCAAGCGGTGTGCCGTATCTCATACAGTCCCATACATTACAACGTCATCAGTTCGTGCGTGACTACGGACGAGAGCTGGATACGGAGCCGGTGTGCCCCGCCCTTAAGTCTGTAGGGTTACGCAACCGGCCCACTCTCACTTTCGCGAGCCGAGAGGCCGCGAGCTTTGTGCCCGGCTAATCATCCGTGAGCGACCTACTAGCGATGCTGGTTGCCTGGTAGGTGGGGGGTATAGGATGAGAATTTATACTGGTTATGTATGAAAACGGATCCCATATTGCTAGTGATATCTTGCGCCTGGTTGCCTAGTAGATAGGGGATAAGAACTCAATTTACCCATGGTTTTAATCGTAATCTATCGTTTTGCCGTGTGATGCCGGCCTGGAATGGCATCACCCCATTTCTTACTCATGGGTGTCGTAAGAGGCGACTAAGGGACTCGAGGGCGTATATTGCAGTTTTGGGCGATGGGCTGGCAACCTGTCACTATAGTGATACACAGCTATCTGATTGACCCTCAAACTTTTGTCAGACGTGGTGTTAATGTCCGTTTTACGGCCGTTAACGCTCTGCCTACCCCGTAAGGGATAAAGGCGTGATTTATGTATGTTTGTATGTTTTAATCGTATGCTTTTTTTTTTTTTTTTTTTTATTAATGATGGGTTTGCTCTTGACTCTAGTCTAGGTCATAGGACAGAGACAGAGTCTAAGATGGAGCGAGCTCACCCAGAAGAAGCCTGTTCACTCTTACTTTGAAGAGATTAGGGTTGTATGCTTTTGGAAACACAGACGCAGGAAGTGAGTTCCACTCTTTAGCAGTGCGCATTATAAATGATGACTGGAAGCGCTTAGTCCGAATTGGTGGAATGGCTACCAGGTACGGATGGTATCCGGCGGTGCGTCTGGATGTCCGATGGTAGAAGGGAGCTGGTGGAACAAGGTCGTGAAGCTCTTGAGCACACTCTCCGAAGTACAATCTATAAAATACCGACAAGCAGGCAACCTTGCGGCGATGTGCCAGGCTATGTAGCTTGGTGTCCACCAGTTTTATGTCGCCTATGAGCCTCTTGGCCCTGCGTTCCACCGAGTCAAGAGCGGCAAGTTGGTATTTGGCTGAGCCATCCCAAAGGTGACTGCAATACTCCATGCAGGATCGGACTTGTGCTTTGTAAAGAGTTAAAAGCTGTCCAGGCGTAAAGTATCGCTTCACTCTATTCAGGACGCCCAGCTTTTTAGCCGCCGTCTGAGCCTTGTACTCAATGGTCGCGCCGAAGTTTAGATTTGATGTCAACTCCATGCCTAGAAGCTCAAGCCTGTCAGTGACTGGGACAGATGTACCCCGAAAAGTAGGTGTCCAGTCGAAAGGACTCCTTATGACCTTTATGAACAAACATTACTATAATGATCCCAACGAAGCACAAAAACGTCATGTGCGGTTATTTGCGGCGAGTTCTCCCGTATCTCCGTGAGCGACCTACTAGCAAAGCTGGTTGCCTGGTAGATGGTGGATAGGAACTCAATTTACCCATGGTTTATCCCAATAGCTATGTAAGGGATCACCATAGTAATTGGTTTATCCCAATTACTATGGTGATCTCTTTTATGGGTAACTCGAGATGCTGATGGTGTATCCGTGAGTGACCTACTAGATGCGCTGATTGCCTGGTAGGTGGGGGCATAGGATAGGAACTAAATGTTGCCATTTATGGGATTAACCTACATTGGTTATTCTCGCCTGGTAGATGGAGGTACAGGAATTATGTATTCGGGGGCAGTGATAGAGCCTTGCTGATAAAAGCCCATAAGTTGTTGTCTAAAGTACCGCCGTTCTAATAAGTCGCATTTGACAACTGTCAGATTCGTTATAATACCATGGCAGAGGGGCTATTGCTTTTGTTGACATGTTTTTTAGTATTGAGATGGCAGCTGTCAAATACGACTTATTCATTCATTTCATTCATTTATTAAATAGTAAGATTTTGACATTGTCAAGAAATGTCATAGGTACATACATTGCATTTATATTCAAACAAATTAGTAAGTAAAATAAAATCAAGTAATAAGTAAGATAACATATTCTGTAAGTATGTATATGGTACTTACAGTTTAATAATATCATTTATAATTAGACTCAAATTTGTAATTCACTCGTCAATGAAATCTTTCACACCATAATAAGCCTTTTGTGCCAGGAAGTTCTTGAGTTTGTTTACAAATATTGGGTAAGTCTTTGCATCCCTTATGTCTGATGGTAATTTATTGAAAATCTTTGGCCCCATAACGGATAGTGACTTTCCAGTCTTCTCCAGTCTATGACGTGTAGGCGCCAGTCTTTGTCCGCCTCTGGCAGAGAACTAAAACTATTGAAACGGCGGTACTTTAAAATGGTTACATAAGTTGTTGGATCATGTTGAACTTCTAATTGGATAGTAGGTCCATCGGGTCGTTTGCCGACTCCACACAACAACCAAGCGACAGACAATATCAAATATTTTTTAATGTAGTAAACAGGTCTTGGAATAGGGCAGTGCTACTAGTACTAGGGTTGTTAGAGGGAGTGCGTTGCTCTAAGCAAACTGCGAATGAACAATCTCTAAAATTTAATGTTGCATGACAAATATGTTCTGTTCATCTCAGGAACATGAGCTAGGGATCTTCGAATCCTGAAACCGACCGAAATTAACAAAACAGTCGTAGAAGAAATATTGTTTGCCGTGTGGTGCCGGTTTGGAATTGCATCACTTCTAACCACGGGTGTCGTAAAACGCGACTATAGGATAATCATCCAGGGAATGGACAGGAGCTTTCCCTGTGATTGCAACTGCGCTCCACAATTCCCCTGCCAAGCGTGTAGCTATAGGAGGAGGCCCATGTCCAACAGTGGACTGTTATGGCTGTTAATATTAATGGTGTAAAAAAAATTGCTGAGAATATTTTAAGGGGTGAACCAGTACACCACACTAAGTATGGGAGGGTCAAATTATTTTTTCATATTTCGACCTATGTTCCTTGGGAAAAGTTGTTCAGTTTCACGTACTGGTTCACCCCTTAAAATATTCTCAGCTAATTTTTTTACACCTTATAAATATGTATGTTTTATGAAAAAGTAGTCCAATCGTTCCCATAAATGCTTTTTTCTTCAGATATTCATATATCGGACCCTTCGACAATAACTCAAAGGTCTTGTAAAAGCAGTAGGTGAACATTCCTTCTAGAATAAGGTCTTAGAATAGGGCCAGTAACTGCTAGTGGTGGCGTCGTTGGAGGGGGTGCGGTGAGCGGCCGCGCTCTGACGCAATGCGCCGGCGCAGCTTAGTTGGTGATGTGCGCATTGGCATCGTAAGGAGGCTTTGAAAGTAATTTATGAAAATGATTCTTCTTCTTATCGTATCAATGGGATACGTCCAATGCAGATTGTACAAAATCTATAGCAGCGATTGACAATGCATGGCAATAGCTATCGCTTTTGAGTTGGCCTCTTTAAGGTCCTCGTGTATGCAGGTCTCAGAGAGGCTCGGCCTACAAGCAGGTGAGACATTGTCTGTGTTTCCCAGCAGACGCATTATAAAATGAGAAATCGAATTAGCCGTGTGATGCCTGCTAAAAATAGTTTCATCCCATTTCATTCCCGTGGGTGTCGTAAGAAGCGACTAAAGGACACGAGGGTTACGTGTATTTTGCAATTTTAGACGATGGGCTGACAACCGGTCACTTTGGCGATACACAATTTTCTGAATAACCCCAGACGTGGCGTAATTGCCAATATTTTACGGCCGTTTACGCTCTGCCTACCCCGGAAGAGATATTGGCGTGATATATGTGGAGTGGAGTTACGTTGCAGCACTCGAATATCTAAGCTTCCAGAGTCATGACAGTGTCGCAAAAACTTTGATATCTTGATGACCTGATAAATTAGTGCGTCGTTACTACTGATGGTAAAGGGCGCAGGCTCGAATCCTAGAGTTATCAAAGTTTGCCATACTACAGACTTCAGGCAAGCCTAGCGGTCCGCTTTCTGTTACACGTTTATTAAGCTCTGTTATCCTATTATTAAGTATTTAGATAGATAAACATAATCTTCCCTTCCAAATATACCCCAATGCTTGTCCTTCTACGTACACATCGTTCCTCCGAATTTTGCCAGCTCCCCATCAACAAAAAGAACAACTCTTCATAACTTCCCCTCCTCCAGCTCTCCTTCAAATATTCCATCCGAAAATCACAGGCATGTCACTTGCAATACACTCTGTGAAATTAACAAGAACACCATCAACGTACACTCGCGAATCCCTTTCGATTTCACTCGCGCATTCGCAACAGCCAATACGCAGCGAGCCAACGATTCAGTGAGTGGGTAAGTAGGTAAGCGACAGCAGAAAGTGGTCGTGATGCAATAGCGAGCTAACCCAGTGGCGTGCCGTACCAGACGGTCGCTGGTCACCGTCCAAAGTCCAGGATTCTACCGTCAGCGATTCATCATCAACAGTCTAACCCATATCCTGTGTGATGCATGATGAATAGCATCATCCCATTTCTTGCCCGTGGGTGTCGTATGAAGCGATTAAGGGACTCGAGGGTGTGTATTGCAATTTCAGGCGATGGGCTGACAACCTGTCACTATAGTGATACACAGTTCTGATTGACCCTCGAACTTTTGTCAGACGTGGGGTAAATTACCGTTTTTCACGGCCATTTATGTTCTGCCTACCCCAAGGGACTATAGGCGTGATATATTATGTATGTATGTCTAACCAATGATGCCACCAGCTCGCTTACTAGTGGCGTCTAAAGTCCAGGATTCTACCGTCAGCGATTCTTTTTTTTATATTAATGATGGGTTTGCTCTTGACTCTAGTCTAGGTCATAGGACAGAGACAGAGTCTAAGATGGAGCGAGCTCACCCAGAAGAAGCATGTTCACTTACTTTGAAGAGATTAGGATTGTATGCGTTTGGAAACACAGACTTCATCATAATTAAGAGATCATGCCATTGATGCCATTAGCTCGCTAACTAGTGGCGTCTAAAGTCCAGGAATTTACCTTCAGCCATTCATCATCATCGACAGCTATGAGGCGTAGTTGTAGTGCGACTGCCTGCGCGCAAAGGTTCCGGGTTCCATTCCCGCTGGGGCATTCCCAAAGTTGATATTATCACTTTGTGAGTTTGTTCGCAGTATGGTTATGACATTGCAGGTTGAACTACCTGATTGTCAGTAAGGAAGACGGTTCGGTGCTTCGGAGGGCACGTTAAGCCGTCGGTCCCGGTTGCTGCCTATGTTTACTTAGACGACAACCATGTTAATGTGAAAGAAACTCTGACATCAGTGTCCCACACGAAAAGAGTTTCAGACCTAGTAAACTGCGTTCCATTGCTTGCTGAAAAACTTTAGTTGCACAAAATGACAGAACTAGATAGTCTCCTACCTACTGAACTGTAATACGATATGAAATACGATAAATGCATCCGAAGTGCATCGAATAGCGGAAAAAAAAGCAAACAGATTAATTCGATTTAATACTGTTACAAATGGCGCACATAATCTCAAGATTAAATTACAGCACGTGTTTTTATTGTTTACAGGTATCTATTTACATACATATATCACTTGCGGGGTAGGCAGAGCGTCAAAGGCCTTAAACATTTACGCCAAGTCTTTAGTGCCTGATACAGTTTTTTTTACGTGCTTTGTTACACGTCGTCAATTCTCTAATGCTACGTTCAGACTGTGCTCCTGCCGCTACCGCGAATATTAGTCGACATACAACCGCGGAAGTATCAACGCGAGTGAGTGTTTACACACTGCCATCATACTCCTCTTGCATCAATACGAGTGAGCGAGTAAGCAATACATTCCACTAGCGCTCGTGCTTCTGTTCCTTTGACTCGCGCACGAATAAACGACTATCGAGGGAGCACGGGAAGTGGTAGCGGCATGACGAGTAGCAGCGCGAGTAACCTGTTTACATACTCGCGCTGCCCACTTCCCTTACTATTTCCCTGCCCATAGCTCGAGTGTGTGAACGCGGTATTATAATCAACCTGCAGTATAGAATCAATAATCTATCAATATTATTTAACTCATAAGCTTATTTCACACGTGATGCAGTTTTTTATATTTTAAACCACGTGATTTCAACAAACTAATCGGAGAGTAAAAAATTTAGACACGTTTGTCCATGTCTCATCTCTATTAACTGATAGTGCTGTGCTCTAATCGATAACAAGATCGATATTGCGTATGATTCGTGCCGATATCGATTTTTTGATAGATCACGTGCGTTGGAGTGTGATTGCATGTTTTTTTTTTATGATAATGAATTATTAGGAAATGTTTTTGAAAGTTCTATTAGTTTGATAGTGGTTTAATTTTATTATTGGATTTACCAAAAGGGAATTAATTTTCTTAGCAGTTTTGTAACACACCTAAGCTCCGATTTTATTATCTTTGAGTCGTTGTAATTCAAAACTAATTGTCATTCTGTTGCCATTGTGACGTTCTAGACTTCAATCTGTTAGCAGAATACGAAACGGCCAAAACCTTCCAACTGACACTGTATTGACACACAACTAAGATGCTTTTAAAATAGCGGAACATGGCCCCTGTTGCGAATAACATCAGTCATGAAATTCCAGACAGTATCATACATACCTATCCTAATCATACTGTCATAATATCTAAAAATCCGCGCGCGACTCAACTCAAGTATTAGGCGGTCTTCCCGCTTGTCGGCCAACGCTGCGTTCTTTTTAACGCACCGTATCGCATGAGTCCGTCAGACGAAAGGAAATTGCGAATTCCGATCTAATAAATTTATATTATTTTGATAGGAAAACCAACAGCGAACACGACAATGCTCATACAAATACCTACGGCGACGGTGCGTTTACGGATACGTCTGTCAGCGACGTACGTAACGTGGCGTAGGTAAATATCCGTTTTTAGGCTGTGTACGCTCTGCCTAACCCGCAAGGGAGTATAGGCGTGATATGTGTATGTATGTACCTATGTGTGTATGTAATTCTGTCGTCTGAACTCAAAACAAAGTACAATCAAATTCGTAAGGACACTAGACAAGGCTTATCGTGTAATTTTAACTCGTTAGTTCTAAAATAAGTGGTCAAGGAATGAATTAATTTAAAAACAAAAATACAATAATAAAACTTTAAATTTACGCAAAATCTTACGAAATCATGCTAAGAAACGTAGTTTTCAATATAAGTTTGATATAGGTAAGTACTTTATCATCATCATCATGGGATGCCATCTTCAAATTGAAGTTCGAAATACTTACTTTATGATAAAAAATCTGAAACTTGAAAACCCTAGCGCGGATACGTAAAAATATTTGAACTATGTAGTAAGATTTTTTGTTATATATTGTATGTAGGTAACATACAATATATTACAAAAAATCTTATTATTATTTATTTAACCATTCATTGTACACAGGAACAATTAACAATGAGACAAGACACAAAAGGTTTACTTATTTCCAAAAATTAATTTCTTACAGCAAACCTACACAAGTGAGAGTACATAATACGAGACGCAACACTAGCAACGAACGAACTATACCCAAAATATTGTAAGTTGAACATGAAGCTAGCGGCACGACCGCGCGATTTTATCTTATCAGCGCGGCTAAAACAAAACTTTTACTCGCGGCGAACTTTCAGAGACTTCAGCGCTTCCTTCCGGCAACCTTGCGGGCGGCAGCGCGCGCGCCGTCAGTCCGCGCCGACCCGCCGTACAGACCGCACGCGTATCGTGCGCGCTCAACACAACCAGCAACACGCGATCCCGAGTGAACACGCGCGCCCGCACAGCCGCACCGCGAGTGTTAAGTGACAGCGATTCAGTGCTCTGAAGTGGATACTCGGGCTGGCGGCGCCGCAGGGCCCGTGCTCGGCCCGGGCGGCGGTATGGAGTCCCCGCAGATGTACGACGCGGCCGGCGCGCCCCCGCCGCCGCCGCAGCCAGACCTCAAGAAGGCTGCGGAAGACAAACGCGCCCCTTTTCCACCCCCGGATTTGGACGAGCTCAATGGACAAGAGATCAGCTTGGACTTGCAGCACCTCATCGAGGACCAGTTCCGCGGTGAGGAGACCATGGCCCTCTTCCAGGAAATACTTCCTGGGGGCCGGTCGCCTCAGCAGAGACAATCCTTCTCCCGCACCACTTTAGCATATATGCCACAGCCTGTGCACTCCGGTGCGTCATACGCGAATCCTGTTCCAGCTAACTCCCAACACGAGCAGGGAGGTCCCCCGATAAAGGAAGAACCCCCAGAGCCTCATGACTTCAGACGTAACGTTACATGTGCTCCATATCAAGGTCAATACAATCCACAGCCTCCTATAGGAGTAAGTACACCTTACGGTGGAGGCTTTACACCACTTCCGCCTTTGGGAGCGCCCTTACTTCCGCCCCTACTAAAACATAAACAGCCTCCTTCACGGAGATCCTCAGGCAAAGCTATAGACAAAGGCACAGACGAGTACAGACGACGACGCGAACGCAATAACATAGCCGTTCGAAAATCTAGAGAAAAGGCAAAAGTGCGTTCCAGGGAAGTGGAGGAAAAGGTGAAAACTTTGCTCAGGGAGAAGGACGCATTGCTAAAGAGGCTGGAGGCGGTGTCAGGGGAGCTGAGCTTGCATAAACAGATGTATGTGCATCTGATCAACCTGAATCACCCGGAGATCACGGAACTGTGTCGGTCGATGCTGCAGTTAGGAGCGCCACATGGACAGGATCATACACTTTGACTGTAGGTAAGTGTGTGTCACCAAATACTGACGAACTTTTAACAGTGTGCGTGAAACGTAATTGTGTGAGTTTCGTCTATGTGTGCTTCTGTGGAAAGTCGTAAATTATGTGTTATAGAAAAAGGATTTTATGAGTGCGTTGCACAATAAAATTTGTTGCTATTGAAAAGTGATTCCTGTGATATTTGTTTAGTATTTGATCGATAAGTGTTGGTTTTTGTTGGTCTTGTTTTGTGCATTAGTCCGAATTCTGAATGAAAGTGGTTTTGAAATCTGGTCATTTACGTCGCATAGTATTTGGTACATCATGATAATTTGATAAGTTGCTGACAAGTTTATAATTAAATGTCTACACGTAATTAAAATAAAAGGTTAAATCATTAATCATTTTGACTTCAAATACCTTTTCAACATCTTGTAGATCTTACTATCACTCAGGTTGAAATTGAAATTGGTTATTGTTTTCTAAAATTTTGCTGAAATATCTAGGGGATCTTGTCATATTCTTAGGTGAAGTCAGTAATTTATTGGACTAGCAATATCATATAAGCACGTAATTTTTTTACAAAAGGCAATTAGACTTTTTGCGTTCCAAGTAAAATTTGCTAAATTAAAATAATTACCTAACCCTTACCACACATGTCAATTACCTTCTATCACAATGATTTGATTTAATGTAAGGTTACTAAGTCATAAAGTGCGTGAGCACATGGCTTTAATATATACTAGGATACCACTTTTGAGCAAAAAGTCTTCTTTATGTTACGCAATTTCTTATTCTCAAAATTATCTTAATCCAATTAGGTATCTATGGCGTCGCCATTGAATTGGATTTCATATTGTTTGAGCTATGAGATATGACATTTTATAACTTGAACTCGAACTATTTTAGTCGCGTATTTTGGGATAATTTGAATATGACATCAAAGATTGCACTTTAATCTCAATAATTTCAGTTATGAGATTTGGGAATGTATATGTATGTATGACATCAAAAAATTCAACGCTTGTTTTCATTATACTATACATTGTAAAATTCCGTAACTGAATTAAACGCAACTTAGTTACGAGTTTAACCTCTAGTTACGCCAAACGAAGAAGAGCTATGTATGACGTCATCTTTGGAAAGTACCGTCTCAGGACGTTAATGAAGCCTTATTAAAGCTTGTTAACATTATCCGTAATTATATCGCCATTAATTAACAAACTTTCTTCTTAATCGTCAATTTGGGTGCTTGTTCATCCCTTATTCGTTTTTGTGTGAATTCACTTCCGTCGCCTGAGCTGCAATGATACTTTTGAAAAAGGTTTAATGAGGTCATCCACGTAAGCTTCAGTCTTATACAATGTTCAGTTTTTTATCAAAGTTATTTTAAAAGTAAAATGTACATAGTCGTGTAAGAAAGGACGAAAGACGAAAAGTAATTGGCATGAATACTAAGCAACTGTTTCGCCTTACATTCGACTCCTTTAAGTATTCATTCTAGTAATAGGTTCCACTTGTTGGTCAAGTTGGCTTAGTAAAATAGTTTTAACAACTTTATTATCAGTAACTATGTATGTATCACGTGGAGCCAGATCGGATGTTGAACGTAATGTTAATAATGAAGTTGTTATAACAAAATTGTAATAATAATTATAATGCTTTCATGAATGAATCAGTGGGTAGGTCTGAAAAAAAAATGGTCACGATTTTAGAGATTAGAACTTTTCAAAACACCATATTATTTTGATTCAAAGAATCAACAGCAGTTGAGCTGAATATATCGCATATATTCTGTGATATCGCTGGACAAAGATAATTTAAAATTGCCTCTGCTGCGTCTAAAGTGTCTTGTTTTTAGAAATGCACATAGGTACATGTTTGAAAATTCTGTGAAAAAAGTTCAATGAAACGCGACGTCACATAACGTCATACCACGTCTTGTCACGTCACCTTACACTGTTCACAGGGTCCTTAGACATCAATCAATTCTTGCAATTTCTACAAATTGCAAGGATTGCAGTTTTCATCGTTGATGTCTTTGACTTTATTACCTACACATATTCAAGTAGGTGGGAACACACATGTTTGACAAGCACGTATTTTGTCGTCTACGTCGATGATGTGATTGATAAAATGACATTCATGTTAAATTACGTGTCTCAAAGGCGCTTTTTTGTTTTCTTCTTGTTGGCACAGTTGGAATTAAATTACAATCATTGTAGCGCCTAACAGCGCTTACATAAGTTTGTTCAACTTAAAGGAGGTCATCTCTGTAAGAAACTATAAGTACCAGTCAATCTTTACTTATGTATGGCTATAAAACTCTCTGATCTTATTCTTTCTATGCTATGCTTGATTCTTCAAATGTCTTGGAATCTGCGTGTATATGACAGACAGACAGACAACGTGACATAAAGCATGCATGCCTCTTATTTGACCAAGTTTAAAAAGACATGAACCTCCGTTCCGGTTTGTATGAATGAGGAATCACAAATTGCATGACATCAAAGATTTATTGCATGTTTTGACATATCTGATAGAATCTCAAGTTCAGTAGATGAAATTTAAGCAGCTGGTGAATCTATATAAATAACAGTATAATCAATATAGGAAGCGCGTACAAATCAAAAGTTACTTGTTAAGCACTACATTAATATCCTTGACCAATCTTGATAATGTTTGCCGATCAAACGCGACTTGTAATCAAAGTGATCACTGTCACTTTCAAAGCATAAACAGAATGTGATTAGAATAATCAATGAATGTAAGAATGTGATAATTCTCTTCAAGTTGTCAATTGTCAATATGCAAGGTGCAAAAAGAAATTGCTTGTAAAATTTCAAGGCGTGAACGAGCAAATGAAACTGAACAACACAACTTTCTCTAAACAACGTCAAAATATGTCGGAAAAGTGGGATCCTCCAGGGACCGCCCTTATATGAAATGCCATCCAACAAAGTTATTTTACATACATACATACATAAATCACGCCTCCTTCTCGGAGGGGTAGGCAGAGACAACTTCCTTCCGCTTACTACGATCCTGGCATACTTCTTTCACCTCCTCTACATTCATCAATCTCTTCATGCATGCTCGTCGGTTTAGGGTACTCTTGACCTGACCTTTTACGTGGTTTCAAAATGTAATTGAAAAAAATCCACCCGACTTGTCAAATCCCATAATATAAAATTCCGCGTCTTAACTATACGCAGGTGATTCAAGTAGGTACATCAGTACAGCTCATCAACCTACCCATTTCAGGGATCAAGTTACACTGGTTATTATTAGTAAACAAGTTTAAGTTGATCCCTTCAATGGGAAGTGTTGCTGATGCTGATGAATCTAGATCTATCGTATGTTTCAATCGTGAATCTAAACTAGTTGCATAATGTTATGTTATATAGCAATGAAAACTCAAATGTACCAAAGAGTGCCTCTTGACCTAGAAAGCCATTTTCTGTTAATGAATCACCAAAAACAGATTTCCTGTTTTCATTTTCCAAATCAGCACTATCAAAGGTATTGCCCAAAAACAGTTTATTTGTATGTAACTTTTCACTTTTTGAAATACTTACAGAAGAATTGCGTTGCGTTTTCTAAAACCTGACCTAACTCAACATTTTGAATGATTCTGTCCTCAACGCTTCTTTAATTTAATAAAAGTTATCTTAGTATATTGTTCACATAGTAACTACTTCTACACGCTATTATTTAAAAATGAAATCGTCCCAAAAAGCCTAAAACATTTTTGAGTAGGCCCAAAAACTCAATACCGGATCGCGATTCGGTATTCAAATTCATTTGCAAAACTGTCCGGCGTGCAACTTTCATTTTCGATGTTCACCTTTGCCGTTTCAATTTCAACTTTAGTGTCAAGTGATACGGTATCTTTTTGGCTGTTGCCAGCAAAATTTTCGCTGTCCTGCCCTACTTTATGTTTTCGACTGTTGATATTAGCTATTTTATGTACTTTTGTGTATGTTTTAACAATACAATGTTTTTGCGCTACCGGTTTTGTTACTTTGAGAACAAGATTGTAAACCTATATTTAGACACGTGGGTTTCGGTTTAGTATCATTTTGGCTGTCTGTCTTTCATACATAATTGTCGTGTGGAATATCGATTTGATGAACGACTCGTTGATCCCTGGTGTCAGAGTAGCTTAGGCCTCTGTCGAGGTTGTGTAACGACATAATCAGGGACAGAAGCCGGGACCGACGTCTTATCGTGTCTTCCAAAGCACAGAAATACTTTGTTTTGGACAATCTGTTTATTTTAAAATGTGTTATCAAAACTGCTAACAGTCTCATCTACGTGATAAGCGACAAATGGCAATTTTGTATATTACCTTCCGAGGATCGAACCTTTGGCCTGCGGATCTTGAAGCCGAAATCTTACCGATATACCACGGAGGCATTCTACTTATAAACTTAGTCGGCAACAAACCGTGTGAATGAACGCAACTATGATTCATATTGCATCTATTACCTCTGAATCTATTAAGTAATTTGTACAATTACTTCGATACAAATTAGTTTCTCGGTACTAGGGGCGCATCCATCCATTAGAAGTGCACTGAATAAGTGACGTCAGTATTGTCACGCTATTTCCTATGACCCAAATGTACTTAGGCTTAATTAGGAAACTGCACCGATCTGACAGCTGTCAAACAGGGCAAAGCTGTTGTAGTTAAATAAAATATTGTAAGCTCAACTGGAAGTTATTCGGTTTGAAAACCAAACACCTTGTTCAAAACAAAATAGAAATTACGAAACAAAAGAGCCAAAACAAACAATTTGAATTTCGAACTACAATACAACAGATTTTGGAATAATAAAAAAGAAAAACTACTTACAACAAAACATTCGCGTCAAAAAGAAAAATAAAAACAGTTTAAAATAAGAACGTCGTTAGAAAAACAAACTTTGCGGCAATTTCTCGCTTTGCTAGTTCATTCACTTAGATCCGTTTTGCATATCTTGACAAGGACAATATAAATAATCCGCCTACAATCCGTGAATCAGCTAAAGATCTTTATTCCAATCCATGTGTGTGTGGCGATGACGTATGTTTGTGTGTGTGCGTGCGCGGGCGCGCCGATGCCGGAGGGCCACTTTCACTTTTTCGTTAATACGCCTTTTGTATTTTTTGGACGGCTTTCTGCTGCATGCAGCATTCATATTTTTGTTTTTTCAGTGAAAAACATTTCGCTTTCGTTATTTTTATCAGGATATATTTTTATATGTAAGTACAGATAGAGGGCAATATACCTACATATTGAATATCTACTCTAAAAATTGCTTATTTAGTAAATTATTTCATCATATATGCTGCAGCTATACCATTTGTAGCGTATTCTATTGTAGCTATAAAATAGAATATTCTAGAATATTCGATGCACAATCTCTTCGTAATTAATAGCCTAGAATCACTATAAAAGTTGAAATACATACAAAGATTTTAGATTTTTCTAAATTTAAAATTATACAAGCAATTGTATTAAACCCACTGCTTGTCCAATAAAAACAATTGCGGCTTTTCCGATCAAAACATTCGTCAATGAAACCAACAGTCTCTAACATGACATAAGGCTGACACACATACCGACTGTTGCGACAGACGACGGCGGAACACAGTACCCGCGCCACGAAAGAGGTCCCACAGCGCTATCGTTCAAAGAATATTCATTCACCGGGCGGAATTACACTATTCAACACTGTCTCTTGACATTAGGGTAGGTTATTTTATTTTATTTTTTCATCGCGCTAAGCACACTTTAACGTACCCCTTGCTCAACTAAAATGTAATTGAATGCAAAGCATTATAAGGTCTTGAGGTACGATCGGGCGCAGATAAACCTACGCATTTAACGGATCAACTTACAGCGGTCATTCTTTGTAAGTTTCTTGGAAAATCAGTATTTGTTGACCCCATTACTTCTTGTTGTTGACCCATCATGCTCAGTTACGTTAAGAAGTGTGTTTGTTTTATTTACTTGACTCGTTGTTTCTCTGAGGTGTTTTTCTAACAACCTGTTAGTAACTGTTTCAGTAGGTAATAATAATTAAAAACGTAACGTATTGGCCTACCTTTCTTTAACTTACTAGAATTGTGTCTTATGCTACTATTAAACTTGCTAGACCTGAATTTCAGCGCTAAAAACTGGAAGGTTAATCAGCCAGTGCATATTTTAGGTTTAAGTTGTTAGTTTGAAAAATAAAACCCAAAATTGTATTGTGTTAATCGCGTCATTCTGTCGACTCAATACAAATGAATGAATACTTTTATTTATAGTGATTGGTGCTGTATTGCATACTCAAGACCAGCGCAGGAGCGAGGCGCGGGAAAGTTTTCGGCTTTGCGCGGGGAAATCGGTGACAACCTCCGACAGGCAATGGATTATATTTCATACAGTCATCTATGTTTATATTCTTTTTTATTTTGTTACTGGCATCTTGTTGCATACCGAAGGCCGTAGCAGGAGCAGGGCGCGGGAAAGTTTTTGGATTTGAGCGGGAAAATCGGTGACAGCCTCCTTTGGGCAATGAATCTCTTTTTCATACAGCCATCTTTGTTGAGATTTAATTTATTGTTGGTGTACGGCCATGTGATTCCAGATTATGATAGCGTCAGATACAAGCGTCACTCTGATTCTGTTGTTTAGTGCCAGTTTGGCGTAGAATAACATCACCCCATATCCATCAGTAAAAAAAAATAAGAAATTAAGTAGGGAATGAGCAGTAGGTATCTTGCAATGTGCTCATCAATTCAACTGTTGCACGCTTATTAATACGGCTGCCAACTCTAGTGAGCTGGTATGACTAATGCCCCCCAATGGAGGGGGACCAGGTCCTCCAGTGGACTATTGGGGGTAGTAATGAAAACATGAGCAGTTGTACTATCACCTACCTCATTTCTAAACCACAATAGCAAAATCTGAAAGAAACTCGAGTCTCTCAGACGTATCTCACAACACCCACGGGTAAAAATACATACATATATCCCTTGCGGGGTAGGCAGAGCGTAAATGGCCGTAAAAACGATCATTTACGCCACGTATGACATATTTGAGGGAAAACTAGGCTGATGCTAAACGGGCATCACACAGCTAACCATACAAAACTGACGTAACATGCCTGATGCCGAAAGTGACGTCTGAGGTGTAAAAATAACTTCACACGACACAGTTTTAACACGTCAAGGTCACCCTCGCAATTTTATTAATCAAATCGTAGTGACTTTTACTTTGCATTTAAATCAATTTTAAAAATGAAATACCACGAGTATAAATAATAATTTCTTCTTTTTTGTAACATTTTTTTATCATCCTTATAGAAAACTCGTACGGGATAAAAAAGGCACTGCCTCTAAGCTGGCCAGACACACGGCATGTAACTAAGGGAATTGCATCTTTTTACATACAGGGAGTAACAAAATGGGTATAACAAGCTGAAATGAGGGTATCTACTCATGAAACTGAACAACTTTTCCCATGGAACATTGGTCGAAATATTAAAAAAGAAATAGGACATCCCATACAATTTGCCGATAAGCTGGTAAATTGACTACGGGAAGTACAATTTTTTTCTTCATACTTTCGACCAATGTTCTATGAAGATAGTTGTTCATTCATTAGTCCCTGGACTTTCAGCTTGTTATACCCTTTTTGGTACTTCTTGTATATTTTGATGTCTGTCATATTTGCGGATATAATTCAGTTCAGTTTAGGCAAATAAATAAATTAATTGATTGATTGAGTTTCAAGTGCAGGTTCACTTCACGACTTGAAATTTTCAGCAATTTTTTTACATCTTTAGATACTCAAGTTTGATTCGTCAAAATTGCGGTCAACCGGTAGCCATATACAAGGTTGAAATATCACTCTTCCTGCTGTTTTATCATTATCAGTCACATTATTCAAATAATTCATAATGGCGGAACTTAAGTACTTGTTCACCACTGAATGAATGTTAATACCTACTTGATAGAGTCACAAAATAAAGAGGTGTACAGAAGGATCACTCTCGTTGTTTTCAAAAAACACTTTGCCCATCAGCCCATAATGTAGTCAACTCTCAGACAAAGGCCTTCCTCAGCGTATTTTCAAATCTAACAAGAAAAAAATTGGGTTGCTTTGCTACAGTGCTGTAGTCCTTAACTGTAATCATAATTTTGCCAGTCCAATTTTAATGATAACCGCTGAAGATACGTTTTTTGAGGTATAGTGGCCATACGTTGTAGGAGTGTCAAACTGAATACCTAGCTTAATTTGTCCATCGAAAAAACAACATATAAAATTATATAGAAAGCAAATTCGATGGTATTTTCATCATTACCATTAACTGTGATTTCTACTTCCTATTACTGAATGAGTGAATGAATGAATTTATATATAAATCAGGACAGTATTCTTAAAACTAATACATAGCCCCACAAAACCACTATTCGAGTTTTGTCTGTGGGATCGTCGAGTCCCTATAAAATTAAATACTTAGGTATTCTAATCGATACCTAGCTATGTTAGGTAGAATATAAATGTTATTATCATTTTCCAAGCTATTTAACTAATACTTTTTAAGTTTGGATTCAAACTATAACAATGTTTTCCCAGCTACGTTATTTGACGTATTTGTTACATGAATGTGTAGGTTGTAACATATATATTTGATAAGCGCCATGTTATGTCAGAGGTCATACTGCTTTACTATGTAATTTGTAGCTGTTCTACTTTAAAATATACGTTGATATGCTTTTTTATAACATTTTTTACTAACAAAATTAACATAAACCTATAAGTGTCTAGCTAACTTAATATTGGTATCAATATTCACATACGGGGTGTAAGGGACAGCTTTCCGAATACTGATAGGGTGCATTCAGACCATGTAATTGAACAATTTCCTATACGAAAATATTTCAGAAGACGTCAATTTTTTTTGGACTTTACATAGTAAATGCAGTCAGCTGATCGTGATTTTGTATGGGAGGCCGAATATTTTTTGTCGTTTCCTGACATATGTTCCTATTGGAAAGTTGTTCAGATTTATGGTCTGCATGCACCCTATCAGTATTCGGAGGGCTGTTCCTTACACCCTGTTTACAGGATGTAAAAATATAAGTATCAAATATTTTACGGGGAGAACCTGTCACTATAGCGATACACAATTTTCAGAATGTCCCTCAAATATTTGTCAAACGTGGCGTCAATGTCCGTTTTTGCGGCCATTTACGCTCTGCCTACCCCGCAAAGGATAATAGGCGTGATATATGTATGTATGTCTGTAGAACCAGTCCATGAAACTCAACAACTTTCCCGATCGAACATAGGTCGAAATAGTAAGTTATCTTATACGATATATATGGAGCCACTTGCAAAGTTCACTTAACCACCCTTCTAATGAATAGAAAAATATCCAATCTGAGCGTTTTCGAGTTAGGTTATTGGCAAAATTAAAAGAAAGAACTTCACCTTTTTTGACATCAGTCAAAATTTTCTAAACTAAAAAAATAAATTTGAATCCCTTTTTCACCTTCACGGAAAACAACCGGAGAAAAATTGTCTTTGTTGGAAGTTTGGGAGGCCAATAAAAAACTCCCCTTTCTTTTTGTCACGTTGGTGCTGGCAGGTTACAGTCACGTTAACCTCGGCGAGGGAGCGGAGGTACCAGGAAATCAGGAAAGTCACCAAGTTCGATATATTTGGACGATGTTTTCAAGCATTGCGTAAAATATGTTTGTGTATTTCTGTTTTTTAGAAAAAGATTTAGGTTTTGTTTGTCGTCTAAGCACATCTACTATTAGTTTATTCTCAGAAATACGTATATTTTCCATATTACATAAAAGATTTTCAGTGATAGGCTGAAAACCTGTAATTATAGCGATACACAATTTTTTAAATCACCTTAAAATGTTTGTAAAACTTGGCGTAAATGTCCGTTTTTTTACAACCGTTTTCGTAATGGATATGAGGGCAATATTATGTATGTATCTTACTATTAACTGTCACGTCAAACCCAACCATTCATCTGCCAACGTGGTTCCATCGTTTTCCCGCCCACGTGACGTACCTACGTGACACCACGTGGTTGCAGCGTACTGGCAGAAGTTTAAAAAAACAACAAGCGTAATTTTATTGAAAAAAAAAACAACTTTAAAAAGTAACCTAATTCATAGTGGAAAAACATTTAAAAGCTTCTGATTATAATGAAACTGGTTGGAACCACCGAACCATAATAGACTCAATCAAACATACACGTTTGTAAGTAGCTTTAATCTTTGTTTTTTTTTTAATTTACAAATTGTTCAAAAACCGAGATATTTTAGGGAATGTCGAGGTCTGATTCTACTTGCATGTATAGTTCTAAATATAATCACTACATAGTATAAAATAAAGTCGCTTCCCGTTTGGTGTCTCCTTATATCTTTAGAATTACCCAACGGATTTTGATGCGGTTTTTTTTATTTAATAGAGTAACTTGAGAGGAAGGTTTATAGGTATAATTTATTCCGAGAAATCGTCACATTCCCATGGGAAAACGGGTAGCCCAACTTTTAGTAAACTTTTGACCCCCTTTTGACACCTATAAAGATTAAAATTTCAAAAATGCTGAAACACGTATTTCATTATTTTAAGTTATGAGTCTAATCAGAAATTTTGAAACAGATCACATTTAAGATAAAAAACTTTCATACAAACTTTTAACCCCTTTTTCACCCATTTAAGGGTTAAAATTTCAAAAATGCTGAAACACGTGTTTAATTATTTTAAGTTATTAGTCTCATCACTAAAACAGATCACATTCATTTAAAAAAACGAACTTTCATACAAACTTTTAACCCCTTTTTGACCCTGTTAAGGGTTGAAATTTCAAAAATGCTGAAACACGTGTTTACTTATTTTAAATCATAAGTCTAATCAATTATTTTGAAACGGATCACACTTAAGACAACGAACTTTCATACAAACTTTTAACTCTTTTTTCATCCCTTGGGGGATTAAAAAATACCGGAATTTTATCTATCATAGTTGCTTTGTTACATTAAAAACTTCATGTCCGAGTTTTACTTCTCTAGCTTCAGTAGTTTAGCATTTCATAGTATTATCACGAAAACTGAGAAAAATAGTATTTTAGTTCCATAATACAAACCTAGATGTCGCTGTTAGTTTTTCCAATGCACTATCGTTATGTTTTTTCAAAAACTAAAAGGTATTTGCATTTACTTTTTTCGTTTTGCTCGAGGTGCTCAATAAAAAATCGTTTAACTTTATTGATACTATCATTCATCGAAATTGAAATTATAGGTGTCGTTTTTGGTATAAGTTTGGTCGTTTGGGTCTTTGGTTAAAACTGTTTGTCAAATGATTTGTTTATGGGTTTTGAATTGATCCAAGTTGTGAAGTTTTACCATTAAAAAGGGAGGTAAATAGATCAACATGGTCGTAGAGATTCTAAACATTAATGGTACAATGCTACCGCATGATGTTATTGTGCCAAATATTGGCGACGGCGGCGCCTGCTTATTTTGAGCAATATCTGTATATGTTATAATATCTATATGTTGTATAACACCCAAGTCATGGCTCGGGAGGTGCACGAAAGTATTATCGCTTAAAATATGTTGTAGAGCACTGGAGCGAGTTTTCCGTCCTATCACACGACGTAGATGGAAATAATTACGCTAATTCCTCTGAATATTTTGCGGAAATGTCCCTTACTGCATATTGATGGCGGTTTGTGTGTGTTAGTGGACGCTGCAAAAAAAAAATCCTCACGTCTCTGAAGTTTACAACAATGGAGAGTTGGATGCAAAATTCGGTGAAGATGAAAATCCCGTTCATAGGCTGCTAAAATTCCGGTTTTTTTTATCCCCAAGGGATGAAAAGGGGGTTATAAGTTTGTACGAAACTTCGCTGTCTTAAGTGCGATCCGTTTCTTTGTGATTAGACTTATGGCTTAAAATAATTAAACACGTGTTTCAGCATTTTTGAAATTTTAACCCTTAATGGTGTCAAAAGTTTACTTCCAGTTAAGCTACCCATTTTCCCATGGGAATGTGACGATTTCCCGGAATAAATTATACTAATAAACCTTCCACTCAAGTTACTCTATCTAATCAAAAAAACGCATCAAAATCCGTTGGGCAATTCTAAACATATAAGGAGACACCAAACGGGAAGCGATTTTATTTTATACTATGTAGTGATACAATTCTAGCGTGCACCTCCGTCAATGCATCTTGCCAATAATAAGTCTTAATTACTTCTTATCTGGGCTTCATACAAAATTTTATCTACATCCTAGCCTAATGCGTTAATGAAGCGAGACGGATTATCACTACATAGGATAAAGTAAAGTCGCTTCCCACGTCTGTCCCTGTCTGTTTGTTTGTTTGTATGCTTAAATCTTCAAAACCACTTAACGGATCTGGATGAAGTTTTTTTAAAGATAGAGTGATTCAAGAGGAAGGTTTTTTCATTAATGAGGTTTGTTTATGATTTATGTCGGGAGAAGGTCTGTTTCCCGTGGGAAATCAGTAAGCAGCGGGTGAAACCGCTGGGCGGGCCGCTAGTTAAAAATAAAGTTACGAGATGGCTAATGCAGCATTGGTTTTATAGCCTTCAGGAGTTCACACATTACTTGACAATAAAAAAAGATTAGTTAGCGTATCAAAATATGTCAATTTATTACAATGTTTGCTCGCCTGCTGGACAGATAAAATAAATAAAAAAAATTGAATAAAAATTACATATACTATTTCTATGACATCTGCTAATTGTTATTTCAATTTATTTTTGCAAATAGTTATTTATGAATATCAGATTTCGAGGTTATTTCTAAGTCTTAACTATTTCTTTTATATTCGGTCAAAAATTAAGAAAATGGCGGCAGCCGGCGTGTCTGCAACGTTTTCGCGCGCAACGTGATTTCCAACGTGGTTCGAAATTTAAATTTTGCTAAAGCTATGCGGAAGAACGAAGCTGTATAAAAAAATTCGCCAAAAATTTTGAAACTGAATTGAATACAGTTACGAAAAACAGAAATTAAATTCGGTTTAAGGTTATTATTTTCTCTCATATAACCGGCGATCTAAGTTCTGGAGTAGCGGCCACGAATAGATTTGGAGATATAATGTAAAATTAACTTTTTTGTGAATTTGTTCTAAGTTTGGATGACTGTGTTAAGGAAAATATCGTTCACTCGGAGAGCACGTTAAACCACAACGGACATTCTGCAGATAACCCAGATTGTAAACCAAGTGCAGAAAACGACAAAAGATAAAAAAATGACACTTTCTACAATATGTTTGTTTATATAGCACTTGAAAACGGAAGAATGCAAGAAAAAGATAAAAGAGTACAATGATTCATACTTTCTGACTGAGTATGATAAATGGCTTTTTTAAAATCTTGACTTAAATTTGAAACAAATGTCGTTTACAAATGGTGGTGGCGAAAAATTACATGCCGTGTTATTAACCTGGCCAGCCCCGAGGCAATGCCTTTATTTTTATTTGTTTATCCCGCCCGAGCCGGTTTTCTTTTAGGACAATACAAAATTGTTATAAAAAAAAAAATTGTGTTATATAAATTTTTTTTTTTTACAATGATGGATCATTACGTCAATAAGTGATAATACTATCCTACATTGAATAAAGTAATTTCAATTAAATTTTCATTTAAGAAAAAGAAAGATCAGAAAAAAATGTGATATAACGGGCGTCTATACTAAATGCAACAAGGTGTAAGGGACAGTCCTCAAAACACTGATAGGGTGCATGCAGACCACGAAATAGAACAACGTTTCCCTCGGCACATATTATGTCAGCAAACGACAAAATAAATATTTACCTCCCATACAAAAACAAGATCAGCTGACTGCAATTACTATGTAGGTCCAATTTCATAATTTTCAAGTTGTTCAGTTTCATGGTCTGAATGCAACCTATCAGTATTCGGAAGGCTGTCCCTTACATTCTGTATACAACCAAAGCTTAAATTCAAATATTCAGAATTCATCTGCGGCACTATTAATTATACTGTGTCTGCGGAGTGTCTGATCACGGATTTTCGATTTGTTTGGAATAACTTCAAAGCCAAATCCACCCAACCAAAATCAAAATCTTTTGACCTGGAACCAAAATCTTCAAACAATTCAAAACTCTTGACTGATGATCTGATACATGAGGTTGAGACAAAAGTTAAATGGCCTTGAGTTTATAAAAGCGAAAAAAGACTTTTTTTAAACTCGACGGGAAATAATAAAAATTCGATCTTATGCCGTGTGATGCCGGCTTAGAATAGCATTACCCCATTTCTTTCCCGCAAGAGTCGTAAGAGGCGACTAAGGGACTCAAGGGTGTGTATTGCAATTTTGGGCGATGGGCTGACAACCTGTCACTATGGCGATACATAAGTTTCCGAATGACTCATTCCCTGAAATATTTGGCGTGGCGTAAGTTTGCGGCCGTTAGCGCTCTGCCTACCCCGCAAGGGATTATAGGCGTGATATATATGTGTGTGTGTGTGTGTGTGTGTGTGTGTGTGTGTGTGTGTGTAATCTTCAACCATAAGATTACCCTGTTAGAACAAATTCGCTACTTTGCGTCAATAGATGAAGCAACTGCTGCAAAAAATAAGGTTCATTTTACTGTGGACGATATGCTCTTATCATTTTGCTTTTCATAATTTCACATAAGCTTTTTTTAAAATTGCCCTGCATCTCATGTTTAATTACTTTGAGTTGAATTTTTTCGTTTGCATGAAAAACGTCCCGAACCATTTTCAATTTTCCCCCAATCAATGGCCGTATTAATCGAACTATTGATATAATCAGATACACTGTTTGTTTGTTTGTGTATAGATAAGCATGTATGTCACTGCTATCGTGTCCTAAATTCTTAAGGGCCTGAAGGGTTTCTATATCAATGGGCCCTTATCTGAAAAAACGAAGGTACATTCTAGCGAACTATTCCGATAATGAACAATCATATTTTCACCAGTTAAAACTTACGCAACGTTGTCTAGTCCAGTTGATAATACTTTTATTTACGTGTATGGTGACCTGTTTTATGTTGTAAACATACATATATACATAAATCACGCCTATATCCCTTACGGGATAGGCAGAGCGTTAACGGTCGTAAAACAGATATTAACACCACGTCTGACAAAAGTTTGAGAGTCAATCAGATAACTGTGTATCACAATAGTAACAGATTGTCAGCCCATCGCCTAAAATGTGTATACACATCTAACCCTCGACTCCCTTAGTCATCTCTTACGACAGCCATGGGTAAGAAAAGGGGTGATGCCATTCTATGCCGGCTTCACACGGCATAAAAAAGGGGTGATGCCATTCTAAGCCGGCTTCACACGGCATAGAAAAGGGGTGATGCCATTCTATGCCGGCTTGACACGGCATAGAAAAGGGGTGATGCCATTCTAAGCCGGCTTCACACGGCATAGAAAAGGGGTGATGCCATTCTAAGCCGGCCTCACACGGCATAGAAAAGGGGTGATGCTATTCTAAGCCGGCTTCACACGGCATAGAAAAGGAGTGATGCCATTCTAAGCCGGCCTCACACGGCATGTTGTAAACATACATTCGTGTATTGAAATATCAATCTAAAAATCCGGTATTTTTTTAAGGGCTATGTTTTTTTTTGTATCTAGATTATTTTATCCAATATTTACGATGTATGTAGTGTATGTAGTACACATGCCCTTTAATAGTTGATTCACCGATAATAGGCCATGAAAGGGCTTGATTCATTCTTTTATCTTATGTTTTTGTTGTTTGTTCGCTTTATTCCCACGTTTGCTATGGTATATACCTACTATTTATTATCAATGTGTGGATATAGATTTTGTTTTATATTGTTTTTGATTATTTGATGCTAAATTCTGAGTATATCATTATTTCTCATTATTTTTTGTGTCGTTTTTAAACCAGCGGTTTAGGGGAACATCAGTTTCTTTTGCCGGAACTGACTATTAGCTGGTTAATTTACTATGGGAAGTTTTTTTTATATATTTTTACCTATGTTCTATGAGGTAAGTTGTTCAGTTTCATAAGAACCTTGACCTGTTTTCGGTATGTTATATATACTCTTATTGTTACTCCTTGTATACCATACATTTATCATATGTTATACCTTCTTCTTCTTTTCGAGTCAATGTCAGAGAATCCTACCAACGGATATTCCGCGTAAGTTATCTTATACAATAACATCCGCGAATGACCAAGTTATTATGGAGATGTTTTCTTACCAAAAGAGTTTGTGGCAAAAATTGCAAAAGTGCGCGTTGAACTCTTTCCTTTGTGCAAATAAGATGTTTAAAATAGTCCCATTATTTCTCGGCATTGATTCGGCGTTCATTGCTGGTTGTCAAAAGGTGTTTTTTGGAATACAAATGATAATTCAGCAAGGGATGCTGCATCGGTAATCTCTGTATTGTGAAATGGTTTAATTGAGAACGTTATTATTTATTTATTTAACTTTATGCAGTAAATTTACATGGGCGTACTTAATGCCGAAGGCAGGAAAGTAGACTACTTTAGAGCATGTGGAATTAATTGTCCTACACAAAGATGTTTTTAAGCGAAATGATAAAATTGATAAGTAGGTGCCTGCCTATAATTTTTTTTTTTAATTTTTGTATCACCTATTTCTTATTATTTGGATTGATGTTTTTTCAACAATCAATTTTCTCTCCCTGAAAACACAGAACATCATTTCCATGTAAACTCCCATCGGCACGTCCGCCCGCCACGACGTCTGATCACATAATGCCGCGGGCGCGCCGGCACCATGCGTCGGCGCAACTAAAACTACGCACTTTCACTCGACGCGTGTGCGTGTGAGCCGGCTATGTGGGCGTGTCGTTTTTTTATTAATTTGGCCCACATTCGGGATCTGTGCGCGCTGTTACGTCACTCGTACGATGCACTTGCACCGATCTGGTTATAGGAAGCGATTGATGCGCCAATGTCAGTTGTGTAAGAATTACAATTGGTAATGAATGAGTAATGTCAGTGTTTGCAGTTCTATGGTTGATAGTGTTGTTTTTGTTTTTGATTTTTTTTCTGCGTTGCTGATCGGGATCGTCGAAATTTTCTGTATGTTAAGATCTATGCGTTTATTTGAAATTTTCGTTTAATGTTGTGCTTTATCTTTGTTACACAGCAGGTAAAATTCTTACAAAATTGCTTAGCCGGTTATTATGCAGTTATTATAATGGCTAACCGACTACGCAATGAACATCGAATTTCACCTGTAAATGTGTATACCTTGTAACCTGCATACCGGAAATCTTAGTGAGAACTATCGTTAATTTTTATTTTTATTCTATCTTGCCGTGTGATGCCGGCTTAGGACAGCATCACCCCATTTCTTTCCCGTGGGTGTCGTAAGAGGCGACTTAAAGGACTCGATGGTTACACGTGTATTGAATTTCAGGCGATGTAATGGGCTGGTGATACACAATTTTCTGAATGACCGTGAAGTGTTTGTCAGACGTGGCGTAAATGACCGTTTTTACGGCGGTTTACGCTCTGCCTACCCCGTAAGGTATATACACGTGATATATGTACATTATGATATCATGTATCTGAGCCTCTCTGTGCCTTCTCCATTTTTACTTTCTTCCGCATTCGTAGCTCCATGTCAAAGTTGAATGCATTGACATCAAACTGATGTGCGTACAGCTAAGAAGTACCTATTTTATTTTAAAAAATCTAATGATATACGATAATTCTTGTATAATATGCAACGTAAAGTAATACGACTTAATGACTCAAGGGCAGTTTAAGGCGATGGGCTGACAATCTGTCAATATACATACATACATCCATATATTACGCTTTTATCCCTTGTGGGGTAGACAGAGCGTAAACGGCCGCAAACCGCAGACATTTACGTGGCGTACAAACATTTGAGGGTCATTCGAAAAATTGTGTATCGCCATAGTGACAGGTTGTCAGCCCATCGCCTAAAATTGCAATACACGCCCTCGAGTCCCTTAGTCGCCTTTTACCACGGGAAATAAATGGTGTGATGCTATTCTAAGCCGGCATCACAAGTCACTATAGCGATACATAATATTCTGAATGACCCTCATGTTTATCAGATGTGGTGTAAATGTTCGTTTTCATCTGGAAAATTAAAACTAGTGGCAAAGAATTGCAATAAAACGACAACTTTACTTTTTACCCAATTCTCGGACAAGGTTACTTCGTTTTCAATAGGGAATTTTAAGGTATGAGTAAAATGTATTTCTGTAATTTAAATTATATCATCGTCATATTTATATATGATTTACTATGCATATTCTACTTAATAAATCACCTTTTGGTTGTAAAGTATTTTTAAGCTAATATTGATTTAATTGCTTGTTCAGTTTAACAAGCCGAAAAGCATCAAATTAATTACGTTTTTGAAGACTTAAATAACAGCTAATTACTATGTCAATAGTTCAAGTATTTATTTAAGCCAACACCTTTTTGCCGATTTCCATTGAAGTAAAAAAAATGTGTGCTTGTTTTTTTTCTAAGCATACTTCTATCAATGCCAATCTGACTGGTCTATTTATTCCATAAAAAGAAAACAAACGTCAAAATAGTATAGGTAATAACCAACTTAAACGCTATACCTTTTTTGTAAATTATAAATACATACAAAAAAAACAATAAAAAAGAAGGAAGTATAAAAAAATGCCGTGTGATTCCGGCTTACAATGGTATCACCCCATTTCTAACCCATGGGTGTCGAGATTTAAATGTGTATTGCAATTAAGGGCGATTGGCTGACAACCTGTCACTATTGTGATACACAGTTATCTGATTGACCCTCAAACAGACGTGGCGCAAATGTCCGTTTTTTACGGCCGTTAACGCTCTGCCTACCCTGTAAGGGATATAGGGGTGATTTATGTATGTATTTATAAAAACAACTATGTCATTTCAGTAACAAGTCATTTATCAGTAGCTTAGTGTGTACACGACTCTCTAAGTTTATTAAAAAATCACACTACCAGCCAAAGGTCATTGACACGACCTGTCTCTGTCTATAAAGGGTTTTTGTTGGTATTATATATTTTTGAGGTGGAAATTAAATTTCCTTTAAATTTGTAATTTTAATAATTTATTGTATTAGGTTCTATTAGCAGCATATCAACTCCAAGGGATTAATTTACACTAGTTTTTTTTATCAACTGTATGAAATACCAGATTAAGTTGGTCCCTTGAAGAGGTAGATTAATTATTAATGTGCTGTTTATAGTACCCACTTATAAGTACCGTGTTTAAAAAAATAACAGGCACATCACATAGGTATTTAGATTGTTGGTCATGTGTTAGTTTGGTCGCTGAATTAACATCTGACAACTGATGCAGAAAATATTTGAAGCTAAATTTCAGATTATAAATTCAAATAATTAAAAATATTCCGTTAAACATATCAAAATTTTCCCTAGTTTCTAAGCCTTTTTTTTCCTTTCAACATTCATAATATTAAATAATAAGTATAAATTAAAAATACACTTAAGTAGAACATTTGACTTGTAAAATTTATTTTTACCAAGCTTGAATCATCAAATTATAATAAGTTTAGTTTCGAAGATGCTTAGATAGCATTTTTCATTTTAGGCAGGTAAACATGACTTGTCAAAATTAGTGCCTAAACTTAATTTAGGTACATACATATATCACGCCTATATCCCTTGCAAGGGGTAGACAGAGCGTAAACAGCCGAAAAAACGGTCACCTACGCCACGTCTAACAAACTTTTGAGGGTCATTAAGATAAAGATGTATCACTATAGTGACAGGAAGTCAGCCCATCGCCTAAAATGGCAAAACATGTGTAACCCTCGAATCCTATAGTCGCCTCATACGACACCCACGGGAAAGAAATGGTGTGATGCGTTTCTGAACCGGCATCACACTACTTATGTAGGTATTTAGGTACCAATAAAAAATTACTTACAATCACACTCAGAAAACTTTCTTCCAAACATAAACCACCATCAAAAAGTCCAATCGCGATAAAATCACCTTTCTTTTCCCGAAACCAGTCCCTAAGGGCTTTGACTTCCATAGAGAGAGAAATCGTGGATGCAACGAATACAGGCCGGGTCAACGAACCGTAGACCCGAAACGCGTGTCGGGTTGCCAGGCGCTCAAAAAATGTAGAACATGGTAGGAAAATTGTGTCGAAGAAATAATAAAATGATTTAAACACTTGATAAAAAAAAAATATTTTGGCACATATTAAAGGCTTTGACGTCCATAGAGAGAGAAGTCTTAGATGCAATAAAAACAGAACGATCCTAAACCAAAAACGTAGCAATTTTGAAGCCAGCATTCGTAAAAACTTGAAAATATCGGCCCTAGTCACTATTCTATTATAGTTGGGGGGGCATTAAGTTTTCATTCAAGATAAAATAAATTCTTGCCGTGAGTCGTAAATTTCGTTGTTTTTTAGTTAATTTCGAAAACAGGCAGTAACAAAAAGTATTATTAACAGTCAACACAAAAGGAAGCTAAAAGCTATTAAAAAACTCTTCCAAGGACAGTAATTATAATACAGTAATTAAGATTGCATCAGTTGTTCCTTTGAGAAAGTTATGCTGATTCTTTAGTAATGTGTTATTTTTCGGATTGTAATAATTTAGGCTTGTCAGTCAATTGCAGAAAACGTTTGTTATAGTTTACTTCGTTTTACCATTTGCTAGGGCTGGCAACCCTCAAAACGCATGGCCAGTGCACTCCTGCGCAGATGATAATGACGAACTTTTTTCTACGCAGAGATAGTTTTTTTTCGTGGGAGTTTTTGTTAAGTGTTATTGGCCTTAGCAGATGACAAGGTCGTAGGCTTGGTCTATGTTGATGATTGGCTGATTATAATGATGAGAGTGTAGTTGTTTCATACATATTTCATATCATGGATCAGATCAGATTTTTCTTATATGCAAAGTGTCCATTTAGTATAGAAACACTTAACATTAACAGCCACAACATCCCAGTGCTGGTATTGCCATACTTACCACTTGGCAGGCGTTTTGGCGAGCGCAGTGCATGATGTTGCATTCACAGGGAACGCTGCTGCCGATTACCTGGACGCTTGTCCCTTAATCACTCTTTACGACACCCACGAGAACAATTGGGGTGATAGGTTCCAAGCCGGCACCACACCCCAAACATACCTGCATGTAATTTGGTTGACGTAAAATCTGATTGTTTAAATATGCTTGGCCCGATGGCGTAGCGGATAGTACCCCTGCCTGCTACGCCGAGGGTCGTGCGTTCGATCCCCACAAGACACAAATACTGCCAAGCGTAGTGAGTATGGTAATACCCCCGATACAGGGAGGACCATATCCAGTGGACTGTTGTGGCTGTTGAAGAGTCCTACTTCGGCGGAAGGAACGAAATTCAAATGAAATTCGGAAGTCATGTCAAAGAGTATATTATAGAGGTGACACAATTTCATATAATGTTAGTCTAACTGGTACTGATACAATACTTGACGACCACTACCATAGTGCGACTGCCTGCGGCGCAAAGGTTCCGGGTTCGATTCTCGGTGTACTACTCACAAAGTTGATATTATAAGTTGGAAGGAATATTAACCTACATTATATTATAAGGACCATATTTTGAAATAAGCTGAACCATTCGCCAAGACCTAGATGAACGCATAGTATCCATATTAATTATGAACTCTATAAACTGTACTGTCTGTTTGTTTGTTATTCATTCACTTTCAGTACACGAAAAGAATTCATCTAAAAATAAGGGCTTAATCAGTTCACAAAACACTTATCTTCATAACATCTTAAATCATATTTACAACTTTTTAGTTTAACGTTATTACAGAAGAAGCAAAGTCATTAAACTAAATAAAGCCAACTTATTAGTTCAGGTTTAAAAATGCAAGTGGCCAGTATCATGTTACGCACTTTGCGCAAACATATTTTTGTTTCGTTTTTGTCCATCCTGGTATTGTACATTTTTTTGCGAACTTCGACATTAAGAAACTTTTTTTGGATATTTCTTTGACATTTTCGTCATTGCGTGCACCTTAAGCGCAACTTATACTGTTAAATTTCAATTTCAATTTTAAACGTTTATTTCATAAATCAGTAGGTATACATAGATGTAAGTTCAAAATATAAATAGCAAAAACCAATTAGCGACGGCCATTATATATTCGAGTATGATAATATATAGCGGTCGCATTCTCGCACCTTGAGTATTTTTGTAGTTTTTGGGGTGGTATGGGATCTACCTCCTAGCGGTTCACCCCGGGCAACGGCAACACAGGCTTGCCTGTGGATAAGTCCGGCTGAACGATCTCACTTGCGCGGTGGAAGGCTCCGTAAGGGGCCGCCTGGCTCGCGACCACCATCCCACCGAAGTCTGGCGCCAAGTACCTTGCTGCGTTCCGTCAGTGTGTGGGAGTGCCAGTGCCTTAACAGGCTTCTTCTGGGTGAGCTCGCTCCATCTTAGACTCTGTCTCTGTCCTATGACCTAGACTAGAGTCAAGAGCAAACCCATCACTAATAAAAAAAAACGTTCATTAGTTTTTGAACAATATTTGTTGACCATCAGACGCCGCATGCCTTAAAATTTTCAAACCTTCGAACACCTTTAACAATCTTTTTCCTTAAATCACCGCCACCAGTTGAATTGCTTCATAGTTTAAAATTATCATACATTTTGGTGATGTCTATTAAATTAACTAAGAAAATTTTAAAATCGAAGGTGCTTCTAATTGTTTTTTTGACTAAGGTTTTTAATCCATTCCTATCTGGATAATCCTGTAATTTTTGGTCTTGAAAATTATTTTTTTAGAAAAGGGATTTATAGCCCTATACAATGTTTGGTATATTTCGGTGTTACCAACGAACCAGGGTAACCACAACCTTTAATATAATCCTCCTCTTACTACTTCATACTAATCTGCACTAACAACCACGTCATCCTATTATTTGATCGTAAAAATATTTTTAATACCTACGTCTAATCGGTTCATATTTTGCGTTTCGTTCGATGTATCAATCAATGTAGTATTGACATTGGCAAAATTATCCATAGCGGATAGAATGCCGTTGTTGTAGATAGTTGATATATTTTACGGCAAAATTCTAGCTACAATAATTTTTCACGGTCAAAATATCGAACAAATGTACAGTGTGTCGCGTCTGCATCATATTCCGTTTATCTATGATCAATTCCACGTCAGTTTTGACAGCAGAGGAAGCACATCAAAACAAAAACCTTTTATTCCCAAGGAAAGCAGCCGGAAACAGTAAGTGTTTTGCTAAATTTCTGAATAACTAAGTTATTTTGGCATAAAATAACCGCCCGGGCGGGTTCAACGTGAAATTGCCATTAATAATCATACTAAGATCAATACAGTTCGATTAGCACTGGCGGAGGAAATCTCTTACGCCACGCTTCATCACTGAAAAATAGAGGTAACTTCAAATTTTAATTTCTCCGTAATTAAATATAAAATGAGATTTTGCGCTGCCCTGGCTTATTCCTCATATCTTGAAGATTAACAAACAAAATTTTGTTGACAGTGATGTGCCTTAGAATAAGTATAAAATGCATTCTCGTAGCTCGTTTTCACCTCACTTCATGGAAGTAGTCCCGTTAAGTTGAAATTATGAAACTGAGTATAAAACTATAACAGGTACTATTTGAAAAAAAGGTGGTTCTAAGAATAGTCAGTTTTTAAACAAGGATATAATTGGCAAGCCGGATTAAGATTGAATTAAACTATAACGTATATTATCCGATACAATAGTTAGATAATACAGATAATGAGTAGAAATCATGAATCAGTAACCGGTTTCAGTCAGACATTTACAATTTATCCAGCTATTGACAGTTGACAACCTGACAACGTAAATGAAGTTGTTACCTACTGTCATGGAAACTTTGACAATATCTTTACCAATGTTTATGACTAAAACGAATCAAGTATATCCAAAATGCAACATAATGGCTTGATTTCAGAATAACCATTTTTTTAACTTACCTTTAAGCGCTGTCATTTTCCATCGAATAGGTTTAGAAAAGGATAAGAGATATCTATGCCTATCATGTTTAAAAATGTCAAGGGATCTTTGCTATTTTTAGTCAACTCAGTCGCCATTGTTGTAATCGTCGCCTTATTTTGACAGGACAGGACATAGATATCTCCACTCCTTTTCGAAACCTATTTGGCGGAAAGTGACAGCGCTAATTTAAGTAAGTTAAGAGAATTGTTATTCCTAATTGAGGCCAACGAAATCATAATCAACTTCCTCAAAAAATCTTTTCAAAAAAGCTAATCCGTGACTGCGCTCAATTTAAGCTGACATTTCGCACGTCCCACTTACCTAACTCACTAACATTCAACTTCGACTGTCAAAAAATATCAGTTGCGTCACTATGTAGGACATTGGGTCTGTGGGTCTATTATATAAGTGCGTTTTGGCGTTGCATAAGTTTTGGAAAGTGTGCCGCGTGGCTTCCGCGGTGATGCAATTGTGTCTCGACTGGCATGGTTAGCCGGACCGTGAATTTTTTTCGGCCCATTGCGAAATATTGTGGGTCTCAGATTTGGTCGGTAGGTTAATGGATCTTGTATGGTTATTGGATTCTGATGTCAGTTTTGTATCAAACGTATTAAAATATTTTGATTTATTTTCTTGTCTCGTTTCGTTAAATTGTTTTTCTAAAGAGAATGAATGTGTTTTGGAATATGGGGTGTCAAGTACGGTTCACCAAAGGATTTTACAGGAATTATCAGTCTATATCGGTAATTGAATCGCTGTGATGACAAATATGTTTCACAGTGTCTAATTCGTGTGATAACGTCAAATAGTATGAAAAAATAATTTAAACAGCGTCTCAATGTGCGTCTTACTTTTTTGTATGAACATAAGGAATATCTTTTACCTCCTGACGACCCGCGTCCTACACCAAGGACATAATAGTTTACACTTGAAGGAAACAAGAAAACCTAATCAGTTTCAAGGAATAATCATGCCTGCAAAACTTTCAGTTAACTGATATATTGTCCCTCATTTAAATTAAAAAAAAAAAACATATCGAGACCATTATCTTCTTTGGGGAAAGACGGCCTGATCAGTTCTTTCGAACTTTGGTCATCATGTCTGCAAAATTTTCGGTACACAAATATTCTTTTACTTAAATTCATTTATCTCTTGTTACAGATGGAAAAACTGTCCAGCGTGTTAATAAAGCAAATGTGACGCCTCTTCATAATAGTAAGACTAGTTAGCAAAATACTTTGTGATTTTTACAGTTTACATTAATATAAATACTACCTTCGGATAGTTTATATTTGTAGCTTTAAGTTTAAATGCGGGAAAAAAGGATCATTTTGTATTCTCCAAGACGTCTTAAAGAAAGAAATTTCTGAAATAAATTATTATAAAGAGACTGAAGAAATTGCCTCAGAAATCGAAGCGAATAGACGTGGCATACAAAGTTTTCCTGTTTTCTATTTATATCTGAAATATTGAAAAAGCGATGCCTGGCCGCACAGAAGTGATCTCAAAAGAAGTGGCTCGGTTCGCTTGAAGCTCACAATATCACTGCCATTGTGTCTCGAAAATGAACTTTATTAATAACGGTCTAAGTTTAAATTAAAAGGCTGCTGTAGTTAAGACATTTCATCGATCATCAGGCAAACCATTAAAACTCCATTTCATTATAAAATTCAATACACAGATTTTGAAAAAAACATGGAATTTAGATAGAAAAAAGCTAGAGTTTATTTTCAAATCAGATTACTTTTCATATAGAACACATTTAATGACTGATCATTCGCATAATGCTTTTTTTTCAATTCTGTCATTTACATAAAAAAATTCGTGTAAAATTAAATTTATTTTAATTATTGTAATTGTAAAATATAGAATAAGTAGATATATTCTAGTTTAATTTGTAATTTTATTGTAAATTGGTTGTATATATAATTTGAAATAATTAAATAGCTAAATGTTTTAGAATTAACTGTTGTAACTCTCTGTGTCTCAACTCTCTGTATTTTCAAAATACTCTTTAAAGTCTGGAAAACTAACTGTAAAAATCACTTCATATACTTACTTGTATACTTATTTCATATCCTATTCTAACTTTTCCAATTTCTATTACTTTTGATACTTTACGTTTGTTATTAATGATTTCAAAAAATCTATTTCGTTTTTATGTAAATAATTATTCTTTAATTATTTTTAACGCTAAGCGTAATATAACAGCTATGGGTTAATGTTCATTATTTTGTTGAATTCTTAAATTTTATATTCCTAAAAAGTACCTTTTATTAAATTTGTTAGATATTTTCTTGTGTACGTTGCATTAAGGTTAAAAAGGAGTTTATAATTTAAAAATTATATGATAAAATCATTGTTTTTATTTTAATGTTTGGAAAGTACAAGGAGCTATTTATGTTAAAATACGTATAGATATGAATGTTTCGATATGCTACTTAAACTTGTAGAAGGTACGAGGTTGCTGGAAAAGGAAATAATTTTGCAACCAGTAAAATGGTATAAAATTAGTCATGTCAAAAATAGGGTCATTTTCACACTTGAAAGTTGAAATATATATTAATGACTTTATACAAGTTCCAGATGAAATATGATGTAAAGCGTGAAAAAGTGTGAATTTTGCCTTATTTTCGAAAGTATAGTTTGCAATCGATGTATTTAATTGTTAAGGTCTGGCAATCATAGTAAAACGGGTCTCGCAACTATAAAGTTACCAGAAAGAATCCTACATTGTAATAGAAATAAGAATTATGACTTCTAAGTTTTATTTTTCACAACATGTTACTTGCAAGACTCTTTGTTGAATATCCAAAACTTCAAAATTAATTAGATTTCTGTGTTAATTATCATATAAAAAGGGTTACATAAAATTTTAATAACATATCATAAGACTAAATTTTGTCAACCGAGTGCTAAATAATTAACAATGGTGGTATTTGGATATGCAATTTGGTAGTCATGTTCTCTTTTATACAACGATTTTACGTATTGTAATTGTGGCGTATAGAAGTCATAATAATAATTATACATTTAAATAGTCGCTATGATACTCCGTCCCATTTTTACCTGCGATTCTTAAAAATATAATATATTTCCACTAGCTTTATTATACAAATGCAGAATTATATAAAGTAACTATTTTACTATGAATATTGGTCGTTCGTACTATGATAAGAGTAAGAGCCTGATATATAAACTCGTTTTATATATATACAAAAAATTAAGGCCATTAGAAACATAGTTTCACATTTTCACCTCCTTGGCATTTGTTTATTGTTGTTTATTATTTATTTTTGTTTTTCTACGTCGTCCAGATGGTGCTATGAGATCAATTTTTTTTCTCTTTCCTGAGCCAAAGACTTACTTACATTGGCGCCCTTTTGAAGCAAAGCTACAAAAATGATAAAAAAATTTGCTGATGGTAATTTTTTCAATGTTTAATCGTCTTTCTTTGGCAAGGCAAATCAAACTTTTATAATAGAATACCTCCATTTTGAATTTGATACCAATTTTTACAACATCCTTTTAACTTTACACATTACTTCAAATATTTACGCAATTCATAGTATATGAATTTTTGCTTACAATGCAATACAATACGGCAAGGCCTAGCAAAATCTTCTGACAATAATTTTAGTGCTAAGGTTAGGCAGACCGATAAATTTGATGTTTTAGGTGCAATTAAAATAAATATAATATACTTATTTAATATAAATTTCTGTTTTAATTATAATCCTTAATTAAAAATACCTAGTTCACGAATAAAGTAGGTACTAATAACTTTACTATTTTGACATAATTACGATAATATGACAAAAAGAGTACTATCCAAAGATTTTATAGGTACTCCTAAGGAGTACATACTAGTTCCATGGTCCTATCCTATCACACTTTAATGGGTATGTCACTTCTATTTATCATTTATTTTGTTTTATTGCAAATTCAATAAATTTAAAATACAAAAAGAACTACTATATCAGATAGGAAGTTTTATAGTTCAAAGAAATACACGATTTACATACCTACATATATCCTGCCTATATCCCTTGCAGGGTAGGCAGAGCGTAAACGACCGAAAAAACGGCCACTTACGCCAAGTCTGGCAAACATTTGAGGGTCATTCAGATAATTGCGTATCACTATAGTGACAGGTTGTCAGCCCATCGCCTAAAATTGCAATACACACCCTCGAGTCCCTTAGGCGCCTCTTGCGACTCCCACGGGCAAGAAATGGGGTGATGCTATTCTAAGCCGGCATCACACGGCATGTATAAATACTAGCTCAAAATATTTGAAAGGTTGAAACTGCCCATAAAACTGATCAACATTCACCAAGGAACATTAGGTAGAAATCCGTACCAATATTTAAATGTGAAAGTTTGTGTGTGTGTACGCTCATATGGCTTGACCAATTTGGATGAAATTTGAAACACAGGTAGAGTATAACCCGGAATAATTTATAGGCCACTTTTACCGCGGGAAAACAACTATTACCACGGGAAAATTAGTGGCAACGGGTGAAACCGCTGGGAACTCTAGTATGAAAATAAAGTATGAAAATTTGGACCACCCATACCAATTAACCCGGTTGGCTGAAACATGTTGTATGGAAAGGCAACATTCTTTCATATTTCGACCTAGGGAATAGTTGATCGGTGTCATGGGCTGGTTCACCCATTGAAATAATTGCAGTACTTTTTTTACACCTTATGATTGTGCAGAATAAACATTTCATAATATTTTTTTTGAAAAATATTTTTTTTTCAGTGTATAAAAGTAGTTGGTTGGACCACATTATCTACACCTAAGTCAATTTAAATCTGCTGAAATTTAAGCTACGGAATATGACATTAAATTTCCGCGCAAGTTGTCATATAACTCCGCGACAGAATTTAATACCACCGCACATAAATACTTGTAAATTACGTTAACAGCCACCACAGTCCATTGCTGCACATAGGCTTCCCGCAAGACCAAGCGGATTGGAGAGCGCAGTGCAAGATATTGCTTTCATAGGGAACGCTGCTGCCCATTCCCTGAATGAATTTATCCCTCAATCGCATTATACGACACATACGAGTTTTATTTGGGTGATGCTATGATAAATTGAATGCTCTTTGCCGTGTGATGCCGGCTTAGAATAGCATCACCCATTTCTTATCCGTGGGAGTCGTTAGAGGCGACTGAGGGACTCGAGGGTGTGTATTGCAATTTTAGGCAATGGGCTGACAACCTGTCACTATGGCGATACACAATTTTCCGAATAACCATCAATCATTTGTCAGACGTGGCATAATTGTCCGTTTCTTGCGGCTGTTTACGCTCTGCCTACCCCGCAAGGGATAACAGGCGTGATATTATGTATGTATGTAAGTGTGCTATGATGAGCCGGCATCACACGGTACCATCGCACACTAAAAACAAAACTGTCTCAAGACAGATAGGGAAGTGTCGTCGGGAATATTCCCCAAAAAGGAAGGTCTCCAAAAGAAACTCTCACTCTTCTGTTTTCCCGATACGTTCCCAGCTATTATAAATGTTTTAATTTAAGAATATTCCTACTAGGAGAAGGGTACATCCCTATATACTAGAAACTATTAAGTCTCAAGGGTGCGGTGGCGCCGTCAGATGCCGTTTTTGTATAGCATCACCCCAATCAACCCGTGGGTGTCGTAAAAAGCAACTGAGGAGTAAATAAATTTAGGGACTGAGCAGCAGCGTTCCGTGTAAAAGCACTATGTTATGGCTCCTACCCAGGGCCCGGATTATCTTTTATGCAATGCCAGCGAAACTCAACTGTCATTTTATTGTCACTAGCAAACTGTAAGCAGAATACGAAACGCCCAAAAACATGCCATTATCACACTAGCTACTGAAACGATTTTCATTTAGCAAAAACTAAAACTACTTCGGGCCCTGGTGAGTTTTCACTGTAATAGCACGTTCACACTATGCACCTGCTCCTGCCGCTGTCACGAATATTGCTCGAAATACTTCCGCGCAAGTATCAACGTGAGTGAGTTTTTACACACCGCCGTCATACTATTCTTGCAGCAATATGAGTGCGCGAGATAGCAATACATTTCACACGCGCTCGTGCTGCCGTTCCTTTGACTCGCGAACGCAAAGCCGACATTCGAGGGAGCACGGGAAGTGGCAGCGGCATGATAAAAACATGTGTATTACACAATTTTGTATTGTCCTAATAGAAAACCGGCTCAGGCGGGATAAAAAATAAAAGAAAGGCACTGCCTCGGGGCTGGCCAGGTTAATCACAAGGCATGTAACTTTACTTTAGTATAGACTGCGCTTAAAAATAGACTAGGCACCGCGTGCCCTGTCGATGAGTCGCAATATTATTTTGTGCTGGTCCTAGTTGGTGCCAATAAGCAGTAGGAGTATGTTTAGGTCAATGATAAGTAATTATAGACCGGACGATAGGTAAAAGAACTGTGTTTAAAGGTTTAGTTAGGCCACATCTTGATTTTTTTGTTGTTACTGGTGGTATTTTGATATATATACATACACATATCACGCCTATAATCCCTTGCGGGGTAGACAGAGCATAAATGGCCGCATAAAACGGACATTTACGCCACGTCTGACAAACATTCAAGGGTCATTCAGAAAACTGTGTAGCACCATAGTGACAGGCAGTAAGCCCATCGCCTAAAATTGCAATACACACCCTCGAGTCCCTTAGTCGCCTCTTACGACTCCCACGGGCAAGAAATAGGGTGATGCTATTCTAAGCCGGCATCACACGGCAATTATATACCTATATATTATGTATGATATTTATGCCGCATAAAAATAGCATCATCCCAATACAATATGGATGTTGTGAAAAGCGACATAGGGGATAATTCCTTCAGCAGCGTTCCCTGTGATAGCAGTACAAAAAAACTAGTGATTCACACTTTCCGGGTGGAGTACCCTTAAATCAGAAGCAAAACCCTTTATCGATCATGAACATCTGTAATCTAGTCATGTTTGCTATGACGCAGCTTTTGATGTGATGCGTGACTATTTCAGTCCACTGCTGGACGTAGGCCTACCCAGGATACACTCTAACTGCTGTCTTCTTTTGTTTCGTATGAAAAGCTAGTCCCTTTTATTCGCGCTACGCCATAAAAAAACAGCCAATCATTTTTTTATAATATTATCTTTATGTTGGTACTTTTCCGAATCTAGGGCCCACAGGGACCCGGTCCTTTGAGGCATGAGTGGGGCCGAAGCCAACAGCACATTTTTGTACCAAATAATGTATTGTGATGTGTACATCATTATTATTATTATTATTTTGTTCCTTTTTTTAGGCTCCGCTACAACTAAAACGGCCACTCTTGGTATTAATTCCCATAACTTTAATTACAGCGAATATTTCATTTGAGTTTGTAGGTTCTAATTTTACTTAAAGGATATTACTTGGGCAACGGACATTCTGATAGATTGTTTGTATAAATAGAAAAAAAAAATGTGACGTGGCGCCACTGTCGAGGCCGTTCACGAGTACACTCGCCTTAATAGTACCACACCGTGACGGCCGATGTGGCGCAGTGGTAGTGCGACTGCCTGCGACGCAAAGGTTCCGGGTTCGATTCGCGGTGGGGCACTCACAAAAGTTGATATTTATCTCTTTGTGAATTTGTTCCCAGTCTGGTTAGGACCAGGGTGAACCAACTGATTATCCGAAAAGATATGGTTCCGTGCTTCGGAGGGCACGTTAAGCCGTCGGTCCCGGTTGCTGTCTATGATTACTTAGACGGTGGTCGTAACACAACCATGTCAGAGGCCTACTAGAGGTAGTAGGCGGTTGAAAAACTCTGACACCAGGGTTCATCGGGTCCTTGGATGACTCGGTGTCCCACACGAAAAGAAGAAGAAGACCGTAAGTAGATGGAACTACTATTTTTATTTTTTAATACCTCTTTATCGGGTTTGCCGTGTGAGTATAGCATTACGCATTTCTTTCCCGCAGGTGTCTTAAGAGGCGACTAAGGGACTCGAGGGTTTCATTTATATTGCAATTTTAGGGGATGGGCAGACAACCCGTCCCTATGGCAATACGCATTCTACTGAATAATCCTTAAATGTATACAGACGTGGCAAAAATATTCGTTTTTTACGGTTGTTACGCTCTGCCTTCCCCGCAAGGGATATAGGTGTGATATATGAATGTATGTAGTAAATAAAAACTTTTTATTGCACATAGTATAAAAATACACAAAGCTGGACTTAGGCGTGTTCCTTTTGAGGGGTATTTGTTTACTCTTCACGCTTGACAGGCGGGTTGGCTAGCGCAGTGCAAGGTATTACATTCACATACATACACTAACAGCCGCAACAGTCCTCTGCTGGACATGGGCCTTCCCTAATTGGGGGGTATTGCCGTACTCACCACGCTTGGCAAGCGCAGTGCAAGATGTTGCATTCACAGGGAACGCGGTCTAGTAGTACAATAAGGACCACCAAGATTCCCAGTACTCACTACTCAGTACCGCACATCGTCTAATACAGCTATAGTGAATCAATGAGTGCGCTGGCTGAGTTAGGTTACGATCACAGCCCGGTCACCGGACGCGGCGAAGCTCACTAAACGCTAGGGTTGGCTGGAGGAGAAATTTGGAAAACTTCCGAATAAATGTCTTAAATTACACACACTCATAACTTAAAAACGGATATTTACGCCACGTCTGATAAAGACTGAAAAGAAATTCAGATTGTGTATCATTAAGTGACAGTTAGTAAGCCCGTTGCCTAAAATTGCAAAACACTTATAACTCTCGTGTCCCTTTGTCGCCACTTACGACACCCAAGGGAAAGAAATGGGGTGATGCTTTTCTAAGGCCGCAATACACGGCTGTCCAATCTTACCTTTACTTTATGCCCTTCTCTTTGATTTCTCCTCCACCCAAAGGTTCTCTGGTAGAGATTCTCGCTTTCAGCGATAAGGCCGCATTTTTGCATTTTAGGTTTAAGTTTACGTTATATATTGTTACTTTTACTTACTTACTTCAAAATTCAAATCAAATCGCATCATTGACAGCTTGGTTAAAGACATTTATCTCATTATTACTCATCAATGGGAAAATAATGCCTTAAAAACTACGCCACGGTAACTTGCTTTCTATTTCGTCAGCATTTTCCTCTACCCTGATAAGAATCAAATGTCATGTTGAATGTCACCGCTGTCAGTTTCTAGTTTTCATTTGCATTTTCAATATTTTGTATGAATGTAGAAGAGAACCTCTATATATTTCTCTTCCAGAATCCCTTTTTACTTTAAATGTTTGATAAATTTTAGTTTTTTTCTAATCAATCACACCCCTAGCGAGTGCAAGTGCAGTGTGTATTTATATCGGCCTAATTCCGAAGTGGGATGCGTTTGTGGGGCAGCCCTGCGTCGCGTCTGCGAGCTTCTGTAAACTATGCTCTCCTGGTACTAAGCTCTGCTGCTGAACTACAAAACTTCAGTTTATTCTTATTATTTTTGTGATATTTTCATGTTCTTTTTCTTATTTTTCGTGTGGGACACCGAGTCGACGAACGACCCGATGAACCCTAGTGTCAAAGTTTTTCAACCGCCTACTACTATTAGTAGGCCTCTGACATGGTTGTGTCACAAAGTAAGTATTGGCGTATTTTGTGGTTGTGTAACGAATGTTCATCAAACAGCTTCCTTCTTTGAAAAAAATGAGTCAACGATCAACGCGACGACACTTAGTGTCAGAGTTTTTTCAATTCTTATAACAGAGTATGGGATCTAAATGAAGTAAAATGGGATCTACCTCTTAATGGTCTACCTAAGGCAATGGCACTACAGTCTTGAAAACTTAATGTAAAAATAGGCTGTGTAAGGCCTTGTCTGACTAAAGGCTACCTTTATTAAATTTTGCTATGACGCCGATTCTTTTTCAGCCTTATCAACAAAGAAAAATCTCTACAAAACATCCTTTTTATTCTTCGTCCAGTCGAAGGCGACAGTTCAGTTTTCCGTGGCCAAAATATATAAACTGAAATGCCCCTAGGCTCGCCTCTTGCAAGTCCTGGAGCGTACAAGTGTTTGGGAAACTGAGACAGGCTAGTTGGTAGTCCATTGTTCGGACGGCGCCGCAGTCACACGTATCGCCAGCCGAAAATCCCCACATTGTCATGTTTTCGTGGCACCGTCCAACACTAGCCTGGAGTGCATTTGCGTATTTCATTATAATCATCATCATTGCAGTCCACTGCTGGACGTAGGCCTTCCCCAGGGTACGCCATAGAGCAAGATCTCCCGTTTTCGCCATCCAGTCGCAGCCGTCTTTTTTAAGTCATCGGTCCATCTGGCCGGAGGTAGTCCAACACTACGCTTGCCGAGGCGTGGCCTCCATTCGAGAACCAGAGTATTTACTTATTTAATATTCATTACCGCACAAGTCGATTACAAGCTATTGCGTTCCATCCGAGTTTCCACAACGTAAGGATCGCGTGTCTCAAGACGTCGGAAAAAACCTGGTCACCCATTGTTTCCAGTTTATGGACTATTATTAAACGTGCCAGCAAGGACTCGGTTGACAATTTCCGGGTCTTGCACTTCCTCAGTGGTATACTTTTTAATACAGTGGAGAGCAGAGTTTCCGCTGACGAACTTTAATAGAAAACACGTACTATCTTGCTATATTGCGCTTCCAAGCATCATTTATAATGCGCACTGCTAAAGAGTGGAACTCACTACCTGCGTCTGTGTTTCCAAACGCATACAACCCTAATCTCTTCAAAGTATTGGTGAACAGGCTTCTTCTGGGTGAGCTCGCTCCATCTTAGACTCTGTCTCTGTCCTATGACCTAGACTAGAGTCAAGAGCAAACCCATCATTCATAAAAAAAAAATATATATTAGGTATTAGATTTACGCCCAGCGGTTTCACCCGCTGCCACTCATTTTCCCGTGGTAATAGTTATTTTCCTGCGTTAAAAAGTGGCATATATGTTATTCCAGGTTATATTCTACCTGTGTTCCAAATTTCATCCAAATCGGTCAAACCGTTTGAGCGTAGAAAAATATGTTATTTGCCATGAAATTGGATTTAAATATGCAAATGCACCAACCCTTCTTGAAATTTCGCTATCGAATTTCTAGGAAAAGTACTGCGTTCCTTTCAAAGAATGTCCAGCCCATGAAACTGAAAAACTTTCCCCATGAAACATAGGTCGAAATATGAAAAAAAAACTTTCCATACAACTAAGCTTGGTCGGCTTCTACATTTTGTATGGGAGGTCAATTTATTTTTTCATATTACGACCTTATGTCTCTTGGGGAAAGTTTTTTAGTTTCATGGGTCCATTCCTTGAAAAGAACGCAGTACTTTTCCTAACACCTTCTATAAACGCAGTTTGCTGTCCAATAAATACCCATTAAGTAAGCAATTATAAAGTGCGGTAAATATATTTCAATTGTGTAAAGCTGTTTGCGTGTTCAAGTGACGTCTGAACATCATCATCGTCAAGATCATGGAAACTCGAGTAATTACTGATCCTTGTTAGGTAGTTATTGGTGCTTCAGTCATGTTCAAGATCAATGTTACTGTAATAAGGGTTAATTGTGAATCATCAAGTATATTTTTCAGGCGATAAGTACTTGCCGTGTGACGTCGGTTTCGAATTGCATCACCCCTTTTCTTTCCCGTGTGTGTCGTAAATTGCAATTTTATGCGATAGGCTGACAACCTGTCACTACAGTCTCATTTTCGTGTGGGACACCGAGTCGACGAACGACCCGATGAACCCTGGTGTCAGAGTTTTTCAACCGTCTTCTACTACTAGTAGGCCTCTGACATGTCATTACAGTGATACACAATTTTCAGAATGAGCCACAAATGTGAAATGGGGTGATGCTATTCTTAGCCGGCATCACACGGCGAAAAAAGACAACGTAGGTGGCTTTAGATTATAAAAACGTAAAGCATTTTTCTTGCAAATCAAATCACAATCATACAATCGCTCGAATTACTTCTTGCAATTGCAGTTTTATTGAATTTTGATGATTGTGTTGTTTTATTCGCTTACACCTGCTTTGACTTGTTATGGAATATTTTATTACCTACTTTTCGACGTATTTCAACTACCTATATCAATTATTATTATTAGTATTACTATCCGCAAAAAGACCAAAGTAACGGACATAGTCTGGAAGTGTAGCAAACTGAAGTGGCAGTGGGCTGGGCACATCTGTCGTAGAACCGACGGACGGTGGAGTAAACGGGTTCTAGAGTGGAGGCCACGCCTCGGTAAGCGTAGTGTTGGACGGTCTCCGGCCGGACGGATTGTTGAAGAAGGCGGCTGGTAGCGACTGGATGGCGAAAACGGGAGATCGTGCCCTATGGCGTACCCTGGGGGAGGCCTACGTCCAGCAGTGGGCTGCAATAGGCTGATGTATGTATCAAATATTATTACAATAATTAACGTATTCGTTGATGAATGAAGATAGATTGCCTGTGATAGATGCCGTTCGATATCGGCTTGGAGTAGCATCACCCCATTTCTTTCCCATAGGTGTCGTAAGAGGCGACTAAGGAACTCGGGGGTAGGTATCATGGTAAATTGCAATTTCAGGCGATGGGCTGACCTGACACTATGGCGATACACAATTTTCTAAATAACCCTTAAATATTTGTCAGATGTGTCGTAAATGTTCGTTTTTACGGATGTTTACGCTCTGCCTACCCCACAAACGATATAGGCGTGATATACAGAGTGTAAGGGACGGTGTACCGAATACTTTGCAGGCATGATCAGACCATGAAACTGAACAACTTTTACTATAATGGCTATGTTAGTTAACAAAAAATTTAAACTCCCATTCTATGAAACATCGAAAACAATTAATTAGTTAATGTTGTTCAGTTCGATGGTCTTTCATTTTATTTATTTTTTTGTGTAAGCATTTGTCTTCCATCTCACCTGATGTTAAGTGAGGATACAGACGATGTTGGAACATGCTCACCTAGATAATACCTATTCACTCTCGCCTTGAAAACGCCCAGGTTGTAACGTTCCGGAAACAGATCCCCAGGCAGGGAGTTCCACTCTTTAGTAGTTTGCATTAAAAGTGTAGAATCTGTTCTGATAATATCTGCAAAGTTTTCGGTACACCGTCCCTTACACCCTGTATGTATGTACTATCTTCTAGATGGTATTATACCTATTGGTTGTTGGCAGCCCCGACTAATTACAGCATCAAAATATTCGCATTGTCTACTCGAACCTTGACAGACATTTATTTATATCGCCCATCTATCTTAAGTCTGTCTTTATTGTATCAGTTTCATCTCAAGTTATCAATGAAGGAATCAACAAAACCTACCTACTGCCCATTACACAAGGTGATCCAAAGAACCTAGAAATAATTGCCGCGTGAAGCCGGCTTCGAATAGCATCACCCCATTTTATATCCGTGGGAGTCGTAACAGGTGACTAAGGGTACTCGAAGGTGTGTATTGCAATTTTAGGCGATGGGCTGACAATCGTCACTATGGCGATACACAATTTTCCGAATGACCCTCAAATATTTGTCTGGCGTGGCGTAAATATCCGTTTTTTGCGGCCGTTTACGCTCTGCCTAACCCACAAGGGATTATAGGCGTGATATTTGTAATAATAATATCCTTTATAATATTTTCTTGGGCTATAGATGAATCCAAGGAATAGGCAGCAGCGTACCCTCTAAACATCACATCTTGCCTTGCACGTCAATGCGCCTGCCAGGCGGGGTGAGCATGGCAATTGCCCCCCTATTGGGGGTGGCCCATGACCAGCAGTGAAGGCCTGGGGTTAAAAACAAAACACAACAAAACCACTTCTTCTTAAACTTTGCTTGGTCTGAAAGTAAGTAAACAAAAACACTTTATTGCACAAAAATAACATAATTATAAATAAAAGGAATATTTATAGCCAAATATGCTGAAGTAACATACATACACACATATAATTATCACGCCTTTATGCCTTGCGGTCAAAATACGGTCGGTGTTGCCACGTCTGACAAATATATGAGGGCCATTTCAGAAACCTAGTAACGTAGTCACTTCAACGCAAGTTCTTGGAATACTTTTAACATTAACAGCTCAAATAGAAAACTCCCCATTATAAACTAAATACATACAATAATAAATTTAAAAAAATGTTCGAAAATACGTCTCCCGAGCCCTTTTCTAACCTAAAAAGTATGAGATCAAATAGCCACGGCTAACCGTTTGGCAAACAGTATCAGTCGGGAATGCGGTTATTTTTAACCGGCCGGTTAAATGGGACGTCGCAGTTAGCGGGAAACCGCCTGGTTTGTTTATTTATTATATCACGAGTCATAATTTTAACTGTATGGTCTGTAGGTATTAATGGTCGGGATACGATTGGTCTGGATATGTTATGTATTTTTTTTTAAATCTTCGTTTGTATACATACAATTGCAGCCCGCCCAGTGGTTTTCCGTTTTCCCGCGGGAATAAGATAATTTAAATATCTATAGCCCAAGTTCATTAAGGATAACGTAGGGTTCTAATGGTAAAAGATTTTTTTAAATCGGTTCTCTAGTTTCGGAGCCTTATCAGTTCAAACAAACAATCAAATCTTTCATCTTTACAATATTAGTGTACATACATAAATCACTATATCCCTTGCCTATATCCCTTGTAGTCTAGGCAGAGCGCAAACGGCCGTAAGAAACGAACATCAACGCCTATCTGAAAAACATTTAAGGGTCATTCAGTTATTTGTGTATCGCTATAGTGACAGGTGGTCGCCTAAAACTGCAATAGAGTCCCATAGTCGCCACTTACGACACCCCAACGAAAGAAATGGGGGATGCTATTCTAAGCCGACATCACACGGTATCAATCTTTGTTTGAAGGGTTTGTAAGTAGAATGTTTACATACATACATGCATACATAAATCACGTCTATATCCCTTACGGGGTAGGCAGAGCGTTAACGGCCGTAAAACGGATATTAACACCACGTCTGACAAAAGTTTGAGGGTCAATCAGATAACTGTGTATTACTATAGTGACAGGTTGTCAGCCCATCGCCTAAAATTGCAATACACATCTAACCCTCGATCCCGTAGTCGCCTCTTACGACACCCAAAGGTAAGAAATGGGGTGATGCTATTCTAGGCCGGCATCACACGGCTTCCGGCATCACACGGCTTTAGAATGTTTTCATATTTGAATACCTACCAGTGTCGTCAAAGAATGACTGCAGGGATTGGGCAGCAGAGGTCCCTGTGAACAAAATACTTTTAACCTGCCTAATAGTCCCAGTCCACCAGTATAACATTTTTACCATTAAAAAATACGGTCCTACGGGTATTAGTTGCAAAACTAATCCGGTAGATGGAGCCGTGCCACGCGTTACTGGCATTAAATACACTTGCAAAATTCGCGGGCAAGGACCGAGCTGCGGTAGCCCAGATGGAAGAGGCGTCATCAGGTTCAAATCCTGTCCGCGATTGAAAATTTTGCAAGTTTGAAAAAAAATGGTCCTAAGTATTACAAAAAAAAAAGACGTGATTTAAGTTTTTTGACAGCATCAAATCGTATAGAAAAATATTTTAAACACTGACTAAAAGCGCGTCTAACTTTTTGTTATAACATGGTAAAACTTTACAGAACTACTGAACAGACTTTGATGATTCTAAGCTAAACAATTTCTTGAAATAACCTAAAATAAGTTTCGTATTTTTTAAGATTTTATGCGAGGACAAAATGTCCATCAACTGGCCAGTGCCTTGATTTTTATTTTTTTATCCCGCCCGAGCCGGTTTCTATTAGGACATTACAAAATCGTTACAAAAAAAAAAAGAAAATTGTGTGATACCTACATATTTTATTTTTACAATAACGGTTCATGACGTCAATAAGTGATAATACTATCCTACATTAAATAATGAATTTCAAATTTAAGCCATCAATCTTATTATGTTTTGTACTTACACTTGCTCAGAATGCTAGATTTATTAGGTTTCAAAATATAAATACAGGTATAATTTATAAGGTCAATCCCAAACTATGACATTCTGACGGATGCGTCTGTCAAACAACTTAGTCGAAGCGCATGCGTTACGCCCAACAGTGTGCCATGATATCCGTTTTGTGTATGGGAATTCGAATTTGTATGACAGACGGATGCGTTAAAAATACGCCCGTCAGGCCGTCATAGTGGAAGAACCGCATAACCTTGTCATTCGGTGATCGGTATAACGTAGGTAATAAAAAATCATAAGTTTTTTCCTTGTTTCTCAGTATGTTCGGACAATACTCAAGCAAGTCGATAATTAAATTATCACTTCCACCAACTTTAGAAAGTATATCCTTGAGCTTGCCGTGTGAAGCCGGCTTAGAACAGCATCACCCCATTTCTTGCCCATGGTAGTCGTAAGAGGCGTCTAAGGGACTTGAGGGTGTGAATTGCTATTTTAGGCAAAGGGCAACCTGTCACTATGGCGGTACACAATTTTCCGAATGACCCTCAAATATTTGTCAGACGTGGCGAAAATGTCCGTTTTTTGCAGCCGTTAACGCTCTGCCTACCCCGCAAGGGATAATGGGCGTGATATGAGTATGTATTCTTGAGCTTTCCATACGTACAAAAACTCACGCGTCTATCTATCGCTGGGTAGTCAGATTGTCGATGGGTAGTTCAAGCATAAGCGTAATTAAAGAGATTACTTTGCAAACAGTGCGTAGTATCAGAAGCGAGTCGAGTTACTTTTAGGCAGTTCTACCACTTGCCATCCGTAAGTATTTTAAACGCACCGTAACGTAACGCATGCGCCTGTCAGGCGAAAGGAAATTGCGAGTTCCGATCTTTTCCCATACAAATACAGCTACGGTGCGTTTTCCGTGAATGGCTGCGTCTGTCAAGTGGTTATTCCAACACAAATATGGCTACAGAGTGTTAAGTCGTTTGACAGACGTATGAGATCGGAATCGCAATTTCCTTTTGTCTGACAGATGCATGCGTTACGGTGCGTTAAAAATACCCAGCGACGCGTAACAAGTGGGATAACCGCCTTAATGATCAACATACATTTTCAAAGAATTATCACTATTGTTAAGGTACCGCGGTTCCAATAAGTCGTATTTGACAGCTGTCATTTCCATACAAAAAAGAGATGTCAACAAAGGAAAATAGTATTATCACGAATCGACACCCGTCAAATACGACTTATTGGAACGACGGTACTTTAGGTACCTATAGACAATCATAATTGCGATAGTAGGTATTTAGGTAAAGATTAATCACATCTAGACCCGTAGAAAATAAAACATTTAAAAGTTATCGAAAATTCTTAAAAGCTATATTTTACTATTCGTCGATCGCTGAAATGAGTACCTAAAAATTATTAAAATGAACTTTATAACCGAACTTTTTCATGTAGGTAATACTCCGAAATAAAAACTGCTGCGGTATAAAGGGCCGGCCCTTCCAACACGTGTCCCTCCTATCTCTATGACCTATTTACACACACATACACACACACAAACACCACTACAGCGTGCGCGTGGGCCGCATACACACACACAAACTGCATCCGTATGCATCAAAACATAGTTAAAATAAGCATGTGTGTGTAAAATTTGGAATAAACAGCTAGTATGTGTGCGTTTATCTATGAGACGACGCTCTAGGTTGGGCAGATTAGTGTGCGATTCAAAACTTTTGAATATGGAACTGTTTCCGCAAAGAGTTTTCTTTATTATTTCTTTTTTTGAAAAGTGTGTGTTCAAGATGTGTGATGACTAAAAATTTTGTCGTTTAGTTGTATGTTGACGTAAAGTTCAACGTCCTTTGGATGATTTATAGAAATGGCTAGATTTCCGCCCAGCAATTTCACCCGTTGCCACTAATTTTCCCCTTTTATTAGTTGTTTTCCTGCGGTTAAAGTTACCTATGTGTAATTCCAGGTTATATTCTACCTGTGTTCCAAATTTCATCCAAATCGGTCAAGCCGTTTGAGCGTGAAGAGGTAACAAACATACATACACACACACAAACTCTCAGATTTATAATATTAGTACAAATCATTTGTGATAAAACTTATTCACATCCTAAACACTTACTTAGAGTCGATAAACAACCCTAAGACAAAGTATCTATTTTAAAAAGTACCTCTGACATGGATTTTTATGGACAGCGGAATAAAAGGTTAAAATTTTCCTTGTAGTGGCGAATATTGAAAAGTCAAGATGGGCTGGTTACACATAAAGGAATACATTTCCCCAAAAAATATAGGTTTAAATAAGATAAATTGCCATGTGATGCCGGCTTAGAATAGCATCCCTCATTTCTTTCCCGTGGGAGTCGTAAGAGGCGACTAAGGGACTTGTGGGTGTGTATTGTAATTTTAGGCGATGGGCTGACAACCTGTCACTATGGCCATACACAATTAGCCGAATGACCCTCAAATATTTGTCAAACGTGGCGTAAATGTCTGTTTTTTCGGCCGTTTTCGATCTGCCTACCCAGCAAAGGATTATAGGCGTGATATTATGTGTATGTATGTAAATAAGATAAAACTATTATGGTTACTCAAAACAACTGATCGGCAATTTTGTACGGAAAGTCCTTTTTTTTCATATTTCGACCTTAGGGAAAATTGTTTTTCCTAGCCGCATATTTTTGCCACAAGTAAAAGTAACATACAATTGGAAATCCATTTAAATTCTCGTTAAATCCGAATATTACGGTTTACAACTACTTAATTATAATCATTTGCTTATGTAACGAATTAAAACTATGAGCGTAATATTATCAAAGCGCAACGCGGGCGCACACCGTTGTAAGGATTGAACTCCATATACATGTAATAATATGGATGTAAGTGACAGCTTTCCGAATACTGAGAATACAGAGATCGCTGCAAGCGATAAGGCCGCCTTTGCTTACTTTGAGTCTTAAGTTTTCTGTATTGTTTTGTTTCTATTGTGTATGTTGTAAGCAATAAAGTGTTCATATATGTATCTATCTATCTACTGATAGGGTGCATTCCGACAATGAAACCAAACAACTTTCCATAAAAAATATTAATTTCATTACCACTGCGCCACATGAGTCGGCACATAATAATGGGTGATTAGTAGTATTAGTGCCGTGTGATGCCGGCTTAGAATAGCATCACCCCATTTCTTGCCCGTGGGAGTCGTAAGAGGCGACTGAGGGACTCGAAGGTGTGTATTGCAGTTTTAGGCTATGGGCTGACCGCTTGTTTCTATGGCGATACACAATTTTCTGAATGACCCTCAAATATTGTCAGACGTGGCATAAATGTCCGTTTTTGCGGCCGTTTACGCTCTGCCTATCCCGCAAGGGATTATAGGCGTGATATGTGTATGTATGTAAATATTTCAGGAAACGCCATTTTTTTTACTTTCCATTGTAAATGCAGTCAGGTGATTGTGATTTTGTAGTGAAAGTCGTTTTTTTTGTAGTTTCCTGACATATGTTCCTAGGGGAAAGTTGTTTAGTTTCATGGTCTGATTGCACCCTATCAGTATTATGAGGGCTGTCATTTACACCCCGTATTTTACTTAAAACCACACAAAAAAGGAGAGTTAGTAAGATAGTGACAAAGAATTGACCGTGTTGGACATAGAATAGCATCACCCCATTTCATTCCCGTAGGTGACGTAAGAGGCGACTGAGGGACTCGAGGGTAACATGTGTATTGCAAATTGTAATTATAGGCGATGCCTACCCCGCATGGGATTAAAGGCGTGATAAGTGTATGTATGTATGTAGAGGTACAATTGTACAGCATAGCAAAAAGGCGGCAATGAGTTTTGTACACCTTAAATTAAAATTTACTTTATTCAATACGAGTTGTCGTAACACACTCATGAGACCGATGCCTCGCAGTGCAGCACCAGTAGTCCATAATATGGACGCAGTTTCAAATTTGTATAACACAATTTTCTTTTTTTTATAACAATGTAGTATTGTCCTAATAGAAAACCGGCTCGGGCTACATACTACCTCATGTATCTCGGCCCTAACCAGCCACAATTACACAATGACTCTCACCCAGTGACACACTAGTAACACTTCCACGGTTTTTTTATAAGCGTATAATGTGTAACGACCTTAATATTATGCAATTGGTGCAATTTCGTGGAAACTAAACCGATCTTGGGAAAAAAGGTTAATTTTAATGTTTCTTTTTGTATGAAACACCTACTCGACTAACAACCCGATGAACCCAGGTGTCAGAGTTTTTCAACCGCCTGCTAATAGTAGTAGGGCTCTAACATGGTTGTCTTACGACCGCCGTCTAAGTAATCAAATCATAGACAGCAACCGGGACCGATGGCTCAACGTGCCCTCCGATGCACGGAACAATCTTTTTTTCGGACAATAAGGTGATTCAGCCTGCAATGTCCTAACTAACCAGAGCAGGAACAAATTTACAAAGTGATAAACATCAACTTTTGTGAGTGCCCCACCGAGAATCGAACCCGGAACCTTTGCGTCGCAGGCAGTCGCACGACCATTGCGCTACATCGGCCGTCAAAATTACACATAAGTCGAGCTTTTTGTTACCTTTCTTATAAAATGTAGACGGCCGATGTGGACAGAGACAGAGTCTTAGATGGAGCGAGCTCACCCAGAAGAAGCCTGTTCACTCTTACTTTGAAGAGATTAGGGTTGTATGCGTTTGGAAACACAGACGCAGGTAGTGAGTTCCACTATTTAGCAGTGCGCATTATAAATAATGACTGGAAGCGCTTAGTCCGAATTGGTGGAATGGCAACCAGGTATGGATGGTATCTGGCGGTGCGTCTGGATGTCCGATGGTAGAAGGGAGCTGGTGGAACATCCCAACATATCCTTCATAGAAAAAGTTGTTCAGATTCATGGTCTGATTATACCTGCAAAGTTTTCGTTACACCGTCCCTTACACCCTGTATACTTACTATGTTAAAGAAACATCTCACAAATTAATTGGTCAATGATAAAACTAGATTGGACAGGAAATACTATCAAAATGCGATTCTGTAACTTCCTAAGCACAAAAAAAACCAATTACCAAAAGTAAGCCAACCTGTCTCCACTCCAATAATCGTGAGAATGTTTACATAATACCTTAAGTACTATCAGAATCATCTCGACTTACCCATTCAACGGATCTACTTCCACAGGTTTTGCCTTGTAACTGTATGAAAAAACCAGTCTTAACTGATCCATTTATTTGAGGTTTCAAATTATACTGGTCATTCCTAATAACTGTATGAGGAACCAGTTTATGTTGATATGCCATAGAGTAGTAGTAAGTTACGCAATTTTTTCGCGCTTTTTAAGGTCACAGATTATTAAAAAAAAGTGTAAAAAGTTTAACTGTGTCAGTGGGTGAAAGTCAGCGCAGCCATTTTACTTTTGGATTGGTTTCAAGTGCAAAATTCAGGCATTGTATCAACTGCCGTGTGATGCCGGCTTAGAATAGCATCTCCCCATATCTTTCCCGTGGGAGTCGTAAGAGGCGCCTTAGAGACTGGAGGGTGTGTATTGCAATTTAAAGCGATAGACTGACAACCTATAACTATGGCAATACACAATTTTTCAAATGATCCTCAAATATTTGCCAGGCGTGGAGTAAATGTCAGATTTTTGCGGCTGTTTACGCTCTACCCCGCAAGGGATTATAGGCGTGATATTTATAAGTGTAAGTAAGAAATGCCCGAATTCCGAAATTTAAAACTTCTCAGTTGTGTTTCGATAGCGTGTCAGTTAGATGGTCTTAGTCTTTTTGTATTTTGCTAACAGTATGAAGTATAGAATATCACTGGCAATTGAATGACAACTGAGAGCCGTGTGATGCCGGCTTGAAAGAGCATCACCCCACAGCAATGTACCTGTGGGTGTAAAAAGCAACTAAGGGATGATTATACGGGGAATGGGCAGCAGCGTCTTGCAATGCGCTTGCCAACCCGCCTGCCAATCGTGGTGAGTGTAACTACAACCCCCGACAAAGAGAAGCCTATGTCCAATAGTGGACTATTGTGGCCATTAATCTAATGTTCATGTATTCAAGGGTGAAACAGTTCATTAAACTAAACAACTTTCCCCAGAAACATCTAGGTCGAAAGTTAATAAAAATAATGGACCTCTTCATTTGCTGTGGGAGGTCATCTTGTTTTTAATTTTCTTTAAATCGAAGTTCGTAACCCCGTGGAAAGCTGTTCATTTTCTTCCTTTAAAATATATGCAGAAATCTTTATACACACTGAACAACTATCCGCAAGCTGACCGAGTAGGTTATTTTATAAGTTTTTACATACCTATCATACAATCTTAATTTAGGTAACGTCTTGAACTACGCAGGTACGCATTATGTTTAAACCTGAACGCCACCAAAATTTACTTCCTGAACCAGTTCACAAAATAACCTCAAAACCCCCAAAAGTGGGGGTCCACAAACAATTGGTGTTACATAACCGCTGTAAGTCGGTCACTTGTTGCGCAAGAGTGAAAGGTTGCATAAGACTTGGCTTAGAGCGGGACGAGATGAGGCTTGCGCCATTGCAGTGAACCGTTCGCGAATTCGCAGAAGGGACAGTCTTTGAGTTGGCAGAAAAGAGCCTGTTTATTTGCCTATCATTGGTATCATGATTCATTATGCTACGAGACGAGATGAGTGCTTGAAGTGCGAGTGAACCGTTCGTGAATTATCAGTAGGGACTGTGTTTAACATGGCAGAAAAGAGCTTGGTTATTTGTCTTTTTTTGTGGCAAGGTCTATCTTGTCCTCTTCCTCAATTTATTCCAGGTCTTGCATGTATTTTCCTTTTAGTAATCTCTATCAGCCGGTGGTCTACGATGATAAACGAGATGTAGCGGAATTCGAAAAGATATGCGGCGCCGCGTGAGCCTTTGGATGCGGTTTCATAAAACTCAGCCTAATATACAGATAAATTGTGCAGCATGTGTGAGAACCACTTACTCTTAGTGCATCGGAAATCTGTGACCTTTCATGGCGTAGTCCAATGTTGAGACTATGCGTTACGGAGGCAATCAAAACATATAATAGTCAAGCAATGATTGACATATAAATGTCTGATTGGAATACATTCATCGCAGTTTATTACATTGGATTCTTGGGTGTAGGATTGGCACGGTTGGCCCCGAAACGTATGATTTTTTACTAGATATGGATATATATTTAAATTAGGCCCGAATTTGTCTGCTATCCTGTTGGTGAGTGACGATGCAGACGATGATATTAGAACGTACTTGCCTAGATAGCGCCTAATTACTCTTGCATTGAAAAGGCCCACTTTAGAATGTTCCAGAAGCCGGAAACAAGCTTCAGTTAATTCAAAGCTGTGTCTTTTCACCTGTGGAGATTTTGTAACAAGTATTGGTGAAGAAAACCACATTCTTTATAAGTAGCAGATAAGAATGCATTTTGCTACGTGCATTATCTTTAATAAATTTATTATGCAAGATAGTAATGCCGATAACACTCGGTTTTTTTCATATTCTTATGAAATTTTAGAGATAATTTTTTTGAAATCGTGCAATAAACCAACCAGGGTTTGTTGGGACGTGGGGTGACTCGGTGTCCCACACGAAAAGAAGAAGAACCAATGATAACTTTTGAGAGCTGTAGTCATTATAGAAATGGACCAAACCAACGATAATTATTCTCTAAAATAATTATGTTATTTTTACATTTTGTTCTCACTTTTTCTGCCGTTAAGACTAAGACAATTAAAAAAAACAGATAGTCTATCAAAAATCAGAAAGCCTCCGAGAGGCAAGTCAACTTTTATACCTACTGTCGCGTCTACACAGTTAGTCTCAAAGATCAAAGAGGGGAGGTATGTAGGTTGCGACTGAGGCTTTGTGCCAGCTTGCCATTTCCCACCGCTGGGCTAGACTACAACCGGTGCGAAATGTTTGCAGGTTTAATACCGCGGTAATGTAACAGCACAGTATAATTAATAGTACTAGCGTACAGTATGGTCACTCCCTGCCTCCCCCTACAAGCGCCACCCACCCGCGCTCGGAGGACGCTCAGACACCGGCTACCAAGGATGCGACGACGAAGGTCATTTCATACTGCCGCACATTGCATTCCCGATTCGCGAACGCAAAATGGCGGCAACCCTGACATGTTGTCTCACACACACAAGCATGATCCGCGTTCACCTACGCGAGCTTAGACTGTGTGCAAGTGCAACGCGTTTGTTTCATACATTTGAGCGCCAGTGTCCGAGGTGTGGTAACAGTCTGGTTTTGGAGTCAAGATCCGGAAGTTTAGTATGATCATTCGGAGAACAACAAATTTGATAAATAATAAAAATATATATATCCTGGACATTTCCAATTATAAGCCCTAAACTAAGCATAGCTTGTACTGTCAAAATCAGGTTTTGTTAGAAAATTTGGGCTCGGCGCGCATAAGTCTAACCGCTCGTAAGCTCGACTGTACTATGGATACTAAATAGCTGATCATAACACTTACTTTTACTTTTTTGTAAAGAAATACATATTATTCATAGTTATAGAAAACACCCAAACTAAACACAAATATCTCAAAAAATTAACTTCACAAATATTTAAGTGTCTTAAAAGGGATCGAACCCACGACCCTCGGCGTAGCAGGCGGGGTTGCTATACGTTTCGCCATCATACATCATACCTATCTAGAAGTTTTTTTTTTAGTTATACACTTTACAAAAACATTATCATAATAAATAGGTGTCACAAAAACCCTAATAATTGGGTTTGCCTTGACGCCATATTCCTTACATCTGGTGAGAAATACAACACCGTGCAAAGCACTCTCCAACCCCCCTTCAAAACATGTTCTACAGTCGACCGTTGTCACTGTTGTTGATGAGGTAAACCCAGAAGACGGGCCAGAAGCATGTAATCAATTTCTTCTGAGAAACTGGTGACTCTACCAGCAAATGCAGTCAAGGTGATCATGCAATTTGTTGATCTTTTTCCTTCTATCGGCTAAATCTTTCACAACATTTCACGGATGTCCTTCTGTACTACGTCACACCTCGGACACTCCATACAGCGGACTCTTTAAAGACAACTGTCATTTCTGCATGAGCATGTGTGGGTGATGATCACAGATGAATGCAGGGTTGGCATGCTGGTTGATTTTTATACCTAACCTGATGAATACAAACAGTAACTACCAAAGAGGATTTAACAAGCCTAGCGCTAGTTTCTACTTAATTCTCCACTGGTTTTGACATTTCACGGGTGAGGGCGGGTCGGGGGCCGGGGTGCGGGGAGGTGAGTGTCCGTTCTGTATGTATAAATATATACTACATACTATTGGTTATTCTGTGACTACGTCATCAATGGTATCACCACTTTACATAATAATATTACACACACACATATCACGCATTTTATCCCTTGCGGGGTAGGCAGAGCGCAAACATGCCATGTCTGACAATATTTGAGAGGCATTAATGACAGGTTGTCAGCCCATCGCCTAAAATTGCGACTCCCACGGGAAAGATTGGGGTGATGTATTCTAGGCCGGCATCACACGGCACTAATAATATTAATTTACCCATTATTATGTGCCGACTGATGTGGCGCAGTGGTAATGCAAGTGTCTGCGGCGCAAAGGTTCCGGGTTCGTTTCCGGGTGGTACACGCACAGGGTTGATATATTCACTTTGTTAATATGTTCCCAGTCTGGTTAGGACATTGCAGGCTGAACCACCTGATTGTCCAAAAGAAATGAATGAATGAATAAATAAGTATTTATCAAAATACAGTAGGTAATCTTAATAATAATACATAGCCCCACAAAACCACTATTTGAAGTTTGTCTATGGCATCGTCGAGTCTCTATGAAATACCATAAATAAATCATTACCTTTATTAATAATACCTATATATATCCTAATAGTAATAATATATATATCCTAATAGAGATTGTAAATATCGTTCCATGCTTCAAAGGGCGTGTTAAGCCGTCGTTCCAATTGCTGTATATGATCATGAGATAGCAGTTGTCGCAACCATGTCAGAGGCGTACTAATAGAAGCTGTGGTTGAAAAACTCTGACACCTGGGTTCATCGGGTCGTTCTTGGACTCAGTGTCCCACACGAAAAGAAGAAGAAGACCCATTATTATGTTCGTCATCAACAGTTTAGCTAAAAAAAACGGACACGCAAACGGAAAGCGATGGCCTACTTCTAAAGGGTTGAGTCAGAAAAAAACCCGTTATGGTTTTAAGTTACACCGAAATGTAAGGTGAGGTTTGCAATGTTGCACAACAATATTTTATCATAATACTTAAATACTTTTTCGATATAATGAGTACCATTTTTCAATAAAGTATTCCAATAAATATTCCCGAAAAAAAAACTTAGGCATTTTTTTAATACTTTGAAAGTAAATAATTAATTTTGATTAAATTTGTATTCCCTACTGGAGTAACATTTTACGCCCTAAGTTAAATATTTAAATATTTTATTTGTGTATGAATTTTCAAATAATTAGCATCTAGCCTTTTGCAACGATGTATTTGCGGATTTTTTTCTCTAAAGCACTTGTTACAGTTACAACACGTTCTTTCGAGCTAATTATTAAAAGTATAATTTTTGAATGAGAAACTGATGTTGTAACGTGCCTATAAACTATTTGGAATGGCGCTAAAATAAAAACCTTTAAATTGGGTCTCAGTTTCATAATTCTTACTTTGGACAAATTTTAAACATCTTACTCCCGTATTTTATTAATACGGCGGTTCCCTTATGGAAATAAGATCGGTATTCGCTATTTTATTTTTATAGACGCATGCGTTACGGTGCTTTAAAAACACGCATTGACGAACGACAAGTAGGAGAACCGCCTTACCCAGGACACAACACTTTTGATTCGCTACGGTGTAACAGTCACCCTTCGCCGAATATCTGCAATATGTCCACACGTTGGTGCCGGAACCAGGATACGTCTCGTGCTTTCATTCGCTTTCATGCGAACGTGTTTAATATTTTCTCAAAAAACGCCTGACCGTGACATCCTTTTGGGATTTTTGGTGGATAATTCCGTGTGGTGCCGGCTTCGAATAGCATCACTCCAATTTTACCGTGGGTTTCGTAAAAACAGACGAAGGAAAAATCATCCTGCGACAAGACAGCATACATGCATATCACGCGGGGTAGGCAGAGCGTAAACGGCCGCAATAACGGACATTTACGTCATGTCAGACAAAAATAGAGGGTCATTCGGAAAAGTTTGTATCGCCATCGTGACAGATTGTGAGCCCATTGCCTTAAATTGCAATACACACCCTCAAGTCCCTTAGTCGCCACGGGAAAGAAATGGGGTGATCCTATTCTAAGCCGGCATCATGCGGCTCCTACAATTAAAAAAATTGTGTATCACTATAGTGACAGGTTGCCAGTGTTATAAAATAAAACCAAAACAAATACTTAGCATATTCATTAGTAAAGTGTAGGTATCTAGATTTAGCCATTCCCAAGGGAAATTTCTTGAAGTCTTACCGAGGATTCGCATAAATTTAATCAAGTTAAGTGTTTAAGTACCTAGAAAGGAGAAAATTATATAAGGTCCTATTAAATTTAGTACAAATATTTTTACGGTAAGTTCTAATCGTAAAACTGAAAAACTTTCCCCAAGTTCTATTCGTGAAACATAGAGCACCTTTTCATAGAATATCTTTTCAAAATAAGTTTTTTTTCAATCTTGAAAAGAAAGAAAAATTTATATTGGACTTCCCCCATACAAAATTGTTCATAAAATGAGTCACTGTGTATGGGGTGTCCAATATTTGTTTTTAATTTCGCCCTTTAAGGTCACACATTTATTGATCCCTTAAGGCCTCATCTACCCCGGTACAGCAGGTGTACCAGTCATTAGAACCTTACATACATACATACATACACATATCACGCCTTTTATCCCTTGCGGGGTAGGCAGAGCGTAAACAGCCGCAAAACGGACATTCATTCCACGTCTGACATATATTTGAGGGTTGTTCGGAAAATCGTGTATCACCACAGTAACAGTTTGTCAGCCCATCGCCTAAAATTGCAATACACACCCTCTAGTCCCTTAGTCGCCTCTTACGACTCCCACGGGAAAGATATGGGGTGATACTATTCTATGCCGGCATCACATATAAATGCGAAAGTTTGTATGTTTGTTTGTTTGTTACTTCTTCACGCAATAACTACTGAACCAATTTTAATGAAATTTGGCACACATATAGAAGGTAACATTGATTAACACATAGGATAGTTTTTATCTCCCCTTATGTTAACTGATCGTGTTATATAATAGTACATTGTTGTCGAGGTATGGAAAATAAGACTTTGCTGAACGAGTATAGTTTGAAGTCCGACCCGGTAGATGGAGCCATGCCAAGCGTTACTGGCATTAGAATACACTTGCAAAATTGGCGGGCAAGAAATGAGCTGCGGTAGCCCAGATGGAAGAGGCGTCGCCACTAGTAATGCGAAAGTCGCAGGTTCAAATCCTGCCCGCGCTTGAAAATTTTGCAAGTTTTCAAAAATTGTATACCTAACACGGGAAGTGTTTTAAAATTTGGTACTCAAATAAAAATTTACAATTTTCCCACCAATTGTAATTTTTTAAAATAAATATGCCTGTAAGGCACAGTATTACGTAATATTCAGCCATACTAAATGTTTAGTTCATTCTTTTCTTTTTTAATTCTGGACAGGCAAGGGTCTTCACATCATACAGCCTCATCTTTAGTTACCTGTTTCATACAAAATTACGTTCCGTTTCTATGAGAGTCATCGAGATAATTTTGAAATCAAATTATGTGGGTTTAGCGTATAACGAATTTATCTTAATGGACACCAGCAAAGGATTTCCATACAACTTTGCTGGCGTGATCTGAGACATGACAAACAATGTGAAACTTCGCGGATTCTTTTTTTGAAAGAAATGAACACATTTCCTAGCATGTTTGAGAAAATTTGCTTTATTGGCGAGCTGTAATTTTTTAAATTGTGTTTTTAAAAATTACTTTTTAAATTACTATTTATATTTTTCATGCCAGCTGTGACTTGTGACCTACTTATGAAAAAATGCAAATTTTTAAAAACATATAAACAAACTAAACAGTGCGTTTTATGACCAGTGAAAAAAAAACTTTCGACTGCACAGAGCATAATAATATGCCGGTACGTGTGTCGGTTTGTCAAACGCCGAACCAAAATCCGCGTTTGCATTGAGACCGACTCTTGCGCCGGTGCCATAGAATAAACATATTCACAGAAGGCTCACTCTTGATGGGTTCAGTAGCTAACTACCTAAACCTTGTCAGAAAAATACTTTTGTTTTGCTACCTACAAATGCCTAGATAGCGTCATTCCGATAGGTGCCAATGGTGCAATACAAAACAGGAAGTAAGTTAGCATTACCAACCTAAAAGTTGTTGAAATGGTGTAGTGGAATGTAGAGGTAGATGTAAGTAATATACACACAATCATGTATCATCCAACAGTAGGTTGGTTCATAGGTAAGTCATAAATAGATTCAGAAGTACCTAAAAAATAATAATGATGTAGATTCAAGTTATAAAGCAATAATTTCAGCGATGCAGATCTTTTCTTTCTTAATCGTAATCAATTCATCACGTTTATTCTAAAAAAGTTCCCTCCATTTGATAAACAGTAAGAACCACATACGAAGCATCATTCTTTCACATACTTACACACCACACACTATAAACAACAAAATAAGTGCCCGTTTCTTTTGCTTAACTTTTTTGTCTACCTACCCGTAATATTATGTTAAACTCTGTTATTGGCTGTTGAAATTTTTAAAGAAAATTGTAATAATAAAACATGTGCTGTTGAATTTACGAAAAAAAAAAAAAAATTAAAAAAGTGTATAATAAAAAACTTGTGTGGTTCAGCCGTTTTGTACCTCAAAAAAGCAAAATGGCCGCCATGTAGGTACCAAGCGGTCTTAGTGTGCCATCTGTACTGGCGCGGCGTTCACTTAACGTAGTTTGTGACGGTACCACTTCACCCCCCCTTGCCCCCCTCTAGCACCCCGCAACCGAGCCACACTTTCACTTTCCATTGTAGGGCAAACTGATTACTATACAACCCACTCTTCGCAACGCATTTCCGCATTCAGTTTTCAACTTAGTGTCTTTGATTATAAGTTTTAAGTTCGCCTGAAAAGAAAATTTCAGATGCAACCGTGTCACAGTAACGAAACCAACTGCTTAAAGTCGAAAGTATGTCGTCGTGGCGCGTCGAACTAGAGAACTTACTTTGGGCACGTCGAGTTTGGTTTTGTTTGAATTTCGAATGCTCTTAAGTCGTTTTGCGTTCGAAATTTGAATTTTGGTTCCGCCTAGAGATTCGGCGCCTTATGATGAGTCCAAGATATTATGAAACCGAATTGACACGATCTTTAGGTTAGTCTTTAACCTATATGGGCATAGAATAACTTTGGACACCATTTTAGGTTGGATAGAAAGTTTAATCTTGTTCCCATGATTAATTTTATTGTCGTGTATTTTTGTGAAGATCGATTAATTCGGAAATTAGTTATTTATGCACAGAATTTGACCTCTATTCTGTCATTGATTTATTTAAACCAATCTGTTGTTTTTGAAATTTTAGTTTTTACATAATATTGAAAATAACGGAAATGATAATTTTAATCAGATTAATGGTACACCTAAATCTACACACATACACATTACACATATCACGCCTATTATCCCTTGCGCGGTAGGCAGAGCGTAAACGGCCGCAGAAACCGACATTTACGCCACATCCGACATATATTTGAGGGTCATTCGGAAAATTGTGTATCGCCATAGTGACAGGTTGTCAGCCCATTGCCTTAAATTGCAATACACACCCTCGAGTCCCTAATACGACTCCCACGGGAAAGAAATGGGGTGATGCTATTCTAAGCCGGCATCACACGGCTCCTACCTAATTTACATCTTTTACCGATTCCACCCCTAACCTTGTCAAGTACCAGGCGACCATAAGTCACTAGAAGTTCTAAGTTCTTTGCCACGCTGGGAACAATCCCACGAGATCGCTAGCATATTGGCACATTGTCAGACCTACTAACTTCTTATTACGCCCTAGTCTCGCATAGAACGTCTGTGAGAGAAAGAGATAGATGTTTGTGTCATAAGTAATGTCAATAGGCAATTAATAATGTTTTAGGTTCTTGCAAAAGCACGTAAATTTTTTTTTAACTTATTAACTAATATTATTTTGTTTTTAAGTACATTGCCGTTTAGTCAGGTGTTCTTCCCATATGTCATCTGTAGCTGCATTTTTTTTAAGAAAAAAAGAAGGATAATTTATTTGCCAGAGTACACATTAAAAGGTGTTAGTTACAATGGTATGTCGTATTGCCGTTTGATGCCGGCTTAGAATAGCATCACCCCATATCTTTCCCGTGGGAATCGTAAGAGGCGACTTAGGGACTCGAGGGTGTGTATTGCAATTTTAGGCGATGGGCTGACAACCTGTCACTATAGCGATACACAATATTCCAAATAACCCTCAAACATTTGTCAGACGTGTTGTAAATGGCCGTTTTTTGCGGCTGTTTACGCTCTGCCTACCCCGAAAGGGATTATAGGCGTGATATGTGTATGTATGTATGTATGTATGTCGTAGTATTCAACCTTTGCCAGGCGTGCCAATATTAACATTAATTAATTTAATAAAATCTAGAGTCCATAATAATAATAATTAATTTACTTACATTTAAATATTCTTCTAATTGGATGTTAAAAAAAATAAAAATTAATGCCAGGTCTTAAACGCTAAATATATATAACTATAAAAACAATTCTCCAACAACCATATCATCAATTTCTTTTCAAAATAAATTTTATTCTACTGTCTTAATATCTAAAGCAAGTTTCTAATATGTCTCTATACATTCGTTAAAACGTTTTTTCTTTCACGGTGCGTAACAGATGCGTCAAGTCGTTCGACAGACGCATCCGTAAACGCGCCTTAGCCGTAAGTAATAAGATCGGAATTCGCTATTTCCTTTCGTTTGACAGACGCATGCGGTGCGCTAAAATACGTAGCTACGGGCGACAAGTGGGAGAACCGCCTTATTTGTAGTAACTGCATGAAGCATCAACTAAACCGTCAGCCCGTCCACAGTCTTCATTACCAACACTGACAAGTAAATTGTTACCATACCACAGAATAACCAATATGTAGTATATATTACTTATACATACAGAACGGACACTCACCTCCCCGCACCCCAGCCCCCGACCCGCCCTCACCCGAGAAATGTCAAAATGCCAGTAGTGAATTAAGTAGAAACTAGCGCTATAGGCTTGTTAAATCCTCTTTGGTGTATTCATCAGGTTAGGTATAAAAATCAACCTGCATGCCAACCCTGCACTCACACATCTGTGATTACCCACACATGCACATGTAAAACTGACAGTTGTCTATAAACTGTCCGCTGTATGGAGTGTCCGAGGTGTGCTTTTAGTCTTAAGATTTCTGTAATGTTTAGTTTCTGTTGTGTACTTTGTAAGCAATAAAGTGTTCATCTATCTATCTTTATCATTATTATACATCTATTTCTATCTTCAAAAGTCTTCTTCTTCTTCGTCAGCACGCTTTCGCCCACTGTTGGGCATATGCCTCTCCTAAACTTGAGTCTTGAAAAGTCTATGAGTATTCTATTAGCTGAAAAAATTATTGAGTCACGTAAAAAAAACTTCAAGTAGATCATCCAGATAAAGCAACATAGTTATTAATTAACCATAAATATACATTCTGCATTATGATTTATATTTGCATACTTAATTGGGCTCAAACAATGAAATAGGCAATCAGTTTTCCTTATTTTTTCTTTGCTAGGAAGTGCTTGGTTATAAAAAGGCAGTTTGTACCTAAGGTTCTTAGTGCAGAACATTGTATGCAGGTAGTATACAGGGTGTAAGGAACAGCCCTCTGAATACTCATAGGGTGCATTCGGCTCATGAAACTGAACAACTTTCTCCTAGAAACATTTCAGGAAACGTTAAAAAAAACACTTACCGCGGTAAATGTAGTTAGCTGATTGTGATTTGTATGGGAAGTCAAATCCTTTTTGTAATTTCCTGACATATGATTCTAGGAGAAAGGATGATCAGTATTCGGAGGGCTGTCACTTACACCCTGTAAACTTAAAGTTACTATAATTATGGCTGCCGTGTGATGTTGGCTTAGAATAGAAATATCCCATTTCTTTCCCGCGGGTGTCCTAAGGGACGACAAAAGGACTCGAGGGTTACATGTCTATTGCAATTTTAGCCGATGGGCTGACAACCTATCACTATGGTGATACTTACACAACTTTCTGAATGACCCTGAAATATTTGCCATAAATATTACTTTTTTAAAGCCGTTAACGCTCTGCCTACCCCGCGAGGGATATAGGGTTGATATTAATGTATGTATGTAGGGACTTATATACTTAGGTATATAATAGTTGGACGCCCTTCGACCGGACGGATTGATGACTAAAAAGAGGTTGCTGGTAGAGACTAGATGGCGAAAGCGGGCGATCGTGCCCTATAGCGTACCCTGGGGGAGGCCTACGTCCAGCAGTGGACTGTAATAGGCTGATGTGGAGTGATTTGTGATGGATGAGCTAAAGTAGTCTAGTTTGGTCACTATTCTTATATTATGCCTATCCAATGTTTAAAACCTAGAACATTCCAGAAAAAAAACAGCTCTTCATGTTCCTAGAAACTTGGGCCCCGATTTTCGTCGACACTCAATTTATTCATTAATTTCATTCAATTGCCACTATTATATACTATACTTCAAATTGTAAGTGGAATACGAAACGGCCATAACCATCCAACTGTCACGCTATCGAAATACAACTAAGATTTAATTGCAGAATTCGGACCCTGTTATATACCTGACCGCTCGCTTCCTGAGGGTTTTTCAGACGGTTTTCCCACTTGTCGTCCGTCAATGTGTATTGTTAATGCAACGTTACGCAAACGTCTGTCAGACGAAAATAAATTGCGAATTTCGATCGTATTCCCATACAAATACGGATACGGTTCGTTTACGGATACGTCTGTCTAACGGCTTGACATTGGATTTGCAATTTATTTTCAACTGACAGACGCAAGCGTTACGGCAAGTTGGTGAACCGCCTCAAACAATACCTATCTGATGACTTGATGATGAAATAATGACGTAAAACATCATCTAGGTACAATACAGGGAAAAGATCTTGGTGCATTTATCCGCAACTGTATTTTTAAATGATTATGTACCTGTTTAGTTATTGTTCTTCTTATTCGTCAGCACGGTTTCGCCCACTGTTGGGCATATACCTCTTTTTGGATCTACAATGCCGTGTGATGCCGGCTTACAATAGCATCACCTCATTTCTTACCCATGGGAGTTGTAAGAGGCGACTAACCCGGTTGCACTAAATGTCTTTTACAAATGGTGGTGGCGTAAAGTTACGTGCTGTGTACTTAACCTGGCCAGCCCCGAGGCAGTGCCTTAATTTTATTTTTTTATCCCGCCCGAGCCGGTTTTCTAGTAGGACAATACAAAATTGTTATAAAAAAAAGAAAATTGCGTTATGCAAATATCATTTTTTTAACAATGATCGGTCATGAGTCATGACGTCAATAAGTGATAATACTATCCTACATTGAATAAAGTTATTTCATTTTCATTTTTGCTGTCTTTCACTTAGACGACTGTCGTTACACAACCACGTGTCTACTAGTGTCTTTTATTTTTTTTAATTTAGTTAAGGATTGTTTATGTAATATGATGATAATAAAAATAAAAAACTCCGACATTAAGGTTCTTCGGGTCGTTCGTAGACCCGTTGTCCCACACGAAAAGTTTAAAATTTACAATATTAAAAGGTACACACACACGCACGCACTTAAAAAATTGTACTATGATAAAAAATAAAAAAACGTAAGCCGGTTCGTCCCGGGTTAAAGGGTGAAAGTCTGGTTGTGATGGATGTACAAATGTCACTTTCGTACTGACCTCACCTTGCCTTAATCGAAAGTTGAACCATCGGTCACTTTAAATGATTTATCATTAGATATGTCGCAGTATTATGGCAGAATTAGGATTTCGTCCGAAATCCTACGATTTTGGACAAAAGCCGGATTATGGTAAAATCGTAGACTTCATTCGACCATCGTCCTAAGCAGATCTAGGATTTCGGACATAATCCTAGGATTTTGACCGAAATCCTGGATCTACGTAGTAATATGGTAAAACGAAGGCTTCAGAACACTTTTTATAAATTTTGTAGTGACTATACACATACATACATAAATACTTGCGGAGTATGCAGAGTTTTAATGGCGATAAACAATTTTGAGGGCTATTTTAGATAAAACGTGAATGACTATAGAAAAATAAAATGGTAATACACATGAAAACTTCCATCCGTTAGTAGCTTCTGGGTGTCGTACCCGCGGGAAAGAATAGGGGTGATGCTATTTTAAGCCGTCATTACACGGAATAGTGACTATCGCCATGCATTACTATTTGTCTTTACTTTAATTTGTATTCTTATTATGCTTTTGGAGAGAAAAATAAAAACTTTAGAAAATTTGATGAAACAAATTAAATGACACAAAAAATGTTTATAATGATCAAATCAGTCTTTTATTTTTATTGATTCCAGATAGAATGTACTAATCACTATTATTATTAGGTATCTAGTCTCGATATAAAAATTAACCATTTTTCATAAACATTTAAGTGCTAACCTCTTCTAACTATGATTTATATAACAAACATTAAATAATTCGTTTTTCTGTCATTGACATAAACTTTTGAGTATCATTTCTTACATTAAAGATTTTTCAAGTAGTAAAAACAATATTTTTTAGATAATCACATAAGTAACTGTTTATAATATTATTCTATGAGTAATAAAATAAACATTTGGGTGTCTTCTCTTTTACAAAATATAACAAGGTAAACAAAACCTCCTGTTATCATTTGCATCACCTAGTATCTGAATAAAGATTATGAATGATAGAAATAAACAATTTTCTTTTTAAAAACTAAATCAGTATTTTCGTAAAAGAAAAATAATTTCACATAAACAAAAATAACAAATTTAGCGTTGTTCTTATCGATTGGTCTTAGTTTAATCAACATCGATTCCTTTAATAGATTAGGTCGGACTCTTTTCTTAATTATTACTTACTGTGGCACTTTGACGAATTGTGGCACCATGCATTGCAGAGTACTTCATTTTTTTACAGATGCATCTGTTAGTTTTGCACTGTATCTTTGACTTGCTGCACCTCCCCCGCTCATAGATTCCCCCGAATCGCGATTAATGCCATAATACTTAGCAGATCCAGGATTTCGACCAAAATCTTAGGATTATGACCGAAATCCTGGATCTGCTTAGGACGATGGTCGAATGTAGTCTACAATTTTGCCATAATCCGGCTTTTGGCCGAAATCCTAGGATTTCGGCCGAAATCCTAATTCTGCCATAATTCTGCGACAGATATATCGTCACCCCATTTCTTACCTATGGGTGTCGTAAGAGGCGAGTAAAGGGCTCGATGGTTTTTGGAAATTGGAAATTATAATATAATTACATAAAAAAATCTTCATTTTTGACCTTTACATACATACTTTAAAAAAGGAGTTATTTGTTTTAGGTAGTTTTTTTAGCTTTAGAGTTAGGCACATGGCTAAAGTTACTTGAATTTTACATGACTTTATTTAAATTCAGATATTTTATATCCATATTTTAATAAATGAAAATAAGAAATTGAAAAAATGTCAGCGCCCGCCGGGACTTGAACCCGGGACCGTGGAGTACCGTTCCACTGCTTCAAGTCCCGGCGGGCGCTGACATTTTTTCAATTTCTTATTTTCATTTATGAAAGTAATATAGCACTGTGAGTGCAAAATAAAACCATAGTACATATTTTAATAATATAAAGAAATCAAAAGTAAATAAAAAGTTGAGTAAGGGGGTTCTCGAGTGGAGGCCACGCCTCGGCAAGCGTAGCGTTGGACGACCTCCGGCCAGATGGACCGATAAAAGGCGGCTGGATGGCGAAAACGGGAGATCGTGCCCTATGGCGTACCCTGGGGGAGGCCTACGTCCAGCAGTGGACTGCAATAGGCTGATGTATGTATGTAAAAGTAAATAAAGATTCATGAACAATACGGGTCGTGGGTTCGATCCCCACAAGACACAAATATTTGTTAAGTAAAATTTTCAGATATTTGTGTTTAGTCTGGGTGTTTTCTATGTATACTATGTATTTATGTACAAAAAATATATATAAGTAATGATATCAGCTATTTAGTTCCCATAGTACAAGCTTTGCTTAGTTTCGGGCTAGATAGTGCTGTGTGAAATGTCCAGGATATTTTATTATTATTTATAACATACGCTCCATAATTACCCGAAAAAAAAAACAAATTAACATCCCACAAAGTACTCGCAGACAAAACGTCAAGTCATTTGAAAAAGAGAAAACCCTGGAGGCGCCGGCGCAGCTGAAGGGGTAAGGGGGGGGGCATTCCACTGTCGCTTTCCGGGTTCGAGAGTAGCTACAGCCTGCCAGATTTGGGACAAAGAAAACTGTAGAGTGGACTTTACGTTACAAAATCACAACTTTATAACCTATTTCAAACGTTATTCTAACTAAGTAGCTAAATAATTTAAATGCAAAAAACTAATCTTTACTTATCTAAAAGCCCTAAGCTATAACGAAATAGAAGAACTTCTGTAAGAAAATGTGATACCACAGTTCTGTACCAAATACAAATTACCTCCACACACACCTACACACACACTCACTCTCACACACACACACACACACACACTAACACACAATATTCCATTACATTTCTGGCTTTTATAATATTTTTTTTTTTTTAATAATGTGCTTGCTTAAGTTTTGTAGTATTAAATATTAAGCTTTTTTTTTTCTTTGTTTGTATAAAGTTCGTTTATTTTACGTATGCATAACGTTATTTCGCTCAATGCGTTGTTTTTTTCCAAATAAAATTTAATGTTATGGAAGAGCGGTATCGCCTGTCACAGGCAGTTTTTATCTGCTTAAAAGGCGATTCTTAACCTTAGATAAGTTTTGTAAAATATTGGAAGAAAATAAATTATTATTATTATTTTTATTTATTGGTTTTTACCATCTCGGCTTTGTTAAGCCGGTTTTACAGCAGTACGGGCCTAGGCCAAGTAACCACCGTTCTGATTGTTTTGACTATGTGATTGAAGTTCAACGGCTGGTAATTCTGTAACCGTCTGAAGAAATTTTCGGACTATCCGGCGCGTATTTAAAATTACGGCTTTTTGTAGGTTTATGTATGTGAATTTTGGCAGCTCCAGTGAAGAGATAGATTGGTGTAGCTGACGAGGGATAACGCCTGTGGTTGATAGAACTATGGGAATTATGGTCACTTTCTGCAAATTCCAATTATTATTATTATTATTAATTTAAAGGTACATAAATAGATACTTACATTACGTTCAGTCGGTTGTAGCATTTAACGAACCAGGTGTACTCCAAATGAACTGATTTATTTTTATCCCAATTATTATTATTATTTTTTTTTTTTATTAGTGATGGGTTTGCTCTTGACTCTAGTCTAGGTCATAGGACAGAGACAGAGTCTAAGATGGAGCGAGCTCCATTATTTAATACATAATTTAATACATTATTAAAAATTTAAACTTATTCTTTTAAGTGAAGTGATTTTCTAATAATACATATTCATGTCAATAAAAAAATATTGCTGGGGACCAAAATAATTCAGTTCTTTTGGAGTACCCCTAGTACCTTATGTGCTACAACCGACTATACATACTTAGACAAATAAAAATATGGTGATCTTCTTCCTTTACGTAAATATTTTACGCTTTTGAAAAATTATGATGAGACTTTTATGAGTACTTTCAATAAATAATTTAGTAAATTTAAAAATTTTATCATAATAAAAAACGTAAGTATTAAATTTCAAATGTTGAAAACATCCGAGTGATACCGATATAGCATCACTTAATTGACCTCAAAGAGGCCAAATCAAAAGCGATAGCTGTTGCCAAACATTGACAATTGCTGTGTTCATGTTCAGTGGGATACAGATATTGATACGATAAGAAGAAGAAGAAAAAAATCACTTTATCTCGACCCGATGAATCCAGGGTGTTCTTTGAGTTCTATCACTTTGCCAAACCAGCAACTTGCTAAACGTGGTATGTATAAAACCGTAATATTGGAGCCCCATGCCAAGAAATGGACTGTTGTTGATGTTGAAGCCATCAACAAAAGAGACGATACGACATGTATGTAACATAGCCTGCCTCCAATTTCTAATCCTATGCCTAGGATTAGAAACTGCAGGAGCATGTGTGCAAGCTTTTGTGTCCTTGCAAATTATCTCAACAGCCTTTAAAACTACTTTTGAAGAAAGCAATCATTTTATACAGTAGTTTTTTTAAATCTCTCTTTTTATAATAAAATGTTTTTCTATCAATACTTTCCCGGCCGCTCCACGGCTCCCCTGTTCCCCCTGAAGTGAACGAACTAAATGTGAGAGATGCCCACTTTCACCGGGGTTAAGGCCCTGGCCACGAAGCGGTCGATGCACTTATCTGCACCCGAAAACATAGACAACCTGTCATGAAATGTCCACAAAAAAAACTGTAGTTACCGGACTTAGAAGTTAACCCATTTCCACTCGTCAGGTAAAAGGCGACTAAGTGTTAAACCCAAGGAATTCACCTTGCACCCAAATGTTGTCTCGAAGAGATTGCTTGTAGCAATAAGGGCGATTTTGTGCATATTAGCCATGAATTTTCAAGTTATTTTGACCACTGCATGCAAAATGCGACCGTAGCCCGCAAAAGCTCCCTTCTACCATCGGACATCCAGACGCACCGCCGGATACCATCCGTACCTGGTTGCCATTCCACCAATTCGGACTAAGCGCTTCCAGTCATAATTTATAATGCGCACTGCTAAAGAGTGGAACTCACTACCTGCGTCTGTGTTTCCAAACGCATACAACCCTAATCTCTTCAAAGTAAGAGTGAACAGGCTTCTTCTGGGTGAGCTCGCTCCATCTTAGACTCTGTCTCTGTCCTATGACCTAGACTAGAGTGAAGAGCAAACCCATCAATAATAAAAAAAAAACTCGAGTTTCCCTGATAGTACTTACATATTTATGTGACTTTAATGTGGTCAAGAAATATGATTATAGGAACAGTTGGCAATTCGCATTTATTTATTTTAGCCGTAGTGCCGTGTGATGCCGGCTCAGAATAGCATCACCTCATTCCTGTCCCGTAGGAGTCGCAAGAACCGACTAACGTGCTCGTGGGTGTATGTGTATTGCAATTTTAGGCGATGGGCTGACAACCTGTCACTATGGCGATACACAATTTTCCGAATGACCCTCAAATATTGGTCAGACGTGGCGTAAATATCCGTTTTTGCGGCCATTTATGCTCTGCCTACCCTGCAAGGGATTATAGGCGTGCATATATATACGTAATTTTAGACGTGTGATGTCGACTTCAAATAGCATCATCCTATTTCTTACCGGCCGCTGTCTTAGAAGGCCACTAAGGAAAGCCTGTCACTATAGTATTAATGTCGTCAACGAAAGGTGTGATAATTATTTGGCTGACCCGATGGCGTAGCGGATAGTACCCCTGCCTGCTACGCCGCGGGTCGTGGGTTTGATCTCCACAGCACACAAATATCAGTTAAGTCATTTTCAGATATTTGTGTTTAGTCTGGGTGTTTTTATGTATAGTATGTATTTATTTTCAAAAAAGTATTTAAGTGTTAGTATCACCTATCTAGCTCCAATAGTACAAGCTTTGCTTAGTTTGGGGCTAGATGGCGTTGTGTGAACTGTTCAGGATATTAATATTTATCAGGATATTTATTTATTTATGTGATGTATTTGTTTTTCGCATTTAAGCTCGATCTATGTTAAGCCTCATCCACTTTCTTCTGTCGTGTGGAAATAAATCTTTTCATTCATTGCGCGCGCGGTAGCTATCTACTAAAGTACTGCCTGCTGTTCCAATAAGTCGTATTTGACAGCTGTCATCTCCATACGAAAAGAGAAATAATAAATTGAACCCCCTGCCATAGTATTATTACGGATCTGACAGCTGACAAATACGACTTATTGGAGTGGCGGTACTTTACCTACACAGTTTTGAAGTAAGGACATATTTTTTGTTTTGAAGCGGTACAATCTGTGCCGTGTGATGCCGGCTTAGAATAGCATCACCCCATTTCTTGCCCGTGGGAGTCGTAAGAAGCGTCTAAGGGACTCGAGGGTGTGTATTGCAATTTTAGGCCATGGGCTGACAACCTGTCACTATGGCGATACACAGTTTTCAAGATGACCCTCAAACGTTTGTCGGACGTGGCGTCGATGTCCGTTCCATGCGGCCGTTTGCGCTCTGCCTGCCCCGCGGGGGATTATGGGCGTGATGTGTGTATGTATGAACAATCTAGTCCAATAAAATTTACAAACAGTACTGTACTGTAGTAACAAGTTACTCGTATACTGTAGTAACAAGTTACTCGTATACTGTAGTAACAAGTTACTCGTATGCTGTAGTAACAAGTTACTCGTACACCGGATTAAAAAGTAACTTGTACACTGTACATCATCATCATCATCATATCAGCCATGGACGTCCACTGCTGAACATAGGCCTCCCCTAAATATTTCCACCTCGTCCGATTAGAAGCGGCCTGCATCCAGCATTTCCCCGAGGACTTGACAAGATCGTCTGTCCATCTCGCGGGGGGCCGTCCCACGCTGCGCCTTCTGGTGCTTGGTCTCCACTCAAGAACTCTTACACTGTACAGAATGCGTTTATCTAAAAAAAAGTCCCAGTGGTATTTATGTGGCCCTGCATTGTATTATCTAATCCCCGAAACTGCATAGAGCAGTGTCAACGCACCACAGCGCACGCACACAGTACACCCGCAGGGCGAATGGGGAAATATGTTGTGTTTTAATAGTTAAAATGAGCTACTTCCGAAGTTTCCCTACCAAGGGACAAAACGTGGAAAAAAATGGGGTAAAATCAGAAAAATCCCCTCCAAAATCTAAAAATAAAGTGTCATCTTAAATTATTCAAAATGTTACTGCCGACCGGGCTTATTTGTTTTTTATAATATCGAAGGATATTATATTTTATATTTTAATTCCATTGAAAGATCTGTTCCTTGCCGTAAGTTGTCTAGTGTAACGGACTGGTGCACCCATTTTAGCTAAGATTTTTACATCCTGTACATATATTTCTACCTACATATTGTTCAGTCATGGACTGGTTCACTTCTTAAAAAATTTGTAGATATTTTTTTACACCTTATATTCGATCAGCTCAAAAAAGATTTCATTCAAAGGGATCATGCCTGCCAAAACACAGTACGAACGTAGTACCTCTAGCATATCGTACCCCTAGAATATTAGAACTACTACAACTTTCTTATTGAAAACTTGCAAATCTCGCGGGCAAGATTTGAACTTGCGACTTTCGCAATCACTAGTTGCGACGCCTCAACCATCTTCGCTAACGCAGCTCGTTCCTTACCCGCGCTTGAAAATGCCAGATGTAAGAGGCGTCGCCACTATCAATGGCGAAAGATTCAAATCCTACTAGTACAAGTATTCTGTGCTGGTAGTACCGCCAACATTAAGGAGCATCAAAAGTGTGTCCAAAGCGTCTTGTGTGTGTACTTGCAGCACGTGCAACGGAGGGTCAATGACCGGCGCCGCAGCCTCCATGCACCGCGGAAAACCACACTAGATCCACAGAACAAAAAAACTGTAGGATAGAGGCGCAGTTCTAAAGTTATAAATCCGTACTAAGTTTGTGTGTGTATGTATGTTTGTTACCTCTTCACACTAAAACGGATTGACCGATTTGGATGGAATTTGGAACACAGGTAGAGTATAATCCGGAATAACATCAGCCACTTTTTACCGCGGGAAAACAACTATTACCACGGGAAAATGAGTGGCAGCGGGTGAAACAGCTGAGCGGAAATCTAGTTATAAATAAATAAATATCTGGACATTTCACACAGCGCCATCTAGCCCCAAACTAAGCATAGCTTGTACTATGGGAACTAAATAGATGATATTATTACATATAATAATATTTCTTTTTTATATAAATGCATATTATACATAGAAAACACCCAGACTTGACTTGAGACATTGTGTAAGGGACAGCCCTCCGAATACTAATAGGGTGCATTCAAACCATGAAACTGAAAAACATCCCATAAAAATATTTCAGAAAAACATAAAAAAAAATTTGAACTTCTTATAGTAAATGCAGTCAGCAGATTTTTTGTGGGAGGTCGAATTTTTGGTCGTTTCCTGACACATGTTCCTTAGGAAAAGTTGTTTAGTTTCATGGTCTGCATGCACTCTATCAGTATTCGGAAAGCTGTCCCTTACACCCCGTATATCACGCCTATATCGCTTGCAGGGTAGGCAGAGCCGGTCTTAAAAGACGAACATTTACGCCACGTCTGATAAACATTTGAGGGTCATACATAAATTGTGTATCACTATAGTGATAGGTGATCCGCCCATCAACTAAAATTGCAATACACATGTAACCCTCCAGTCCCTTAGTCACCTCCTATGACACCCGCAAGAAATAAATGGGGTGATGCTATTTTAAGCCGGCATTACACGGCAAACAGCAAACAGTACAATTTTACAATGAGCCATATTTGACAACTGTCAAATTCGTGCAAATGGGTCCATTTTCCTGTATTGACATCTCTCTTAGTATCGAACTGTCGGCTGTCAAATATGACTTATTGGGGTAGCGTTACTTTGGGTAATGGGGTAATACAACACTAATAATTTTTATTCAGATTTGTGACAGCCACCATACAATTGACAGCTGGATGACAGCCGCAATTTGATGCGGCGACGTGTTTCTACTCAAATTTCGTCCAAAATCCGGAATCGGTAAGTTATCGCAAAAACTTGCGGCGCGAGTATTTCCCGCTAAAACCTCTTAAGGCCGCATCAGTCCCAAAAAGTAAGTCCCTTTCCTTTTCGCTTCGTTAGAGAGAATCAGACGATGACGGCTCAGATCCAGAAAAACGAACATTTGTTTAATTATTAAAATCATCCAACCAACCATCAACACATTAGTTTAGTAGCATAATATATCTAGAAGTAGGTATTTCTAAGAAAAATATCGTGTTAAAATTTGGAGATTTCAAGATGGTATACAAAATACGGAACACTATTCAACCTTGCGCAGTTGATTTCTAAGCCCATTTCACCTTAAGAATAATTAAAAAGGAAAAATCTTAACTAGGTACGTACTTAGGCGGTTTTTCCACTACTTGTCGTCCGTCGCTGCGTATTTTTACCGCACCGTAACGCATGCGGCTGTGAGATGAAAGGAAATTTCGAATTCCGATCTCATTCCCATACAAATACGGCTACTATGCGTTTCGGATACGTCTGCCAAGTCGTTTGACAGACGCATCCGCGGCCTGTTTAATGTTGCAAACATACATTCGTGTTTGGAGAAGACTATGAATGGCTGAATATCGTGTATTGGCAAAAAAATCTGAATGTTATCGGGTTTCCCGCTTGCTTTTCATCTACGATGTTTGACAGACGCATCCTTAAACGCAATAAAGCCGTATATGTGTGGAAAAAAGATCAGTAGTCACAGTTTCGTTTCGTCTGACAGACGCGTACGTTACGGTGCGTTAAATTTATTTACGCCACGTCTGACAAACATTTGAGGGTCATTCGGAAAATTGTGTATCGCCATAGTGACAGGTTGTGCTTATGCTTACCACCTACCTAATGGAAACCATAGGTGGTCTTAATGACTAATTTTAAATGGAAAGATTGTATTATTTGGTTACAATAAAGTTCAATGGAACTGTTTTTGTGCAATTTCATCAATTACCATCCATTGTCACAGGCGGTACGGAATTTGATGATAACAGCTCATTTCAATGTTCATTCATTACGTTTACAATACTCATACATACATACACATATCACGCCTTTAATCCCTTGCGGGATAAGCAAAGCGTAAACGGCCGTAAAAATTGGATATTTACGCCACGTCTTACAAATATTTGAGGGTCATTTGGAAAATTGTGTATCGCCATAGTGACAGGTTGTCAGCCCATCGCCTAAAATTGCAATACACTCCCTCGAGTCCCATAGTTGTCTCTTACGACTCCCTTGAGAAATAAATGGGGTGATGCTATTCTGCACGGCACTACAGTATTGCGTCTTAGTTATAAAAAATTACGGGCGATGTGGCGCGGTGGAAGAGCGACTGCCTACAACGCAAAGGTTCCGGGTTCGATTTCCGATGGGGCATCACAAAGTTGATATTTGTTCCCAGTCTGGTCAGGAAATTGCAGGCTGAACGACCAGATGCCTATGTTATGAAACTACAGGCTACAAGTCTACAGGTGTAATTCGTAGTATATTGCGTAGCCAGTTGATATTCCCGGTAGCATAATGGCTAACCGACTACGCAATGAACACCGAATTTCACCTGTAAAATTGTAGCCTGTAGTTTGATAATATCGGGTACTGATTGTCCGAAAAGAAAGATGGTTCCGTGCTTTGGAGGGCACGTTAAGCCGTCGGTTCCGGTTGCTATCTATCATTACTTAGACGGCGGTCGTTACACAACCATGTCAGAGGCCTACTAGTAGTAGGCGGTTGAAAAACTCACCAGGGTTCATCGAGTCGATCGTCAACTCGGTGTCCCACACGAAAAAAAAAAAGTACTTACAGGCGCTGTTTATGGTGCTGTGTTCACAGGTAACGCTGTTGCTACTCCTTAGAATAGCATCAACCCCTTTTCACCCATGGGTAGAAATTGGGTGATGCTATCCTAATCTGGCACTATACACACACATCACGCGTTTATCTCTTACGGGGAAGGTAGAGCGTCGAAGATCGTTATTGCCACGTCGGACAAAATATAAGGTGTAAAAAAATTACTGAGAATATTTTAAGGGGTGAACCAGTGCGTAAAACTGAACAACTTTCCCCAAGGAACATAGGTCGAAATATGAAAAAATAATTTGACCCTTTGTATGGGAGGGCCAATTTTTTTTTTCATATTTCGACCTATGTTCCTTGGGGAAAAATGTTCAGTTTCACGTACTGGTTCACCATTTAAAATATTCTCAGCGAATTTTTTACACCATGTATACAGGGTTATTTTTTATTCACCCCGGAAATTTTACAGGGTGATTCTACTCATGATTCTGAACAACTTTTGCTATGGGGTCACCTGCGAAATCGCGAAAAAATAAACAGCTGCTCCATAGAAAAATTCATACCTACTCAAACAAAATGTATGGAACAGCTGGATTTTTAACGCGATTTCGCAGGTGACCCCATAATAAAAGTTGTTCAGAATCATGAGTAGAATCGTCCTGTAGAATTTCCGGGGTGAATAAAAAATAACCACGCATAAGGACCGCTTCACATTGTGTATAGCTACCTATAGTGCCGGGTTGTCAGTTTACACTTGGGTATTAAAGTCGCCTCTAACGACACCAGCGGCAAAGAAATGGGGTGATTCTTTTCTAAATCAACATCTATTTATTTGTTTATAAAACTTTATTGCACAAAAAGGACACGGCCTAATGCCACGCGGCATTCTCTACGGCAAAACGGCGTCACACGGCGCCTAATAAATATAGTATAAAATACTATAAAGTAAGGCCATCCCAATAAACCATAGTTGACAGCTATCATCTATCTAGCATGAATCGGATAGCTGTCGAATATGGCTTATTAGAATGGCGGTACTGTAATACGATTTTAACGGGGGCACTAAGAACCACGACTTGCGTGCAAAAGTAGTGCTAGCAGTCTCGGTCTACTTGCGCTGCTTATGTAACCCCTGTAGATGAAGCAACACTGGACATTGCGGTTTCTTCAACTAGAACACCATGTATAATATTTTGACTGGCCCGATGGCGTAGCGGATAGAACCCCTGCCTGCCACGCCGGGGGTCGTGAGTTCGATTCCCACAAGACACAAAATATTACCTGTAGTTAGTTTTAGTTTAGTTTTGCCTAAGGAATAAAGCATTTCGCGGTAAAAGGTGCCTTCTTCTTTTCGTTTGGGACACTGAGTCGTCCAACGACCCGCTGATACCTGGTGTCAGAGTTTTTCAACCACCTTCTACTAGAAGTAGGCCTCTGACATGCTTGTGTAACGACCGCCGTCAAAGTTATCATAGACAGGGACCGACGTATTAACGTGCTCTCCAAAGCACGGTACTAACCGCTTTGTGAGTGAAAACTGTAGCATTACACAACTGCAGCGAAACGATAAGACTCCGGGCATTGTGGTGGTTTTATTTCCTGGTTTATTGAATACCAAATTTCATCGCTTAGACTACATTCAATCTGTAAAGATAGAATAAGTCGCCGGGTATTAGTTGCAAAACTAACCCGGTAGATGGAGCCGTGCCACGTGTTACTGGCATTAAAATACATTTGCAAAATTGGCGGGCCAGGAATGAGCTGCGGTAGCCCAGATGGAAGAGGCGTCGCCACTATAGTAATGCAAAAGTCGCAGGTTCAAATCCTGCCCGCACTCGAATATTTAAAAAAAAAAAAATACCTGGTTTATGTTATATGGGTACTTGCAAACAATTTAAGGGATTTCCATTTTCTTGAACCTCGATTCTCTATTTTTTTTGCCATTGTAATACCATCGACACTCAATTGTCATTCAGCCGCCTTTTTAGGGTTCCGTAACCAAAGGGTAATAACAGAAACCCTATTTTTGAGTCTCGGCTGTCCGTCTGTCTGTCCGTCCGTCCGTCCTACAGTTACGAGGCTGTATATCCTGAACCGTTATACCTAGACAGTTGAAATGATGTATTATATAAACAGATGATGTATTTATGTTGCCGCTATAACAACGTATACAAAAAATTTGAATAAAGTAAATATTTAAGGGGCTCCCATACAAAAAACTTGTTATTTTTTTGTATGGAGGCTGTATCTTATGAACCGCGAAAGTTAGACAGTTGAAATTTTTACAGATGATGTATTTCTGTTGCTGCTATAACAACAAATAAAAAAAATAAAAAAAATGGGGGCTGGCCTACAAAACACGTGTTTTTTTTTGCAAGTAAATAATGGTACAAAACCCTTCGTGCGCGAGTCCGACTCGCACTTGGCCGGTTTTTTAAGTCTACCGTCCATCGGGCCGGAGGGCGTCCAACGCTACGCTTGCCGAGGTAATGTAAGAATTACAAAGATAAAGCTTTTTTAACCGATAACACTTCTATGGTAACAGTCATCAGCCCTTGCAAGGTCACTGAACCAATCGTTCACCTTATGCTTCACTTAAAGAATATAATGCCGTGTAATGTCGGCTTAGAATAGCATCACCCCATTTCTTTCCTGTGGGTGTCGTAAGAGGCGACTAAGAGACTCGAGGGTTACGTGTGTCAGGTGATATGCTGACAATCTGTCAATAAAGCGATACACAACAATTTTTGTCGGACGTGGCGTAAATGTCAGTTTGTTTACGGCCATTTACGCTCTGCCTACCCCGCAAGGGTTATAGACGTGATAAATGCAACATATATTTCATGAACAGGGTCGACGTGCCGATGGCAAACCAGGGACCAGTCATAGTCAGGGATAATGTAATTCTTTCTTTTCTAATGGGACACCGAGTCTTCCAACGACCCGATGAACCCTGGTGTCAGTTTTTCAACTGCTTGCACTACTAGTAGACCTATGACATGGCTGTATACCGACCGCCGTCTTAGTAATTATGAACTGCAACCGGGACCAACGGCTTATCGTGCCCTCCGAAACACGGAACCAACTTTTTCGGACAATCAGGTGGTTCAGCCTGTAATGCACTTTTTTTTTATAATGTCATACCAGATGGCGTTGGGATAAGTTGAAATTTTGACATTTGAGTCATAAATACAATTTCATCTATTTACATATTTACAAGTTTCTATGGATAGAAAGTTTTTCAGTTTAGCTAAGCGCTATGTCAGTGCACTTGAAGACTGGCTTTAAAATTTCACATTATCGTCATATAAATAATCATAGACAGAAACAACAAGACATGCCGTGTGATGCCGGCTCAGAATAGCATCACCCCATTTCTTTTCCGTGGGAGTCGTAAGAGGCGACTAAAGGACTTGAGGGTGTGTATTACAATTTTAGGCGATGGGCTGACATCCTGTCACTATCACAAATTTCCGAATGACCCTCAAATATATGTCAGACGTGGCTTAAATGTCCGTTTTTGCGGCTGTTTACGCTCTGCCTACCCCGCAAGGGATAAAAGGCGTGATATGTGTACCTATGTATGTATGTGTGATATGCTTAGACAGCAACCGGGGTCCTCCGGATACAGAAGGCAAATTCACACTGCCAGACCACAAATAGGTATAATAAAATTAGTACCTAACTAAACCCAGGTATTTTTTTTTCTTGTTTTTACAAAACTCGTAAAAAAACATGGCTTCAATCACGGCTGAATAAGTCCTTACATAAACTGACTACAATTATTGAGCTATGTTTAATAAAAATTATGTTTGTGTACCAACAGTGTATTTACTTAACTCCTGCACCAATGCACTTTATCTGCCATTGCATTTTTTATCAGGCAATGATCTGCAAGCAGTTTTTCTTTTTCCTGAAATTGCATGAACGATAACGCTTCTGTTATAATAATAATATTTGCTGTGCAAACGGACTGCTCGACAAATTCCGTATTATTAATGCTTACTGCGTAAAATGCAAAACACAGTTTTGCTGAAACTTTTGCATACTAGCGCTATCTGTCAGTAAGTAGCATTAACTTTAGTGCAGTGACATCTACAGTTAAGTAGCAGTACTATTTCATTGTTCTTCAACCAAAAGATAGGCATGGAAGTTAGTAACCCATCTGTTCAATTCGTTCTTTGGTTTGTACATAGGTGGCGCTTATAACAATAAAAAAAGTTCTTTTTTACAATCATAGTTAGGTACTCAATAAGAAAAACAATGATTATTTTAAATAAATGAATTTATTTATTAATCAATAAAGTATTCTTAAAACTAATACATAGCACCACAAATCCACTATTCAAGGTTTGTCTGTGTCTTTTAAACCTACTTTTATTAGTTAAATAGTAGATCAATGAGTTAAATTTAAAAATGGTGATACCATGGGAATATGACCATGGTCTTGATAGAGATCAGTGATGGTACACAAACACAATACAAAAATGTCACACACACGTATCCGACCATAACAATATTAAATTTATATTTTTACTAAACCTTATGTTAATTTCGCACTTTGCTCACATCGTTTCCGTGGTGTAGCGGTTATCACATCTGCCTAACACGCAGAAGGCCCCCGGTTCGATCCCGGGCGGAAACATATTTTTGTTTTAGTATTCTGTGTAAAATGTAAAATACTTCTTGTTGCAATACTTTTCATACTTAAATCTCTTTGGTAGATACTCAGTAGTTTTCTGCCCCGCGGTTACTATGTTCGGACGTAGTTACATGTAAATTTGAAAAATAAATGTTGTGTTAAGTTGTAAGTGGGCCTCGGATCATTTTGTCATTGAAATTTTGAATCTGTTGCCTGTTAGTTACTTTACCTATTGAAATAAAAATAAAATTTTATCTTCTATCATCATCATCAGCCATAACGAGTGGCGTCCATTGCTGAACTGCTAGTTGTGACGTCAAAAAGTTACTTGCCTAACCACTGCCTAACAAACTCACTTTCAAACTCGTATCATAATAAGTATGATATGATACTTATTTTATTATTCATTTGTTATTTTTTATTCTATGATATGATTCATATCATAGAATAAAAAATAACAATAAGTCATCCAAACGGTAGGCAAATGTAATGACCTTGAGCACGCCTACATTTTTTTTCTTTTTACCGTACTGCCTAACCAAAAAGGAATTTAATGTTTTTAGAGTTCATGACTTCATGTAAAGGTTTCTTCAAAGGACTGAAACTCGTTAACCACTGAACAGATTCGAATGCGAATTGTTTCGGAAGAATCCTTACATTAGTATAACCCGAGTGTCATCGGATAGGCTTTATCTCAGACAGCTGTCATCGGCTAGTCTGCGCTCGCCCGCGTTTTTAAAAACCTTCGTCCGAAACTACACGCCTTTGCGCATGTTAGCAATAATTTTTCCTGATATTTTAGTTTGTTATTTTGTGCAATAAAGTGTTTTTACTTACTTACTTACTTACTCACACACTTTGAACTTAAATAATCTCGGCCATTTTTTGAGATATGAAAAAAGTAAAAACACAGTTTTTCTCGTAATTTTTTGTAGATTTATTAGACATAAAAGTAAAACGCACCGTGGTTATCCATTGCCGTCGTTCTTTTGTGATCCCGTATGAAACAGTCTAAATAATCCTCGAAACTTGACACTTGCGAAATTACAAAGAAAACGCCAAACTCGTGAGTACAGATTTCAAGGCTATGGTACAGACGTATTAATTAGTCCACGGTACCTCCACGCCAGTAAGTATAGTATTCTTTGCATGGTACAGACTTAAATAAATAGGACCATCTTTCTTTTTTTTTTTTTTATTAATGATGGGTTTGCTCTTGACTCTAGTCTAGGTCATAGGACAGAGACAGAGTCTAAGATAGAGCGAGCTCACCCAAAAGAAGCCTGAAGTACTTCTTACTTTGAAGAGATTAGGGTTGTATGCGTTTGGAAACATAGACGCAGGTAGTGAGTTCCACTCTTTAGCAGTGCGCATTATAAATGATGACTGGAAGCGCTTAGTCCGAATTGGTGGAATGGCTACCAGGTACGGATGGCATCCCGCGGTGCGTCTGGATGTCCGATGGTAGAAGGGAGCTGGTGGAACAAGGTCGTGAAGCTCTTGAGCACACTCTCCGAAGTACAATCTATAAAAAACCGACAAGCAGGCAACCTTGCGGCGATGTGCCAGGCTATGTAGCTTGGTGTCCACCAGTTTTATGTCGCCTATGAGCCTCTTGGCCCTGCGTTCTACCGAGTCAAGAGCGGCAAGTTGGTATTTGGCTGCGCCATCCCAAAGGTGACTGCAATACTCCATGCAGTATCGGACTTGTGCTTTGTAAAGAGTAAAAAGCTGTCCAGGCGTAAAGTATCGCTTCACTCTATTCAGGACGCCCAGCTTTTTAGCCGCCGTCTGAGCCTTGTACTCGATGGTCGCGCCGAAGTTTAGATTTGATGTCAACTCCATGCCTAGAAGCTCAAGCCTGTCAGTGACTGGGACAGATGTACCCCGAAAAGTAGGTGTCCAGTCGAAAGGACTCCTTTTTGCGGTGAAAAGACACGCCTGTGTTTTGGTGGCATTGAATGAGACCAGATTGTCGTCGCCCCATTGGGAGACAAGACTTAAGGTCAGATCTGTTCGCTCTACCATGGCCTTTCTTAACGAACGTATTTCATCCCCACTGGTCCCTGCACCTGTCAAGTATCTCTCTGAAACGGTACTATCATCTGCGTATCCAACAATACCATGCCGAAGGAGGTCATTGATGTGCAGCAGGAAAAGAGTTGCAGAGAGAACAGACCCCTGAGGAACTCCGGCATCAATGGCCATAAGGTCAGAGGATCTTTCATCTAAGAAGGGTACAGACTTTGAGCAACACGGTTTTCCGTCTCGTTCCGACCCGGAAGGTACAGACGTGGTACGCGTACAACGGGTACAGACGTAAAGACCATGAAACTAGTATGTTATTATTATTATTTAATGGTGGCAGAGCCACTGGCCTCACAACTCTATTGTCTAATTCCAAGCTAAACTCCCGCAGTGGAAGCGATTTACACAGGTAAATTTCTAGTAAAATACCAGGAGTTCAACTGAAGGCAGACAATGGCCGCGTTACGCAGCGCTAAATAGCATACGCTGCACAATATAGCAGCGCATACTATGAATTAAACGTGAACCTAAATCTATTTAACTTAATTAACTAAGTTGAGTGAAGTTGGCAAATGATGTGTTCTGACCTTTACATAACTCAAGTCGGTAGTAAATACCGTCTGCCGATCTGGCGTTACGTCACACGTATTAGCACTAGATTATAAGTAAGTACCTCCAAATTATATCACCCCACGAATTCCGCAATTCGTACTAAGGAGTCACAATGATATGGTACAACAAATATGACTAAAGGGAACACACCATTAACACGAATAAACAGTTTTATACTAAACAACCAGGTTTAATACTTACAGTCAACGTGCCGGTCCAAATGCATAAAATACCCAACGGAGAAAGGAAGTTCAGGGAATGGATCAAATGGGAATTCCGTGGGTACTTACAGGGCTGGGTGGAAAAGATATCGACACCCAGCATTCCACTACAGCCTTGGCGCGTTATTCACGTCAAACCACTCACAGCTTCTGTTCGTATTCCACTTTGATATTAGTCATTACGCGTGACCCAACCCGAATTTGGGCCGTACAAACGCGGGCCAAAATGGCCACCTGATGCCTATTCAACGCGACGCTCACGTGGAAGACGTCGAGACATCCAACAATCACTAAGCCTGGCATTCCAGTACAACCCAGGAGAAACACAATAATACGATGCATCAACACGCGCGATCTCAAATTGAATCGTCCATTACACGCGGCATCACAAAACGCGTGGCGGGAAATCCGCACTATACGCGATACCCTCCCGTCCGAACGGTTTTGAGTGACTGGGTAGTGCGGCGCCGAAACCACCGGTTGGCGCCGTCAGGCGGTCTGCGCGCACGTCGCCAGTCTCGCCCTGCGAGTGAGAAAGGGACAACACACGCCCAGAGCGACGCGCGCGATCGAGCACCGCGCCGCATTCATAGACCGCCACCAATACCCAACTTACCCCAGCATAGCAACGCTAAATTAAACATTCACCCGCCCTAGGCCGAATCCCTTAGGCCTATTCACTACTGGGGAGACGAGATAGCGTTGCTATTGCTCGCTTAAGAACTGAATCCCCTACCTGAACTGTCGCGACTCGAGGAGTGCCATCACTACCTGGGAACAAGTTGAGAATGCGCCCTCTGCGCCATCGCAGTGGCGGCAGGTTGGCATCCTTAACCAGAACGAGATCTCCGATGCGAGGGGGTTCAGTTCTGTCCGTCCACTTAAGGCGTTGCTGCAGAATGTGCAAATACTCAAGCGACCATCGCTTCCAAAAATTCTGAGACATTTGCTGCAGCAACTCATAACGCGTCAAACGATTGCTACTGACCTCTGTGTAGGGGTACTCTGGCAAGGCGTTAAGTGGTCGGCCAATTAAGAAATGCCCTGGTGTCAGGGCCTCCAGATCATTCGGATCTGAGCTAAGCGGACACAAAGGACGTGAATTGAGAACGGCCTCAATTTTACAAAACACGGTCGCTAGCTCCTCAAAGGTTAATATCGTTAAACCTATAACGCGCATCAAATGCGTCTTAGCGGACTTTACAACCGCTTCAAATATACCACCCCAGTGGGGGCATCCTGGTGGATCGAACACCCAGTTAATGCCCTGACGGGAGAGGCTCGTGCCGATAGCTTCCTCGTTTTCCGATAAAAACGTTATAATTTCTTTCATACATCGATCAGCGCCCTTAAAGTTGGTACCACAGTCCGACCTGATCAGCGCTGGTCGCCCTCTTCGCGATACAAATCTATCTAAAGCTGCTAAGAAAGCCTCCGTAGTGAGGTCGGCCACGAGTTCCAAGTGGACGGCCTTGGTTGCTAGGCACACAAACACGCACAAATACGCCTTGATTGACTTCGCGTTGCGAAGGCGTGATGCCTTTACCATAAAAGGCCCCGCAAAGTCCGTTCCCACACCCGCAAACGTCCAGGCTTCCGTCACCCGGTCCGGTGGGAGGTCTCCCATCTGAGGTTGCATTGTGGCTGCCTTCAACCGATAGCAAGGCAAGCACCGAAACACAATGCTCCGTACCGTACGTCGTCCAGACAAGATCCAAAACTCGCGCTGCAGAATAGCCAAAAGTGCATTGCAGCCCGCATGCGAGTTTTTCTGGTGACGATCCCTAACTATAAGTTCTACCAAAGGTCCCTTCTTTGGGAGTAACAGCGGATGCCGTGCTGAAAAGGGCAGGTTAGCGTTCCGAAGTCTACCTCCAACCCGGAGCATTCCATGCTCGTCCACGAACGGGTTGAGGCGCACAAGACCTCCCTTCAGCTTTCCACGGCCATCCCTGAGCAGCCTGGCCTGTTCCTCAAAATGTTCCGCCTGGACGACCCTAACCAATAAACTTAGAGCCGCATTCCGCTCCGCAGGCGAGAGGACTGGTGCCAAGTTCCGTTCTGCTTGAGGTTTTCTACAGTTGTTCACGAACCGTTTGATCCAACCTGTCACCCCTAGAAGTTTGTCGAGGGAGCTGTATCGTTCCAGCAAGAAAGCCGCACTAGGCTTAGGTACGATCTGCCCTACGTTCACTCGCAAACCTCGATCAGGTGGCCCAAGCGGCGACCCGCACTCATTGTATGGCCATCTCTCAGGTGACTCAGTCAGCCACTGAGGTCCCCACCACAGTGAGTGACCTACCAAATCAGGGGCCCTACATCCCCGTGAGGCGCAGTCCGCTGGGTTCTGTTCTCCCGGTACGTGTCTCCATACCAACGGAGTTTCCGATCCTTTAATCTGTGACACCCGATTTGCCACGAAAACCTCAAGAGTATGTACCGACGTCTGTAACCAGCACAGAACTATCCTACTGTCGGTCCATGCGTACACCGTTTCATCCAAATTGATGGTACCGCGTAGATTACTAGCGACATGATGTAGCAAGCGCGTGAGAAGCGCTGCTCCCGCCAATTCCAACTTTGGAATGGTCCATCTTGTCCTAACCGGAGCCACCTTACTCTTGGCCATAACTAGACGCACGTCTACAGTTCCCGTTGAACTGACTGTCCGCAAATAGACAGCTGCCGCGTACCCTCGCTCCGAGGCATCACAAAACCCATGTAGGGTAGCCTTACATCCCACCGATGGGAGCAATTTGCGAGGTATGGCGATGCGTACGATCCCTGGTAAGGTGGTCACAAACTTGGTCCAATCATTCAACAGCTCTCCGGAGAGCTGGTCGTCCCAACCCAAGTTTGCTATCCACAACCTTTGCAAGAAGCACTTCGCCATGAACGTCACCGGTGCGATCCACCCGTTAGGATCGAAAGTTCTGGCGATCGTCGATAATACCGAACGCTTCGTCCAAGTCTTCTGCAAAAGGTCTGGCTCGATCTGATACGTAAAGACATCATGCGTTGGCCTATATTGCACCCCTAGGATGCTCAACGTATTTGGATTGTCCGGGTTCTCGAAAAGGTGCGGGTCCTGCTGGAACTCACCTGGCAACCCGGCCAGGAGCTCTGGACAGCTGGACAGCCATTTCCGCAACTCATAACCTCCTGATTCCATGATCGCGATCAGCTCGTCTCGTAGTAGCAGTGCTTGTTGCACGCTATCTGCACCCGTGCAGATGTCATCCACGTAGACGTCGCGATCCAGTACTGCTGCGGCTCGAGGGAATCTTACCCTTTCCTGTGCGGCCAACTCTCGCAGCGTGCGTACTGCCAAAAACGGACTTGGCTTCAGACCATACGTTACCGTGTTGAGCTCATAAGTGACCATCGGCTCGTCAGGGCTCTCACGCCACAAAATCAGCTGGTACCGACGGTCATCCGGGTGTATAATTGTTTGGCGAAACATCATTTTGACGTCTGCGACGAACGCTACTTGGTGCAACCGAAAATCTGTGAGGATGTCCACAATGTCCCGGTTCAACTTGGGACCCGCGTGCAGACACTGGTTCACAGACACACCATTCGATGTAGGAGCAGAACCGTCAAACACTACCCGTATCTTCGCCTCCGGTGACTTCAAAACAGCCAGGTGTGGTATATAGTAATGCTCGACACACCTCCAATCTATGCTGGACACCGACATGTGGCCTAACTCTAGGTACTCCCTCATGAATTCGATATACTTCTGCCGAAGTGCTGCATCTCGCTTCATCTTTCTCTCCATAGCCAGTAGTCTCCGTTCCGCGATCTGTCGCGAACTACCTAAGGAGGGGCGGTTTGGGAGAAATGGCAGCCTGGTAACAAACCTACCTGACGAACTTCGTGCAGTGTTGTACTGATAGAACAGCTCGCACTCGTCATCCTGTGGCTTCCGTCTATCCGCTGTGGGTGGCTCCTCAGACTCCCAAAACCTCTGCAGCACCTCCGACAACACACTACCATAGAGCACCGTATCGCCCTCTGGTAGGTCCTGAGATCTCCAAACTGGGCCAAAAATAACATACCCCCCTGTTGTATCAACGGCCACTAAACCAGTTTGCTGAAGTACCCGTTTTCTGCCACACCAGAATCTCCCGAGGACGTCTGACCCGAGGAGAACGTCCACCGTACCAGGAGTATCAAATTCAGGATCAGCTAACTCTAAGCCTGTGGTTAACCCTCGTACCGTTGACGGTAACCGAACTTGAGGAAGTTTTCCTACCACTTCATCCAGCACCACTGCTGAGGCATGATAGCTGACCCCTGTACCTGTATTACCTAATGTGAACTCGAAGTTCACCTGACCCCGAACGTCAGGCACATCTACACCTCCAATACCTACAGCCCCATCCGTTGTGGGCCTTATATTTAAGCGTAGCCTACTCACCAGCTTACTAGACACAATACAACCCTGAGCCCCTGTATCTAACAAGGCTCTTACCTGTATGCTGCGGCCACCGTATCCCCATACCCAAATCATTGCCGTAGGCAACAATACCGTAATTGGCCGGGGGGCCGAAGCTGGCGTGTAGGCGGCGATTACCTAGCAGGAACCTAAGCGCGGAGTGTCCGCGTCCTGCGGGGGGGTCCCCTCTCTCCGTACACCTTCGAGTGGGTCCCACTCCTGCTGATAGGGACCTCTGGTCCTGTACGCCATGGCTGGCAGCCTATAGTAACCCTGCGGCAGGCGCGCGTACCGTGGATGCGCCTGTAGCCGCGGGTGCTCAGCCAAGGGGAGAGGCATGCGTGGGTCATGGGAACTCACCATGTTGTTCAGACCCGCCGAGTACTGCATGTACTGGCCCTGGTGTTGGCACCCGCCCGTAGCATCACGTACTTGTGATATGTGCCCCTGACCTTGGACCTGTGACCACCTACCCTGTTCCGGCACCTGCTGCCGAGGTGGTGACTGTCTCGCGCGTGGTGAAGGGGGCATCACCTGCTGATGTCCCTGGCCTCGTCCCTGAAACCCTGGTGGAAGAGGACTCCTCCTTGGAGGGGGTGGGGAGCGTTGCTCCCGTCTAGGTAGGGCAGACTCCGTCCGCTGACCCGCGTCAGCTCTGCCTCCGTAATCTCCGCTGCGGTTCATGCATAGTAGCTGATGGTGGGCACCCTGGCAGTACCTGCAGTTGGTGCTTGATGGGCACTCTCGCACCTGATGCGGCCCCATACACCTAAAGCACCAACACCGTTGCTGCACCACACCACGACGTTTCTGCACCCGCTGTGCAGCGAACTCCTCACACGCAGTCACCTGATGCCCCGCCTCTCTGCAGTAGGCACACCTCGATTCCAAATTAGCGACATTGTATCGCCTGGGTGGCCTACTCTTACCGTCTCGCGCCTGTGCACCCGGCCGTTCCGGGCGGCGAGCGGCCGCAGACTCCGCGTGAGGCGACTCTCCAAATTGGGCATCTACCCGCCTGCACTCGGCCTCGAGGAAGGACTTGAGCTCCTCGAAGGTCGGGAGGTAATCAGATGTCTTACCTCCGTGTGACTGTTCAAAACGAGCGGCCATGTCGCTCGGCAGGCGGCGCAACAACGTGTGGACCAGGATATAATCATAGCCTGACACCGGCATCCCCTGTCTCTCAAGAGCGTTCACTGCAACGCAGACAGGGTTGAGGACCTTGGCCCTGAGGTCCGTCCCTCGTGTGATGGTCGGCACGGTGAGCCACTGTTCCAGGAGTTGGTCAATCATGAGACGTTTGTTGCTGTATCTCTCGATCAGCAAACCGCGAGCCGTCTCGTAACTTGCATCATCGACTGGTAGATGCTTTACCAGCTCATGGGGCTCACCTTGCAGCTTGGCCATCAATTGTGCCATTTTATATGCCGGCTGCAAGTCAGTGCGGTTATGAATCACACTGTCAAACAGATCCTGGAATCGGGTCCAATCCGTGTAGTCCCCGTGGAAGACCGGAATCGCCACAGCCGGCAGGGGCACTTGCACCCCCGGTCCCCGCGGACCATGGGGTGAGTCCGGCTCCCCAGCTCTACGCCTGGTGATCACAGCAGCCGCCTGCTGGATCTCCTGCCCCATCTCCATGCACTGGGTCACATTCGTCCGGACCGTAAGTTTGACCTCCTCATCAGGAGTCCCATCAAATAACTCCTCGCATCCAGTGAGGCAATCCAACACCTCCGCGACCCGTTCGTCAATCCGTTGCGCACAAGCGATGAGTGCGTCCTCTCGGTCCCCGCGACCGACCATCGCCTGCTTAGTCGCGAACCACATTAGGTGCGCTCTAATTTTTGCCTGAAGCTGTGTAATTGTGGGAGCCATGGTACCAACTCAAAGTAACACCGAACCTTACAATAAAAAAAATAGACAATCGGCCCTGATCCTACCGTTAGGATATCCGCACAGGGTAAACACAACGATAATAACAAGCAATTCACTAATTGATTGGCCCTGATCCTACCGATAGGATATTCTACACAGGGCACACACTACAATCACAATAAATATATTTTTTTTTATGTAGGTAGATTAAAAATCTTATACTAAAATAATCTTAAATCTAGTGGTTTTCCGAACCACGCTCTGCTACCAAAAATTGTCTAATTCCAAGCTAAACTCCCGCAGTGGAAGCGATTTACACAGGTAAATTTCTAGTAAAATACCAGGAGTTCAACTGAAGGCAGACAATGGCCGCGTTACGCAGCGCTAAATATCATACGCTGCACAATATAGCAGCGCATACTATGAATTAAACGTGAACCTAAATCTATTTAACTTAATTAACTAAGTTGAGTGAAGTTGGCAAATGATGTGTTCTGACCTTTACATAACTCAAGTCGGTAGTAAATACCGTCTGCCGATCTGGCGTTACGTCACACGTATTAGCACTAGATTATAAGTAAGTACCTCCAAATTATATCACCCCACGAATTCCGCAATTCGTACTAAGGAGTCACAATGATATGGTACAACAAATATGACTAAAGGGAACACACCATTAACACGAATAAACAGTTTTATACTAAACAACCAGGTTTAATACTTACAGTCAACGTGCCGGTCCAAATGCATAAAATACCCAACGGAGAAAGGAAGTTCAGGGAATGGATCAAATGGGAATTCCGTGGGTACTTACAGGGCTGGGTGGAAAAGATATCGACACCCAGCATTCCACTACAGCCTTGGCGCGTTATTCACGTCAAACCACTCACAGCTTCTGTTCGTATTCCACTATGATATTAGTCATTACGCGGGACCCAACCCGAATTTGGGCCGTACAAACGCGGGCCAAAATGGCCACCTGATGCCTATTCAACGCGACGCTCACGTGGAAGACGTCGAGACATCCAACAATCACTAAGCCTGGCATTCCAGTACAACCCAGGAGAAACACAATAATACGATGCATCAACACGCGCGATCTCAAATTGAATCGTCCATTACACGCGGCATCACAAAACGCGTGGCGGGAAATCCGCACTATACGCGATACCCTCCCGTCCGAACGGTTTTGAGTGACTGGGTAGTGCGGCGCCGAAACCACCGGTTGGCGCCGTCAGGCGGTCTGCGCGCACGTCGCCAGTCTCGCCCTGCGAGTGAGAAAGGGACAACACACGCCCAGAGCGACGCGCGCGATCGAGCACCGCGCCGCATTCATAGACCGCCACCAATACCCAACTTACCCCAGCATAGCAACGCTAAATTAAACACTATTGTAGAGTCGTATTTTGCCATCTAAGTAAGGTTAGTTTTGTGGGTTAAAAGTCGTAAGTCAGTAAGGTATGTGGCATTACGCCGAGGGAGAGTCCACAACACAGAGAACCTAGTCTTAAGACTAGGGGCTGTGTTGCGCAGTTTGTGTGGCAACAGAAAACTGATAGTAAAATTTTCTGCTCCACGTGGTGATCCGCTCGTCACTATTACACAATGTCAGATATATGCCTTAATTACAATTTCCTATTTAATGTTCAGTTTAAGAATAGTTTGTTGCTTAAAACACTATCAGATTTATTCACCAAACACTCAAATAAACAAGAAAAACTAAATTATAACCAAATCACATCCGCCATTACGGAAAAGCAACGAACGAATCCAACTAGTATGTTATTACTCCTACGTCAACTCAATTCATTTTTTTTTAATGAATGGCCTCTGTCAACATAGGATAATTCTGCCAATGTATAAGTTGCAGGAAACATGACGTTACAACTTTAAAAATAGAAAGATCGAAACTGACAATTGATCGACTGTAAAAACTATAAGTATTAAACACAAAATAATGCTACCATATATACAGAACATAAATCACAAACGGATAAATTATCCAACGTATCAATATACTGAAATAAAATAAACAATAAAGGAGGTTTCACATAGGATAGAAGATGGTAAAAGGAAATAGGACGAGGGATACAGTCAGGAAGCAGGTACTTTAAAGAAATAGGAAAACGAGAAAAAGAAAAAAAAATTGGATCCAAACTACCCTCATCCAGGCCACATCAGCATAAAGAGTGATCCTGAATCCTGATTTTTGCCAAAAATATTGGATTACAATTATGTCCTAAGCGTAATCGGGTGTTAGTCGATATATTGCGTGTATTTTTATGTAGATTTATTTATTATAGTTTTTTATTCTGTATTTAATGCTTTTATCCAAGTTACCTTTTCTATTGTGATTACTTTCGCACTGCTTTGTTTTTCAATACTTTCTCCTCCACCCAAAGGTTGTCTGGAAGAGGTCGCTTGTAGCGATAAGGCCGCCTTTGCGCATGTGAGCTATGAATTTTTCTAATATTTTTTTTATTTGTTATTTTGTGCAATAAAGTATTTTTACTTACTTACTTACTTACTTACGTTTGTTAGCCCAACGATATTTTAAAAACCAGGGTATTAGAGGTATTTCAGGCTAAATACCAGCATAATGTTTACCATTCTGCAAACTAGAAGATTTCCAAGCCAAGGAGCGAAGATCCTGAGCAAAACTTTAGGGGTAGTTCTCACATCCAGAGCGAATAGCCTCTTTGGCAAGCAAGTCAGCCTGTTTATACTCCTACGTCGTACACCGACGATGGAGTATCTGTTAAGACATTTCCGGATGTCATTAAGAGGACGTCGGTTTCTGTAGATGACACTATCACACTACTGGAGCCAGCACCTAGCGCTGCAGCGCAGCGCTAGAATGGACAACATTTCAAATTTCTAACAAGACTCTATTATATTTTTAATAGATAGTTTATCGCATCATTAAATAAAGGACAAGTTCTTTTTATTTTATTTTGTTTCATAATCAGAGATTTTAAATTTTAAAAAGTGATAGTTTAGTTCCAACAACTAGGCTGCTGAAAACAAAATTCGTTTGCCTACCTTTATGAAAAAAAACTGATTGACATTGACAGATGAATGAATGAAGTTTTCTCCACTGTTTTTTTTTTCTACTATAAGCAAAGGATTTTTTCATGGTAATTTAACCTAACCTAACTTTGGAAGTTTTTACAACTTTTCAAAATACTTCAGAAACGATTACATTAAAAATTATGAAAATATGTGTATCTTAACCCTAGAACCCTACACTGTTTTTGACGGTCTGATTTTCATACATGGGGTGCTGGGGTACCCCAAATGAAAAAAAAAGGTATTAAATAAATAAGCATAACTTGCATTTATTGTTTTATTTTTTTAATATTATGTAGGAACATGTTATTTCGAATCAGGCTTTAAACTTAATCTAGCTTTTTATTTTGAGCAATTTTCACAAACTTTAATTTGATGACCAAAACAAATAGGAATTTTGCACTTGTTTCATCTTGTCTTGGTCTTTCGGTCTCTTATCCTGGGACAGAATCCACAGCGTCCCTGTGCATGATGCAACTGAACTGCACTTTTGTCTGGCACAGGTTTTTTTAGAATAGCTGCTATAGTTTTTTTTTATATCCCGCCTCAAAGATGGCTTTTGTAGGCGTTCTTCCAAGTGCACTTTGATGAGACTCAAACTCAGTTGCTTCAAGAAGGTACGACGAAATTTAATATTTGGCTTATCGTTTGCTCTTGAACACTTGTACAGAACCCAGGACTTGATACCTGTAGCATTTAGCAAGTCATAAAATAGGCATCGTCTGGTTTTTCTTTGAACGGTGTATTTTTTGGCCATTGCATTAAACACATCCTCATCCCCCTTAGTTTTATTATAAGAATCTATGATTTCAGGGAGTTGAACATCATTGTCTTTGAAATCGTACATTCATACTCATAAAAAATTGTCGGAAGCAATAAAACACCCTACATTAATCACAGAGATCAAAAATATAATTAAATAATCAAATGACTTTAACTTACTATTTTCCTTCTCTGGGGTGCTCAAGCACCCCAAACACCACCTGCACACTTATACAATGCACGGCGGTTGACGCAAAACTGACCAATCAGAGGCTAATTACTTGAGACAAAAATACAATTAAGGTCATATCTGTGCAATTGAACTAAATGAAATTATCGACCAAATAAAATACTGTGGGGTGCTCGAGCACCCCAGGTAGGGTTCCAGGGTTAATAAGCATCCCAAACATTCTAAACGATATATATATCGTTTGTATCTAACGTAAAATGAAATGTTGTGGATTGCAACTACTGACACTCGCGCACTCGCCAATTTATATATTTTGTAATCGTTTATAACTTGAGACTGGCCGAAATCACGATGTGGAGACGCCATCAATAAAGAATAATAATATTAATAATAAATCTTTGGCAAGAGCTCACGCCACTACATTATCTTATTCATCTGTGCCACTGTTTTCGTGGGGGTGACAGGTGACAGCGCATGACGTTTTGGTGCACTGTGTATCAAGGAACATATATACCCCTCTTAGCGACTGTGTATAGTATTCTTTGGCTCTGTGCTAGTCACAAATATTTTATGAAGATCCGGCGAAATGCCTGGCAAAAGAAAGGTAAAGATTCATGAAATAATTATTATTTGCCGTGTTTATTTCATAAAATTTATTTTATTAACCGAGGGATTCTCGACTAGGTAATAACCTCAACAATGAATAGAATATAATCTCTAACCCCCTACAGACAACCAAAATCAGTGCATAAACCTATTTTTTCCCAAAGGTGTCTTTAAAGGTAGGGTAAAAGCTTGGTGAAAACCAAAATGGGTCAGGCAGGTCTAGTCTAGCAGAACAACAGGACTAAAACGTGCTCTGTGCGCCCCGTGTAATGCCGGCTTAGAATCATCATCATCATCATCATCATTGGCCTCACACGTCTGTGACAGACGATTTAATCAGTGTCTGAGACACTGCGTTGCCTGGGACGCAATTATGGGAAACGCAGGGCTGCCCAGGACCTGCGCCACCCTCTCGGCCTTCCTGGCTGGATCCGCAGGAACGACTAGTCGATACGTGCGGAGCCAGGTCGGCTGCAGGAGTCTGCCGCGCGGTAGATCTCTGTCACACGCGCCTGACAGAGACCCGTTCCGGGTTTAATTGTGGAGTTGGCCTCTCCAGGACCGTTGTGTTTGGATCGGATTTATCCCTCGGTCGCTTCTTACGACCCCCACGGGATGAGATGGGTTGGTGCTATTCTACTCTGCCGGCACCACACGGCACGGCTTAGAATAGACGGCAGCAAAATAACTGCGCGCCCGCCAATCCGTCTGCCGCTTCGGTGGGCTGTAGATGTTTATGTCCATGCCCAACAGTGGACTGTTCATGGTTGGGGCTTTTGATTGTGTTTAATATTTCCCGTGGATTTTGTCTGCTAATTTCATCATGGAGGTTTAGGTACCTGAACTCCGTGTTTCAGACGAAAACATTTAATTGGTTAAGGGTGCCATACTGAACAATTTTCACTATGGTACCTATATATAGGGTGAAATTTTAATAGGGACCGATGTCAAAACTCAAAACGGGCTGGTGATAAGGAAGAACTTTTCCCAAGGAACATATCATCATCATATCAGCCCACATCTACCCACTGCTGAGTATAGGCCTCCTCTTTTTCTCGCCATCTGCGCCGGTCCTGTGCCTCCCGCATCCACTGTTTGCCAGCAATGGTCGCTGAGTCGTCTGTCCATCTAGCTGGGGGTCTGTCTACTGGACGTTTAGTTGTTCTTGGCCGCCACTCCAAGGAACATAAATCGAAATAAATATAAAAATAAATTGGGCCTCCTATATGATTTTGCCGACCAGAAGATTTGAGTAACTAAATATTGTTACCCAATTGCTTATGAAGTATTTTGTGAACTTTAATCCTACATCTATTATAGAAACAAAGATATTGTTCAAGTTTATTTAGAAAAGCCGTAAGCGCCTGTTAAAAGTACAAGAGCAAATAATGAATTTTAAATTGATATTATAATGAGATAAGATAAGACAATAGTTTATACGCCAGAATACGGTACATAAGGTCATAACAATAATACGTTCGTTCAGTGCATTCCGCCTGCTCGCAGGCATGCAAATATGGCACTATAATATCTACATCTACATCAGCCTATTGCAGTCCACAGCTGGACGTAGGCCTCCCCCAGGGTACGCCATAGGGCACGATCTCACGTTTTCGCCATCCTATCGCTACCAGCCGCCGTCTTTAAGTCGTCGGTCCATCTGGCCGGAGGTCGTCCATCACTACGCTTGCCGAGGCGTGGCCTCCACTTGAGAACCCGCTTACTCCACCGTCCGTCGGTTCTACGACAGATATCCCCAGCCCACTGCCACTTCAGTGTGCTAGATTTTCAGACTATGTCCGTTACTTTGGTGTTTTTGCGGATAGTAGATTTTAGAGATACCGAGCATAGACCTTTCCATAGCTCTCTGAGTGACATGTAAACGGTGGGCCAGTTTTACTGTCAGGTTCCACGTCTCGACTTCATAGGCCACTATAATATACATAAGTTGAATTACAAAAAATTAAAATTCAAAACTATAAAAACAATGCTGTTATAGCCATTTCATAAAATTTGAGGGTCATTCGGAAAATTGTGTATCGCCATAATGACATGTTGTCAGCCCATCGCCTAAAATTGCAATACACACCCTTGAGTCCCTAATTAACCTCTTACGACTCCCACGGGAAAGGAATGGGGTGATGCTATTCTAAGCCGGCATCACAAGGCAGTAACTTAAAATGTTTTAAACTTTCATTATAGAATATAAAATATTTTAACGTTACATACCGAATTGTACAATATATTTCTTTCTATACTAGCTGTAAGTTTAAGGTTCACGAAATACGTTGAGCTATTGAGTAGCAATTTTTGGCATCTGAAAATTTCATCTTTTCCGCGCATATATAACTTTTCGGGCAATGACGAATGTTTTATTTAATTAAAAGTACACGGGGTGTGAGGGACAGCCCTCCGAATACTGATAGGGTACATTCAGACCATGAAACTGAACAACTTTCCTCTAATAACATATTATGTCAGGAAACGACAAAAAATATTAGACCTCCCATACAAAATCAAGATCAGCTGACTGCAAGTACTATGGGAGGTCAAAAAGCTTATTTTTTATTTTTATTAAGGATGGGTTCGCTCTTGACTCTAGTCTAGGTCATAGGACAGAGACAAAGTCTAAGATGGAGCGAGTTCACCGAAGAAGCCTGTTCACTCTTACTTTGAAGAGACTAGGGTTGTATGCGTATGGAAACACAGACGCAGGTAGTGAGTTCCACTCTTCAGCAGTGCGCATTATAAGTAAATGATGACTGGAAGCGCTTAGTCCGAATTGGTGAAATGCCAACCAGGTATGGATGGTATCCGACGGTGCGTCTGGATGTCCGATAGTAGAAAGGAGCTGGTGAAACAAGGTCGTGAAGATCTTGAGCACACTCCCCGAAGTACAATCTGTAAAAAACCGACAAGCAGGCAACCTTGCGGCGATGTGCCAGGCTATGTAGCTTGCTGTCCACCAGTTTTTTGTCGCATATGAGCCTCTTGGCCCTGCGTTTCACCGAGTCAAGAGCGGCAAGTTGGTATTTGGCTGACCCATCCCAAAGGTGACTGCAATACTCCATGCAGGCTTTTTGCGTTTCCTGAAATATTTTTCATGGGAAGTTAATCAGTTTCGTGGTCTGAATGCACTCTATAAGTATTCGGAGGGCTAGCGAAAAGAAGCCATTGGGAAACAATGTATAGACATAAGTTGAGAGCGAAATACTCTTGTTGACCTGCCATTTTAATGGTCACCGAAAATGTGTTTTTTTTTTAAATAATGATGGGTTTGCTCTTGACTCTAGTCTAGGTCATATGACAGAGACAGGGTCTAAGATGGAGCGAGCTCACCCAGAAGAAGCCTGTTTACTCTTACTTTGAAGAGATTAGGGTTGTATGCGTTTGGAAACACAGACGCAGGTAGTGAGTTCCACTCTTTAGCAGTGCGCATTATAAATGATGACTGGAAGCGCTTAGTGTTTTTAGTCATTATGTTTGACCGCGAAAGTTTCAAGAAGTTTAAGTGAGACTTAACAGTAACATTGTATCATAGACTGGCCCCATGGCGTAGCAGATAGTACCCCTGTCTTCTACGCCGAGGGTCGTGGGTTCGATCCCCACAAGACACAAATATTTGTTAAGTTATTTTAGATATTTGTGTTAATATTTAAGTATTTTTATCAGCTATCTAGTTCCCATAGTACAAACTTTGCTTAGTTTGGGGCTAGTTGGCGCCGAGTAAACTGTCTGTTTACCCTATGGTTGACCGGTAGAGAATGCTGCGATGCATTAGACCCGCCATTTATACGTTTATGCAATAAAGTATTATAAAATAAAATATTTTTTTCTTGTTTCTAGATAAGATGTTTTGTAATGGTTGTGCTAATGGCTACGACGACAGGTAAGTAGGTACGATCTTAGTTAATTTGTAAGTTCAGTTATCTACTCGTAGATACCCCATAGAACGTTATGGATTGTTTGCGTAATTTCGCCAAAGGTAGCTGAGCCGTGGTAGCCCAGTTGGTAGATGCGTTGCTACTAGTGATAGCGAAAGTCACAGGTTCAAACCCTGCCTGCGTCTGCGGTACTATTTTGCAAGATGTATACCCATGTTATAACAAAATTTGTAAAACAGCCCTCTTGTTAGATAGCGCACTTAAAATGTTGTTTTTTGTACCTACCCAATGGCAGACATACTCATTTTGTCCCATTCATAGTTATAATTTAAATGGGTTCTTACCAATGGATTATTATTATGAGTTCCCGATATTAAATTATATCAGAACTATGAATGGTGTATACAGCCGAGAAAATTAAAAAAATTGTGGTCCTGTTTTTTTTTTCAATATTTAACCTCGTTTGTACATAAAAACGCCAACGGCGAATATCTCACATGACTTTGCAAACAATAAAGTCATATTGGCTGAATTGCTGCAGGATCTGCAAAAAATTCTGACCAGTCTCAACGTCGCCTCGAGACGTGTTGGACTCGGGATGAACTTGGACGAGACGAAAGTCATGTTCAATCAACATATCATCCCCGAGCCGGTCTCCGTCGAAGCTATAGCCCTTGAAGTTGTCTAGAAGTATGTGTACCCTGAGCAAACTTTGCAGCTTGGTAGAGATAACTTTGAGGCTGAAATCACCAGAAGACTGCAGCTGGGCTGGGCAGCATTTGGGAAGTTGCATCATATTCTGGAATCACCCTTGCCACAGTGCCTCAAAGACCAAGGTGTTCGATCAGTGCGTCCTGCCAGTCATAACCTATGGAGCAGAGACGTGGAACCTGACAGTAAAACTGGCTTACCGGTTACATGTCACTAAGAGAGCTATGGAAACGTCTATGCTTGGTATCTCTATAATGGATAAAATCCGGAATAAGACTATCCGCAAAAAGACCAAAGTAACGGACATAGTCTGGAAGTGTAGCAAACTGAACTGAAGTGGCAGTGGGCTGGGCACATCTGTCGTAGAACCGACGGACGGTGGAGTAAAGAGGTTCTCGAGTGGAGGCCAAGCCTCGGCAAGCGTAGCGTTGGATGACCTCCTCCGGCCAGATGGACGGATGACTTAAAAATGGCGGTTGGTAGCGACTGGAAGGCGGAAATGGAAGATCGTACCCTGAGGGGATGCCTACGTCCAGCAGTGGACTGCAATAGGCTGATGTATTTATGTACATAATACTTATGAAGTATTATCCATAACCCCACTTGATAGACTTGATGGCAATAATGGTAGTATTGACGGCTAGTTTAGTTCAGCCTATCTCGCAAGGAATAAAGGCGTGATGTGTCTTTTATAGCGCTAAGTAAGTTGTTATTGCACAAAAATATAGAAAACAAGTAACGACAACATAATAAGCTTAATGTGGCATAATCACTAAAACCAATCTCTTCCAAACAACCTTATGTATGTATTGTGCAATAAACTTTTAGACTTGCAAGAGGCCGAGCCAACGACAACTGAAGAAATAAAAAACACGACTACTGCTGCGAACACGACTGTATCAAATATGGCGAGAAACCTACCACCGAATAAGTATTTGAAAACTCCGGAATGCATGAGAGGTATGATGTTGTGGGGGCGCGCATGCGCTCCACATACAAGTCCTGAAACGCGGTATAGAAGTTATTCCGCCGATCGCTTTATATACAACTTCCAAACATGTCTGGTTGGAACAGTCGTTCCCCTGGTCACAACTCCCGACCAGGCGGGTAGCTACCCTTTTCCTCACTGTCGTCACTCGGCCTACTGGCCTCATCCTCACTCCTCCTAAAATGTCATCATCATCTTTTTTTTGAAGCACGGGCAGGATTTGAACCTGCGACTTTCGTTATTACCAGTGACGACGCCTCTTCCATCTGGGCAGCTCGTTCCTTACCCGCCAAGCCGTTCCACGCGTTACTGGCATTAAATACGCTGCAACATATACAAGGAACCAGCTGCGGTAGCCCAGATGGAAGAGGCGTCGTCACTAGTATTGATGAAAGTTGCAGGTTCAAATCCTTCCAGCGCTTGAAAATTTTGCAAGTTTTCAAAAATTGTACACCTAACACGGGAAGTGTTTTAAAATTTGGTATTCAATCATCATTATCGGCATGATGAAGGTTTACGCGACTGATTTTAATTGTATAAAGTAAATATTTTAAAAGGTGAAACAGGTAGATTTATCAACTGCAATTTTTCCTTTTGCTTTTTTCATGTAACCATTTTTGGGCAATACTTACATTTTTTTTTTCCTAATCTAGGGCAGTACTAGTAAGATTATTAATTTAGAGTAGAAGCACTTCTGGGCAGGTTTTTGCGGGGAGTTTTCCTGTTCAGGGGGTCCGGTTAATTATATGCATGTAAATTACACGCTTTTGAAAATATTGGCTTCAATTTGAAATCAATGTCTTTTACAGATGGTGATGGCAAAAAGTTACATGCCGTGTGATTAACCTGACCAGAACCGGGGCAGCGCTTTTATTAATTTTTTATCGATTTTGCTGGTTGTCAATAGAATCTAATCGAATTCTAATAAGGACATAACAAAATTGTTGTAAAAAAAATGAAAATTGTGTTACACGAATTTTTTTTTAGGGTCTCGTTTCCAAAGGGTAATAATGTAAAACCCTATTACTGAGGCTCGGCTGTCCGTCTGTCTGTCCGTCCGTCCGTCCTACAGTTACGAGGCAGTTACGAGTTTCTAGTATTTTGACTACATAAATATTCTCTCTAATATTTTAGCAGCCAGAATGCAAGACTGGGCTGAATGGACTTATTGCGTTTGCTTTGTGTATTACGAATGTTTTGACAGTTGCATGCTTTCTTCCCTAGGGAAGAAAGTGATTTGTGTGGATTATTGTCTCCCGCTCATTCGAAACGTCAACAATGACTCACGTTCCTCTCTACGTTTTATTAAGCTATTGGCATGGACGTACTATTCAAACAGGATTGATAGCTGTTGCAGAAAAAATGAGCCGAGTGAGACGACACCCACCGAGGCCTTTCGTCTCTTTCTGATAGGGTTTCAATATTTTTTATTACAATGAGCTTATAGATAGGAAAATTTACATTCATACGATTTACTTAAACAACCTCGAACACAACATTTTTTTACGATTTTGAGTGAAAAATTTCGTCAAATACTGATTTTATGTAATAAATCAGGAATGTAATTTTTTTTCATTTGCCGCTAAACTTTTAACTTACTCACCGCCAAAATTAAAACTTATAGGGATACAATAACACAATTATTTGATTAATAGTTTTTATATAATTATAATTTATCAGTGTATAATTTTATGATTTCCGGTAATAATAAAGTTGCTATTCGTAAAAAACTGCTTTTGAAGTAATCAGTCCTGTTTGATTAGTACCTTAATGTAAGTACGTCCATGGCTATAGGGCACTTTCTGTGTAGGTGTGGTATAAAATGCTTTGTTCACTTTTTGCCTACCGAGTAAAATCATACAACTATGGTCCAGAATTCTACATTTTCAACTTTGCGATCTTGTATAAAATGGAAATACGCTGCTATCGTGATACATTTCGATCCGAGGTATACCTTGATCATATTTCTTTGATATTTATAGGGTAGGTAGTATCTGTAAAAAACACGTCAAGTATTTTGTTTATTTTTTTTAAATTTGGACCATCGTTGTCTTACGTGCTTTCAAATATGGTCCAAGTTCAATTTCCCCTCAAAAACGTATGATAACTTATTGGGATCATTATTGTGTGAGGTTAGGAGTTTTAACAACATGTATAGCAAAAAAAAGAAAACGTAAAAAAAATCGTATTTTTTATTAGTTGAAAGCTAAACATGAGATCAAATTTAACAAAATCTTCTTTCTTCTACTTAATAGTTAAAAAAAAATAACAAAAATAGTCTTCTTAAATAGTACCAAAGTTTTATGACAGGACCATAGTTGTATGATTTTACGGTACGTCTATTCTCTTTCCACGAAGACTCAGCATTTACATTTTTTCAGTTGATAACACTGTGAGTTCCACCCTGTACAATTTTCAGAAAAGATCCGAATAGAAAGGAGAATACTTCTACACAAGATGTTAAAGGAAGATCATCGCCACAAGGAGTTTTGCGATCAATACAAGAATTTGACAAAAGTCTGCGAGAACGAATCGCTGAGGCACGAAATATTGTATGGTTACGAGATGCCATACTATGGTTGTGGCCCGGTAAAACATTTTTTTTATAGCAGTTTTAACTATCTCTTTCTCGTTTCGTGTGGGACACCAAGTCGTCCAACGACCCGATGAACCCTGGTGTCAGAGTTGTTCAACCGACTACTACCACTAGTAGGCCTCTGACATGGTTGTGTTACGACCGCCGTTCAAGTAATCATAGACAGCAACCGGGACCGACGGCTTAACGTGCCCTCCGAAGCACGGAACCATTTAATTATATTTTCGGACAATCAGGTGGTTCACCCTGCAATGTCCTAACCAGACCGGGAACAAATTCACAAAGTGACAAATATCAACTTTGTGAGTGTCCCACCGAGAATCGAACCCGGAACCTTTGCGTCGCAGGCAGTCGCACTACCACTGCGCCACATCGGCCGTTTTGACTATTATACTGGGTGTAAGGTTGAGCTCTCTGAATACTGATAGAATACATTCAGACCATGAATCTGAACAACTTTCCATAAAAAAATGATTCAGGAAACGTCTAATAATTTTGGACTTCCCATAGTAAACGCAGTCAACTGAACGTGATTTTGTATGGGAGGTAGTTTTTTTTTTTGCCGTTTCCTGACATATGTTCCTAGGGGGAAGTTGTTCAGTTTCATGGTCCGAATGCACCCAATAAGTATTCAGAGTGCTGTCTCTTACATCCTGTGCGACTGCCTACGGCGTAAAGGTTCCGGGTTCGAATCCCGCTGGGGCATTCACTAAGTTGGTTGCCTGTCTGGTTTGGACATTGCAAGCTGAACCACCTGTGCTATGAAACTACAGGCTACAAGTGTACAGGTGAAAATCTCAGTACATTGCGTAGCCGGTTAATATTCCTAGTATCATTATGGCTAACCGACTACGAATTACACCTGTAAAATGGTAGCCTGTAGTTTTAAAAATATCGGGCACTGGTAGTCTGTCAGAAAGATGGTTCCGGGCTTCGGAAGGCACGCTAAGCCGTCGGTTCCGGTGATTACTAAGACGGCGGTCGTTACACAACCATATCAGAAGCCTACAACTGGTAATACTCGTTTTTCGACTCATTGTCTCGCACAAAAAAGAAAGAATTACTACAATTTTTACAACAGTTAACTTTCATTTATACAGGGTTTAAGGGATAGTACTTCGAATTATAGGGTGCATTCGTACCATGAAACAAAAGTTTCAGGAAACTTCGAAAATAATGACTTACCACAGTAATATTGTAATCAGCTGATCGTGATTTTGTATCAGAATACAATTCTTTTTGTCGCTTCCTGACATGTGATCCTCGTGACTCCAAAAATCGATTATAAACTAAATACGCATATCACGCCTATAATCCCATGCGGGGTAGGCAGAGCGTAAACGGCCGCAAAAACGGACATTTACGCCACGTCTGACAAATATTTGAGGGTCATTCGGAAAATTGTGTATCGCTATAGTGACAGGTTGTCAGCCCATCGCCTAAAATTGCAATACACACCCTCGAGTCCCTTAGTCGCCTCTTACGACTCCCATGGGAAAGAAATGGGGTGATGCTATTCTCAGCCGGCATCACACGACACTAAATGTCTATTATTATTTCAGCCTAGGAAGTCTGCCATAGGATTAAGAGCTGCCTGGACAACCATAGTGATGCCACTTGTACTTTTATTGAAATTATTCTTTTGAACGTACAACATCAGCCTACCGAACTTGTACAAGTTATTCTAACTGCAGACCATGTAAATTGTAGAATGGTTCCTTTGAAAGCAGGCAACCAGGTGCCTATGTTATGAAACTACAGGCTACAAGTCTACAGGTGAAATTCTTAGTACATTGAGTAGCCCGTTTATATTCCTGGTATCATCATGGCTAACCGACTACGCAATGAACATTGAATTTGACCTGCAAAATTGTAGCCTGTAGTAGATAATATTGGGTATAGATTAGGAAACCGAGTTAACGTGAAAAGGACAAAAAAGAAATATGAATCTGACAGCTGTGGAATCATTCAATAATTTACATTTATACCTGTTCGTATAACTGTGTGAAAAATTAAGTAGTTAATTCCATACATGGGCTTATTGACGTTCCGCTGATTACTGTTCTGAACATAATTTAAGTAATATAACTTTTTAAGCACTCGCGATCACTTTCACTCATTTTAAGTGTTAGACCGGGTCTATCGCGATAGTATTTAGGTAAATATTAGTAATTTACCTGTGTCCCGACGTATCAACCCGCGACCATGAAACTGTGTTGGAACTAAATATTAAATACTATCGCGATAGACCCGGTCTAACACTTAAAATGAGTAATTTAAGTAAATATCTTTTTTTATAACGAAATAACGGCATCAATTCGGGATATAAATTCTCGGTACCATAAATCAGTGCTATCACTTTCCATCAAATAATGTTAACAGAAGGATATGAGATACCTTAGTCATGTCATCATTAGTCAAATTTCGAAGAAACAATTGACATTTTAAAACATGACAGGACTTAGATATCCCCTAACCTTTTCTTAACCTTTTTGACGGAAAGTGACAGTACTAATTTAAGGTAAGTTTAGAGAATTTACGTTCAGAGTCGAAGGCATTATATTCCCCTCAGGAACGATCTGTCTACTTTCCCAATCGGTCTACTTTCACGAAGCGTCTATTTTACCAAACAGTCAACTTGTTTTCCCAAACCGTCTATTTCCCAATGCGTCTACTTTTCCAATCGGTCTACTTTCACAGAGCGTCCATTTTCCTGATTGGTCAATTGACTTTCATCACTATCCCTCTAAGGTTCAGTACCACTCTCTTTGAGGAAGTTGTAGGTCTTGACAAGATCTACATTTCGGATGACAGCTGTCAAACTTTAAACTCGTTTTTCTTGGAAACTATGCATACTAGATCATTAGTTTCTTTGGAACAGTTTTAGGGCTTGATGAGATCTACATTTCGGATGACGGCTGTCAAACTTTAAACTCGTTTTTCTTGGAAACTATGCATACTAGATCATTAGTTTCTTTGGGAAAGTTTTAGGGCTTGATGAGATCTACATTTCGGATGACGGCTGTCAAACTTTAAACTCGTTTTTCTTGGAAACTATGCATACTAGATCATTAGTTTCTTTGGGAAAGTTTTAGGTCTTGACAAGATCTACATTTCGGATGACAGCTGTCAAACTTTAAACTCGTTTTTCTTGGAAACTATGCATACTAGATCATTAGTTTCTTTGGGAAAGTTTTAGGTCTTGACAAGATCTACATTTCGGATGACAGCTGTCAAACTTTAAACTCGTTTTTCTTGGAAACTATGCATACTAGATCATTAGTTTCTTTGGGAAAGTTTTAGGGCTTGATGAGATCTACATTTCGGATGACGGCTGTCAAACTTTAAACTCGTTTTTCTTGGAAACTATGCATACTAGATCATTAGTTTCTTTGGGAAAGTTTTAGGTCTTGACAAGATCTACATTTCGGATGACAGCTGTCAAACTTTAAACTCGTTTTTCTTGGAAACTATGCATACTAGATCATTAGTTTCTTTGGGAAAGTTTTAGGTCTTGACAAGACCTACATTTCGGATGACAGCTGTCAAACTTTAAACTCGTTTTTCTTGGAAACTATGCATACTAGATCATTAGTTTCTTTAGGAAAGTTTTAGGGCTTGATGAGATCTACATTTCGGATGACGGCTGTCAAACTTTAAACTCGTTTTTCTTGGAAACAATGCATACTAGATCATTAGTTTCTTTGGGAAAGTTTTAGGGCTTGATGAGATCTACATTTCGGATGACGGCTGTCAAACTTTAAACTCGTTTTTCTTGGAAACTATGCATACTAGATCATTACTTTCTTTGGGAAAGTTTTAGGTCTTGACAAGATCTACATTTAGTGACAACTGGGAACAAAGGGATTTGATAGCTCGAAGTGTTGGAATAAAGTGAACCACGGGGAAAAAAACCTGCCCGTGGTCCACCTATAGCAGGTGGACAAGGGTGGTCCACGGGGATGAAGGGATGAGACGCACGCACGCATCCGGTGTGCAATGGCCTTAAAATTGCATAGTTTAAATGGGTTCAAGTCAACGAAATGAATGGTACCTATAAGGACATCTCACACCAAACGCATGTTGCGTGCGTGCGTATGAAAATAGTATGGAGATGACAGGAGACGCATGCATCACGTGACCTACACGCTACGTCGTCTCCTGTCATCTCCATACTATTTTCTCACGCACGCACGCAACATGCGTTTGGTGGCCTTTAACTTCGTTTATATGAATTGACATGGGAATATAGAAAACACAATCCGTTGATAACAAAATAATTCTGCTTTATTAATAGGTTCCCTAAAAACGAACTCTCAAACAATATATTCTTTTTGAAAACTTAAAATTATCCTTCCTTAAATTCTACTTACACCACGAGCAATTAATTATTTTGATGTTCTGCGTTTATTTTTAATACGTATATTAAATTTAACGCCCAATTTTATTTTAATAAAGATAATTTTCTTTAAAAAACTTATTGCGTCTATCTGCCCAGCAATAATTTTTTTTAATTGTTTAGATAAATGGCGATCAAAAGCTCGATCGCTTTTTCGCTTATTTTTGGGCATTTTATAAAATAGACTATAATTAATTTTGCTGGACACATATCTTGCTTCATTCATTAGCTTGTATAGAAAATAATAAAAGTTGGACTTTTTCGATATGATGGCATTTAACCTCCTATGCCAGCCCTCTATTGGATTGGTGGTACGATGGTTTTGAAAAGAACAGCTTAATATTTCCGCTTTTTCTTCTGGATTCCATTGACGTTGAAAATACTTCAAAAATTTTTGAATTTCTTTAGTTTTAGGAGCAGACTCAACAATATTACGCCAGGCTTCTTTCATTTCTTGGGGCGGAAGAAGCGGAAAGAGAGCACACATTTTAGTTATATTCCTGCCTTTCGGTGTAACTTTAGTTTTTAACTCCTTTGCTTTCCGCCATACTGCCGCATTAAAATGATAGAAACAGCCGCTGATCTGAGCTTCTGGAAATACGGTTTGGACGGCCTGCATCTGTGCATGTTCATAATCACATTTATATAATGTGATGTTCATGCCAAGTATATCTCGAATTAGCTTGAAAAACCTGGTATAAGTTTCTTCCGTTTTATTGGGCAATAGACCGTAAATAATTGGTACTACATTGGTGCATGTTTCGTTTGAATTCAGGTCCATGTGCAGGGTAAACAACTGAAAGAACGGTTTTGGCACACACTTAAAGGTACCATCACCAAACCACAAGGGAGTGCGTTTTCTTATTAATTTTTTTGCTGTAGCATTAGCAAATATCAGTATTTTATCTTCTGTGCCATCTGCACAAACAAGAAAATGTTTCGATATTCCTTCAGGGACCTCTACATCTTCCAGTTTTTCATAAACTAATTTATTGGCGGATAGATACCTTCTTCGCGTTCTGTATAATACATTTTTGATCGAAGAAAATATAGGGATTTCGCTTAAATATCGCCCGCCTTTTTCTTTCAAATCTGCGAATATTTTTTCATATATTGGTTGGATTGGGCCAAAATCTTTACATACTTCTTCCTTGCACTTGTCCAAGACTTTCAGCACATCAGTTTTTACGAAATCTTCCAAACACGTGTGTTCTCTCTTTTTCAAAATTATCTTTTTAGTTATATCTATTGTCACTGTAGCCGAACATTCATTTCGGTTGCTACACCGCCATAAAGTAGATCCATTTTTATTAAATTTACCGCAATTGAACTTGTATCCGTCTATTAAAAGCATTTCATGCCCATTTGTTTTTTTTAAGAAAATCATTTTATCTAATTTGCGTTTCTAATAGTTATTTGTTAAAAGTAAAATTGATAAATGTGGCAATTGACACTGTCCGTTGCTGACAGTAACACTGAAGTGGACAACTATTTTAATTTAAAATAATCTAATCTTTTTCTGAGTGGCCAGCATTGTGGCCAGCCAGATTTTACAAAAGACAGTAAGGAGTTACGGAGTTACATAATTTTTCGTGTGCTCGTTGCTTAGAATTCCTGGCAGCACATATATTCCCGTGAAAAGCCCCGTTGACAGAGGATGAGCAGCAGAATTTACTGTGTATTCAGCTATCAACTAACACCAAGCCTGGCGAGTAATTTTTACTTTGATTGAGCAGACCGACTGGAAAAGTCGGGAAAGTAGACTAATCGGGAAAGTAGACCGAACGGGAAGTAGACCGATTGCAAAAGTAGACTAATCAGGAAAGTAGACCGATCGGGAAAGTAGACCGATCGGGAAGTAGACCGATTGGGAAAGTAGACAGATCGTTCCTGAGGGTTATATTCATGGTTGGGTAACAGTTGGAACGGATCTATAAGAGAAAGTAAATACTTATTAGGTAAAATAACTTTTTACTTATTTATAAGCACTATTAACACTTGTATTTTCATTCAGATGATTGTTTTAAACTTAATGTAATGCGTTTAATTTTATGAATAATTATGTATAAGTATTTCGACTGTTGCCAATATTGTCCATTTATTATTTAAAACCTAGTGTTATGCGTATAGTTTCATGATTATTTATGATTTTAAGTATTGCCACTGGTGCCACTTAGTACTTTAATTCAAATTATTCTTTTAAACCTAGTGTTACGCGTATAATTTTATGATTTATTTCAGTGTTGCCACTTCTACTTTTATTTCGTTATTCTTTTAAACCTGTGTTAGCCGTGTGATTCCGGCTTAGGATAGCACCACCCCGTTACTACCCGTGGGTGTCGTAAAAAGCGACTGAGTGATATATTTATCCAGAGCCTGGGCAGCAGCGTTCCTTGTAAACAGTTCTTGCACTGCGCTCGCCAATCAGTTTGTCAGGCGTGGTGAGTATAGCAAAACCCCCCAATAGAGAGAAGCTCATGTCCAGCAGTGGACAGCTGTGCTGTGGCCGTTAATGTTATGTTTATGTTAATTCTTCTAAACGTACCTTCTTTCACGAATGTAATTTTACGATTAATTATATTTTCAAGTATTGTCTTTTTTAAATATAAAATTATGTTAGCAGTAATTTAGGTATTTATGGAGAGATTACAGTTGTTTATTTTATTATTATTGTGTCGTTTTATTTGATATTTGAGATTAAATTAATTTTATCTTAAGGATAAGGATACAATCTGATAAATCACAAATATTTTTGATTCTGATGATTTATGTTTACGGTTTAAGAAAGAAATTTTATTTCCCAAAAAAAGAGTTAGACTCACTTACATGAGAAACTTAAATAACACTTTGTATTATAGTATTACGTTATGGCATGCATACAATATATTACAGTTATAGTTTTACTTATTTGATTTCTTCAACTAAAACCAACAAAAATAATATAAATCAATTAAAGTAAACAGGTTGTTTTCTTATTAGGTAGGTAGTACAAAAAAGTGTCCACAAAAAAGGTTAGTACTTATCAATCAAAACATTGTAGATGAGCGTAACGTGTGCAGGTATAATGCGATGCAACAAAGACGACAAACAAAAACCGGCCTGGACTGGTCACGGAATAAGATCTATACAAGAAGTGGCTTGCTTAGTAAGCCATATCTAAGGTGTTGGTGTTTTCTTAGTTTTATGTTTGACTGGATTTGTTTTAGTACAATAGTTTTATTTAATTACATTTATTTATTATCGTAGAATGATATTATTTTATATCGTAGTATGAAACACATTACAGTAGTATTTTTTTGTCTATATGTATGTATTTAAAAATCAGGCTTTTTTATTATTATAAAGATATTATCAATATATTATTATTATTATTTTATTATGAATTTATGAGATAGCTATAACTTTTTTTTGCAATGTATGTCTTAAGTAGTCTTTTAAATGTAAGTAGAGATTTTGTGTCTTTAATATCCTTCGGAATTTTGTTATATATCTGAGCACCCTCGTACAGTAAATTAGTTTTGCCGTAGTTAGTTCTTGGTTTTCTAAGTACTAAAGAGTTAGCATTTCGAAGCAGTCTCTTTTGCACTTGTATTTTTTTTGTGAAAGTTATTTGGCTGTGGATATCTTTATTCAGAATTTTTCTTATTAGTATGCATGTATTATATGTATATATTTGTTTGATATTCATTATTTGTGTCTCTTTGTATAATTTATTAGTTGGTGTTGAAAAATCTAGTTTAAATAATATTTTGATAAGTTTGTTTTGTGTTCTTTGCAGAGGAAGTAAGTTTGTTTTAGTCGCTGATCCCCATACTTCGACTAGATATTCTAAGTGTGGTTTTATAAGTGAATTGTAGATAATATAGCGAACTTTTTTTGGAAGACATTTTGCACAGCTTTTGAGAGCACCGGTTAGCGATCGTAGTTTTGCTCGAAGTTTTTCGATATGTGGCTTCCAAGTCAATCCTGAATCTAATATTAGACCCAAATATTTTTCGCTTGTCTTTTGTTCTAAAGCTTGATTGTTAATATGTAAAGGTACAAAATCAGCAATCTTTTTATTTTTTGCGGCAAAGATAATAAAACTTGTTTTGTTTACATTGATCGACAGTAAATTACTCTGAAACCAAACATTCAGGAGGTCCAGGTCTGCTTGTGCACTTGTAATGATCAGCTCTATACAGGGTCCGAAATAAAACAGACAAGTATCGTCTGCGTATAGGCTGATGTCTCCATGGAGACCTAATTCGCTTATATTATTTATGTAAATAAGAAACAGGAGTGGACCTAGTATTGAACCTTGGGGAACTCCGTAGGTTATAGGTTGTAGTTTACTTTGACTCTGACCAATTTTAACCACTTGGTATCGATTTGAAAGGTAGGACCTAAAGACATCAAAAGCCTTGTCGATAATACCTATATCGTGCAATTTTTTGAGAAGCTTAGTATGGCTCACGGTATCGAATGCCTTTCTGAGGTCGATAAAAACACCTAGGGCTATTTGTTTTTCGTCAATTTTTGTTTTAAGTTTGGTAACTAAATCTGTTGTTGCAGACAAAGTGTTAGATTTTGGTCTGAAACCGTATTGTTTGTCGTAGAGAAAATGAAGGGATTCTAGAAATTTTTGCAATCGGTTATATAGCACTTTCTCGAAAATTTTGGATAACACTGGCAGAACGGATATTGGCCGATAATTATTAGGATTTGACTTACTACCGCTTTTAAATATTGGCGTTACTTTTGCTATCTTTAGGCTATTAGGAAAGGTACCTAGTTCGAGACACTTATTTATGCACCTAGTCAGCTCCTCTACGACAAGATTTTTGACACATTTCAACGATTTAGTTGTTATGCCGTCCAGACCGCAGCTGGTATTAACATCTAGGTTGTCTATTATTTTTCCTATTTCTTCTTTTGTAGCAGGTTCTAGTTGGCAAAGGATATCTTTATCTTCCATGTTACCTGGTTGTACAAGCGGTTCAGTGTGATGGTATTCGGTTGGTATTTCTTGAGCTAGAATGGAGCCAATTGTTGAGAAGTACAGGTTCAAATGTTCACAGATCTCGCCTTCATTAGTCACTGTTCCAGCTTCAGTTTCTAGTTTTGCAGGCCTAAATGTCTCTTTGGTTTTATTCAAGGATAGGTCACTAATCAGTCTCCACATTTTCATTGGTTTTTTAATACATTTTTGGAATTCCTTAATGTAATATGAACTTTTGGTATCGTCTATAGTCTGCGTTACTTCATTTCTGAATGCGAGAAAAGATTTTTTATTCTCTGTATTAGTTGGATCCCTTTTGTGTTCTTGCCATAGCATGTTTCTTTTGTTTATAATATTTAAAATATCTTTATGTATCCACTCTTGTCTGGGTTGGTTCAGAATTTTATATTTCGTAACTTGGCTCTTTTTTATGTGTAGTAATATTCTTTGTTCAAAAGCTGTATAGTCATCGTTAGTTTGGTCGTAGTTTTCTTCCATTCTCCTGTATAATTTTTCATAATCAATGGCAGTATATTCAGTTTTGATTTTAGGCTCCGGATTGTAGGGTAGAATTTCTAAGAAGAGTTGCTTGTGATCGGATGTAGCAGATTCGATAATTGTTAGGTTATACTTGAGTTCCTGAAGATTTGTGAGTACATGGTCCAGGATTGTTTTAGTTTTTGTCGTTTCCCTCGTGCAAAAGTCCTTCTTTATTTTATTTAGTATAACGAGACCATTTTCTTTTAGTGTATTTTTATACTCCTTTATTGAGGGGTCACTATTGTCAAGTAAATCATAGTTGAAGTCTCCAAATATTATAGCTCTTTTTCTTTTTTCTATTTGGGATTCGAAGTTTTCAATGAAATCTTCATCCTTTGTGCGGCCAGGTTTATAAACAACGCCTATGTCTAATGACATTCTTTCTAGATGTATCCACATATAGTGATTGTCGTCTAGTACTAAGTCATCAATAAGATCACTTTTAATGGAGTCATGCACAAATATTGAGACGCCACCTCCTTTGCAATGCAGTCTGTAATTATAATAGTGTGTATAACCCGGTAGCTTGAATCTATGCGCTTTCGTATCTGTTTTTATCCACGTTTCAGTTAAAACGATCACATGGATTACACATGGGAATAGCTGGACAACACATTGTAGTTCGTCGAATTTTCCATGTTTAACTATGCTACGAACATTAGCATATAAAAATTTAAGTGACTTTTTTGTAGGATGTATATCGTTATAGTTGTTTACTGTCTTGTGGTGAATACTATCTGTTGCAGAGTTATTAGTTACTTTTCTAGCGGTGTTTTCTTCTGCTGTGAGTTTTTTGGTATAATAGGTGTGATTTTAGGGGTGCCCTTAACGTATTTTATGCATATGTCTTGTTCACCACTTTCAATTCTGCGTTTAAGCTCGTCTTGGAGGAGTTTCAGATAAATTTTTTGACACGGTGTCTCATCGGAGTATATCTTTAGAGAATCGTTGATGCTGTTTCTCTTGCGTAGCACTTCCTTTGCAGTTTCTTGTTTAGTGAAGCAAACTTTCAGCGCACGAGGTTTCTCGGGGTTATATTTTCCTAGCCGGACTATCTTGTGCGGTTCTTCGCAGTCGTGAATGATTTGTTTTATGGATTTCATGGTTTCCTTTTTATCATGAGCAAATCTTTCACTTCGCACTTTGGAATCTATTTCAGGAATTCCGCATATAATGATGTTTTTCTCCCTCAACGACCGCTCTCGAATTTCTGAGGTCATTTCTTCGTAATCTGATGGTTTAGGTAGCTTGGTTTCGAGGCATAACTTGCTTGTAGCTTTAAGTGACTCGATGTCGGATTGTATGATTTGTATCTTTTGTTCAGTATCCGCTTTAAAGGTAAGTACGTTTGCTAATTCAGCGTTGATTTTTTGCTGCTCCAATACAAGTTTGTCTGTGGTTAATTTAATTGCACCAACTTGGTATTTTATAGTTGCCACATCTTCAGAAATAGCTTCCATTTTCTCTGTTTGTTTTGTTGTAAAGTCCGTTAGAAGCTTAGACATCCTGGCTTCAAAGTCATCAAATTTTGTCGGTGAGTCTTCTCCATGCTTTCTTTTATTTCTAAAAGACTGTGTTTCAGCTTCCTTATCAATCATCAAAGCTTGTCTCAGATCGGGTTGCGATCCGCCGGATGCACTATTGGAGCGCAGGCCACTTCCAGATACTGGAGATCTTTGTACATTCATTTTGCACCGTAGCTCACCAAGAGGTTCTTTGTTGCGTAGGCACTGTTAGTACGACTCAGTTGCGCGAGCGGGATGAATTATAGCAGCCCTTCTCTTTCACCCGAGGCAGGCGGGGAGGGTGCCACGGTGCTCGGCGCGTTGTTCTCAGGTTCAGAAGGACGTCAGTACAGATCACTTTTTAGTTGAGTTTTAGTTTGTGTACGTATGACCAGAAAGTTTAATTTAAGTAAACACTGAATTTATATTTTATTTTAAATATTTTCGACACGTCTGCTCTGTATGCTAGCTCCCGCACCCCGTTACTACCCGTGGGTGTCGTAAAAAGCGACTGAGTGATATATTTATCCAGAGCCTGGGCAGCAGCGTTCCTTGTAAACAGTTCTTGCACTGCGCTCGCCAATCAGTTTGTCAGGCGTGGTGAGTATAGCAAAACCCCCCAATAGAGAGAAGCTCATGTCCAGCAGTGGACAGCTGTGCTGTGGCCGTTAATGTTATGTTTATGTTAATTCTTCTAAACGTACCTTCTTTCACGAATGTAATTTTACGATAAATTATATTTTCAAGTATTGTCTTTTTTAAATATAAAATTATGTTAGCAGTAATTTAGGTATTTATGGAGAGATTACAGTTGTTTATTTTATTATTATTGTGTCGTTTTATTTGATATTTGAGATTAAATTAATTTTATCTTAAGGATAAGGATACAATCTGATAAATCACAAATATTTTTGATTCTGATGATTTATGTAAATTATGTAAATAAATAAATATTGTCAGAGTTATTAATAACTTACTGAATATAGTTAATTTGCTGTGTGGTGCCGGCTTAGAAAAGCTTCACCTCATTTGTATGTGTTGTAAAAGCGACTCAAGAATTCAGGTAATGGGCAGCGGCGTTGCCTGTAAATGCAACATCTTGCACTTCGCACGCCAATCCGCCTGCTAAGCGTGGTATGGCTATATAGGGAGGGCCATGTCCAGCAGTGGACTGTTGCCCACTGCCGGTGAGTCTCTCAAGGTCACCCAAGGCCAGCTGTGGAGATATCTGTGCTCCTACCAAACCTGAACATACAACCATGTCCTGCTCAGCTGACACAAGTCCCTTCTTGGGGAAGAGACTCTTTAAACACTAGGTTCTATTTAATCTGCCATTGTGGCCTTAAGCGAGTTTTTCCTTTTTAATGATGGGTTTGCTCTTGCCTCTAGTCTAGGTCATAGGACAGAGACAGGGTCTAAGATGGAGCGAGCTCACCCAAAAGATGCCTGTTCACTCTTACTTTGAAGAGATTAGGGTTGTATGCGTTTTGAAACACAGGCGCAGGTAGTGAGTTCCACTCTTTAGCAGTGCGCATTATAAAATGATGACTGGAAGCGCTAAGTCCGAATTGGTGGAATGGCTTTTTTATTATTAAACGAACAAGTATCACTCATGATGTGGGTTTACACGACTTACTTGTTGTAAATTTGAATAAGGAGCCCCTGTCTGGACCTGGTGTTTACTCTATACCTTGTGAGTGTGGTAAGAGCTATATCGGCGAAACACAGCGGCATGTGTCTACAAGAATTGCAGAGCACATACGGAGCGTAAAGAACTGTAACACTTTGACGTCGGCGGTAGCAGAACACTCGCTGAATTCGGACACCAACCACTATATTCGTTTCGACAAGACAGCTATTCTGGCTAGGGAAAGGTTTTTTGTACCACGCAAAGTTCGGGAAGCTATAGAAATAAGCCGTCATCCGAATTTTAACAGAGATAGTGGTTGGTCGTTATCGCCGTCATGGAAGCCAGTGCTAAAAACAGTATCACCGGCGGCAGTAAACCAGGTGAAAAGTGATGATGTGGTTAGTGTATTTTGTTCGGACTTTTTGATGATAGACTCTACAAGTCAACCGCAACCACCGCAAGAACCACTAACTGCGGCCACTGCAGCGCCACCCGCCATCTCGGCGCGAGCGCAGCGAGCCGCGGCCCGCAGTGTTCGGCAATCACAGCTGACGGGCGGGCGTATGTGATCTGTCGACCTCCGTGAAGAAGGCTGCCGTAAGCAGTCGAAACGTCGAGAGATAAAACTCTCTACCAAATTTACAACAAGTAAGTCGTGTAAACCCACATCATGGTGGAATGGCAACCAAGTATGGATGGTATTCGGCGGTGCGTTTGGATGCCCAATAGTAGAAGGGAGCTGGTGGAACAAGGTCGTGAAGCTCTTGAGCACACTCTCCGAAGTACAATCTGTAAAAAACCGACAAGCAGGCAACCTTGCGGCGATGTGCCAGTTATCCTTCCAATCGTCTTTCTAACGGTTCTTGATATAAGTCTGTTAAATAAATTTTTTGGAGTTTGGTAAGGTAGGAGCCGAGATTTAAGGCGATATTGAGGCTGGTACGAGTTACCTTATATTCGTAAATTAGACCTATTTAAGATCATGTTGCAACAGACTCGGAGGTATTGCAGCGCATAGATTTGCGCAGCTGAACGTAAATTTTCTGAGTGTGGGCGCTATTTAGCCAGAACGGCACACAGTATTCTCCAGCAGAGTAGTAACGACCGCCATGTAAGTAATTATAACCGTGCCCTCCGAAGCAAGGAAATATCTTACTTGCCTTGTGGCTTGGGGACACTCTTATGGCTGATTCAGCATGCAAAAGTCATATCTAAGTCCTAAAATTGTTGGTCTTAACCACCCTAGAGGTCCATTAGCATCGCAGCTAGCAAATGGCTAGCAAGCAGTTTATGGTTTGTCACCATCATCCATAGACATAGGAATACTGCCATTATTTATCGCCCAATCAACGGCGAATATCATCACTTTTTTTTACTTGCACAACGGCCACTTTTTGGTATTAGTTGCCATAATTTTAATCACAGCGAATATTTCATTGAAATTGTAGATTCCAATTTTACTTAAAGATAATACTAAAAACTTGAGCAACGGATATTCTGATAAATTGTTTGTATATAGAGAAAACTTTTTTTTGTGAAGTGGCTTCACTGTCGAGGCCGTTTACGGCTACACTCGCCTTAAGAGGATCGACTACCGAGCTCTCGTCCATACAAAAAGAGAAAACGTTTTCCTACCCCTAAATGTAATCCGATCTCAATGATTTTTTTATAATGTTGTTGACACAGTAAAAAACTAGGTTTATAGTTTTTCCTTTTTTCGAATTTTTCAAATGATTGAAAATTATAGGCGTCTAAAAGTCACTTTTTTTATTGCAAAATGTTCCTTGAAGTAAAACGTTTGTATTTAAAAAACGAAGTTGTTTTAAGAAAAAATAAAAAGCTATAAACCTAGAATATAATATGCTGAAACGATGGACATCAAAATCAAAACTATTGGTTGTGATTTAGTATGTGAGAAACGTTTTCTCCCAAGACACAAATTTCACCTTAAAAATACCTACAATCAGTCACGAGCGGCAACGCTCTCTATCGCACTACTACGCGGGGACGTGAGCGCGCGAGCGACAGTATGAGTTTTCTTAAATACCAATTTTTTTGAAATGGCGATGGTATTCTTCCTTCTTAAACAACGGCACAACGAAAAGAACAATGCTAAGTTTCTATGAGTCAATTTCAAATCAGTGCACATTAATTTTTGAACAAATGTTCACTGTTTATCACACATTTTGTAGCCACATCACAGAGTCAGTGTTATTATATCTTAGTCTATGATCTCAGGACACGTCTGTCGCATGCATACACTTATAATATACCACTACTCTGTCTACGGTCGCATGCATCCCGACAGATGGCTACAAAATGGATACCACAGGATGGTTGTCGTCGTTGTGGTCAGCCTAGGAGAAGATGGCGTGATGTTATTGAAGCCTTTCTCCGAGACTGGCATTTGGATGCCCAAGACCGAGACTCGTGGCGTGAAAGAGGGGAGGAGGCCTTTGCCCTGCAGTGGGACACAGACAAGGCCAATAAAAAACAAAAGTCTATGATCACAGACCAAAGAACTCCCGGGGGTGACAGCGCATGTCGTTTCAATGCTCTGTGGGCTACATCATTTTGAATGACAGCCAATTTCTTATTTATTTATGTGTTTATTGAGAGTATAGTATTCTTTGATGTTTATTATTGAGTTTTATGCAATTTTGAGCAGTAGTTTGAGTTTTTCAAAAAGTGCAGAATCCCTAAGAAGAAGCAGTTGAAATAAATAACTTGTAACTATTTAAGTACGTTTGTAAAAATCTGGCGGACACCTAGTTATGGTATTTCTATTACTTTATTATCAAAGATGCTGTGTTAGAATAGCATCAGCCCATTTCATTGCCTACGTCCAGCAGTGGACTGCAAAAGGCTGATGATGATGATGATGATTTCATTTCCGGCGGTGTCGTATGAGGTGACAAAGGAACTTGAGGGTTTCATGCATGTGTAGTTCAATTTTAGACGACACTGTCACTATTTCTCTCTCTCTCTTGATTCTTCTCGACTATATTTTTCTGAAACGGCCCTCAAATACGTGGGTGCTCCCAGAAGTAGCCGACTTAATCAAGAAAAAAAAAAAAAAATGGTGGAAAATTATATTTTTTTCTCTTTTCGTGTGGGACACCGAGTCATCAAACGACCCGATGAACCCTGGTGTCAGAGTTTTTCAACCGCCTACTACCCACTAGTAGCCCTCTGACATGGTTGTGTTACGACCGCCGTTAAAATTTTTGAAAACTTGCAAAATTTTCAAGCGCGGGCAGGATTTGAACCTGCGACTTTCGCATTACTAGTGGCGACGCCTCTTCCATCTGGGCTACCGCAGCTCATTCCTGAAAATTTTGCAAGTTTTCAGAAATTGTATACACGGGAAGTGTTTTAAAATTTGGTATTCAAGACAAATAATAATAATAAAATAGTCTCTAAAATATATACATTTTTTATTTAAGATGAAACAAAAGTTGAAAGTGGTCAAGTTTATCTTCTAAATCCTTAGTTATTTTACAATATGTTTAGAAAAATAAGGCCAGACAAAAATTATAACTTTTATCCATTGTTTCCAGATGAAGAGTTTTGTGGTGTTTCTGATGGCGGGTTGCCTGTTTCAAAGTTTCACTTTTGTGGCTTCAACATTTGAAGGTAGTACCTGGGGTTTCCTCCGGAAATTATTGTAGACTGTGCGTTTCACCCGCTGCTAACCGATTTCCCGCTGAAATAAGACCTTTTCTTGGCATAAATTAAACAAAAAACTTCATTAGTAATCACTGTTTATCAGGTCCTATAAAATTCCATAATGCGATAAATTAACCGAACGGCTTTTTTTCAAACATTTTGTGCGGGGTTCTTTAGTACCCTATTTGCATCGTAGTTCTAGTGCGTGAAACTTCCGAAACCGTGTGATGCCGGCTTAGAATAGCATCACACCATTTCTTACCCGTGGGAGTCGGAAGAGGCGACTTAGGGACTCAAGGGTGGGTATTGCAATTTTAGGCGATGGGCTGACAACCTGTCACTATGGCGATACACAATTTTCAGAAAGTCCCTCAAATATTTGTCAGACGTGGCGTAAATGGCCGCAAAAACGGACAAACTGCCAACTCCGCAAGGGATTATTGGTGTGATATATGTATGTATGTATGTGAAACTGAACTACTTTTCTTTATAACATTTTATGGAAATACGACAAAAAGTTTGCACCTCCCATATAAAGTGACACGTGTTTTGAAAATTTTTGTATGCGATGTACAAAATATTTTGTACATATTTCGAAAAAAGTAACTGAGAAAAGTTGTCCAGTTTTTTTAGTAGTGATTTTTTTTTTACTGAGCTAAAAATTACCTTATTCATATGGATTGATTCGGGTCAACGTCATAGTAGTTTGTTCTAGTGGCAAAACAAAATTCATATCAATATTTTTATATGTACTTTACCTATTTTAACAGAGAACTTGCTGCTGACAACTGATCCGGACAGTCATTTTGTTTCGGGCTCAGCTCCGCTGGGAACGTCCGACCACTGTCTGGTGAAATCCGTATCGACCTGCTCTCCTCTGGATGACAGCCCCAGGGGCACGAGGCGAGTTTGGAGATACGAGTCAGCAGATTGGGAAGAGATGCGGCGCTTCTTTGCATTGTACCCGTGGCGTCAAGTGTGCTTCTCTTCGCATGACCCCTCGTGTTGTGCAGATGCGGTTGCGGACGTGATTCGGCAGGGGATGGAATATTTTATTCCATTCTCCAACATCCCGCTCGGTCACAAAGCCCAGCCTTGGTATGGCGCAGAATGCGCCCAAGCTGAGGCGCGTAAAGAATTAGCATACCAAACTTGGGTCAAGGCTGCAAATTAAGAGCACGTAGGGTTCGCGCGAAGACAAGAACCTTCAACTCTGCCACCAAGTCCTGCAAACGGGTTTTGCGTGGGGCGCGTTTTGACAATGTCGGATGAATAGGGGCCAAACTAGCATCACACCCCCGGGTAGTAAAGGGTTTTGGTCCCTGTCCAAAGCGGTTGAAACTAATTTCTGTCGTCCCACCTTGCCTCCAATGCTGGAGCCTGATGGATCGCTGGCTCGCTCTGCAAGTGAGAAAGCAAGTTTGTTTGTGTCCCTGTTTGCAGGCAACTCGCGTCTGGACTTTCTGTGCCTCGTTGCGATTCTTTGATGTCGGAGATCGCAGTGCACACTGAAGGGGTTCGAACAGTATTGTGCGGTCTGGACGTGAACACGGCCAGCGGACCTGATAACATACCAGCAAGAGTGTTAAGACTGTGTGCGCCTGAACTGTCTCCTGAGCCGACACGCTTGTTCCACCTCTCTCTTAAAGAAATAACGGTGCCGGGGGCCTGGAAGCTTGCTAATGTGCAACCAGTTCCAAAAAGGGCGACCGTGCTGACCCTGCCCATTACCGTCCAATTGCCATTACCTCCATCCTATGCAAGGTCATGGAGACGGTACTTAACAGTAAGTTGCTGACCTACCTTGAAGACAATTATCTTCTCAGTGACCGTCAATATGGCTTTCGCCAGGGGCGGTCTACTGGTGATCCTCTTCTGTATGTCACGCACTGCTGGGACGAAGCCATCGAGAAAAATAGCGAAGCACTTGCCGTTTCACTCGATATCTCAAAGGCCTTTGACAGGGTCTGGCATGCAAGTCTGCTTAGCAAGCTTCCTGCTTTTGGCATCCCAGCTGATTTTTGTACTTGGATTTCAGACTTCCTTAGTGAACGGTCAATCAGAGTAGTCGTTGACGGCTGCTCCTCTGACCTTTTGGCCATTGATGCTGGAGTTCCTCAGGGGTCTGTCCTCTCTGCAACTCTTTTCCTGCTGCACATCAATGACCTCCTTCGGCATGGTCTTGTTGGATACGCAGATGATAGTACCGTTGCAGAGAGATACTTGACAGGTGCAAAAACCAGTGGGGATGAAATATGTTCGTTGAGAAAGGCCATGGTAGAGCGAACAGATCTGACCTTAAGTCTTGTCTCTCAATAGGGCAGCGACAATCTGGTTTCATTCAACGCCACCAAAACACAGGCGTCTCTTTTCACTGCAAAAATCAGTTCTTTCGACTGGACATCTACTTTTCGGGGTACATCAGTCCTTGTCACTCAAACGGCGGCTAAGAAGCTGGGCATCCTGAATAGAGTGACGCAATACTTTACGCCTGGACAGCTTTTAACTCTTTACAAAGCACAAGTCCGATCCTGCATGGAGTATTGCAGTCACCTTTGGGATGGCTCAGCCAAATACCAACTTGCCGCTCTTGACTCGGTGTAACGCAGGGCCAAGAGGCTCATAGGCGAGAAAAACTGGTAGACAGCAAGCTTCATAGCCACAAGGTTGCCTACTTGTCGGTTTTTTACAGATTGTACATCGGAGAGTATGCTCAAGAGCTTCACGACCTTGTTCCACCAGCTCCCTTATACCATCGGACATCCATACGCACTGCCGGATACCATCCATACCTGGTTGCCATTCCACCAATTCGGACTAAGAGCTTCCAGTCATCATTTATAATGCGCACTGCTAAAGAGTGGAACTCACTACCTGCGTCTGTGTTTCCAAACGCATACAATCCTAATCTCTTCAAAGTAAGAGTGAACAGGCTTCTTCTGGGTGAGCTTGCTCCATCTTAGACTCTGTCTCTGTCCTATGACCTAGACTAGAGTCAAAATCTATTGTAGGTTTGGAGGGATGAGTAATACTAATGAGTGAAACGACCATTCGGGATCATGACTGATGTATTACTGAAGGATGTCCTAATACATTGGAGCATCTAACTTACTACCTATCTACATAGTATATTATAGACCTACTACACACCTCACCTTCGGCGGTAGTGAAAAAAAAAATGATTATACGAAATTCATTTTTGTTTGTAGTATTAGTCTAATAATTGAATACAAAATGTATAAAAATTAGATTGTACAGCATCTAATTTTTTGTTACTATATTAAGTATTAGGAATAATTATTTCTCATAATCTATTTAGAAAAAAAATAAGAAAATTTTTAACCTCTAACGATTAGGAAATTAATTACATTTTCCATTACATATTTTAATTTTTACCAATATAGTTTGGTTTCTTACAAACAAAATATTGTACTACCTAACATACTAAATATTTTCATTTCCTGCGCAGGAAAAATATTATATTCTTATTAGGTTTTATATAATTTCGTAATATTCTTATGCACTATTACTATCTTATTATTTCTTTTTACCTTAACATTTGAGTCTAAATCCTCAATAACAGTAAATGGACCATCATACAATTGATCTAATTTACTGCCTGTCTCATTCTTGATTAGTATTAGATCATTTGGCAAGTATATAATTGGATTAATATATTTGTCATAGTTAGCCTTTCTTTTTTCTTTTCTAAGTATCAAATTCTCTCTCGCATCTCTATGTGCAGCCTGCAAACGGTATTTTAACTCTAAGGCATAATTATCCGGATTGTAAAGTGGTTCTACTTCGTCACAAAGATTACTGGGTACATTACATGTTCTACCAAATACTAGCTCAAAGGGGGTATAATTAGTTTCAGTGTGTACAGTATTATTATAACTGAAACTCCAAAAAGGCAACCAGTAACTCCATGTGTCTTGACGGTTTTCACAATAAGTTCGCAAAAATGCAGCCATGTGTTTATGAGAGTTTTCGAGTGCACCTATTGATTGATGGTGATATGGAGTGGATGTAAATTTTTCAATTTTTAGTAATTTACAGACTTCAGTCATAACACTAGAAACAAATTCGGAACCTTTATCGGTAGCAATTTTCTCTGGTATTCCAAATCGTAGTATGTAGTTATTGACAAAAGTTTTTGCAATTGTAACTGTTTCTTTATTTTTAAGTGGATAAACCTGTAAAAATTTGCTCAATTCGCATTGCAGAGTCAACGCATAGCAATATCCTTCCTCATCACGCGGTAAAGGACCAACTACGTCCAAAAATGTTTTTTGTAATACGCATACGTTGAAGTTGTTGTAACAGTCATTTGTTGCTTTATAGGTCGCGAATATTTCATTCTTTGACACTTAGTACATTTATTCACTAACTCCGTAACGTCCTTTTCAAGGCCTGGCCAGTAGTATTTTCTTTGAATATTATTTATCATTCTTCTGATTCCAACATGACCGCTAGTCGGTAGCATGTGGTAATCTTTTAATATCATAATTTTTTCGTCTTCATCTGTGATTCTTTTTATTCCTCTTAATATACAAATTTGCGGACCGGTCCATACTTGTCGACTTTTTACTTCATTACATATTTCTCTCATAATACTTTTATTATTTTCTTTTTTAAGTATGCATACTTTATTTATTTTATATTTATTACAAAAATCAGCCAATTTTGTCACAAAATCGTCTCGCGAGTATTGTGCTCTATATTGTAGATTGACGTATATTACCTTTTCTTCCACATCATAAATAAAACACTCATTGTATATTAATTTTCGTCCTAAGCTTTTTAATTTATGTACTGTCTTTCCTTCTATCCAAATCACCTCAACATAATCACTAGGTTTTCTTAGTAATTCCACAACTTTTGGTTGATCAGACCAATCGTTGGTGTTTTTACTACAATCCTGTGTTCCTTTCTGTACATTATCCATTCGTTTCCTCTGTGCTCTCGTTGTCACATACACCTCATGTTCACTCATACTTTTTAAATCTTCTGATGATATTATAATTCTAGACAAAGCATCAGCTATTACATTTGTTTCTCCCTTAATGTATTTTATATCAAAATTATATTATTCTAACGTTAAACGGAACCTTAACAACCTGCTCGAAGGATCTCTCATTCCAAATAAATAAATTAAAGGTTTATGATCGGTTAGAATAGTGAACTTTTTACCGAATAAATACGGTCGGAAGTATTTTACCGCCCACACAATAGCCACAAGTTCCTTTTGAATAGTTGGGTAGTTTCTTTCGGCTTTATTTAAAGGTCTACTTGCATATGCCAGTCAATAATAACCACAGGTACGATCAAAATTCATATCGTGGCCGCCCGAATCGACCCTTTTCTAGGGGTAGGCCTAATGGACGTTCAAGGGGTCTACATTTTGCACAGGGGATGACACCTGCCGATGCATCTAATTCCGAGGTAGAAGAGTTTTTTCGTAAATAGCGCCTTTAACAATAACTGCAGTAACTATGTAGAACTACCTATAGATCATTCAAATTATAAGGGTATGATTTAAGCTGTCACCAATTTAAGTAGTTCTCTGTTTCCTTAATAATAGAGTTTGCCCCCAAAATAATAGATTTGTCACCAAAATCTAGTCATCAAACAATATAAAATCAGTTCCACGAAAATTTACCTAAAATCATGGAGATATAAGGTCTACTACCAAATTAATATTTTTGAATGTATTTTAACAGGTTTGTCCTAAGAAGTATTGAAGAAAATGTATTTAAAGTGATCACCAATAAAGCATATCTTTGTCCCGAGAAAAATTTTCAAAAGTTTCAAAAAAATTAGAAGTTATCATTATCATTGTTTCAACGAAAACAGTCTTCTTACTACTTTACTGGACATATTATGCCTCTCCCAAGGAGCTTAACTCCCACAGGTAAAAGCAGTATTTCGATAAAATTTCTAGTTGGATAGTAGAACACATAGTTCTCGTGAAATAGTCAACATTAATTCCTATTTAATAAAAGAATGCATTTTCTAGGCAAACGCGAATCATCCTAGACCTCATCTTCACTTTCCATCAGGTGCGATTCTGGTCAAGCGTTAGCCTATACCACAAAAAAAAGGTAATGCACCTTCAGCAATGAAATTGACGCGAATGAAGTAAAGTTGCACCTCGCTATATGATCCTACGACCTATTGCTGAGGTCCGATTGGTAATTTTTTAAAGCGCGCCAATTTGGCTCCGCCTTTTTGAATATTTTTTTATTCTAATTGACAATTGATGTATTAAATTGGTAGTGAACAATATTATTTTGATAACTCAATGAAATAAAATGTTACCACAATATTGGTGACAAAATAGCAAATTAAAGGAAATCGCAGTCTGGGAACGAAAATTGATTTATTTGGTGACAGATCTACCATTTTGAGTACTAACCTATTATATAAGTTACAAAACTATTATTAAGAGAACGAAGTATAAATTCAATCAATGCACTACAACTTCTTTGGTAATCCATCTTTTATTTTACACATTATATAACATTAATTTGGTGATTCATACCCGGAAACACATTTGTTTATCTGAGAACGAAAATATTTCGTGACGATAAATCTCATTATTTGGTGATACTACTTGATGACAAATATAAATGTTGGTGACAGAAAATATAGTTCCCAAATTATAATTGGCTAGTAGATTCAGGAGCTTCTATAAGTATCGTGAAATATGAAGTTGTTAGTCGATGCAACATTCCAATCCAATCAAAGAAAGTGCGCATCAACGGTATAGGTGGTCGAACAGAAACATTAGGCTATGTTTATCTAAATTTTTCCGTACAAGGTCAGGAATTTGTACACAAGTTTTATGTTCTAGAAGAGATGAGCTGTTCACGTAGCGGTATAATCGGAGAAGATTTCCTTATTCAATTTGATTGTCGTATCGATTACGAATTCAAAACATTGTCGTTGACAGGAAAGGATAGGAGTCACGTTGAGATTCCGTTGAAATTCACAGAAGTAGATCGGGAATGGAAAATGCTTATACCTGCTAGGTGTGAGAAAGTTTATTGGTTAGAGACGGAGGAAAATAAGGAATGTGTTGTATTATCAAAAGAACTATGTATCGGAGTTTTCCTAGCTAGCAGCATAGTATGTCCAAAACAAGGAAAAATACCTGTACAGATAATAAATACGAGAGAAAGCGATGTCCAAATTTATAATTTTAGACCAGAAACGGAAGATTTGACAGGTAATGATGAATGTGCGTTTGAAAGGGATGAGAAAAAGCCAGAAAGAGTTAGGAAATTATTTAGGGAATTGAACTTAGAACATTTAAATGCCGAAGAAAGAGAATCGACACAAAATATTTGTGCTAAATATTGCGACGTATTTCACTTAGATGGGGATAAATTATCGGTATCAAACGTCAGCAAAGCAGAAATTCTACTCTAGTCTCTAGTCTAGGTCATAGGATCTAGTTTTGATTTGAAGGATAACCATATTTTCCGGTACCCCTGAAACTTCGGCCACGAGTTGGAAAGTATTTTCCGTAAGCTGAAAAATGACCTCGCTTACCTGTTCCGCGATGACCAGTATAAACAGATCCCTCGCTCTCCATGCGATTACTTGAAAGCTCCTCGTCTTTCGCAGCTCTAATTACATCCTTTAGCGTGGAGTAGTTGCGGGCAGCTAAAATGACGCTCAATTGGCGATTTCTCAATCCGTTAGTAAAACTTTTAATTGCAGTTTTTTCATTAATTGGTGACAATACCTCAATGTTTTCCTCAACGCCTTCGGCTTGAGAAATCGTCAAGTCCACAAACATATTTTCTAATTTTTTACCGAATTCGTCTATAGTGTCTGATGACTGTTTTGCATTTATTAATTGAATCTGGATGGTATTACTCGATTTTATAGTAAGCAAGTGCACTTTCATGTCATCAATCAAATCTTCACATGAATCGTAACTCTTTTCGAGGCGCATTTTAGCGCTCACTGATAAACGCGTCTTCAAAACAAAGTTAATGAGATTAGACTTTGAACTTTCCTCAATCATAGAGGCGTATAATTCGATGGCGTCGATAAGGTTTTTGGTTACCTCTTCGTCCCCATTCATTATTGGCAGCAAGGAAGTTGCCGTTTTTAAGTCAAACTTCTCCATTTTCGGTTCAGTAGTATCCGATTTAGAAGTTTTCGGTTTAGTAGTTTCTGATTTGGTTAATTCCGGTTTTTTACATAGTTCTTGTATTTTCTCGTAAATTTGTACAATATTCTCATAAATTTCATCTGCAGTTTCATCTGTTAAATTTTCGAAAATTTCCTCACATTTATCGAAAATTTTTGTAGCTTCTGCTAACTTATTTTCGGCTACTTTACCTAAGAATCTAGCCTTACCCCTACGTATTAGAGTTTTCTTAATTTTCTTTAATTCCTCTAAATGTGCTAAAAATGTCTCCATTCCTTATACTATAAATAATAGAAAAAGTACCATACCATCACGCAGCGCAGTGAACATCGGCCTTATACGTACATTGGAATGCAAACATCTCCCTCACATCACTTAACACTGTCCACTAAATGCTTGTTTTAATTTAACTAATTTTGTTTTTAAATGTCCAGTCCGTTGCCGATTAATTTTGTAAGTATTTTACGCGGTACCGACGATTTAATTTATAATTTTATTTTTGACGCAACATATCTTTTTCTGGATCACTTTTTTATTTTTATTCTACACTTTCATATTTTTATACGCACTTCACTTTCACACTATTACTTATTTTCTACATATCTTTACCGCGACGACTTGCTAGACTTCTGCATTTCGTTCGGTACCGGAGTGTCCGTAGCCCTTAACTTCTTCCTCAGTTTTCCTCCTACGTAGAGACTTCCTCATCTCGGCCAGGCTGATTTCACGCCGAACCCACTTCGCTTGAGACTTCTTGTACCAGCGATGCAAGGCTACCACAATGACGATAGCCAGAACGACGAGTATGGTTCCCAAAAGCACGTTGGTAGTGCTCACACTGAAGTGAAGGTCGCTAACTGTTGCCCCTGCTGAATTTGAAGCTCCGTTTTGGGCTATAATAATTTCTTCTTTCTTTTCTGACTTGGACTGCTCTTTCCCCATGCTGGCGATTATTATAATATTTTTTTTGCGAAAAGAAACCATGAACTTCACAAGAGGCACAAAACTTTCACTGAAGTTACTTTAAATTCTTGAAAAAAAAAGACGAAAACACCATTTCACTATATTTTTAGTTATTCTTAAACTCATCACTTAGAAAAGATTGGATAAGACCACCGACGTCGACACTATGCGAAACGCGAACCTCTCTCCAAATATGGCAGCGGTCGCCATCTATTGTAGGTTTGGAGGGATGAGTAATACTAATGAGTGAAACGACCATTCGGGATCATGACTGATGTATTACTGAAGGATGTCTTAATACATTGGAGCATCTAACTTACTACCTATCTACATAGTATATTATAGACCTACTACACACCTCAAAAAGCAAACCCATCATAATTAAAAAAAAGAGAAATATTGAAAGGATTATTCTATGTTATTATCGGTTTCTGACAGATTGTTGCCTAATATGTACTAGTACATGAACTTTTATTTACTTTCTCACTTATTTTTTCCTTTTCAGTAGATTACCCCGAAAATCTAGATAAAGAAACTGAAAATCCAGATAACGAACTAGAAAATCTTGAAAAAGAAGTAGAAAATCTTGAAAAAGAAGCAGAAAATCTTGAAAAAGAAGCAGAAAATCCAGAAAACGAAGCTGAAACTACTGAAATTCAATTTGTCAATTTTAGAAGAAAGAGTTTAAATCCAGATGCTGATGCTGTTAATCCTGAATATGAAATTAAAGCTTTCCCCCTGGGTGTTATCCCCCTGGGAGCTGTACCAGCGAAAGATTCAAACCAGACTGCGGCTAATACAACAGATGAACCGCCGTTGGACGCTGCTCAGTGCAAAGCAGGTACCTAGGAGTATACAGAGTAGGCAGATGGGGGAGGTGTTGGAGTGAAGACCGAGAGAGGGAAGACGAAGCGTGGGACGAAATCCGGCTGGACGGACAGACGACATCGTCAAAGTTGTTGGAAAGAACTAGATGTGACAGGCTCTTGACCGTCAGAAGTGGAGAACATTGAAGGAGACCTACACTCAGCATTGGGTCGCAACGGGTTGACGAAGAAGAAGAACAAGAGGAGTATACACAGTGGTTCCGAACGACTGAACAACTTTTCCCAGAGAAATATAGGTCATAATATCAGAAAAAAAAAACTGGAAATGTCATTGCCATAAAAAATGATCCAACGAACGCATTTCATTCAATAAACATTTGACACTCGTACTATCCTAGTAATTTGAGTTGGTCAGCGAATATGTTGATTGTTGGACAGTCATACTACATACATACGCATATATCGGCTTATTTATAACATGTTTAGTTACTTTTAATGTTTTACTGTGTCCTTGAATACCAAATTTTATAACACTTCACGTGTGAGGTATACATTTTTTGAAAACTTGCAAAGTTTTCATCCTGCCCGCGCTCTAATATTTTGCAAGTCAAAAAAAAGAATGCCGTGTGATGCCGGCTTAGAATTGCATTACCCCATTTCTTGCCCGTGGGAGTCGTAAGAGGCGACTGAAGGACTCGAGGGTGTGTATTGTAAATGTGGGCGATGGGCTGACTACCTGTCACTATGGCGATACACAATTTTCCGGATGACCCTCAAATGTTTGTCGGACGTGGCGTAAATGTCCGTTTTTGCGGCCGTTTATGCTCTGCCTACCCCGCAAGGGATTATGGGCGTGATATGTGTATGTGTCTGTTAGCTGTGTTTTCCATTTATTTATTTTTTTCCATTATTTTTCCTATAATCTTTGGGGAAACTTGTTCAGTGTGACAGGGTAAATATTATATATTCTCTGCCTACCACAAGGGATAATAGGCGTGATATGTGTATGTGTATGTTTTTATAAGCAATATAAAATTTTGATTCCGTGTGATGCCGGCTTAGAATAGCATCACCCCATTTCTTTCCCGTGGGAGTCTCAAGAGGCGACTAAGGGACTCGAGGGTGTGTATTGCAATTTTAGGCGTTGGGCTCACAACCTGTCATTATGGGGATACACAATTTTCCGAATGACCCTAAAATGTTTGTGAGACTTGGCGTAAATGTCCGTTTTTGCTGCCGCTTATAGGCATGATATACATGTATGTATGTATAATATTTTTTTATTTCCAGCGAAGGAAAATGTCACCGAGGAATTTGTTTTGAATCTAGCTAATGAAGACAAAGAGAAACTAACGCCAACATGTAAAATATATAAGAAAATAGCGAAAAGATGTCAAGACACTGAAATGAAGGAGGCTATGGAAGCTGCTTACAAATATTATTGCAAGGTTAACTGTTTTAAACTTTCGCGGTCACACATAATAACTATTTACAGTACGACAAGGATCTTTTGGCACTTGGGTGACATTGACAGGAGGGAGCTGAACGCATTGAAATCCGTCACAATGGTGCCATTTTGCTTGCATTTTACAAGATGGCGTCGTTAGTTCCGATTTCCACCACGCGCCAAAAGATCCTTGTCGGACTGTATTTAGAAATATCAGCGCCATCTTGGCCGATGTGGTGCAAAGATTCCGATGTTCCGAATTCAATTCTCGGTGGGTCTTTCACAAAGTTGATATTTATCACTTTGTGAATTTGTTCCCGGTCTGGTTAGGACATTTCAGGGTGAACCAACATTGTCCGAAAAGAAATGGTTTCGTGCTTCGGGCACGTTAAGCCGTCGGTCTCGGTTGCTGTCTATGATTACTTAGACGGCGGTCGTTACACAACCATGTCAGACGCCTACTACTAGTATTGGGCGGTTGAAAAACTGACACCAGGGATCGTCGTGTCGTTGGACGACTCGGTGTCGCACACGAAAAAAGAGAAATAAATTACAGTTGTAATGTACAACATAATCAAACACTATGGCTCACTTTATAACAAAAGTTTTTTTTTATATAAACTGAACCAAAGCAAACTGTCCGTGACGATCTGGATGCAAAGGTCTAGGGTATATCTAATGAACGATAATAGTTAGTTTTGATACAAAATGCCGCAGAACCGTTCATGCGCGAGACCGACTCGCACTTGACTGATTGTTTTACTTGCTTAATATACATCACAATGAAACAATTTTAAACGGATTTAAGTTGTGTTTATTTTGGATTTTACAATTCCTACTATTCCTAATTCGAAACGTAGGAATTGTAAAATCCAAAATAAACATAACTTAAATCCGTTTAAAATTGTTTTATTGTGATGAGTAATAGTTGTGCAAACTCAAGAAAATATTACTGCTTAATATAGGTAATTATTATTTTAGGGTCACCTGGTTCAAGCTGGATGGATTTCAATGATGGCGCCATTTCTTATATCATTCATTTTTATGCGTTTTAATTATTGTATTTTTTCATAGATTTATTAATTTATAAATAGTGATTTATAATTTTGAGGTTTTTATTTTAGATTTAGAAACTTTTGAGATATTGTATTTTAACGTATTGAGCAGAGATGTGAAAAAATAATCAAATATCGAAAAACCGTATCGATGTTCTTTGAAAATATTGATTTTTATTCTGGTTTTGGTAAAGCCACACATAGCGAGTGAAAAAGACAATGAGTGGCAAAACAGAGAAATATTTTAAGCCTAGCTGAGGGAGGGAGCGATGGTGGAATAAATTTGTAAATAAAAGAAATATGTTTTATAATATACTTCATATATTTAATTTTTCTTGAGCTAGTTTACGTCCATGTTTTGACTGTTTTGGCTGTTTAATTCGTTGGGGATCCCCTGCATCAGACGATGGTAGCTGTAACAATATAATAATAGTGTAAAAGGATAGCAGCTACCCTGTGTCCATGCAAATATGATGTTTTCTTGCTGTAAAAAGTAGCAACTTTTTATTATTATTGATATCTTTTTATTATTTCTATCTTCGCCCGAGACTACATACATACACACATATGACCTTTTTATCTCCATTCTCAATTCTTTATTTCTGCTAACATCAACAAGATCTTAAAATTTAATTGGACACAAACATGCACCTTGCTAGGGTATCGCAATTTGGATAAAAAAACTTAAATAAACTAGCAATCTTAAAATATATTTTTACATATTATTACCTGTCGGGTAGGCAGAAAGAAAACAGCTGCAAAAAACAGTTGCTATGGCGCTATGGCCATGTCTGATAAATATGTGAGGGATGTTTAAGAAAAATTTATATAGTGACAGGTTCTCAGTCTGTAGCCTAAAGTGGTAATACACATGAAACCCTCAACTCCCTTAGTCGCCTCTGACAAACTACATCCATGGGAAAGAAATGAAGTGATGCTATTCTAAGCAGTCATCACATGACAAAAATAAATAAATTAAGTAATTTTAAATTCAAATGAATATTTACCTGTAGGAATGGATGTTCGACAACACTTGGCATAGGTCTAAGGGCCTAAACATCTTGTCCTATTATATTTGCCACCCTCTATTCCATTGCCTAGGGTGACATTTTATAGGGTTTAGATACCCCATGGACTATTGAAATAAAAGCAGATGGCTATCGTAAGTTAGTTTATATCTAATTAAACATAGAAACACATTTTCACAATGCTTTATATAGTACGAGAAGAAAAACAAGTGACAACTACTTTATTTAAATAATAAAGAACAAGGCGGAAAGCCTAAGGTTGTTATTGCTATACAGCCTGAGCTGTTTTACACTCAACGCATTCCTCCTCAATAAATACCTTTTGACTTATTATGCAAGTCCAAGGCTTTCCCTGCACTTCACAAATTTCACTTTAGGAAGTGCTTTTGTTAGTACATCTGCGGGCATATCTTCAGTCTTTATATAAGCAACTTCAATTAATCCTTTTTCAATTACTTCACTTATTTAATGCTGTTTGATGTCAATATGTTTGGATTTAGAGCTAATAATAGGATTAGTAGCTGATTTTTGAGCTGCTTAGTTATCATTGTAGATAGTTACTTTATTCTGTTTTTGTCCAATGCTGTTCAGCAGATTTTGTAGATGAATGGACTCTTTAGCACAATCTGTAAGCGCCATATATTCAGCTTCTTGTGTGGATAAAGCTATTGCTTTCTGTTTGCGAGGTTCCCAACTAATATTTACTAATATTCTTAATATGGCAATGTCCTGTATAAGATTTTCTGTCCAGTGTGCAAGAGCCCCAGATTGCATCAGCAAATCCTGTCAGTATGTCATCCTTAATTGATTCATATGTTTATTTTAGATCCTTTGTTCCTTTCAGATATCGCAAAACTCCTTTGGGCAGCAACCCAGTGCTCTTTTCCATAGCATGTATTAAATTGGCTTAGTTGACTGACAGCATTTGCTATATCAGGCCTTGTTCCATCTGATAGGTACATAAGCGCTCCCATTAGATTCCTATAAGGAATGGTTTCATCTATCTCCTCCTGTCTTTGAAGTTTTAAAGAAGTTTCCATCGGAGTACATACAGAGTTTGCGTCTTCCATTTTAATTTTTTTTAATAACTCATTTATATATTTAGTTTGTGACATTGATATTCTTCCAGGTTCTACAGTAAATTGTATTCCAAGACAGTATTTTAGTTCACCAATGTCTTTCATTTCAAATTTTGTCATAAATTTTTCTTTTATGTCATTTATAATTGTTTCTTCTTTATCTATTATTAATATGTCATCGACATAAACAGAAATGATAGTAGGTGAAGATTCTTATCGTTTCATTAAGTATATACATGGATCTGCTGGTGATGGTACAAAGTTCAGTTCTTTTAGTGTCTGATCAAGCTTGTTGTACCATTGTCTACCAGACTGCTTGAGTCCATAGATTGCTTTATTTAGCTTACATGTTGTTTCTCCTTTTGCATGTCTTAAGTTTTCTAGCATCTGTTTAGCTTTCATGAAGACTAATGGGTCTTCTTCTGAGCTTTCTTCCAACATAATTTCACTTAGATGATGCTCCAGATCTTTTGGTTTATCTATGTAGATTTCTTCCTCAATTTCTCCATTTAAAAATGCTGTAACAACATCTAGTTGTCTTATTTTCAGGTTGTCTTGTGCAGCTTTGGCTAATACACTTCGAATAGAACTAAGTTTAGCTATGGCGCAAATGTTTCTGTAAAGTCAACTCCAGGAATTTGAGAAAATCCTCGAGCCACCAGTCTAGCTTTCTTTCTGGTTATGTTTCCATCGGGACCAATTTTTCTTTTAATACCATCTTACATGTTAAAATACTGTTACTTATTCCTTTATCTACTATTTTCCAGGTTTTATTCTTGAGATGTGCTTTTATTTCTTCTCTTATTGCTTTTTCCCAGGTTTCGTCAGGTTGTATAATTTGGTCACAGAAATTACAAAGCTCATAGTCTTTCAACCATGCTGGTGTTCTCTTTTGTCTTACAGATCTTTTCGTTTCAGGGTAATTTTTTTCTTTTTCAGATTCAGGTTGTATATTTTTATTTTCAGGTTCTTCATCTTCATTTTCTGAAACAATTTCATATTCATCCTTTTTATTTTCTGGGTTAGTTTCCTCTGGTTCAGTTTCAGGTTCTTTTTCTTCCCTTTCAGTTTCAGAGTCACTTTCATCCTCCGTTTCACAGGAGTGGATATCTTCATCAGATTGCTGAAAATAAAATTGCTGAAAAGGAAGACTCTTTTGTTTTTCATCTTCATCTGTTCTCAATCTATATTTTATGTCATTCTCATCATTATACATCTTGTAAATAAATTTAACATCTCTGCTTATGACCAGTTTTTTATTGATCCATATTCTGTATCCTTTACAGTTCTCGGAGTATCCTATAAAAACTCCTTTTTCAGCTCTTGATGCAAATTTATGTTTTTTGGTTTTGTTAAGAACAAATGCTTGTATGCCAAACTGTTGAAAATGTCTCACTGATGGTATATAACCAGCCCAATTTTCAAACGGTGTTTTTCCTGTTGGTCTTGTAGGCAATCTGTTGGTTATATAGTTTGCAGTATGTATGGCTTCAGCCCAAAACTTTTCTGGCAGAAGAGATTCAATCATCATACAGCGGGCTTTTTCTATAAGTGTTCTATTTTTCCTTTCAGCTAAACCATTGTGTTGCGGTGTATATGGTGCTGATAATCTTCTTGCAATGCCTTGTGATTTTAGATATGTATCAAACTCTTTGTTACAATATTCTGTTCCATTATCTGTTTGTAATACTTTAAGTTTTTGACCAGTTAATCTTTCCATTTCTGTTTGATATTCTATAAAATATTTCAATGCTTCATTTTTATGCTTTAGAAAATATACTCTGCAATATCGGCTGTAATCGTCAGTGAAGGTGATAAAATATCTATGGCCTGCTTTACTTTCTATCGGCATTGGACCACATAGATCAGAATGTACAATTTGAAGTTTTTCTGTGGCTCTTGTTTCTTCCCGTCTTTCTGTAGGGAAAGGTAAGTTTGTCATCTTTCCTTTTACACATGTTTCACATTCTTGTAACTTATCATTTTCATTGAAGCTTAGACCACTTACAGTTTCATTTTTTAAAGCAAGCTTTAAATCTTTTTTGTTGATATGAGCCATTTTCTTATGCCAAACATTAATATCACCGTAGCATTCTTTATGTACCACATATGCTTCTTCTGTTTCTTTATTTAAAATTGCGCTATCAGTATGTGCTATATGAGCTTCATTGGCTCCATGTGGATTTTGTATATTCTGAATGTAACATAATCCATTCTCACAGATGCATGTTAATATGATTTCTCCTTCTTTGTTTTCTATAAAGGCATCATATTCTCTGAATGTGGAATAGCATTTCTTTTTAGCAGCTCTAGATACAGAGACTAGATTTGCAGACAGTTTTGGAATGTAAAGAGCGTCATTTAATTTTATGTTTGCATTTCCAACCTTCAAAGTAACAAGGCCCTTTCCTTTTATACACTCAATTTTGTCTGTACTTGCCAGATAAACAGTGTCTTCCATTTCAATGAAGTTTTCAAATAGGCTTCTGTCGTTTATCATATGAGATGTACACCCACTGTCTAAGCACCATCTATTGGGAGAATTTATATCTATTTTAAAGCATGCTTCTATGGCGCAGAAGTTCTGGTCATATCTTTTTGTCTCATACTTCTTACCAAATTTAAATTGGTTATATTGGCCTGGTTTTTGTTTGTTATATTGCTTAAACTTATGAGTATAGAATGCTTCCTCTGGAGTATCTGCATCCCTTTCACGTGCTTCACTTTCTTCAATTATTTTTGTTTTCAGTTCATCAAGTGAAGGAAGTTTGTCCCTGGTCTCTATGGCAACTCTAAAGTTTTCAAAATATTCTGGGAGGCTGTACAGCATCATTATGGTCAGCAGATCAGCATTAACATCTATTTCCATGTCTTTTAGTAAGATCCACAAATTGGTTTATGTGATCTCTTACATTTTCTCCAGGTTTCAATTTCAGGTGAAGCCATTTCTTGAGCAGAGTTGCTTTTCGGGCAGGTCCTCTGCTTTTATAAGCGGTTTTTAAGGTGTCCCATACATCTTTGGATGTTTTACATGACCTGACAATCTTTAACTCGTTTGGGGAAATTATCAAAATTAACTCTGCTTTTGCGAGAGAATCTTTCTTTGTATCATCTATTCCACTTATACATTCGATGAGTCCTGCTTTAGTTAGCACAGCTTCGGCCTGGACCTTCCATGTATCATAGTTTGTGTTTGTCAAGGGTTCGATATGAACCTGGAATTTTGATGTAGCCATTTTTCACTTTTTACGCGCACTATGCCTGGGCCCATAACCTGCAAGAAGATTACAGCACCATACACACCGCAACACAATGGTTTAGCTGAAAGGAAAAATAGAACACTTATAGAAAAAGCCCGCTGTATGCTGATTGAATCTCTTCTGCCAGAAAAGTTTTGGGCTGAAGCCATACATACTGCAAACTATATAACCAACAGATTGCCTACAAGACCAACAGGAAAAACACCGTTTGAAAATTGGGCTGGTTATATACCATCAGTGAGACATTTTCAACAGTTTGGCATACAAGCATTTGTTCTTAACAAAACCAAAAAACATAAATTTGCATCAAGAGCTGAAAAAGGAGTTTTTATAGGATACTCCGAGAACTGTAAAGGATACAGAATATGGATCAATAATAAACTGGTCATAAGCAGAGATGTTAAATTTATTTACAAGATGTAAAATGATGAGAATGACATAGAATATAGATTGAGAACAGATGAAGATGAAAAGTTGTTATTGCTATACGGCCTGAGCTGTTTTACACTCAACAGTGTCTCACTCTGCTATAGCTGTTGGTGTCCCACTCTGCTATAGCTGTTGGTGTTTCACTAGGTTTCACTAGTCTCACTCTGCTATAGCTGTTGGTGTCTCACTCTGCTAAAGCTGTTCGTGTCTCACTCTGCTATAGCTGTTGGTGTCTCACTCTGCTATAGCTGTTGGTGTCCCACTCTGCTATAGCTGTTGGTGTTTCACTAGGTTTCACTAGTCTCACTCTGCTATAGCTGTTGGTGTCTCACTCTGCTATAGCTGGTGCCTATACATAATATACGTGCTCTGGACTGGTAATAAGCCGGATGGCCGGGTACAGCGTATCTATTTGATTTTGTCAGGAACTGATCGATAGAGATGTAACAGGATCATGAAGTCTAAAATGTCTGCACGCTACTCATGCATTTAAACATGTTATTATGATTCACTTTTTTAAAGACGGTAAATTTTACAAAATAGTCGAGTAGTCGGTTACTTATTTTGACACTCAAATAAAAACAATAGAAAGTTTTCTTTTTATTATTTTTGAACTAGTTACTAGTCGCTCAAAAATGGCGCAGTACTTGGTCCTTCAACGTAAGGAACGGAACATCACATTATTTTTGATTTTTTTTCTTGGATGTATAAGATTGAAAACGAAACGGTTACAATTCAATTTAATTTTATAAATATGGCTTATGTCAACAGGGACAATTTTGCCAATGTCGAGGTTGGAAGATACACGGGGATTTGAAGAACAGCCAAATCACCGGTCTCTCAGATTATAAACAATCAGAACAATACAATAAAATACTTATACTAGTGACGAAGGCTGCAGCTGGATGTTTAAAAAAAAAACGCGAATTTTATAATTAACTGTATTAAGTAAAAAGTTACAAAAAGCTATGTCTTATTTGATCTTCTAGCAACATGGTCTTCCGTCTCGTTCCGACCCGGAAGGGAGGAGCCTTAGCCATTTTACTCCATACAAAAAGTTCTGTAATTTTTTGCGGGGCGCGGGGGGAGAGGTAGGTAAAGCTGTCAAGTTAGTGCTTGGCAATATCGATTCTTGAGTATCGATGTGTGCTGTGCCTACACCCTATTCAGCTCATAGTGTATATTTGTACTGATTTATTGATTGTTGTGCCTAAGATGTGATGCGAAATAAATATATTTGTATTTGAATTTCAAAAGTGTACTTAGACGCTTATGTTGTTTTTTTACTTATTTTTAAAGCAAGTAACATAACAATAAACTCTTAAGTAGTCAAATCAGGCCATTTTAGGGATCCTCTAGTAATTATAAGAACCATAGCCCTACAAAACGCAATCAACAACCAAAAGCTGCTTAATATATGGTATCTAGATAATCTTCTTTCGTGTGAGATACCAAGTCGTCCAACGACCCGATGAACCCTGGTGTAGAGAGTTTTTCAACCGCTTACTACTACTTGTAGGCCTCTGACATGTTTGTGTTACGACCGCCGTCAAAGTAATTATAGACAGCAACCAGGACCGACGACTTAACGTACCCTCCAAAGCACGGAACCATCCCCTTTCAGACAATCAGGTGGTTTAGCCTGCAATGTCCTAATAGGGCCGGAAACAAATTTACAAAGTGAAAAATAATATAACTTACAAAAACTTTGTGACTGCCCCACCGAGAATCGAACCCGGAACCTTTGCGTCGCAGGCAGTCGCATTACCACTGCGCCACATCAGCCGCCATGTCTAAATGATGACATCATTGGAGGCAGTCCAGATGTGGTGGAGAGGATATTATTTCACTCTCCCGAAAGGTTTTTAGAAGTTAACACTGCGAAATCCGTTATTTTTGCATGTTCCCTTGCAGCGGCAGCCTCCGAGGACAGATCTTTGTTACACACTTTGAGGGTTTTGGATAAAGCTTCCTTTAGCTTACTCGGTGTGCGAATATTTCCTGAGGATGTTCAGGATTGTATGCTCATTAAAAGGCAGACCACGACATCACTGCCATGCCTCCCTGCACACAAACATTCTTCTGAAACTTATCGTGTGGGATATTACATGAAAGTGCTCTACGAAATAGTTGGGTTAATATTTGAAAACGATTTTTTGGGTTACTTAAATGGTTTTTGTTTTTAGGTTTTATGGTAATTTTAATGTCGAATAAAAGATAAAGACCTCGTTAGGAGGTTCTTGGCGAAATTTTACTTAAATTGAACCATAGTATTTGCCAGAACTCAATTACAAAATTTTAGGTGCCATTCAACGTGACATTTTGCGCCAGCGAAGTGACCAAAATTTTGATACAATGAATTTATTGTGTTAAAACTATTTTTTCATTGTTTTTAGCAACTGGAATATAAATAAAAAACCTATTCAAGAATTAAATATGCGAATTCAGTGTTAAAATTTATTGAATAGCAATAATAAGTTAAGTTATGCCGTGTGATGCCGGCTTAGAATAGCATCACCCCATTTCTTACCCATGGGTGTCATAAGAGGCGACTAAGGGACTCGAGGGTTAGATGTGTATTGCAATTTTAGGCGATGGGCTGACAACCTGTCACTATAGTGATACACAGTCATCTGATTGACCCTCAAACTTTTGTGAGGCGTGGTGTTAATATTGGTTTTACGGCCGTTAATGCTCTGCCTACCCCATAAGGGTTATAGGCGTGATTAATGTATGTAATAAGTTAAGAATTTACTTACATGTGAAATGTTACACTATCTTTTTGTAAACTTGATGTTCCAGACCTCTTACAGCAAAAAACTGAACAATTCGGCATTTTTAATATTGCGGCGTTCACATGTGTTCACTTGCACGACTGGACTCGGTCTAGGAAGAAATCTGAACGGAACTGGTTTTTATAAACGCCAATGCCCTTTTGGGCTTGTACTTTGACAGAGGGGAAATACTTGGTACGCCCTCTCTCTTCCGGGACGGAAGGCCGTCGTTGCTCGAAGTATTTGATAGAGTAAAATTACGTAGAACCGACCAAGGACGATGCTAGTACCGAAGTGGGGAAGTTTCCAATATACGAGGCGTCGATGCGCTGTCGCAGCAGAACGTGAGGCGATGCGCAGTCGACGTATGTCACGTTGTCTTCGCACGGTGTGTGAAGTCAGCAGGTAGGTAGCGCAAATAGCCTGCGCGTGTAACCTACATTCGTATTGCAGTATATTTCCGTAAAATGCATAAAGTTCGATAGGTATGCAGCGTCAGGTGTTCTCATATGGGACGCAGGCGTAACTTATAAATATCATAAATTACAATAACATACATACGTATTACATTACTTCAACAATTTAACTACTAAGCACAACATTAATGTGAGCTACGGGCTATGTGGCGCAGTGGTAGTGCGACTGCCTGCGACGCAAAGGTTCCGGGAATCTCGGTGGGGCACTCACAAAAGTGGATATTTAACACTTTGTGAATTTCTTTTCAGTCTGGTTAGGACATTGCAGGCTGAACTACCTGATTGTCCAAAAAAAACAGCTGGTTCCCTGCTTCGGAGGGCACGTTGAGCCGTCAGTCCCGTTTGCTGTCTATGATTACTTAGATGGCGGTCGTTACACAACCGTGTCAGAGGCCTACTACTGGTAGAAGGCGGTTGAAAAACTCTGACACCAGGGTTCATCGATTCGTTGGATGACTCGGTGTCCTACTCGAAAAGAAGAAGAAGAAGAATAATGTGAGCTACAGTTTGATTTTAAACTTTTCTATATAATGTAAAAGGGTAAAGGTAATAGGGGGATCAAGGTAAGAGAAAATAAAATTCAAATTGAGCGGGCGACGGACAGAGGAGGGAAGAGCATCATATAGTGAAAAAGGATATAAGGGACATATGATCAATTGTGCCTTCTGCCAGGCCACACATGTGAAAAGTTAAGGAAATATTATAATAACAAAACATAGAAATTGCATTCATGGCATCTATTCAATTAATGTTTTATGCCTGCCTGCCTGCCTGCCTGCCTGCCTGCCTGCCTGCCTGCCTGCCTGCCTGCCTGCCTGCCTGCCTGCCTGCCTGCCTGCCTGCCTGCCTGCCTGCCTGCCTGCCTGCCTGCCTGCCTGCCTGCCTGCCTGCCTGCCTGCCTGCCTGCCTGCCTGCCTGCCTGCCTGCCTGCCTGCCTGCCTGCCTGCCTGCCTGCCTGCCTGCCTGCCTGCCTGCCTGCCTGCCTGCCTGCCTGCCTGCCTGCCTGCCTGCCTGCCTGCCTGCCTGCCTGCCTGCCTGCCTGCCTGCCTGCCTGCCTGCCTGCCTGCCTGCCTGCCTGCCTGCCTGCCTGCCTGCCTGCCTGCCTGCCTGCCTGCCTGCCTGCCTGCCTGCCTGCCTGCCTGCCTGCCTGCCTGCCTGCCTGCCTGCCTGCCTGCCTGCCTGCCTGCCTGCCTGCCTGCCTGCCTGCCTGCCTGCCTGCCTGCCTGCCTGCCTGCCTGCCTGCCTGCCTGCCTGCCTGCCTGCCTGCCTGCCTGCCTGCCTGCCTGCCTGCCTGCCTGCCTGCCTGCCTGCCTGCCTGCCTGCCTGCCTGCCTGCCTGCCTGCCTGCCTGCCTGCCTGCCTGCCTGCCTGCCTGCCTGCCTGCCTGCCTGCCTGCCTGCCTGCCTGCCTGCCTGCCTGCCTGCCTGCCTGCCTGCCTGCCTGCCTGCCTGCCTGCCTGCCTGCCTGCCTGCCTGCCTGCCTGTCTGTCTGTCTGTCTGTCTGTCTGTCTGTCTGTCTGTCTGTCGTCGGTTTTTTTAATTATGAAGCAATTCAACTGGTTTCAATGATTTTTTACATTGGATGAAGGTAAAGATTAGTAATAGTGTTCGATTTGAAGGTTTGAAAATGTTATATTTTTAGGCATGCGGCGTCGATGAATTTCTTTTCTTTTATTGAAAGTGAAAAATAACAAACAAACAGAATGTACAGTTACGTTCAGTTTATAGAGTTCATAATTTATATGGATATTCTGCGTTCAGCTGAGTCTTGGCTTGGTCCTTTTAATATAATGTAGATTCATATTCCTTCCAAGTTATAATATCAACTTTGTCAGTATCCCACCGAGAATCGAACCCGGTCTCTTTGCGCCGCAAGCAGTTGCACTACCATTGCGCTACATTGGTAGTCAAGTATTGTATCGTAGTATTGTATCAGTACCAGTTAGACTAATGTTATATGAAATGGTGACACCTCTATAATATACTCTTTGACACGACTTCCGAATTTCATTTGAATTTCGTTCGTTCCGCCGAAGTACAAGCCTTAAGCGCGTGTAGGTGAATGCATATCTTAAACAGTAGTGTTGAACTTATAGTAGGGAAAATTAACCTACTTATTACGTTACCTATCGCTTGAGCGATCAAGCACAATATTGTAATAATGTCTTAGTTGGGGGATATCCCCCAATTGGCAGAATTGTCCTATGCTGACAGAGGCCATTTATAAAAAATAATTGAATTGAATTGATAGCTAAGATTGACAGCTAATCATGTAGCAAAGTAACGCCTCTTATCAAGAAAATGAATTGAAGAGTACCAAAGCTTGTTCCTGGCATATATATAAAATTATGAGTATTGACTTTCAACAAATTATATAACTCTGCAATAACAAGAAATTAAAATCAGCTAGTATTTATATTTGTGAAAATTTGGTGAACTACCGCTAAGGTTATTCTATTACATGTTTTTTGATTTCGAGGTAACTTAGTACAGGAATAGGAGCCACAACAGTCCACTGCTGGAAATGAGCCTTCCCTTAATGGGGGACATTGACAAACTCACCACGCAGACGGAAAGGCAAGCGCAGTATTCACAAATAATTCATGCCCAACTAAATTTTAGACAGTTACGTAGAATTGATCTGTGTTTGAAAGAATACGGTGAGCATGTATGACTTTCTCCCGTTATTTGCAGATGAGGAGTTTTGTGGTGGTCCTGCTAACAGCTTGTCTTCTAAACAGTAACATTCGTTTGGCTTCTGTTCAAGGTAAAAGTGACGACCAATGTAGGGAAGTGTTAGTGCATCTGCCTGCTATGCAATGGTTCCAGGTTTCAATCCTGGCCGGGCAGACATTTGAATGATGAGTGATATTGCTTATCTTTCCGACCGATTTCGGCTATCGCGAATACTTAGACTCCGTATAAAGTCGGTGGTGATGCGCCTGTAGATGGCTATTGTAGACAATTTTGGCAGAAAAGTCCTGTGCACAGTGTAGGCACGTGAATTTACCATTGATGTAAATTATAGTTTAAAAGAACGTTATAGGTACCTACCGTTAACTTTGCAGGTAAGATCAGACCATTAAACTGATCAATTTCCCTATGGATATAATTTTGGAAACGAGAAAAATGTTTCAATCTTCTTGTTGAATCCACACTTAGGGACACAATTGGCTGATTGCATTCCTTTGGAACATTTATTATATAACTATAGCGACCTCTACCTTGATCTCGTGCTTTGATTTATTTAATTTTCTTTTTTTCTTCTGCAGTAACTGAAGCTGATCCAGTAGGACCGCCATTGGATCCTGCTGAGTGTAAAAAAGGTATGACTATCTTTTTAGGGCATTATCACAGAAAAATATTACTCGTGTTGAGCACGTTTTTGTTGTGAGAAGTAATATTATAAACACACGTCTAACACGCGTCTTACTTTTTTTGTGAAACAATAAAGAATGGACCCTAAAACTAATCAACCAGTCACTCTAGATGATGCTTAAAATCATAACATAATCACTTTTACGTCAGGATATGAAATAACACTGAGGAAGTTATAACCTTACGTCAGGATAAACCTACGTTGTAGGCGTATAATTGTCAAACCTCGTTGGCTACTGCATCGTCAAATGTTATCTCCAGCCACTGAAATGATTAACCACAACGTCGATACCATTACGCAGTCAATCCCCACAGTGAGGCTGTTTCGACCTGGCAGGTCATCGTCAGGCACGGTGCAACCGTACTACAACCGACCTATCTAACAAACCAATTTAAGAACCTTAGACACACGCTGATCAGTCAACGTGTCTTCAAAATACCACAGATACCGATTGACTCCAACCACACTCCAACCTTTAACACATTGAAATCCACTGCCCGCAGGACTACAAAGACACCACAGCAGCAACTGTCGTCAACCTCGTACAATCTCTGCATTTCACCAACCTTTAGAGAGTAACACGATCAAAACCTATCACACGCATACGTATCAAGCTGCATGATCTCTACAAAATATTCCATTGGCAATACGAGTCTAGGGCTCCGCCATCGCTAGACGTCCACAGTTTCTCCCAACACCCCCGGATTCCCAAGTTCCAAAGAACGGTTCCAGTAACCAGAACTGTCAAAGTTTGAGATTATTGTCACGCAGCCGCCAATACTGACTTTGTGTTATTGTTCTTAATATTCTTAACCCCGTATCTTATTTATAATTTTCCAGAGAAGGAAAAAATCACAGAGGAATTAACTTTGAATTTGGCCAATAAAGACCAAGAAAAACTGACGCAAACATGCAAAAAATATAAGAAAATAGGGGCAAGATGTCAAGATGCGGCAATGAAAACGGCAATGGAAGCAGCTTATAAATATTATTGCAAGGTAACAATTATTATAGATGGATCGACCACAAGTTTCACCGAATATTCGCACCGGCACTCTTGTATTCTTAAAGTGCACCGCATTGTCATTACTTTCAAGCTTAATGCTTTGTCAATACAGACCCCTACATGAGCAGTTTTTCTCGATGTGGTGAAAACCTTCGACAAGGTCTAGCACAACGGGCTGGTATACAAACTCGTTGTGCCCGATTGTCTTGTGCTTTTAGTACGTAACTTTATGTTGGAGCTAAGCCTTCTCTACACAGTTAAAGCCACTTTATCGTCCCTCCAATCCATAGAAGCAGGAGTCCCTCCTGTTGTAGTTGAAATTTCAGTTGAAGTTGAACATTAATATTAACAGCCACAACAGTCCACTGCTGGACATAGGACTCGCCCTAATGTGTGGTATTACAATACTCACCACACTTGGAAAGCGTATTGGCAAACGCACTGCAAGATGTTGCATTCACAGGGAACGCCCATTTCCTGGATGATACACCCTTCTTCTCTCTTCTCAGTCGTACACTCTTGACAGAGTGGTTGTGGTTGTTTCGATGGTATACGAGGTGAGGAGTTGGTACGCGTACACAGTTGGTCTTCGTCGTCAGTCTCTTTATTGGCTTGAACTGTTTTCTTGGCAATGTCTTTCCATTTTCGCCGGTTTGCTGCGTTGCGAGAACATTTTGCCATGGTAGTACGAGTCGATGATTTAATTAGGTCAGTCTATCGGGTGGGTGATCGGCCTCTTGGTCTTTTGCCCTCAAGGCGCCCCTGCACCGCCAGTCTCTCAACCGAGTGCTCATTTCTAGATATGTGGCCCAAGAATTGTAGTATTCGTACTGGTACAGTCGACGAAAGCCGCTCCTTGACCTTGAGTTCTCTTTAGGATAGATATGTTAGTGCGAAAAGCCGTCCAAGGTATCTTCAACATGCGCCTCCAGCACCGCATCTCAAGTGCGTTGATTTTTCGGCGGCCTTTCTTTCGCAGATTTCAAAGAGAAGAAAGACAAGACATTTCATGAGTCGAACCTTTGTGCTTTCAGTTATTCTTCTATCTTTACAAATCTTATTTAGCTTCTTAACCGCAGATCTTGTTATAATGCATCGTCTTTTGATTTCTTGTTCGCAGCCACCATCGTTGGATATATTGGAACCGAGGTATATATACTGAACAACATCACAGTTTGCAATGCTAGAAATGTCTGGTTTATTTTGTTCTGCTCGGTCCACTATCATCATTTTTGTTTTGTCTCTGTTAATGGCTAGGCCAAATTGAAGACTGTTGACTTCTAGCCGCGTTAACAAGGCCTCAATACCTTCTTTTATCTTTGCAAGAACCGACATTCGATAGATACGCCTTCATTCCAGTCCTCCAGAACAATTCGTACTGTATATTCTATTTAAACATTAAATAACAGCGGTGATAGAATACACCCCTGCCGGACGCCTTCTTCTGTTTTTAGGTTTTCGGAGTCAACTTCATCAATTTTGACAGCTGCTGTACCCTCAACATACAATTTTGTACAAGGAATATAAGATGTTGTTTTGCAGACGTGGCGTAAATGTCCATCTTTTGGCCGTTTACGCTCTGCCTACCCCGCAAGGGATATAGGTGTGATACATATATGTTCGATGCGCGTGTCGTTTTTCTTGCGTGCCTCACGAGTATTTGCGCTCACGCCGACATATGTATTAATCCTTAGTCGCTTTTTGCGACACCAACGAGTAGAATTGGGGTGATGCGTTATCAAGTTTAACATTAATTTCTGAAAAACTGTATTAATTTTTGTCCTGATGTAAGTAACAATATTTAACGAAATAATTCAGCTAAAAAACAATGCCTACGTAGATTTTTATTTATTGTTTTTTTTTAACGCAAGAAAATGGCGTAATAAGGAATCCGATCGAAATTTCTAGATAAGTTTTAGGACTATGGCAAAGTTTAGTCTACGGTTTAGCTGAATTCCAGATTCTGCCCTATTCCTACGACATATACATAGATCCATTTAATATTTCAGGCAAACCTGCTTCGAGCTGGATGGATCTCAATGACGGTGCCTGTTCTTATATTATTTATATATTTATAATACCTACAAGTGAATAGCGTAAGTGGTGTTATGATTATTGTAGACTTTTTTATATTCTTTTATCTCGGTACCTACTTTACACTGTGGTTATAAAAATATTTAAACTAATTCAAACGTTTATTTTGTTGGTAACTCGACTAGTTTCACGTACTTATACATTTAGATGAAATGTAGTGACTTGAAGACTTTGGTGGAGGATATCTTTAAGACTAGGCATCAACGTCAACGGCAAATATCTCACACATCTCTGTTTTGCTGACGATATAGTCATAATGGCTGAATCGCTGCAGGATCTGCAAAAAATGCTGACCAGTCCCAACGTCGCCTCGAGACGTGTTGGACTCGGGATGAACTTGGACAAGACGAAAGTCATGTTCAATCAACACATCATCTCCGAGCCGGTCTCCGTCAAAGGTATAGCCCTTGAAGAAGATGTTGTCCAGAAGTATGTGTGTATGGTAGAAGTATGTGTGTATGGTAGAAATAGCTACCTAGCTATAAAGCCACCTATATTGTACTCTTTATTTTCTATCTGTATATCCATTATTATTTATTTATTTACGATTTATTATACACATGAACAATAAAGAGAAAAACACATAAAGAATACAGACACAACAGGCACTGCTTATCTCTAATATGAAATTTCTAACAGCAGACCTAGGGAAGAGTAATGGTCTTAAACGATATGCGGATGAGACGTCGGATTTCTTGTTTTTGTGCAATAAAGTATATTTATGTTATGTTATCATAGTCTCATTCCGGATTTTACCCATTATAGAGATACCGAGCATAGACCTTTCCATAGCTCTCTGAATGAAATGTAACCGGTGGGCCAGTTTTACTGTCATGTTCCACGTCTCGGCTCCATAGGTCATCGGTATCTCTATAATGAATAAAATCCGGAATGAGACTATCCGCAAAAAGACCAAATTAACGGACATAGTCTGAAAGTGTAGCAAAATGAAGTGGCAGTGGGCTGGGCACATCTGTCGAAGAACCGACGGACGGTGGAGTAAAAGGGTTCTCGAGTGGAGGCCACGCCTCGGCAAGCGTAGTGTTGGACGACTTCCGGCCAGATGGACCGATGACTTGTAGCGACTGGATTGCGAAAACGGAAGATCGTGCCCTATGGCGAACTCTGGTGGAGGCCTACGTCCAGTAGTGTACTGCAATAGGCTGATGTATGTATGTATGAAGCCAAATTGACCGAGACGGCGGCTGGTTGCGATCCTGGGAATGCCAGCGCCGAAGCAAACAGAATAAAGTAAATTTTGCTTGCTAAGGTATCTACAGAACTATTGCAAATTTATAGGGCGCACAATTTGCGTGGCGCCGCAGCAATCAGACATTCAGAAAAACAAGTATGGTACTCGCAAGCTGCTTGCTGGATATGGAAGATTTAAAGTTTTTTCTTTCAGAATTAAAGGTGGTTTCTCTTCTGAAAGAAAATATCAATATGTCCCAGTGATAATATTTTCTTGAGTTTGTACAACTATTACTCATCACAATAAAAAAATAAATTTATATTCTTTTTCATGACGTCTAACACCTTGTCAACCGTGACCACGAGCTCTGAAAAGAGCTCGAAACGAAGGAATTGTAAAATCCAAAATAAACACAACTTAAATCCGTATAAGTAAAATAGTTTTATTGCGATGTCCCAGTGATTTGTCTAGAATTTTGTAAATATTTACTTCACGCAGCCATATTCCAGTGACTTTAATCCTACACGATAAGATAAAAGTATTCTGGCACATAGCTTGCTTTAATTAGTATTTAGTAATAAAACTTTTTAATAAATATGATGACGTATGTGGATAATAATAAATTTCTGGGTGTAACGATAAGTAGAAAACTAAACTAAAAAACTCATATAGAATTAGTTAGGAAAGAACTAACAGATTCGCATATGCCTTAAGAACTCCGAAGAATAAAGTCAGCAAAACGACGGCCCAAACAGCCTACCATGCTTATGTATGCTCTATTCATAGGTATGGTTTGAGAATCTGGGGCAACAAGACAAATTTACAACGCGCTTTTCTGTCGCAGAAAAAATGCATACGCGCAATAACAGGAACGCTACCACACGACTCTTGTAAGCCTTTATTCGTAGAGCTGGGTTTGCTACCCTTATCCTACTTTTATATCATATGTAGTTGGAGTTTTCCTCAAAGAACATCCCGACCTGTTCATAGGAGGCCGTAATGTAGGTAAAAATCGCAGGGACCCATATAAACTGATGTACTTCGAAACGGCCCACGTACTGAAAGATACATCAAAAACTGTTTTAGCATTTTTATTAAACTATATAATAATATTCTGAAAGTAATTTAAATAATTTACTCGGTAGTTGTCTTATTTCAAAAATAAGACAGCTACCTACCAAGTAAATTATTTAAAACAAAATTATATAAATGGCTTAAGGTGGTCCGTTTTCCATACCTACTGTAAGTCAATCAACTAATAATTTTGGTAGAAGAACTATTCTCTCTTATATTTACGTAAAGTTTTCGCAAAATGATAGAAATTTACGAGATACGCACTAAAATTAGCTTTTATTTACCTGCAATTTTCCCCCAATATTACATTTTTAGGCGTGCTATTTTTTTTTTTTTTTTTTTTTATTAATGATGGGTTTGCTCTTGACTCTAGTCTAGGTCATTGGACAGAGACAGAGTCTAAGATGGAGCGAGCTCACCCAGAAGAAGCCTGTTAAGGCACTGGCACTCCCACACACTGACGGAACGCAGCAAGCTACTTGGCGCCAGACTTCGGTGGGATGGTGGTCGCGAGCCAGGCGGCCCCTTACGGAGCCTTCCACCGCTTAGTGGGATCGTTCAGCCGGACTTATCCACAGGCAAGCCTGTGTTGCCGTTGCCCGGGGTGGACCGCTAGGAGGTAGATCCCATACCACCCCTATCTACAGTGTATGGTAGTGATTTGTATGTGTGCGTGCATGTTCGAGTCATGATGTGAATATCACTGAAGGCAGGCTGCATGCATACCAAAATTCGAATAAAAATATAATTTTGTCAATTCTGAAGTTTTTGAAGGAAGAAATCTCAAAACTCAAAACACAAAACATAAACCTGTCTGGTACCTTTAGGACATAATATATTCTAAGTGATCTGTGTCTGGTACCGCTAGCCTGGGTACGATTGAATTCACCATAATTTAATTATAGTTTTCTCCTTAGATAAATGATTGGTTTGCCAGCGTTCGTCGTTCGTCGGCGGGGGTTTTTGGCGTGACTCCGTGGTACCAACACCTATTTGGTGATTTTCATCACACAAATTCAGCGTAGAATTTAAAAATGATTACGTCTTAATCAAGCTATTGAGACCACAAATATTCAGGTCCAAAAAAAACTGAAGAGTGCGTGCACAATTGAAACGTGCGTTTGACGAAAACGAATGGTAAGTTATAAAAAAATTGCGTTTGTTTTGTCCTTTTTAATATAATAATAACAATATTAAATGAACAAAAATTCATTTGCAGTCGTGATGTTTGGCAAGAACATTATGAACAGTCAGGTCAGCGATCTAGGTAGGTAGGTCCCTACGGTGACTAGTCTCTTCTCTCTTTTCGTGTGGGATACCGAGTCCTCCAACGATCCGATGAACCCTGGTGTCAGAGTTTTTCAACCGACGGCTTAACGTGCCCTCCGAAGCACAGAACCAGCTGTCTTTTCGGACAATCAGGTAGTTCAGCCTGCAATATCCTAATCAGACTGGAAACAAATTCACAAAGTAATAAATATCAACTTTGTGAGTGCCCCACCGAGAATCGAACCCGGAACCTTTGCGTCGCAGGCAGTCGCACTACCACTGCGCCACATAGGCCGTAGCTCACATTAATGTTGTGCTTTGTAGTTAGTTTGTTGCAGTAATGTAATACGTATGTATGTTATTGTAATCACTACATAGTATAAAATCAAGTCGCTTCCCGTTTGGTGTCTCCTTATATCTTTAGAATTACCCAACGGATTTTGATGCGGTTTTTTTTATTGGATAGAGTAACTTGAGAGGAAGGTTTATAAGTATAATTTATTCCGGAAAATTGTCACATTCTGATGGGAAACCGGGTAGCCCAACTGGTAGTAAACTTTTGACCCCCTTTTGACACATTTAAGGATTAAAATTTCAAAAATGCTGAAACACGTATTTCATTATTTTAAATTATGAGTCTAATCGGAAATTTTCAAACAGATCACATTTAAGATAAAAAACTTTCATACTAACTTTTAACCCCTTTTTCACCCATTTAGGGGTTAAAATTTCAAAAATGCTGAAACACGTGTTTAATTATTTTAAATTATTAGTCTAATTACAAATTTTGAAACAGATCACACTCATTTAAAAAAACGAACTTTCATACAAACTTTGAAACCCCTTTTGACCCTATTAATTGCTATAATTTTAAATTATGCTGAAAGTGCTGAAACACGTGTTTAATTATTTGAAGTCATAAGTCTAATTACTAATTTTGAAACGGATCACACTTAATACAACGAACTTTCATACAAAGTTTTAACCCCCTTTTCATCCCTTGGGGGATTAGAAACACGGAATTTTATCTATAATAGTTGCTTTATTACATAAAAAAACTTCATGTCCAAGTTATATATCTCTAGGTGATCCGTTTCAAAATTAGTGATTAGACGTATGACTTAAAATAATAAAACACGTGTTTCAGCATTTTTGAAATTTTAATCTTTAAAGGTGTCAAAAGGGGGTCAAAAGTTTACTAACAGTTGGGCTACCCGTTTTCTCATGGGAATGTGACAATTTCCCGGAATAAATTATACTTATAAACCTTTTTTTTTTTTTTTTTTATTAATGATGGGTTTGCTCTTGACTCTAGTCTAGGTCATAGGACAGAGACAGAGTCTAAGATGGAGCGAGCTCACCCAGAAGAAGCCTGTTAAGGCACTGGCACTCCCACACACTGACGGAACGCAGCAAGCTACTTGGCGCCAGACTTCGGTGGGATGGTGGTCGCGAGCCAGGCGGCCCCTTACGGAGCCTTCCACCGCTTGGTGGGATCGTTCAGCCGGACTTAACCACAGGCAAGCCTGTGTTGCCGTTGCCCGGGGTGGACCGCTAGGAGGTAGATCCCATACCACCCCAAAAAACCTTCCTCTCAAGTTACTCTATCTAATAAAAAAACGCATTAAAATCAGTTGGGAAATTCTAAAGATATAAGGAGACAGCAAACGGGAAGTGACTTTATTTTATACTATGTTGTTTGATGTAGTGATACAATTTTAGCGTCCACCTCCGTCAATGCATCTTGCCAATATAAAGTCTTTAAATTACCTCTTATCTGGGCTTGATACATAATTTTATCTCGACGCTTGAAAGGCAAAATGATCTAAGCGACATTTTTGGCCATATTGAGTTATATACATTGTTGGAATCGCCTGATTTTTCTGCGTCGTTTGGTCCTACTCACGTTTCTCTACGACGACTTTTTTGGCGCTTAGATATTTGAGGATTTCGGAATTTCAACAAAAAATGTTTAACTAACCGACACAATTTTTGACCCTTTTTTGAAAATTTGGTGGTTGAGTAATTATGTAATGGTCAATTTGTATGTGGATAACTTTTACCTTTCTGTTCGTAGAATATTTTTGTATTTAGTCAATTTTTCCAGGATCTGGCAAATAAATGATAGGAGCTTAGTAAATTTTTTCTTCACAATAGTTTTATTTTTTTATAACTTAGGTAATTTTTACTTATTCGTTATTTTTTCATTATGGCGTTTGGTTATAATTGCCTGTTTTTTATTTTTTTTATTTATTTACTTCAACATATATTACCTGCCTAAAAATTCAACTGACTGTCGCTTAGTAAATTTTTGCCTGCTGAAAAATGAAACCGATTGTCGCTTGGTCAAGGTTTACTTGCCGTTGTTTCCAAGTGTGATTTTATTATTTAGACAACTTTTACCTCAACGGTCATAATTATCCACTGTTGGTTTTTACCTACGGTAGTGTAAAGTAAAGGCGCAAAGAATATTTTTACCTACAGTAATTCAGATAAAAATGTTGGTTAGACCTGCGGGCGACACGCGCGCAGTCGCTAGCGCAAACATTAAAGTTAGTTTCAAAGTCACTAGAGTACTGTCGCCACCCGAATAGGTCGTATTTGACAATTGTGACCCCCTTTAGGAAAAATTGTGATGTACATGAGCACTAAATGTACGTAGCATTTACGTTTACATACGTAGTATCACTCTTCTTCCGGCGATGAAGACGAAGGTTCTTCGCTGTCACTGCTCGTGCTGTTTTTAAACAATCTGATGATAATTTCATTGTCTACATACATACATAAGCCTATTGCAGTCCACTGCTGGACGTAGGCCTCCCCCAGCGTACGCCATAGGGCACGATCTCCCGTTTTCGCCATCCAGTCGCTACCATGGTAGCGACTGGATGCAGCCTCCTTTTTAAAGTCATCGGTCCATCTGGCCGGATGTCGTCCAACACTACGCTTGCCGAGGCGCGGCCTCCACTCGAGAAACCGTTTACTCCACCGTCCGTCGGTTCTACGACACATATGCCCAGCCCACTGCCACTTCAGTTTGCTACACTTCCAGACTATGTCCGTTACTTTGGTATTTTTGCGGATAGTCTCATTCCGGATTTTATCCATTATAGAGGTAGAGATACCGAGCATAGACCGTTCCACAGCTTTTTAAGTGACATGTAACCAGTGGGCCAGTTTTACTGTCAGGTTCCACGTCTCGGCTCCATAGGTCATGACTGGCAGGTCTTGAGGCATTGTGGTAAGGGTGATTCCAAAATATGACGCAACTTCCCAAATGGTGCCCAGCCTAGCAGCACTCTTCTGGTGATTTCAGCCTCAAAGTTGTCTCTACCCAGCCGAAAAGTTTTCCCAAAGTACACATACTTCTGGACAACTTCAAGGGCTACACCTTCGACGGAGACCGGCTCGGAGATGATGTGTTGATTGAACATGACTTTCGTCTTGTCCAAGTTCATCCCGAATCCAACACGTCTCGAGGCGACGTTGAGACTGGTCAGCATGTTTTGCAGATCCTGCAGCTATTCAGCCATTATGACTATATCGTCGGCAAAGCGGAGATGTGAAAGATATTCGCCGTTGACGTTGATGCCTAGTCCATTCCACTGCAAAGTCTTAAAGATATCCTGCAGCGAATTGGTGAAGAGATTCGGGGATATAACGTCACCCTGTCTTACACCTCGGGGTAGTTTAATGGATCCTGTTTTGTGGTTTTGTACTTGGACAGACATCTTTGCCATTTGATATAGGCTTCTTAGCACCTCCACATATCACCAATCTACTTGGCACCGCTGCAAAGAGTCCAAAACAGCCTAGAATTCGATGGAGTCGAAGGCTTTTTCGTAGTCCACAAAGGTTTTACACAGCGGTTGGTTATTCTCTTCTGACGTCTGTATAACCTGCCGTACGGTATGGATGTGGTCCACGGTGAGGAAGCCTTTACGAAACCCGGCCTGTTCTGGTGGCTGGAAGGCGTCAAATGTTAATGCCAAATGATTCGTAATGACTCTCGAGAACAGCTTATAGACGTGGCTCAGAAATGTGATCGGCCTATAGTTTTTGAGCAGCGTATTATCTACTTTCTTGGAAAACAATGCCACAACACCTCTGCTCCACGCCTTCGGGGATTTTCCATTGGCTATAACAGAGTTGAATAGCCTTTTCAGCTCCTCCAGGACAGGTTTTTCTACCAGCCTTAAGTAGCTCAGAGGCCACTCCGTCTATTTCATTGTCTATACAATTATCAATGCGCACGTCTCTGTCAAAGTCGTCGTCAATATTTTTTTGAGTGTGTTTCACCACGTTGGCCCAGTCGTCTTTGGTTACTTTTGAACAAGCTTCTTTCAAAAGCTCCAACATTTTTCCCGTGTTAAATGGCGGTTCAGTGTTGTAAGGACCTACATATCCTATAACAATTTAAAAATACAGTCAATAATGTAAAAAAATATACCTATTCGAGTAACATTGATTTAAAACCGAAGCTGAATGCATGTCTGCAACACATCATGTAATGACATTTTTTTAAATTTAAAATCAATACAGTTCATCATCATCATCATTGGCCTCACGCGTCTGTGACAGACGTGACAGATTTGTATTGTTCTTCAAGCACACATGTGTGCTTTTACGAGCGGAGTAGTTAATCAGTGTCTGAGGCAAGACTTTTATCCGCGTGACCCGGGTGAAGTGTCCTCTCCACAGACACTGCGTTTCCTGGGACGCAATTATGAAAATAATCAGCCGTGTGGTGCCGGCAGAGTAGAATAGCACCACCCCATCTCTTCCCGTGGGGGTCGTAAGAAGCGACCGAGGGATAAATCCGACCCAAACACAACGGTCTTGGAGAGGCCAACTCCACAATTAAACCCGGAACGGGGTCTCCGTCAGGCGCGTGTGACAGAGATCTACCGCGCGGCAGACTCTTGCAGCCGACCTGGCTCCGCACGTATCGACTAGTCGTTCCTGCGGATCCAGCCAGGAAGGCCGAGAGGGTGGCGCAGGTCCTGGGCAGCCCTGCGTTTTCCATAATCAATACAAATACAATCTAACAAAAGTAGTTTCTTTCTACTAGAAACTTGCTTATTTAAAGAAAAAATATTGCTGGGGACAAAATTAATTCAGTTATTTGTCTACTTTTCAATAATAAAATAACCGACTGAGACCGTACATAGATAGCAAATAAATTCGATGGCATTGTATTCTCAATGGTATAGATGTAGTCGAACCACACGATGGCCGTACTCTAATGCCATTTCGTATTTTAACCGTGCTGGCTTGAAAAGTTTCACCAGCCTCACTAATTCTGCTTTCAGCATGCTTTGGTCGGCTTCTTTTCGGTGTGGCTGGAGCCAGTTAACAAAATCGGCTTTTTTATTATTTGGATTGGTGCTCTGTCAACTTACCTCTGGTAAGGTGCATTGTTCATTAAAATTACAGAGGCTCTTCTACGCTGATGAGTAGTCTACGCAACCATTCTTCAAATCTGTCTGCGTCCATTTCTTCATGGTAGTTTTTTTTTGTCGAAAATGCCATCAGACTACTTTCTTTAAATCCCTACGCTCCCAAACCCGGCGTGGCATATAATACTGCGACTCCTTTTTCCCGTTTGCTTTGAGCCTTTGATGTCGATTGCGCTGTGTTATCTTTCCAGGTGCTGGATACGGTGTGGTTGGCATTCATCCACGTTTCATCTAAGAATAAGAAAACTGTTTCTTAATAAAATTATGTCGGTTCGCTCCATGAACATTTTTTTTCTTTGGTTGACTTTTTGATATTGAAACCCCAATTCGTTTAAAATTTGTGATAGTGAAGTCTTGCCACCATGAAATAAACCAGCTTCACGTAAGGAATTCAGAAGTTTGGTCCTCGTCGGGTATTTCTTGTTGGTATAATAATTCAAATTCAAATTCTTTATTTGTTAAACATAATTACTAATAGGTAAAACTATACAAAACAATATATATACATGTTGTCGTATTGCATCAAAGTTATCAATATCAGTGATGGGATGTGTGGTTATTTTCCTTTTCTTTGCTAAATTTATTTTCTTCAATGCCAGAAGGATCATATTTTTCTTTGGTTATGCTGGTAACTGTATTGATGCCTATTCCCAAAGCAGCAGCTACGCGCTTAACTTCAACACCAACTCGCGCGCTTGGCTATTTAAAGTCTTCCCTCTACCACGACTGGTAGACTGGTGTAAACTGCCAGCCATGCCGAACTGTCACCAAAGCCATGAAACAGAACAATATAACTGTGTCCGCATAAAAAGCTTAGGTCGTCATGTATAGCAGGAATAGTATCCAGGGTTAATGCCAAGGTTATTCACAAAAGATAAGGTTCACAGAGTTCAAAATGTACGTGGCCAAGTCGTTAAAAACACCAAGAGAAACCAAATTTATGTGTTGCCTATGCAGCATTCTATTATATGCTGACATTTAATTTCAAGATAAAATCATATGCAAACAAAGCAGATAATAAATCATTCGGACTATTGGAAATTGGACTTGGAAAACGCGCCCGGTTAAAACATGTTCTAAGATTATAGTAAGTTTCAAAATAGGCATATAGTATGAATATTACTATAAAATATATTCCAGATCAGATCAGCCTATTGAAATTCACTGCTGGACATTTTACAAAATGGTTACCAAGCAGCAAAGAAAAATGTAATACCTAGCTATGCTACTTCTGTGTGCCTCAGTGTTGATTTTATAGTGATTAATAAAACTGAAGACAGTTTTATTTACATTCTTGAAGAAAATAATTGATCCAATTTTAGGTGAGAACATCATTTATGACAAATTTACGGTCAAAATAAAATACGAAATTTAGTTTAGGTTGTATTGACTCAACTTTTAAACAGTCTCAATTTAAGTTAGATAATTTTTACTCGGCAGCAAATTGTTTAAAAAAGCATGTTTTCAAATTTTACCTTACCTTTCTTAACCAATAAATTTAATTTAGGTTGTTTTGACTCAACTTTTAAACAGTCTCAATTTAAGTTAGATAATTTTTACTCGGCAGAAAATTGTTTAGAAAAGCATGTATTAAAATTTTACCTTACCTTTCTTAACCAAACCTTGTCGGTTAGTCAATTTTTCCTGTCGCTACTTTTAGGTTAAATTTGACTAAGCGACACTAACTTTTAAACTAAGCATTATTATTAATAAATTCATTTACCAATACGTACCTCAAAAAATCATGAAAAATATATCTAAGAGCTGCGCAATTATCTTAATCACACGAATTTACACGATTTTTTTTCTAAAATTTCAAACTTTAAATTGCTCTACTGTAAAGTTAGTCGGATGTCGCTTAGATCATTTTGCCTTTCAAGCGTCGATCTACATTCAATAGCCAGCAATGCGTTAATGAAGCGAGACGGATTATCACTACATAGTGTAGTAAAGTCGCTTCCCAAGTCTGTCCCTGTCAGTTATTTTGTTTGAAGATTTAAATCTTCAAAACCACTAAACGGATCTTGATGAAGTTTTTTTAAAAGATAGAGTGATTCAAGAGGAAGGTTTTTATGTTTGATTTATGTCGGGAGAAGGTCTGTTTCCCGTGGGAAATCAGTTAACAGCGGGTGAAACCGCTGAACGGGTCGCTAGTTTATGATATTTTTATGTTACGCATGCGTCCCATATGAGAACACCTGACGCTGCATATCGAACTTTATGCATTTTACGGAAATATATTGCATTACGAAAGTAGGTTACACCACATAAACAAGATAATGTACTAGGGTTACACGCGCAGGCTATTCACGCTACCTACCTGCTGACTTCACACAACGTGCGAAGACATTGGACATACGTCGACTGCGCATCGCCTCACGTTCTGCTGCGACTGCGACAGACTACTGCTAGGATATTGGAAACTTCCCCACTTCGGTAGTAGCGTCGTCCGTGGTCGGTTCTACGTAATTTTAGTCTATCAAATAAGACATACCTTTTGGTAACTTTTTACTTAATATTTTAAAATACGCGTTTTTTTTAAAGTCCTACCAAGAAGTTAATGAAATTATAAGATCAGTTAAGAGAAAAATAAACAAACTAAATACGATTATTATTAAGATTAATAAAGAAAGATAAGATATTATAAATAGAATAGTCATTAGTGGAAAGTAAGACAGGTATAAAAGTAGGCATAGGTATTTTGGCAAGTAATAAATATACATCCAAGAAAAAAAAACAAAAATAATATGACGTTCCGTTCCTTACATTGAAGGACCAATACTGCGCCGATTTTCGAGCGACTAGTAACTAGTTCAAAAATAAGTAACCGACTACTCGACATTTTGTAAAATTTACCGTCTTTAAAATAGCGAATCATCATTACATATTTTAATGCATGAGTAGCGTGCAGACATTTTAGACCTAATGATCCTGTAACATCTCTATCGATCAGCTACTGTCAAAATCAAATAGATACACTGTACCCGGCCATCCGGCTTATTATCAATCCAGCACGTATATTATGTATAGGCACCAGCTATAGCAGAGTGAGACACCAACAGCTATAGAAGAGTGAGACACCAACAGCTTTAGCAGAGTGAGACTAGTCGCGCCGCCGCCAATACTTACTTTGTGGTATAGGGGAGTGTATAGGGGTCAGTGGTATTCTTTGATAACCATAGATTTTTGATAAGCCACAATATGACATGAAAATTGAATTGTGACAGCTAATTAATTAATATGTTTAATATCCGTTTATGATATTTATGTTCTGTATATATCTTAGCAAATCTTTTAGATATTTAGTTTTTGCGTAAGGTCTACAACCGATCAATTGCCAGTTTCGATCTTTTTCTCTTTTTAAAGTTGTAACGTGTATCCCCCAACTTAGACATTGGCAGAATTGTCCTTTGCTGACAGAGGCCATTAAAAAAAAAAAAAAAAAATGGAAGTGCTAAATTGAATTGAAGAGTACAAGAAGCCTGAATTCCAACATTTATCAAAAAATTTAACGCGTTTTAACAATTAAAATCCACAAAATCAAGAAATCAAAGTCAGCTGGTATTTTGCAAAAAAGTTGGTGAACTGCTAGTTGAGGTTGTTCAATAAATGTTTTATTATTCGTTTCGAGGTAACTTAGTACAGGAAGAGGCGCCACAACAGTCCACTGTTGGACGTAAGCCTCCCCGTACTGAGGGGCATTGACAAACTCACCACGCTTGGCAGACGGAATGGCAAGCGCAGTATTCACAAATATTTTTCGCTTACTCGATTTCACATACACAGTAACGTAGAATTGATCTATGTTTGAAAGAATAAAGTGGGCAAGTACGACTTTCTCCTGTTATTTGCAGATGAGGAGATTTGTGGTGGTTCTGCTGACAGCTTGCCTTCTAAACATTTGTTTGGCTTCAGGTAAGGGTTAAAGTGACTACCGATATGACGCAGTGGTAGTCAGGCGTTCAGTGACCATTTCTCAGAGTGATTTTATCTAGTTAAGACCTGTTCTGGATTGGTCTACATTTAGTATGCACCACTTCTAATGGAGACATTTCTGGATTTGACCACTTTTTTATACGTCCACCACGTTGGTATAAGAAAACAAGTACAATCTATTAAAAATCAATTGTTATTTTACTAAGGGAATTGTATAAATTTAAATACAGGGTGTAAGGGACAGCCCTCCGAATACTGATAGGGACCATGAATAGCATTCAGACCATGAAACTGAACATCTTACTATAAAAAAAAAACAGGCAAAGTAAATTTATTTTTTACTTTCCATAGTAAATGCAGTCAGCTGATTGTGATTTTGTATGGGAAGTCGTTTTTTTTACGTTTCCTAACATATATTTCTAGGGAAAAGTTGTTCAGTTTCATGACCTAAATGCAGTCTATCAGAATTCGGAGGGCTGTCCCTTAGACCCCGTATAGTGAATTCAGGAAAAAAGCTTTTTCAAAGAAAGGTAGTGGATCAAATTACATTCTTAAATATTAAGTTGTACTTACCAGATACGGCATCGCACAACAAACTCTTTAGAAGGGTGGCACCGTAGGTTAAACGCCTAAATTTCCAAAAAACCTACATTCTCCGCGTTTGTTTTAAAGTTGAAGATGGAAACCACTCATTACAATTTCTAAGAAAAAGTTCCTTCGCTGATCTTAAAAAAGAACAGAAGGATACGGCAAATTAAATATGATACAAATCTGAAGAAATTGTTACTAAAATTGGATAACAACTAAATCTCTAATAATATTTTCTTGAGTTTGTACAACTTTTGCTCATCACAATAAAACAATTTTAAATGGATTTAAGTTTGTGTTTATTGTGGATTTTATAATTCCAACGTTTCGAGCTCTTTACAGAGCCCGTGGTCACGGATGACTAAGGTGTAAGTTTTTATTATTTAGAATAAAAATTATTTTTGTTCTACCGCCATCTATTAGCCTAACGTCCCGAACTATTTTCAAACCGCCGAGGAAGATCAGCCAGTACATCAGATCAGTCAAATGCAACATCCCTCACCAAAGCCCTGGTGTTTATAAACTTGACCGTGACTGTAGACTCTCATACATAGGAGAAACAAAGATAAATATATCTACACGTCTAAAAGCACATATTTCATGACAGACAGTCTGCAGTGTGTGAACATATCATGGATACCACCCATTATGTCAGATTCGATAAGGCAGCAATCCTAGCGAGAGAGAAGAGTTTCAAAGATTCAAAGATTCAAATATATTTATTGCATAACTATAGGTAAAGAATACAGGTGTTTACAATTTATTTTAAGTCCATCTATAGTCTACCGTAAAGGTGTACAATGTCACGTGTTATTAATTAATATTATGAATTTGTCACAAAGTTAAATATTTTTTATTAATTGTGTGAAATATAATCTCTAAAAATAAATGTCAGTACCAATTTTACATTTTAAATCACAAAATATTATTATTAACAATGTATAAATTAAATTAAGAATGTATTATTTCATGCAGGTATTCCTTACTATTTATTTATTTTTGTCATTTAAAAACTCCTCGACGCTATAGTACAATTTAGACATTAAAAATTCTGTGACTCTAAGTTTAAATTTATGTAAAGGGAGTTCTTTAAAATTATCAGGAATATGGTTATAAATTTTAACGCTCATGTAATAGAGGCTCCTATGATAAAATTCAGAAGAATAATTTGCCGTGTGTATAAGTTTATGGCTGTTTCTCAAATTATGCCTACGACCCTTTCCCGTCTCAAAGAGATTTATATGTTTTTTTACAAATAAAACTACTTCTTTTATATAAAGACAGGGAAGAGGTAGCATTCCATATCTATAAAACAATGGTTTGCATGAACACCTCTGAGATAAACCACCAAGAGCTCTAACACAACGCTTCTGCATTTTAAAAGCGTTAATAGCGTTAACAGAATTGCCCCAGAATATTAAACCATAACTCAAAACAGATTGTACATATCCGAAGTATGCCATCAGCCCCGCATCTTCACTTGAATAATATATAATACGTCTCAAAGGATAAACGAATCGTGAAAGCCTGCTACATACGCCATCAATATGTGCTTTCCAGTCACAATTACTATCAACAGTAAGTCCCAGAAATTTTGATTCCGCAACTTCCTCAATGTTTTGAGTTTCAAAATAAATATTTAATTTTTTAGGTATCCTTGCAAATGAATGGAACTGCATAACATTTGTTTTTGTCAGGTTTATACATAGTCCATTAATTTCCATCCATTTAATAATTGCGTCCAAAGCTTTATTGATATTGGTCTCATAAGTCAGTCGGTCTGTACATTTAATAACTATTGTGCTATCGTCTGCATAAAGAACTGTTTGATGTGTAGTGCATTTCGGTAAGTCATTTATGTAAAATAAAAACAGGAGCGGACCTAGTACGCTTCCTTGTGGGACTCCTCTATTATTAATTCTTGTATTAGACCTTATTTTTTCAATCGTGTTGGTTTCATCATTAAAAAAGGTAATTTCTGTGCACTGGCGACGATCTTTAAGATATGACAGAAACCATTCTAATGCCTTTCCCCGTATTCCGTAACGTTCTAATTCATTCCGCGGAAAGTACGGGAAGCCATTGAAATTTAAAAACATCCGAATTTCAACAGAGATACTGGATGGGGAATCTCATCAACTTGGACTCCGCTGATTACTTCACAATATACGGTTTCAGCATTTTGCTTGGAACCCGGACCTAACGCTAGGCAATTAAGAAGTAGATAAACGTAAAAAAATGGGGTCGGGTCCAGAAATGGTCTCCATAAGAAGTGTTTTTTTTTATTAATAATGGGTTTTGCTCTTGACTCTAGTCTAGGTCATAGGACAGAGACAGAGTCTAAGATGGAGCGAGCTCACCCAGAAGAAGCCTGTTCACTCTTACTTTGAAGAGATTAGGGTTGTATGCGTTTGGAAACACAGACGCAGGTAGTGAGTTGCATAGAAAATGTGGTCAAATCCAGAACAGGTCATATATGTAGATAAAGTCACTTTAAGAAATGGTCACTGACGGACTAAAGGGTGCATTTAAAGGATGAGTGTTATTGTCTTTCCGACTGATTTCGGCCATCGCTACTACGTTGACTCGGTATAAAGTCGGTGCTGATGCGCCCGTATGGCTATTTTACACAATTTTATTATTAAACTACTGTGCACAGTGTAGGCACGTGACTATTGATAAAAATTATAGTATGAAACGTTGTAGGTACCGAAAGATTCGCAGGTACGTTCAGACCTTTAAGTCCTGATCACACGTAGCGAGTACAGTGGGTTAGTCAGTAGATTTACTTGGCGGAGACAGTAAGGTGAGCGATTAGCGGGGAGGAGCGGGGGTTGCAGCGAGGCGCGGGGGGCTGAGGAGGGGTCAGTGTTGCTAACATGGGCCATTTATCGTAATTTCGACCACTTGAGACATCAATCTGAAAAATGGAACGGCGACTAACTCGCTAAAAAGCCTATTTTATAGACTACCCAAACCTACCCGTGTTTATTGCATTTTAGGGCAACTTAATACCCTGCCTAAAGAAAAATGTACGAAACCAGCGAAAATGGTGAAATTTTCCGAAGTTTAGATTTTTTAATGTATTTTACCAAATATTGGTGCACCAGGTGTTTTTAATAAAAATAAATTGATTCTAGGTAATAAAACACTTTTTTACACCAGTTCCACTATATATTAGAATACTATGGAGTTCCATCAAGAAATCACAACACAAAGTGTAAATCAATTAAAAAATCAATAAATTGATTATTTAAAAAGTCGGCTACTTCAGATCTCCAGATTGGGCGAAATCAGTCTGAGTTGTTAGCAACACTGATCACTCGGCCGAGTTAACAGAACAGGGATCGAGTGACAGTTTCGCTGATTTGCTGAGCCGCGCTCGGCCCAGTACTCGGCGATCTGTTTACACGGAGCTAGCACCACTGGGCCGACCCACTGTCTGAGCACTGTACTCGCTACGTGTGATCAGGGCTATAAACTGATCAGTTTCCCCAAGGGTCTCATTTGGGAAACGAGAAACATTTTTCGATCTCCTTGTTGAATGCACACTTAGGGACACGATTGCTTTCCTTTGGAAAATTGATTATTTTACTGTAGCGAGAGAGTGGAGCTATTAACTTAGACGCTAGCAAATAAGACGCTTCTAAACATGTCCGCAAGTTAGCGCCACGTGACAGATCAATGGAATTGAAACGCGGTATCGAAGTGTTCACTGCACGCTGCATATATACAACTTCCAATCTTATCCAGGGCGACCAGTTGGTCCCCTGGCCACAACACCCGGTCAGGCAGGGTAGCTACGCTTTTTCCGACACCACCTGCACCGTTCCACTACCTTCCTGTCACGCTTAATTCCTATTACATTATCTAACATGACTGCAAAGTTTTTCGAAGACCGCTTCCAACAGCCGGTAGATTTATCCTTTAAATGGTTGAATCAAGTAACTATTTGGTTACCTTCCAATTTATTTCCTGATCATTCATCATCAGTCCACATCCACCCACTGCACACTGCAGTAGGCGTCTTCTCTATTATGCAAATCCTCATGGTCCTGTGCTATTCTCATCCATAGAGATTCTGGAGACTTGGTGATGTCAGCTGACCGCTGGGCTGATGGTCTGCATCACTGACGGCTTTGCTCCCCTTGGCCACCACTCTGTGACTGTTTTTGTCCACCGTCGTGTCAATTAAGCCTCCTTGCTAAGTGTCCTACCCAGCAATGTGATTTTATTTAATATTTTTTTTCTTCTGCTGCAGCTAATGAAGCCGTAACAGCAGGACCGGACGAATCTAAGTGTAGCTATGGTATGACTATCTTCGCGCGTTGAGCATGTGTCTAGCGTTTTTGTTGTATGAAATAACTATTTAAACACATGTCCAACGTGCGTCTAACTTTTCTGTAGTAATTCTCTTATTGTCGTATGCGCCACCAAGTCGATGAACCAGTCAATAAAACTGAATCACCATTCCCTGAGAACATGGGTCAATATTATGAAAAGATATTGTTGATGATGTTATGCCGTGTGATGTTTCCTGTGAGTATCGTAAGAGGCGACTAAGGGACACGAGGGTTTATTAACGTTTTAAGCGACTGGCTGACACAACTTGTCACTAATAGTGTTAGTTGATTTTTCTGAAACGACCCACGGCCAAAGTCTGGCATCCGAAAGTGGTTGCGTTTAGAAGCAATCAGTCGCTTAACTTGCATAAATTTAACTGAAAAAAAATCTAAAAGGCTAGGATATGTGCCTGCGGGCATTTTTTTACATAAGAAAACCCATACCCAGTGATGCCAGAATCGTATAAAATCACTTTTTTTATCAAATATTTGCAACTTTGTCGCAGTATGGCAAGGGTTTAGCAACAATATACAAGTCTTGCAACATTTTAATGGGTTTTCTTATGTAACGCCGTGTGATGCCGGCTTAGAATAGCATCACCCTATTTCTTTCCCGTAGGAGTCGTAAGACTAAGGGACTTGAGTATGTTTTGCAGTTTTAGGCGATGGGCTGACAACCTATCACTATGGCGATACACAATTTTCTGAACGACCCTCAAATATTTGAAGCGTTTATGTCTGTTTTTGCGGCCGTTCACGCTCTGCCTACCCCGCAAGGGATTAAAGGCGTGATATGTGTGTGTGAAGTGTGTGTGTGTGTGTGTGATTGTTTAAACATTGCACATGGGACAGTTCGCCTAATACTGATTGGGTGCATTCGGAACATGAAACTAAAATACTTTCCTCTAGAAATATATTTCGTTCGGGAGATATATTTCTTGTTTACTTTACCTCCTACTTTGTTTGACAGCAATTCCGCATAAATCGGTAATGTAGCATTTTTGGACTCGAATATTTTGAATTGTTTCCATTGTGTGATCCCGTGTACACCCCTGATAAATTGCTCTTATTAGATACTGATATATATAGTATATACATAATAGTATTATATACTCAGCAGATTGGGTACTGGAAAATTAACACTGCAGCCACTGCTTGCTGATTGATACGGTGCAGCTGTAACGCCCGTAAGACACAGTATGGTGCAAAAAGCAGCCGCTTCACGAAAAGGTGTTGGGTCACATGACGATGATTCAGGCCGACCTGCTTCTATTCACATCTGGCGCACAGATACAGGCAGGCAAGTCCATCGTGACATGCGCCCCATATTGCCTTCCACTTTCTTTTTCGAGTGGGACACCACGACTCGATGAACCATGGTGTCAGAGTTTTTCAACCGCCTACTACCAGTAGTAGGCCTCGGCTGTGTAACGACCGCCGTCTAAGTAATTATAAACAGCAACCGGGACCGAAAACTTAACGTGCCCTCCGAAGCACGGAACCAGCTGTATTTTCGGACAATCAGGTGGTTCAGCCTGCAATGTCCTAACCAGACTGCGAACAAATACACAAAGTGACAACAACCTTACTTGACTGAACAATAAACGAACAATTACCGTACAACAAAATCTGACAGGCGCGGCGAAAGATGGCGATTTGAGTATTGGCAAAAAAAACTTCGTTTCATTTCTCAAATTTTATCGAAGCAAGAGTCTTCTCATTATGACATTACGCTTCTGTAATTATTTCTATTAAACTGTGGTTTTTATTTATATTATAATTTTTATCATCAATAACAGCCTATAGAATAGTTACCACCATGCCGCCAAACTTTAACACGGACGGTAACTCCCAAAATTGATTTGTGTTGAGATTCATACCTACCTCTACTATCCGGCCTTGGGACCGGCACGTCAGAATCTCTCTTACCCCCCTATGTCCTCCGAAAGATTCCGCCGTGGCACAGAATATATAATAGTACAGAAATAGCACTCCGCGATAGCAATCAAACAAATATAAACCTTACCGCACGATAATAAAGTACTATTTTACCGCGCGTCCCCATTGCATTCGACTTTTATATTTGACTACTAATCGCGCGCGCAAGCAAAAATGTGCCCAATGGCGTTGCGCGAGAGTTTATCTGACGCTCACGGCTCCTGAAGGTCACGATCGGCGCGCTCTGTAGGGACGCCACCTGCGTACTATGTAGGTACCTACCTATGAAAAAGTGTAGGTACTTACTACTTATCTACTACCAATTAATAACGTATTTGAAATGATTTTTTAAGTATCAAATTGAAAGATAATCTGAGAAAGAACATTTTTGTCTTGTAAAATGTGAACACCGGAGCGCGTGCGAAACGGGCGGCGCGCGGCATCCTACTGATTAGTCAACCCGGGTTTGCCGCCGCATGTACTTGCAGTTTCATACCTAAACCGAGGAGTGCGCCAGGCCTGGCCGAGGCAACAAGCCATACTAGTCTATTGCTGAACATTGCCATACTAAACACGCTTGGCAGGCGGATTGGCGAGCGCGGTGCACGGTGTTATATTCACAGAGAACGCTTCTGCGAGTTCCCTGGATCCATAACAAAGTCCAATAACCACGTATAGATGTATATATATGACACGTATATATTCTAAGGGTCGCCGCAGACCTAACAGCTGCCGCGCGACATTTGCTCGCGATGGCTCTTGACATCTCGTTACATTTGTCCTCAGCGGCAGAAGCGGTCACGCGCGACAGCTCGAGCTGCCGCGAGCATCCGCGAGCCGACGGCAAAACTGTGTTGCCAACTTTTTTTTTAGTTAGCCTTTTCTGTGTCCCACTTCAGGGCAAAGGCCTCCCCTCTTTCATGCCAACTACATCATATTAAAATTGAATTCGGTGGTAGGATGCATGCAGTGACAGGAAATAATACTAACTACAAATACCTACTCACTACAACTATAAATTTGTATCATGACAAATATTCCAAATTCAGCAGAGTCATATTGAACACACTTATTTAAATAGTTCAGATGTAAAAGGATCTTCCCCGCTAGAAAAATCAAAACAATTGAAATAAAAGTCCTGAAAGTTTTGATTTTAATGAGGTTGATCTTAAGATGAGCTCATGTTAGTAATTAATGTATGTTATTTTAAAAAAACATAAATTTTTATTTCTATTTTGATGGCAACACCAAATAATGATCGCTGTCGACCTGTCATCGCCAGACGGACACAAGCGCACTCAAGATGCAGCGCGAGCATGCTGCACCCGCGCGTCAGTCGCGCGCCGCCGCGCGCATTTGTGCGACCAATGGCGCGCGTACCTGCCAGAGCCCTTTAGCTAAATATTTGAGGGTCATTCGGAAAATTTTGTATCGCCATAGTGACAGGTTGTCAGCCTATCGTCTAAAATTACAATACACACCCTCAAGTCCCTAAGTCGCCTCTTACGACTCCCACGGGAAAGAAATGGGGCAATGCTATTCTAAGCCGGCACCACACGGCTGTACACAACGTAGCAAAAACTGTTTTTGTTCTTCTTCAGCTGTGATTAGACCATGAAAATCTTGCATTAATTTTACAGCTCGTTCTGCCATGTGGAAAAAGATTTTTGCAGGAAAGTTCTATCAATTTTCAACCGAGAAAACAGGTTCATGCTTTTCGCAGACACAAAATCAGCCAGTCATTTATCTGATACAAATTATTCTGAATATTAGTCTATTAAATAAACCACTCAAGTAATTTAAATAAATACCTACTTAATAAATCTCTTACCACACAAATAATTTGACATCTTTGATGAAATGTATCTCTTTCCAAAATCATATTATGAGTTCTCCCTTCGAAAATTCAGTACAATATATTTCTTGGTCAGTTCAATAACTTCGTTGTCAAAAAGTGATAAAACGTTTATTTCTTCTGTTAAGTACCAAATAATTTGACATCTCGGTCTTTGATGGAATGTATCTCTTTCCAAAATCATATGAGTTCTCCTATAGAGTATGCACATGTAGATGCACTATGATGTTTTTACATACATACATACATACATATATCACGCCTTTATCCCTAGCGGGGTAGGCAGAGCATTCGGAAATTCGGTATCGCCATAGTGACAGGTTGTCAGCCCATCGCCTAGAATTGCTATACACACCCTCAAGTCCCTTCGTCGCCTCTTACGACTCCCACGGGTAAGAAATGGAGTGATGCTATTCTAAGCCGGCATCACACGGCAAATGATGTTTTCATTGATCTTATATAAGGCAATGTTACCATTTAATCACTCACTAATAAATCATATTTCGGACGCGATACATGTCTTTACTTCTACACGAGCTCCCGTCCTTGTACTCCCTTCGTAAATTCAGTACAATATCTTTCTTGGTCTGTTCGTCGTCATAAAATGATAAAACGACAATTGTTTTTGTTAAGTACCAAAGCTGTTAACTAAACTTTCTTAGAGCTGCCTTGGAAATAATGTTGTCGTTACTTTCATATTCCTTCAAAGCCTTTAAAAACGTCAAGTGTTGATTTGGTGCCTTTACCGCCAAACTGCATTCAAACCAGGGCTTTACATACATAACAGCAATAAATAGTCGAACATCTCTTAGTGAATTTTCGTCTTTGACGCTCATTTTAAATTGCTATTGCAACAAACATATCTTGAGAGAGTAAATGGCTCTTGCCATCCACCTTGCTTGACGCATCGCTCCAGGCGGCGGTCAGATTTTAATCGTTCTTTTGTTATATACTCTTAAACATATTATAGATAATTCAATTGACTCCCGATAATCATCACGAATAATAGAGTTTTTAAGTTCCTGATGATAAAACTGTAACAGGTCTGCAACTTTTGTGTCACTTACGTTAGTTTGTATGAAATTCGTGTCCGTTTCGATTAAGGTTGGGTTAATGTTTTTCCAGTTGTCTCAATTTTTTTTAAATAACGGTATATCTGGGCTGCTTGAAACTTGTTGGATTTTTGATTCAATACAAGTTCGTAAACCTGATGACGGCACGCAAATAGCAGTAACTTTCGGTCCAATTTATGTTCCAAGAGTGCACAAGCGCCATTCAAGCGCCCTGTATTAGACGCAGTCGTGTCATAACACAACACATTACCTATTTGGGCCTTATCTTCAAGATCCCAGTCAAAAAGTTCGTTTGAATCAGCTTGCTCGCTTGTTCGTTTGAGCTTGATCTTTGCCAGTGGAGCTCTCCAATTTAGGCACAGCGAGAAGTTGATCCTTATCGTCGAATGTAATAAGGATTTGTAAGCGTTTCGGAACAAAATTACGGAAAACTATTAGATGACATGATAAAAAAAAGGTGAACGTTTTTAACATACATACATATCACGCATATAATCCCTTGCGGGGTAGGGAGGGCGTAAACAGCCTCAAAAAACGGCCATTTACACCACGTCTGACAAATGTTTGAGGGTTATTCGGAATATTGTGTATCGCTATAGTGACAGGTTGTCAGCCCATCGCCTAAAATTGCAATACACACCCTCGAGTCCCTTAGTCACCTCTTACGACTCCCACGGGAGAGAAATGGGGTGATGCTATTCTAAGCCGGCATCACACGGCAATTTCAACATGTCATCTAATAGTTTTCCGTAACTTTGCTCGGAAGGAAAAGCAGAAATTAATCGCTCCTGCCATTCCTTCCAGGTAAATAACATATTAAGGAGACTATCGTACCAAGTTTTTGCATTGCCTGCCAATTTTTGTGAGGCAAATTGTATTATTTGGAGGTCTTCCCACCCATAAATCGCGGCACATTGATTAACTTTATTTAGCCATAAATCAATGCGATGGTTTGGTAAAGATGGATCAAACATGGGGACTACATTAGTGTTACTGTATATAGGTCGCATAGCACCGAGTATTATAGATTCCAATCTTTCACTGACACTAACTGACCTGTGTTCATTGTCCTTCCGCGACGGTAGCGGTGTTGAATGACGGAGCTTAGACCGCGTCTCGTACTCGTCCTTTGAAGTCGTAAACCGTCGCGGTGAAGCGGTCCGGCTGCCATGCCGCGGCGTAGCAGGACGGCGGCTCTCGTGCCGCCGTGGTGTCATAACGGAGCGGCGATCGTCACGTTCCTTCTTCGTTTGGTGCGGCTTTTGCAGCCACCAGCTCTGCTTCGCACACGATCAGGCCCGCGGCGCTTATCCGCGCGAGGCGAGTGCCAGGAACGGCTCCTCGTTTGTCTTCTTCGACTTTCACAACCTCCAAGACTTGGGAGTCGGCTTCTATGGGTTGCGCGATCTGTGCTATGAAGCCTAGATTACGCACATGTTTCGCCCCTGACTCTAAAACGCTCACGACGTTCACAGGACTTGATCTAGATCGGCGGCGTGGAGACATTGTTAGGCCTGACGGTAAGACTACGTGAATCACACTTCTGAGATATAAGAATCCAGAAGTCAAAACACAAGTTTGGCCAAGAGTAGAATTTATTTTCAAATAATTATAAATGTTAAATTGCGCAGAGTTTCGTTACATAAATCTTCACTCCTCAAAATGTAAAAAAATATGCGCGCTCCCGGCGCGCGTCACACGTTTTAAAACATCCGGAGTTGTCAACAAGATCATTATTCAACTTTTAAAGTGAGACTGTTACAAAATTACTACACTAGAGGGCGCTATCTAAAATATTAATGATTTGAGAGATTTAAATACCAACAAAATAGTTTTAAATAATAAATTATGATATATGAGTATTCCCGAACCTTACAATGTTCATAATGAATTTTGTACTGCTCAAATATATTTTGTACATGTATTATTTGTTTGTAATGTTAATGTGTCAAACTGAGTAGCTATGTCTATATGTTTAGATAAAATGTTTTTATTTATGTAGTCTACTGTAGCAGCTAGTTTTCTAGAAGCTCTTTGCTTTGGTATATAACTTCTTTGTATTGGTGTGGTAAAGTGTAGTATTGGAGCGCCTGTTCAAAAGTCCTTTCTATTTGTTGAGTGTTTGGTTATATGGTTGTTGGTGTAATGTCAGAAGATCACAGGGTGTATGGTTTTCACTCGTGTTTAACTCTGCTGGGTTCATAGGCCTGTTTGTCTGAAAATTATTGATGGAGTGAGTATTGTAAGAGTTATTATGCATGTCAGCTACAATTCGTATCTGAGAGTTGGTTTGAGTAACTTCAGCATAAGAGAGAAAACGCTGGTCAGGAAGATTATTGGAATCGTTAGTATTTTGAGATCGTTACTTTTAATTACTGTGTGCCGTCTTTGTATGTTGTTTTCCTGCTCTACTTGTGTTTTAATTAGTTCTTTATCAGCTGGTAGGATTATATTGTTTTGCCTATTAGCCTTTGCACTAAAATAAATTCAAGATCTGGGTATGTTTTGGTAATTTTTTTACGAAGTTGTGGTCGAAATCCTGTAATTCAAAATTTGTTACAACGTTACACGTTAACTTCCTTAGACCAATGCATTCGTTTTCTTTCCTTTCCAGCTTCCGTTGGGGCAGAGCGCATATTACTTACATAACACTTGGCTAAATGACATGCTTTGACTACTTGTACTTTGTGAGTTTTCTGCATATCTAGTATGATAACTATCATGGATGGGAGGATTCAGATTAGTTTATTATTTTTAACGAATTTTTAACCTCTTCTCTAATATCGTTTAATATATTCAGCGAAAGTAACTTTTTATTTATGATATTTCTTCTTTGATATTTACTTTTTCTTTCGCTATTTAAATTCCAGGGAACTTCTGTGTAAACTGTAAGTGCAATTGATTAGTGAATCTCTTAGTATGTTTTTAGAGTTTTGTTAAAATCAGATAACTGCGCCATATAGCTAAGAACTGCCAGTGTCCGCCCCCCACGTGGTATCCGATGGTTGCGCCGGACGTGATGGTAAGAATAAGAATAAATATGAATAATTTATTTAAAAGCTTAATGTCAGTATTTACATATAAAGTAAAATTACTTAAATATTACAATTTATGGTAACAAAATGGTAGATTTGCAGGGGGCATATTATTAATATTATTATTGAAAGCTTTGAAATATTATGGAAACCGTGTTTTTTTTTACGTTCCGCTGCTTTTAATTTTACTTCGTTATGTACAATGATCACATTAATAATATATTGAAATAAAATTATGTAAAAAAAACTTTTAAAACAAGCTTTTATTTAAGTGCTCTGAAAAGATGAAAATAAAATTTTGAATGACATTAACCACATTGATTTATGACTTTACAGAAATGAAAAAAGTTTTTTTTACATAATTTTATTTTATATTTTTTAGTTTATGTTACGATAGTTATTGATCAATACGAAAGTCTTTCTATAAAACGAAGAGACCTTCAATAGAAAAACTTAAGGAACGGGGAAAACTAACATTAGGATAAAGTATAATTATCTGTTTTATATTCTATAGAAGTAGGTTGGTACCTACTCCTCCGGCATTCCTAATAGAAGAATTAGCTTGTAATATGTCTTAGTCTTTTCATTTCATTGATGGCGTCATTATTACATGACCGAGTCCCAGTTAATTTCGAACAGTGTAATTCTTCTATCAGGAGGCCTTCTATTGACGTGACCCTTATTCATGGTGGGCCTACCAACTGCCTATCATGAACGAATTCGTATACAAAATTGCAAGTCCCAGCAGTTGAATATTGAGGAGTTCCATAGTTCGAAGACAACCCTGAATGAAGCGTCTAATTCATGGTGGGCCTACCAACTGCCTATAATAAACGAATTCGTATACAAAATTGCAAGTCCCAGCAGTTGAATATTGAGGAGTTCCATAGTTCGAAGACAACCCTGGATGTAGCGTCGAATTCATAGTAGGCCTACCAACTACCTATAATAAACGAATTCGTATACAAAATTGCAAGTCCCAGCAGTTGAATATTGAGGAGTTCCATAGTTCGAAGACAACCCTGGATGTAGCGTCTAATTCATGGTGGGCCTACCAATTGCCTATAATAAACAAATTCGTATACAAAATTGCAAGTCCCAGCAGTTGAATATTGAGGGGTTCCATAGTTCGAAGACAACCCTGGATGTAGCGTCTAATTCATGGTAGGCCTACCAACTGCCTATAATAAATGAATTCGTATACAAAATTGCAAGTCCCAGCAGTTGAATATTGAGGAGTTCCATAGTTCGAAGACAACCCTGGATGTAGCGTCTAATTCATGGTGGGCCTACCAACTGCCTATAATAAACGAATTCGTATACAAAATTGCAAGTCCCAGCTATAAACCGCTGAGGAGATCTCTCGTACGGAGCCGATCCTGGCAGCAGCATCAGGTCAAATTTATGATTTACATGCATTGTCATCGGTTCTGGACCAACATGCAAAATTTCAACTCAATCGGATACGGAGAAGTGGTTCAAATTAAACTTGCAAGATTTGCACCGAACAAACATTGTTACTTACATACACTGCAAGTTAAATAAAAGCTTTTAATAAAATTATGTAAAAAACACTTTTAAAACAAGCTTTTATTTAAGTGCTCTGAAAAGATGAAAATAAAATTTTGAATGACATTAACCACATTCATTTATGACTTTACAGAAATGAAAATATAATAAAAGCTTGTCGCGATGTCCAGAAGAAACTACCTAATTACAGTTAGGTGCGTACCTTATTACAAAATTTCAATCACAAATTGAAAGTTTCGCGACAAGCTTTTATTATATTTTCATTTCTGTAAAGTCATAAATGAATGTGGTTAATGTCATTCAAAATTTTATTTTCATCTTTTCAGAGCACTTAAATAAAAGCTTGTTTTAAAAGTTTTTTTTACATAATTTTATTTTATATTTTTTAGTTTATGTTACGATAGTTATTGATCAATACGAAAGTCTTTCTATAAAACGGAGAGACCTTCAATAGAAAAACTTAAGGCACGGGGAAAACTTACATTAGGATAAAGTATAATTATCTCTTTTATATTCTATAGAAATAGGTTGGTACCTACTCCTCCGGCATCCCTAATAGAAGAATTAGCTTGTAATATGTCTTTTCATTTCATTGATGGCGTCATTATTACATGGCCGAGTCCCAGTTAATTTCGAACAGTCTAATTCTTCTATCAGGAGGCCTTCTATTGACGTGACCCTAATTCATGGTGGGCCTACCAACTGCCTATCATGAACGAATTCGTATACAAAATTGCAAGTCCCAGCAGTTGAATATTGAGGAGTTCCATAGTTCGAAGACAACCCTGGATGAAGCGTCTAATTCATGGTAGGCCTACCAACTGCCTATAATAAACGAATTCGTATACAAAATTGCAAGTCCCAGCAGTTGAATATTGAGGAGTTCCATAGTTCTAAGACAACCCTGGATGTAGCGTCTAATTCATGGTGGGCCTACCAACTGCCTATAATAAACGAATTCGTATACAAAATTGCAAGTCCCAGCAGTTGAATATTGAGGAGTTCCATAGTTCGAAGACAACCCTGGATGCAAGTCCCAGCAGTTGAATATTGAGGAGTTCATATCCGTTGTTATGATATTTTTGTTTATACCTTATATTTTGTTAATGTTTCTCAGTAAGTGAATCACTTTGTATTCTTTTGAGAAATAAAGTATCTTAAACCAGTTCCATAGTTCGAAGACAACCCTGGATGTAGCGTCTAATTCATGGTAGGCTACCAACTGCCTATAATAAACGAATTCGTATACAAAATTTTGTGTCCCAGCTATAAACCGCTGAGGAGATCTCTCGTACGGAGCCGATCCTGGCAGCAGCATCAGGTCAAATTTATGATTAACATGCATTGTCATCGGTTCTGGACCAACATGCAAAATTTCAACTCAATCGGATACCGATAAGTGGTTCAAATTAAACTTGCAAGATTTGCACCGAACAAACATTGTTACTTACTTACTTACTTACATACTTACATACACTGCAAGTTAAATAAAAGCTTTTAAAATAGGTTGCCGTTAAGTATAATTTTTTTAATTACTCGATAAGAACACGACTATAATAATGGCGTTAAGGTTACCTTAACTTAAGTGCTTGGTTGTGTATTTATTACATTAAGTTGTAAAATACTACCTCTATAATTTTATATGATACTACATGTCTTGAATGCCGTTAGGATACTTTTGTCGTCATTTAGCGGCATTTTAGTTAAGTTTTGCACATCAATTTAGTCCCACATTACATCCCTAAAATGGCGTTTACTTTTCTCGCTTTTGATCGACATTTTGGATGACATTAAGATGATTCATGTAAAGTCCACATTGATATTAAAATGAGCGCAGATTTGGTTTAGTTTGTTTCTATCTAATCAATGAACTCCGAAACTACTGAACAGATTTCAATCATTCTTTCACCATTAGATAGCTACAACATCCTTGAGTAACCTAAGTTACTAGCTGCTGTTTACCATGGGAATTATCTATTTACCATGGGAAAATAGTAAGAAATGTGCGACGCCACTGGACTGACCGCTATATAACTTTTTCACGACTAAATACCTACACCGATCCTCATGAAATTTGGCATAGACATATTAACATATTAAAATCGGACATAGGCTACTTTTCGTCAAAATTTGAGGGTCTGCAGTACTTGATTTAGAATACCAGGAACCCCGCTAAACCACAAGAGATAGGACATGTTTCCAAAGGAAAAGTTGTAAAACGTGAGTGAATTCGTAAAAAACTCAACCAAAAAAATTATGTAATGATGTTTTTTTTTATAAAATGATAGCGGCGTTAAGTACTGTATTTTTTATTAAAAATATTCAGCAGATATAATTCTTGTTGCCGTTAAAATCCTTAAAAATACAATATTGTTTGGCATTTAAGTTAAATTTTACTTAACGGCATTTTAGTCTAGAATCATTGTTTTACTGATTTCAAATTTGACAAAGCTATGACACAGTTAAAGTACATTAGCTGTTTTCTTGTTTGCAAAACTTAATTAACGGCAATTATGTTGTGCATTTTGAATGAAAAATTGTCATATTTAACGTTTTTTGAAACTGAGAGTGAGTGAGTGAGTTAAATCTGAGAGTTTGTGTGTGTGTGTATGTGTTGGTTACCTCTTCACACTGAAACGGTTTGACCGATTTGGATGAAATTAAAAACACAGGTAGAGTGTAACCTGGATTGACACAAAGGCTACTTTTTACCGCGGGAAAACAACAGTTAGTACGGGAAAATGAGTGGCAGCGCGTGAAACCCGTGGGCGAAAATCTAGTTGTTTCAATATTACTGTGCCATTAAGAAGTAAAAATCGAAAAAAGATAGGTTAACCGCATTTTAGTTACCACAGGGCAGACTTGGTTGGCTGGTATATTTTTGTAAGGGAGGTCCAAATATATTTTTTTATATTTCAATGTAATTATGTTCCTTGGGGAAAGTTGTTTCCCCAGCCCGTCTTCATGAGTGTTCGGTATCGGTCATTACTAAAATTTAATGACATACTTTTTCTTGTTCTTTAAATTTCTTAATCAATATCTCAATTATAATTTTTCAGATATAGACAAATTAATAACGCACCTTTATACGCATAAGGTCTTAGCTAACAAAAAACTTAAGAAAAAAGCATGCATCAAAATTGAGCAATTAAAGGAAAAATGTTATCAACATGCCCGCTTGAAGAAACAATTTGATGAAGTTTTACCGCTGCATTGCAAGGTAACGTTTATAAGAGATAGCCCACCGAATATTCGTATTCGGTTCATTTGTGTAACATTCATCACATTAGGCGGAAAACGAATACCTATTTGGTAAAAAATACCGAACCAAAACGCTTATAAATCAGGTTCGAGTCAAGTGTCTAGTCTAGTTTTCCATAAAAAAAATAGCCATAATAACATAATATTATGTAAACATAACACTTCAATTTATTAACGCATAACAAATATTACAATAATCATTTATAAGCATAAAATACAATACCATAAATTTAATAAAGCAAAACAATATCAAGTCATAATTCTTATGGAACATTATCAGAGTACCATGCCCTGACTTGGTTTTAGCACGTCGCCGCGCCGGCCGCTGCCGAGGCACATTAAAGATAACGGAATTTTCGCACCGATTAAACGTCCCCGCTGTAAAGCTTTTCGGCCGACCCATCCCGTGGGTCAACGAGACCAAATATCTAGGAGTCACCCTCGACTCAAGACTTAGCTTCCGTAGCCACATAATGAGAGTTCTCGACCGCGCCGCGTTCGTTTTGGGCAGATTACATCCGATGTTGAACAAAAAGAGCAAACTCTCCCTTAGAAATAAGGTGAGAATTTACACCACCTGCGTAAGGCCTATTATGACCTACGCCAGCGTAGCCTTTGCTCACACCTTCGATTCACATCTGAAAATGCTGCAGGTCATCCAAAACCGTTTCATGCGCAAAGCTACCGGGGCGCCCTGGTACATGCGTAACGCCAACCTCCACATCGACTTAGGCCTCCCTACCATTAAAGCGTATATGAAAGAAGCGTCTCGTCGCTTTTTCGATAATGCTCCCCATCATAAAAACCCCTTGATAGTTGCCGCGTCCAACTACTTCCCCCATCCAACCTCGCGTTTTAAACACCGTCCGAGACACATCCTTACGGAAGAAGATGATGAAATCACAGTAGCCACTGCTGCAGCCATTGCGAGTAGATCACACTCCACAAGCTCCTCAAGCAACCGACGCCCCCGCCGGCGGGGGCGCGGAGGTCCCTCATTTGCTCCCCACTTTGGGAACTACCGGCACGTGCCGGGTAGATTCAGTCCAATACGTTCTTCCCAGAACAACTCGTAAGCCCTTGATTGAGCTGGTTGTTTGAACAACCACAAGCTTTTCCGGGTGAGCTCCTGCTCCCCACCATACTGTCAGGTGTAGATTAAAAGCCCCGGGGCTAAAAATCGTAGGGTCCACAACTAAAAAAAAAAAAAAAAAAAAGATAACGGAATCATAGTAGCCACTGCTGCAGCCATTGCGAGTAGATCACACTCCACAAGCTCCTCAAGCAACCGACGCCCCCGCCGGCGGGGGCGCGGAGGTGCCTCATTAGTTCCCCATTTTGGGAACTACCGGCACGTGCCGGGTACATTCAGTACATTTTGCGAATAGGACGCACAGGGTACGTTATGCGCCAAAAGGTCAGTCCAATACGTTCTTCCCAGAACAACAGAACAACTCGTAAGCCCAATCGCGCCCCAAGGGTTTGAACAATGACGACCGTTGTTTGAACAACCACAAAACTTCTCCGGGTGAGTTCCTGCTCCCCACCATACAGTCAAGTGTAGATTTTAAAAGCCCCGGGGCTAAAATCATAGGGTCCAAAACTAAAAAAAAAAGCCGCGGCATGCTCGCTCCGTTCGCTCAGCTCGTGTGTTATGGTCATGGTTCTAAGACGCCAGGTTAGGTTGTCAGGTATTGCCTATCAGACCTATTTTTGAGCATCAGCTGTAAGATGTATTCAAAGATACGTATTTATTTAAAATAAAACACATAAACAATATTCCAAAAACCATTATGCGAGAAAATAGTTAGACAAAAATAAAATAGTAATATGACAAAAAGTAAGCTGATAGTATGCCAAAATATATTAGTGAGAAAAAATATGTCAAAGAAAGTGGTCCCAGCGCACAGACTATCATCGGTCGTGTCCTACCGCTACGATCCCGCTTCTGTATTTTGTTAAAGACTGAACTCTTCGATTTTAGCCCCGGGCACACCTCGGACACTCCATACAGCGGACTCTTTAGAGACAACTGTCATTTCAACATGTGCATGTGTGGGTGATCACAGATGTGTGAGTGCAGGGTTGGCATGCAGTTTGATTTTTATACCTAACCTGATGAATACATGCAGTTACTACCACAGAGGATTTAACAAGCCTAGCGCTAGTTTCTACTTAATTCTCCACTGGTATTTTGACATTTCTCAGGTGAGGGCGGGTCGGGGGCTGGGATGCGGGGAGGTGAGTGTCCATTCTGTATGTATAATATATACTATATACTATTGGCACAGTATAATTAATAGTACTAGCGTACAGTATGGTCACTCCCTGCCTCCCCCTACAAGCGCCGCCCACCCGCGCTCGGAGGACGCTCAAACACCGGCTAGCAAGGACGCGACGACGAAGGTCATTTCATACTGCCGCACATTGCATTCCCGATTCGCGAACGCAAAATGGCGGCAACCCTGACATGTTGTCTCACACACACAAGCATGGTCCGCGTTCACCTACGCGAGCTTAGACTGTGTGCGTAGCAACGCGTTTGATTCATACATACATACATTCATACAGTGTCCGAGGTGTGCTATTGGTTATTCTGTGCCCCGGGGCTGTGCAACCTACACCTGACTGGTTTGTGGGGAGCAAGGGCTCACCGGGTGAAGATTGTGTGTTTGTTCAAACATCCGCATATGAGTTGTTCTGGAAAAATCGGATCCGATTGATCCCAGTTTTGTTCATTGACATTGCATTATTTTGTTTAACATAAATTTCTCAAAAACAATATTACTTCCTGACATAGTTTATAATATTCAAGGAAATTGTTTAGCTAAATAAATAATTAGTAATTGAGTTTTTCCCTTATCGAATATTCGGGGAATTTGTAGAACAAATAATGTACTGCACATAGAACGAATATTTTGCAAATCTGTAACGATTATGCTCCGCCTACTCCGCAGGTAATGGAGGCGTGATGAGGATTGTTTTGTATATGTGCGTTTTTGCGTGCGATATCCCAAACACTTTATAAATATATTTTTAAATAACTAACTGTACATAACGCCGCCGTGTCCCGCAGTCACAGAATAATAACTAGTAACTAGCGTTACAGAAACTTTACTTCGCAATGGTTTTCAAAAAAATATGCACTGAATCTGATAGACAATATGATTTAATTTAGCTCGCGTTCCAGTCAATCACGTGTTCATTTACATACCTGTCAAATATTTTTTTGAGGGAATATGTGCCGCGGTCTAGGGTTGCTTACTTCGAGAAACTACTTACGCCATCTAGCGCACAACACGAGCGTTTACTCCTGCTTTTGGCGGGCACGCAGCAGGCAGCGACGAGAACGTTCATGTAGTCTAAGACCTCGCAGCATAATTGTATATGCTATACGATTATTGCCGAAGATTTAATTCAATGAAGTAATAAACCTGCAATAGTCCTTGCATCAGTCGGGTGCTGGCTCTGGGTGTACGAGTACTTCTATAGTGCAGACAGAGCAAGTATCCGCTTGATGTACACATCACAACACATTATTTGGTATAAAAAAGGCCTCTGTGCTGTTGGCTTTGGCCCCACACATGCCTCAAAGGACCGGGTCCCTGTGGGCCCGAGATCCGAAAAGAATACCAACATAATAATAATAAAATGTATACTAATAATAATAATATTATAATGTATACTAATTTTTTTCCCGTGGGTGTCGTAAAAGGCGACGATGAACAATTTTAGGCAATGGGCTGACAACCTGTCACTATGGCGATTTACAATTTTCTGAATGACCCTAAAATGTTTGTCAGACGCGGCGTAAATGTCCGTTTTTAGCGGTCGTCTACGCTCTGCCTATATATGTATGTATGTATGTAATAACAAGTCTTGGCGCTGGTTGCATATCTTGAAATTTTGTGAAAATACCTAAATCGATTAAAATTATTACATACATAACATACATACATAAATCACGCCTATATCCCTTACGGGGTAGGCAGAGTGTTAACGGCCGTTCAACGGATATTAACACCACGTCTGACAAAAGTTTGAGGGTCAATCAGATAACTGTGTATCACTATAGTGACAGGTTGTCGGCCCGTCGCCTAAAATTGCAATACACACCCTCGAGTCCCTTAGTCGCCTCTTACGACACCCATGGGTAAGATATGGGGTGAGGCTATTCTAAGCCGGCATCACACGGTGGTCTAAGCCGGCATCACACGGTGGTAAAATTATTCTTCAGTTAAAAACCGATATCAGTTTAAAAAATAAAAACTAAGACGCGCGCGAACCCGCGGGTATCAGCTAGTACCTAAATATGTGCTGAGTGTGAATAGTGCTCACCGAAACTAGCACAATATAATTTTTATCTTGCACCTACAATTTAACTGCATTATTGCAAAATATTTTTTTTTATTAAATTATTTATTATATTTCCAAGCAAGAAATTCACAATATGGATTCGCAAACTTTCTTTAAGTTGAAAAGAATTCTATAATGAAACTGCAGGTTTGGATGGTAACGAACGACTGAATTTATTTCATAGTACCGACATGTAGAATAATGTTTAGTACATTGCTCATATAATAGATGGCGGTGGAAACCACATTTTGATATTACTTCAACACCCCCACTATATCAAAATTCAAAAAACATTTTTATAAGGTAATAAATTACATTTCTACAATTCCAAGTGTTTTCATGAATTTGTAATGCTTTATACCTGGTAAGCCCTTAGTTAATAAGTCTGCAGGCATGCTTGCAGTTGGCAAATACTTTGTTTCAATAATATTGTTATTGATAACATCTCTAATAAAATTATACCTCACATCAATATGTTTAGATCGTTTATGGGACTGATGATTATTTGCCAGCTTCAAAGCACTTTGACTATCACAGTTCAATACAATTTTGTTTCGTGAACCAGTAAGTTCATATTCAAAGTTTTGCAAATAAATTGCCTCACGGCATGCTTCTGACATTGCCATAAATTCAGCCTCACAACTACTTAGAGCTACCGTTCGTTGCTTTTTACTTTCCCAAGAAATTGCAGATCCAGATTTCATAAAACAATAACCTGTATATGACCTTCTACTTATGGCATCACTTGCCCAATCCGAGTCTACAAATCCTTTAAGCTCAAGACATTCTGAAGGAGCGGTTTCCTTGAAGTATCTCAGACAATAATTTTTAGTTTTCTGCAAATATTTCAAGATTCGTTTAGCATAATTCCAGTGAATATATGAATAACAATTATTAAATTGACTGAGATAACTCACAGAAAAAGCTATATCTGGTCGTGTCAAGACTGCTAAGTACATCAAGCTACCTAATAATTTCTGATATGGCAATCTGTCATCACAAACATTTGATGTTTCAATATTCAGTTTACACTCTATGGGAGTATTAGCTGTGTTACAATCATACATATCAAATTTTCTGAGTAACTGCTCGATATAATGCTCTTGATCAATGGTAAGTACATGTGAACTCTTATCTATATTAATTCTCATACCTAAGTATTGTTTGACTTGACCAAGGTTTTTGATTTTAAATTGTTTACTCAAGGCTTTTATTAGGGAATCAGTTTCAGACTTGTTGTTGGAAAAAATAATGAAATCATCAACATAAATTCCAATTATAGTTTTCAGACCATTACAGTGATTTTTAATAAATACACAAGGTTCCAATTTGCTTTTACTGAATCCTAAATTACACAAAGTTTCTTCTACTTTTTGATACCATGCAAGTGAACTCTGCTTTAAGCCATAAACAGCCTTTTTTAATTTCAATACTTTCTTTGAATCTTGTAAAGGAAAACCTTCTGGTAAGCGCATGTAAATACTTTCTTTTAGATGTCCATTAAGAAAGGCTGTTGTGACGTCCAAGTGAGTAATGTCCATATCCAACTGTACACTTAATGCAAACAGTAACCGTAAGGTTGAATGTCTAATCACTGGAGAGAAAGTTTCCTGATAGTCTATACCGGCTTTTTGTGAAAAACCTTTAGCTACAAGGCGTGCACGATATCTCACTTTATTGTCACAATCATATTTCTTTCTTAATACCCATTTACACTGCACTACACTCGCGTCATTTGGAGCATCGACAATCTCCCATACCTGGTTGTCTTCGAATGACTGCAGCTCTTCTGCCATCGCCTGTAACCACTGTTGTTGCTCAGGACTGTTGATAGCCTCTGCATATGTCAAGCCATCTTCTCCCGTAGACGTAGTACAAACATTAGCAAAGCCATACCTTGAAGGTTTCTTCCTATCTCTCTTCTCTTTTTCTTCACATTCTGCCTGTGGTATCTCACATGCTGCAGCTTGTGCTGAAGAGCCTTCTCCTTCCACTGGTACAGTGCTGGCTTCTTCCTTCAGTATTTCTCCGACTTCACCATCTGCTGGATCTTCATAATCCGAGTCACTGGAGCTGGACTGATCTAGGAATTCAAGTTTCACCATAGATTCCTCCTTAGATTCCCCCACTGAATCTGTGGTCTGGTCTTCTACTGGAACGGAAACTGTGTCTTCTAGTCTGGTTTTCTCTAAAATAACTATGTCTCGACTAGTTGTAATTTGATTTTTAACTGGATCATAAATTCTATATCCCTTTACATTCTCAGAGAAACCGACGAGGATATGCTTCTTTGATTTTTTATCCCATTTCGTTCTCTTTTCTTTCGGTATGTGCGCCATGACAGGACTCCCGAAGACACGTATGTGGTCTAGACTAGGCTTCTTGCCTGTCCATAGTTCAAATGGAGTCTTTTCTACACCTGAAGCAACTGATCTGTTCTTTAAGTAGACAGCTGTGTTGGCAGCTTCTGCCCAAAACTTCTTATCCAGATCTGCTTCGAAAAGCAAGCATCTCGCTCTCTCCACAATGGTTCGGTTCGACCTCTCACTGAGTCCGTTCTGTTCAGGCGTGTATGGATTTGTCTTTTGATGTGTGATGCCTTCTTTCTTCAAGAAACTTTCAAACTCATTGCTGCAGTACTCCAAGCCATTATCTGTTCTTAAGATTTTGATTTTCTTATCCTGGAGATTCTCTGCCATTGATTTAAATTCTTTAAAGTAGCTTAAAACTTCACTTTTAGCTTTCAAAAAATAGATGAAGGTCATCCGGCTATAATCATCAATAAACAACAGGAAGTACCGAGCTCCTCCTATTGATTTCTTCTCCATAGGGCCGCAGACATCTGAATGAACAATTTGTAGCATCTCTGTTGCACGTGAACCTGTAGCAAATGGCAATCTTGACATCTTCCCTTCACAACATGTCTGACAGCTAGACTTACTTGTTGTAAATGAATCAGGATACTCTAGCCCATCTACTAACTCACATCTCTTCATTTTGTTCATATCACTGCCACAAAGTAAGTATTAGCGGCTGCGCGCCGAATACAGAGAGCTCACTTCAAGCAAACGTCAGAAACTCTCGCACAATTTGACACGCCGCCGTTACAAGGAAATCCAAACCAATCCAAACACACTTGTAGTTGAGTGTAAACCGCGTTTGATGCGGACGTGCAAAATGGCTTCACGCAAATATAAATAAGTAATAAATAGGTTTATTAGTATACGATGTGATTTGTACAATGTTCCTATAATATTTTGTACCAACTTAAATAAAAACTTGCTTTCATAAAAGAACAAACAAGATTAAAAACTCTAATTAGTTTTTTTTTTTTTAGTTTCTTTTATTTGAGTTGTTTCATTGATTTGAGTTTCTACTTAAATAAAGGCTAAAAACAGCTTTTAATTTTTGATGTAAATACATACACATATCACGTCTATTATCCCTTGCGGGGTAGGCAGAGCGTAAACGGCTGCAAAAACGGATATTTACGCCACATCTGACAAAAATTTGAGGGTCATTCGGGAAACTGTGTATCGCCATAGAGACAGGTTGCCAGCCCATCGCCTAAAATTGCAATACACACCCTCAAGTCCCTTAGTTGTCGTTTACGATTGCCACGGGAAAGAAATGGGGTAATGCTATCACCAGAGTCACCATGCCAGCTAAAAAGATCTCAACAGCCCCAGAGCAGATATCTACCTATTCGTCACTCCCCATTTCATAATAATTGTGCTACGTACCTAATTGTTATGTAAATACAGGGAGTAACAGAAAGGGTATATCAAGCCGAATGGAGGTCAAAGTGGGGAAATGGGAAAAGTTGTTCAGTTTCAAGAGCACCTTTCGGCTTGATATACCCTTTGAATAAAATCGGTAAGAAAACTGTGGCAGCCCTTGCCAAAAGCGGCAATAATCGAAAAAAGGCCCGAGTGATTCTTCTGTACTTTCTCTATTTTGTGTCACTGCTGTTTAAATGGCCAAGTCGTTTATGCCATATTTCTCCACTGACTGTAGCCGAAGTCAATAAACAGTTTTCATTTTGTAACCTCACTTTGTAGACACCATTTATGAGATCAGCTTCTGCAACTATTTCGTCTGACTTGTTCATAACTAGACAACCGGTCTTATGAAAGTCTACATGATTTCCTTTCGCGTACAGTTCGCTAATAGAAATTAGGTTAGTTGTCAGAACTGGAACACACAATACATCCTTCACTGGTATGTTGTAGTTTAGACTGGTGGTGATTTCACCTTCTCCAGTACACAAGGCGGATACTTTCGTCTTGTTTGCTACGATTATTTCAGGCAAATCCGAAGAATAAACACGATTTTTCAACCAACTTTCATTCGGCGTCATGTGTGTACTCGCGCCAGAATCGAGGTAAAAATCAGTTTTACTGAAATTTCCAGTAAGGAAAACTGCACTGAATGCGTTGCTGTATTTCTTTGTTCCTTTCTTCTCCGTTAAAAATGGACATTGGCTACGATAATGATCTCCATTACATTTGAAGCAAGTAATTATTTTCGTGTTGTTTGTTTTGACATTTGACGTAGACGCCATGTTCGGATTCTGTCCGCCATGTTGGCCATATTTGCTAGTGCTGCCCCCTTTACCGTTTCGTTTTTTCTGTTGCCAACTTCGCGCAACTAATGCTGAGTTACATTCCGTTTCACTTCCGGATTCCATATCCAGTAATTTTGATTTAATGGAATCAGCAGATATTGTTATTCCTGAATGTTCAATAGCCATAATCATCGGCATAAAACGCTCTGGTAATCCAGCCAAAAGCAATGATCCGACCCACACATCGTCGATGGCAAATCCTGTGCTCGTTAAACGTTGAGCCGTTTCCACCATTTGTGTCACATAATTCGTCATATTCTCACAATTTTCTAACCTTATAGAAATCAGATGACGAAGCAAAGTAATCTTCCTCGAAAATCCAGAATCGTCGAACAAAGCATGAAGTTTTGTCCATAATTCACTCGTGTTCTTTGTCTCCTTTATGTGCACAAATAACGATGTATCTATCGTCAAAATTAACTTTGCGCGTGCTTTAGCATCTGCCACAATTCCAGCAGTATCGGCTCCCACTTTCTTGAGGTATTCTTTGGAACCTTCGAGAATGAGCAAGTTCTCCACCGCGAACGCCCAATCATCAAAGTTCTCGCGTCCTTTTAGTTTGGGTATACTTGTATGGTAATTGGTGCTCATCTTCTAGCTTACACGGCACAAAATATCACGAAAAAATCTCAAATTTACTGTTCTAGCGAGGTATGGAAAAGCCCATAACCTATAATGAAACTGCAGGTTTGGATGGTAACGAACGACTGAATTTATTTCATAGTACCGACATGTAGAATAATGTTTAGTACATTGCTCATATAATAGATGGCGGTGGAAACCACATTTTGATATTACTTCAACAAATTCCATAGACGTATCACATATAAATATTCTGCGTTGGGCTCTCAGTCTAAGTTCGTAAATGAATACGTACGACAGATGAAATGCAACTCGAATGAAACGACTAAACCTTTTTATTTAATTTTAAATACTTACTTTTAGGATTTTGGAATAGTAGGTACTTTGTTCAACAAAAAAAGAAAGGGTCTGTTTAGAATTAAATTCATTTCAAAAAGGAACATAATGTAATCAAATCAAGAGTATTTCTTTGCTTTTTTTCGTCTGTCCATATTGCAAAAAATTGTCGAGAAAGTTGAACAAATAGCGCACGCGTGTGACTTCTTTCGCTTGCGGCAGCCCGCTAGATTAGCCCTTTCGCAGTGGCCGGCGCCTGGAGGTATGTTTTCAATACCTACACGCGGAGTGACACAGGCCTGCCGCAGTGCAACCGTGAGAGCCGTTTGTTATCGAGCCAATTTCACCTTTATGTCAATTATGATAATAGTAGGTAAAGTAGAGCTTATCTTTTGGCTGTTCTTTAGTTATGCCGAGCCGGAGCCCCGTTATGCTCCCATAGAAAATAATGGCGGTTCATTCAAACTTTTTTTTGCCTAAAATTTAGTATTTTTGTCAGAGTCAATGGTGGTCTATGTCGCAGGAAAATAACAAAATCAGGAATTCGATCAAATTACAAAGAATGTGGCCAACTTTTTAGATTAGTTTTCGAACTATGGTACAATTAAGTCTACGGTTTTGTCATATTTCTGAATACGGGAGTACCTATTTCTAGGAATTATTAATAATAATTAATAGCTAAATTCCTGATATGTCTATATTCTTACGAAGTATATACATAGGTCCATTAAATATTTCAGGGGAACCTGATTCCAACTGGATGGATCTCAGTGACGGTGCCTATTCTTATCATGCTGTTCTTCAATACTTCTATATAATCATCAGGATCATCATTACCATCATCAGCCCACATCTACCCACTGCAGGGCATAGGCCTCTTCCCTATTGCACCAATGTTCACGGTCCTGTGCTAATTTCATCCATGAGAGATCCCGTAGAATTGGTGATAGCCTCGTGATAAGTTCCATCATGGAACTGTTTAATGGAACTACTATACAAAGGGTATCGCCCTGGCTTCTATGAGCTTTTCACTGATGACAGCCCAGATGACTTTCAAAAGGCATGCTTCTTCAAAGTAAAATGAACCTGATATCTACCTATTTTCTGGAAGGCTGCAATTCTTCTGATACAAATCATATCATATACCTCAGTGAACCTCTTGTTAATAAGCTTGAACCATAAACTATACAAAGACACATATTTTCTCTAAAATACATAAATAAAGAATAAACATATGCCCGAGTTAATAGCTAGAAGGTTGCTTTCTAATGTAATGTTTCTAAGTGCTTGGGCTCGTACCACTATAGAGGTATTTAAAATGTATCTGGGCGTTACGATTACGAGGCATCAAACCACCTTGGTGATAAAAAACCTACAAGTAAATTGTTCAAGTGGTGTTATGATTATTGTTGACATTTTTTATATTTTACTATTTGTACTTACTTTACATTGTGGTTATAAATATATTTAAACTGATTTAAATGTTCATTTTGTTTGTAACTCGACTAGTTTCGCATAACTAGAAGCCAGATAGACCGATGGCTTAAAGAGGGCGGCTAAGTGCCCTATTTTATACTACAGGCTACAAGTCTACAGGTGAAATTCTTAGTACATTGCGCAGCCGGTTAATACTCCTGGCATCATAATGCCTTACCAACTACGCAAAGAACATCAAATATCACCTGTAAAATTGTAGCCTTATTATTCGGGAGAACGGGAGATCGTGCCTAATGGCGTACCCTGGGGGAGGCCTAGGTCCAGCAGTGCACTGCTTTAGGCGTTTGTGTTGTGAAACACATACATCGGTTTCCAAGTTTTATGAAATCAATTATAAACTAAGAAGTAAGTTTATACCTACCCGACAGATGGGGCGACGCACTTACCCCCCTTGGTACAACTCCCCATTGAATTTTAATAAACACAAGACTTATGGTAACATATCGGACCTAAATTCGTTCAACCCCTTACGTGAATGTGTACGAATAGTTGAGGGAGTCCGAAAATGCCATTACTAATAATCCTTAATTATTCTGGTCGTTAGCCAAAAGCAAGCGCGGCTGCATTTCTCAAAGAGAGATTTATTTGCCATATAACAAAGAACGTCATAAAGAAAGCTTTCTTACCCAGCTAAGATGACTTATTCCTCTGTGACGAGTGATTCTTTTTCTTCTTACTTCGATTCTACTTTTTTGCAACCTCAGCCAAACGCACCTAATCTTGTTCTAGGAACTCTTTCTTCGCAGACACCCTGTGATATACATACCAATAAGTGAGAACCAGGTATACAATCTCATTAAACGTTTGTATCTTAGCAAGTCTGCCGGACCCGATACCTTACCGGCTATGTTTTTAGTTAACTGCTCAAAGCAATTATCTGTGCCTGTGTCGATATTGTTCCGTCAGTCAATTAATGAAGTTGTAATGCCTTCTGTATGGAAATCTGCGTTTGCTACCCCAATTCACAAAAAAGGACCGAAAAATAATGTGGACAACTATTAGACCTATCTCCAAATTATGCTTGTTGGTCAAGGTATTTGAACTAATAATTTATAATCAAGTTTGTGACTATTTTTATTTAATTTCTTTAACTTTATGCACAAATATTTACACGGGCGGACTTAACGCCAAAGGCGTTATCTCCCAGTTTACCTTACGGCATATGGAATGGGTCAGGGTCATCAAGGCAGGTGCATTAAAAAAAATTAAGAAAGGCTTGAATAAATATAACTCAGTAATATGTACTGTACATACGTATAATAACAACAACAATAAACAATAAATACTACACATATACGTTAATCATATATAAATATACACATATATCTATAATACACTTGTTAACGCCTGAAACAATACTGTTACCGATGACTATTCTACGTACAGATTGCCAATCTTTCTTAGCAGGCGTTAAATTATAAATGTTTTGACGGTGCTTGTAAACCGATTCACTTTTTCTTCTACTTGCGGCAACTGCGCATCTCAATATTCTTGTGATTTACTGAAATAATAAGAACCTGCTAAATAACTGAAGAAATCTTTCATTCAAGAACATCTACCTTTATGCCTGAACAGACATAAAGAATTTTGGCGACCGTACAGCGCGATTTCATCAAATTTCAAGAGGTTTCTTTGTCTCCATACTTCGTCACGTGTTCGTCGGCTGGTCTAAAGGTCGAAACTCGTCAGCATCGAAGCCAGGAGTACTGAATTGATCAAGATTGGATTGTGGACAGTTTGTTCATCGGTGCAGCTAAAGTATCGAAGCAAGCAGTGAAGAATTTGCCTTAATATTGGACGAGGCGTTGCAAGTGTACCTACGTTGGCTAGAGGTCACCTACGTCATCGGATTACCACCAAGTTAAGTGCCATCCTTTATCAGCTCCTACAAAAACAATCCTAACCTTGTTTCTCATCCTATCTTACAACCTATTTACATACAAAAAATAGTATCATTCAAAAAAATTCAATCATAAAAATAACCTCATACTTGTGCATTTTCTATTCTTATTTTCTCTTATTTACCCTTCTATTCAAAGGTTTATTTTTAGTAAAAAAGCAAAAATACATTCTGAACAAACTATATTAACTATCTACTTACCTACCTCTTGGATTTTAGTCCAAATAAAATCAATTTAAAACATTAAAATATTGACCTACATTTCATACATTCCTGTGTCATATTTCTATTCATTAGGTCTATTTACCTTTGTCCCAGGTAGAAGAAAAGGTCAACTTTTATTTATATTTTCCATAATATAGGTAAAATCTTATAATTACCTAAGTATTCATTCTTTTGCTACTCGCCGTGCATTCCAGGGTACAAGTATCTACCTACTACACTGCTGAGGCACAGTGCTGTTATCATTATCAGCTGATAGCACTCACCAGCTTCCCGTGCGGCAGAGAACGTCTAGGCGAGGAGCGTGAGATAAATACCTAACTATTTATTATTAGCTGAGGTCTTTATCAATTTACATAGATTGTTTACTACATTTACTTTTTATAAATACGTAACTTTAACCTAACATAATATTTACATAACAATAACGCGAGATTTAGCTCAAAATCGGTTTATATTTGTTTATAACCTATATTTCGAACACAAACTAGTTAATTTGCAATGGCTCCCGAACCAGTTAGCCCAGAACTTAAGGAGCTAACAAGTAAGCGTAGTTCCATTAAGGGGCAGGTCACAAGTTTTATAAACTACTTAACAAAAATTAAGCAAAGACAAACATTAGAAATTTTCGATATTTCTGAACTATCAATTAAACTAGATAGGTTTGAAAAATTGTCAGATAGGTTCGATGAGTTGCAGACCAAGATTGAGGTTCAAAATTCTGCAACTTTGGAGGTAGAACTTGGTATTAGGGAGGTTTTGGAAGCTGACATAATAAAGGCTATTTCAATTGCAAGGGGCATTTTGGTGGCTCATCAAACATGTCATGATCACAGAAATTGTGGCCACAATCCCCACCCTACTCCAAGTTCTGGTTTCAAAATGCCTACAGTTAATTTACCAAAATTCGATGGTTCGTTCTTCCGTTGGCTAGAATTCCGAGACACTTTTACGGATTTAGTTGACAAAAATGAAAACATGACAGAAATACACAAATTTCATATTTTAGTTTCTTTACTGGAGGGGGAGGCCGCCCGTATTGTGTCAAATCTTGAAATTTCTTCTGCGAATTACTCAGAAGCATGGGATTTATTAAGTGCCCGATACGATAACAAGCGGCTGCTTATTAATCACCATCTAAGCTCACTTTTTAACATTCAAGCGTTTTCCCAAGAATCCGAAAAATCATTAAGATTTTTAATTGATCACGTGACTAAAAACCTAAGAGCGTTAGGAAACTTAGGTGAACCTACTCAGCATTGGGACACGTTGATTATTTTTCATATGGCGTCCAAATTAGACAGTCAAACTTTAGCAAAGTGGGAAGAACATAGAAGTGATTGCGAAGGCATGCCAACACTTGAAGATTTTCGTAAGTTCATAGTTGATCGTGCAGATGTGTTGGAGGCTTTAAATAGAAGCAAAAAATCTCAAACTAAAACTATTAATAATCAACAAGGCGTACAAAATAATCAAAGATTTAATAACCAACAAAGCGTTCAAAATAATCCAAGATTTTACAATCAACAAAGCGTGCAAAATAATAACAGGTATAACTACAACCAAAACAATAATCGTTCACAAAATAATTATAATTCTAAAAGTGATAAAGAGCGTTACGTGAAATCATTTGCAGCAGCAAACCAAGTACAAGGCGGTTCATATGTATGCATTATTTGCAACGAAAACCATAAGGTTTATAATTGCCCTACTTTTCAATCAAAGAATATGCAAGATAGACTAGCTGATGTAGAAAAGTATAAATTGTGTTCCAACTGTCTCCGTCAAGGTCATTTGACAAATAACTGTAGATTTGGACCATGCCGTGGTTGCGGTTCGATGCATAATTCAATTTTATGTCAAAACACTGCTTCTTCGAGTAATAATGTATCTACTAGTCATGTTCACGTTTCAAGTGTAAATTTTGCTGGTCAGCAACAAAACAAGCAAGTCCTTCTTGTAACTGCAATGATTGAGGTTAGTAATCCAGTAACTGGTCATTCAGAAAAGGTTCGTGCTTTTATTGACCCAGGCAGTCAAAGTTCACTTATTACTAAATCGCTAAAAGAAAGGTTAATGATAAAATCTATCCCTATTACTAACACAAAAATTATAGGTATAGGTGGTCAAATTGCTGAAGAAGTAGACGAAAGCTGCGTTGCAAATCTAAAATCATCAATAAAAAATCATTTTACGGTAACAGAAAATCTATTTGTGCTAAAAGATCTTACTGGAAAATTACCCAGTTCTCAAATTGAAACCCGTCACCTCAATGTGCCTAAACATATTGAGCTTGCTGACCCTGAGTGGTATGAACCAAGACAAGTTGATATCTTGATTGGTGCTGCCCTCTTCTGGGATATCCTTGGAAGTGACGAAATGTCCCTAGGCCCCAACAATCCAAAACTGCGTAACTCACTTCTCGGCTGGCTAGTAGTCGGGAAGATGTTTTTTAATGCGAAAATTTACAACAATAATGCGAATTTTGTTCTTTGTAACAAGGCTTTAATTGCCAATAATGCGATAAACATAGATAAAGCGGAAAATATAGACAAAGCGAAAAATATTGATAAAGCGGAAAATATATACAAAGCGAAAATAACAGATAAAGCGATAAATACGGATAAAGTAATAAAAGCGGATAATGCAGTAAATGCGAATAATGCGGTTAATGCGGATACAGCTATTGAAGAACGTGTAGACAATATGCTGTCTAAATTCTGGGACATCGAAGAAGTTCCATCGCGTCCAGTTCTCAGCGAAAGAGAAAAGGCGTGTGAGAAACATTTTTTACAAACTACGAGGCGTTTAGAAAATGGTAGATTTTGCGTCAAACTACCACTGGTTAATTCACCAGATTCACTAGGTGAATCATATTATATTGCGAAACAGCGTTTTCTTAATTTAGAAAAAAGATTAAAACGAAACCCTGACTTAAAAACGCACTATGTTAAATTTATAAGAGAATACGAAAGTTTAGGTCATATGACTGAATCTGCTGAATGTAAACCCAAAATGTCATATTTTTTCTGTCATCACGCGGTATTCAAAGAAAACAGTGAATCCACACAGGTTCGCGTGGTGTTTGATGGTGCGGTGGCATCATCATCCGGTTTATCTGTCAATGACATTCTTGCTGTGGGTCCTAATGTGCAGGATTCTCTTTTCTCCATTTTAATTAGATCAAGGCAGTATAAGTACATCATGGTAGCCGACATCGAAAAGATGTACAGGCAAGTCCTGGTCGATGAAGGTGATAGAAACTTGCAGCTTATATTATGGAGGGAGGATGAGTCCTTACCCATTAAAACAATGCGATTAAATACTCTCACTTATGGCACATCAAGCGCGAGCTATTTAAGCACAAGATGTCTTTGGCAGGTAGGTCAAGAATGCGAAGACACTAAAATCAAAACTATTATTCAGCACGATTTCTATGTTGATGACATAATAACAGGAGCAAATACTGAACAAGAATTGCGTGACATCCAAAGGGGTGTATCTTCGGCTCTTAAATCAGCTTGTTTTAATTTACGAAAATATAAATCAAACTTACCCAATCTTCTCGAAGATTTAAAAAAAACTAGCGAGGGTGATTTGACCCTTAGTGAAGCATCAAGCACACTAGGTATGGGTTGGGATCCAAAATCTGATATGCTTAATTTTCCAACAAAAAATTCAACTAATAATAATGCGATTACCAAAAGACGTATTTTATCAAATTCTTTTAAAATATTTGACCCCTTGGGATTGTTAAGTCCTTACGTCATTCAAGCAAAAATGCTGTTGCAAAGATTATGGTCTTTAAAGACTGAATGGGATCAGCCCGTTCCTAAAGAAATTCAAAATCATTGGTTAGATTTCTCGTCCAATTTATCATTCTTACCTAAACTGCGTATAAAGCGAATGGTTTTATGTGATTCCCCTAAAGAAATAGAGATTCACTCATTTAGTGACGCATCTCAACTTGCTTATGGAACATGTATTTATGCAAGATCACTTGATCAAAATGGTGACGTCACTGTGAATCTTCTATGCGCAAAGTCTAAAGTCGCTCGCATAAATCCAATGACTATGCCTCGTTTAGAGCTGTGCGCTGCGTTGCTGGCGGCTAAGTTATGTACAGCTGTTGTTGACTCCCTTCGTTATACACCTACAAGACTTGTGCACTGGTGTGATTCCAGTGTCGTCTTGGCCTGGTTGAAGGGTGATCCAACAAAACTAAAAACGTTCGTTGCAAATAGGGTTCTCGAGATCAACGAGCTCACTGACCCAACCAGTTGGCGTTATATTCCAACTGCTATGAATCCAGCTGACCTCATATCTCGTGGCGTCAGTGCGAGTCAATTGCTAGATCTCGACCTTTGGTGGTGTGGTCCGGGCTTCTTGTCGAAACAAGAAAGTGTCTGGCCCGTGCTAAAGAAACCTGAAAGAAAGGATATACCTGAAATAAAAAATCTTACTAAACCTACACTAAATATAAAAAATAAATACTTACCTGATGTGAATGCTGCGTCAAAACCTGAAAATAGAAAAACTGAAAACAAAAATAAATTAATAAATAATGAAATAATTTCACATGCAATAAAAATCTCGTCTTCAAATGATCTTTTAAATATTGACAACTACTCAAATCTTAAAAAACTGATAAATATTATTGCATATGTAAAACGATTTTTATTCAACTTACGTAACCCTAAATCGAAGCGTTCCGGGCGCTTGTCTCTTAATGAGCTTGATGACTCATTTGTTTACCTTTGCGTTTGCTCTCAGCGTGATTGTTTTCCGGACGAATATAAACTTTTAAATAAAAACTTACCTTTGAAACCAAAATCGAAAATTTTATCACTTTCACCTTTCCTTGAAGAAAGTACTAAATTAATTCGGGTCGGTGGCCGTTTAAATGCGTCAAATTATAGTTACGGAAAAAAGCATCCAATTTTGCTCGACTCATCACATCATTTGTGTAAACTTTTATTCCAACGCGAACATATTCGTACTATGCACGCTGGACCTCAATTATTATTATCTACAATACGCGAATCAGTTTGGCCTATTAATGGCAGACGTTTGGCTCGTCGTACCGTACACAATTGTATCGTATGCAGGCGCATGCGTGGGCAGACTTTCACACCAAAAATGGGTGATCTTCCCATACAACGAATTAGCCCGGACTTCCCCTGGCGAACTGTAGGTACAGACTTCGCAGGGCCTTTCCAAATTTTAAATCGTAAGGGTCGCGGGGCGAAATTAACGAAAGGATATTTGTGTATTTTTGTGTGTTTGCGGTATAAGTGTGTACATCTCGAGGCTGTTACAGATTTAACTAAAGATGCGTTTATTTTAACATTACGACGGTTTGTTTCGCGACGCGGAAAGCCTTCGGAAATTTTGTGTGATAATGGGCGAAACTTTGTCGCAGCGGCAAAGGACCTAGGAGCGTTTTTAAAACAGAATAATGAAGCGATTTCTGAGTATGCAACTCAAGAACAATTTAAATTCTCTTTTTCACCAGCTTACGCTCCTCACTTCGGCGGAATCTGGGAAGCCGGGGTGAAATCGGCTAAATTTCATATTAAACGCGTCATGGGAAATTCCCATCTAACTTTTGAGGAAATATCGACTCTTTTCGCACAAGTGGAGGCCGTACTCAATAGTCGCCCTCTGTGTCCATTATCTTCCTCTCCTGACGACTACCTTCCATTGTCCCCAGGGCACTTCATCATAGGCAGGCCATTGACCTCATTGCCTGCACCTTTTTTAGAAAACACTAAAGAAACTAGCTTGCAAAGATATGCTCGTCTAGAACAAATCCATCAACATTTTTGGAAAAGATGGCAACGCGAATACATCCATGAATTACAACAGCGTATGAAATGGAAAACGAACATGAGCAAACTAAAGATTGATGATCTCGTGTTGATCCAAGAAGATTTCGTTCCACCTCTCTGTTGGCGTTTAGGACGCGTGGAGCGTCTATTCCCTGGGCGTGACGGCATTTCAAGAGTTGCTGATGTAAGGACAGCGAGAGGCTGCATTCGTCGTCCGCTGGTTCGCTTGTGTCCCCTACCTACTGCTGAAGAACTTCGGTGTTGAAAAACAAGTTTTCAACGGGGGGGAGGATGTTAACGCCTGAAACAATACTGTTACCGATGACTATTCTACGTACAGATTGCCAATCTTTCTTAGCAGGCGTTAAATTATAAATGTTTTGACGGTGCTTGTAAACCGATTCACTTTTTCTTCTACTTGCGGCAACTGCGCATCTCAATATTCTTGTGATTTACTGAAATAATAAGAACCTGCTAAATAACTGAAGAAATCTTTCATTCAAGAACATCTACCTTTATGCCTGAACAGACACACTAATACATAAATATACTTACTAATACCTATCCACGGGCATTATAAAAGCAAACGTTACATCGAACATACGTTTATATCTCAACAACATCCACACTTCCACACTAATATTATAAATGCGAAAGTAACTCTGTCTGTCTGTCTGTCTGTCTGCTACGCTTTCACGGCCAAACCGCTGAACCGATCTTCATGAAACTTGGCACAGAGATTGCTAGCATACCGAGAACGGACATAGGCTACTTTTTATCACCATTCGAGGATTTGGAGTACCTTATGTAGACCACCAGGTGTACCATCAGAAGCCCAGCTAAACTATTAGAGATACAGGCATGGTTCCAAAACAAAAGTTGTTTAGTATGATGGGCCGCTTCCTTTCACAAGGAAATTGGGGCTCTGGAGTACCTAATGTAGACCACCAGGTGTACCATCAGGAGCCCAGCTAAACTATTAGAGTTACAGGCATGGTTCCCAAACAAAAGTTGATCAGTATGATGGGCCGCTTCTTTTCACAAGGACATTGAGGATCTGGAGTACCTTATGTAGACCACCAGGTGTACCATCAGGAGCTCACGTAAACTATTAGAGATACAGAAATGGTTCCAAAACAAAAGTTGTTCAGTATGATGGGCCGCTTTATTAACACAAGGACATTGGGGATCTGGAGTACCTTATGTAGACCACCAGGTGTACCATCAAGAGCCCAGCTAAACTATTAGAGATGCAGGCATGGTTGTTAAACAAAAGTTGATCAGTATTATGGGCCGCTTCTTTTCACAAGGACATTGAGGATCTAGGGTACCTTATGTAGACCACCAGGTGTACCATCAGGAGCCCAGCAAAACTATTACAGATACAGGCATGATTCTAAACAAAAGTTGATCAGTATTATGGGCCGCTTCTTTTCACAAGGACATTGAGGATCTGGGGTACCTTATGTAGACCACCAGGTGTACCATCAGGAGCCCAGCTAAACTATTGGAGATACAGAAACGGTTCCAAAACAAAAGTTATTCAGTATGATGGGAATAAGTTGAGAAAGGACATTGCCTATTTTTTACTGAGGACAGAAAAACAAAAAATGTGGTATATAAAAATATATTACAGTAATTTGAATTACCTTTTTATCTGTCTTATCTACTTATGCTGACCATTTAAGTGTGCTCAAATCGGCACCTCTAGAGTAAGTACTCTGTTATCTACTGACTTTTGTATTCAATGGTTATTAATATTGATCTCTCAGGCCGGATAGCAAATTTTGAATCGTCCCTTTAACAACAGAAGCAAGCAAGTCATCTTTAAACAGTAGAGATAAGAACTGTTCTAATATCACGGTCACTCTTACTATGAATACACATACATACTTTAGAACTTCTGCCTAAAAAAACTATCTAACGCGGACGAAGTCGCGGGTAAAAGCTAGTTGTTTTATAAGGGGTAGACCTTTCAGAATCGCAGAGGATATTGTGTGCAGGTACACCACGGAATTTAAATAACGAGACAAGAACAATTATGAACTGATTTCAACTTGTGTTGTGGACATGTGCCTCCTCTATAAGGCTATTTCCATACTCATCACGCTTAGGAGGCAGGCTGGCTTGATGAGTGTTAGATGACTGAAAAAATGTCCTAATATATCAAAAGGGACATTTTGCGAAAGGAACATTGTGCGAAAGGGACATTGTGCGAATGGGACATTTTGCGAAAGGGACGTTTTGCGAAAGGGATATTGTGAGAAAGGGACATTTTGCGTCAGGGACATTTTTCGTCAGAGACATTGTGCGAAAGGGAAGTTTTGCGATGAGTAGACATTTTGCGAAAGAGACATGTTGCGTCTGAAGGCTACAGTCTCAAACTTGGTAGTCCTTAATTAATTTGTTACAGTCAATATGGAGAGCGGTAATCAAATGGATGTTGTTTACACTGACTACAGTTAGGCCTTTGACTGCTTTGACCATGGCATCCTCCTGTCAAAAATCAAAAGTTTGGGTATAAGAGGTGACCTGTTCACATGGTTTACATCTTATGTTCAAAATAGGACTCAGTCTGTAGTCTTTTATGGATATACATCTTCGTAGTTAAATATTCCGTCGGGTGTACCACAAGGTTCGTTACTGGGACCACTACTTTTTGTAATTTTTGATATTCATTGTCCGCTTCCAAAATTCATTTTTTCTATTATTTGCTGATGAAATGAAGATATTCAGGACAGTCTATAATGCTGGTGATGCTGAGCTTCTTCAAGAGGATCTGGTGAGACTTGATTCATACTGTGATGCTAATACATTAGATCATAAGGTGATCTCAATATTTCAAATATATAATTCTATAATAAAATCCCACCTTATTTATCAAATTGAGTTATGGGGCAGCGCGAACAAAACTACTCTTTCAGATTTACAAATTATACAAAACAAATTAATTAAAATACTCTTTCACTATCCTCACTTATCACCTACTACTACAATATACGAACAAACTAATTTAATGAATCTTAAACAATTATATACTTATCACACATGTATCCTCATTTGGAAAGTGCTGAATAAAAACATACACACTTCACTATCATTCGTCCAAACGAGGCATATAACTAAAAGATCCACGCGGCGTAGCAGCTACCTCATCTTACCAAAAATAAGATCTAACTATGGTAAACAGATGTTCACCTACGAAGGAGCTCAGCTGTATAACTTGTTACCTTCTAATATAAAAAAATCAAATTCATTGAATGTATTCAAATGCAAACTATCCCAACATATACTCGGTGTTCCTATTTGAATATTGGCTTGTTATTGTGAAAAGGTGTCAACAGCACAACTTAATTGACAAATTATTACATCCTTAAGACGAATGTGTACCTTTTGAATTGTAAGTACTTATTTTCTCTTGTAAGTGACAAATTGTCTTTTAATGAGAATAAATGATCTTTAAACCTATCTTTACAATTAACTTCTAATTTAAACTCATAATTACAGTTTCAAAAGTCAATATCTCAAATCTTGTTCGTCAGTTAGCGACCTTGGTGTCATCCTTGATTGTAAGCTACAGTATGACCGGCAAATTGAATTTTGTGTTGACAAGGCTTACAAAGCTCTTGGATTATTCAAGCAAATCTCGAGAAGCTTTCATAGAATGAAATCCATTAATATAATCTATTGTGCGTATGTAAGAAGCCATCTTGAGTACGCTTTCAAATATGGAATCCTTATTATGATATTCACTCAAAAACATGGAAAAAATACATAAAAAATTAATTCAATTCTTATGCTTTAAATTTAAACACCCTTTTTCAGAACTAGAATATGAACAGCGGTTCTCAAAATTTCATCTTCCACTATACCTGCAAAGATCCATCAGTGACATTTGCTTTTTGACCAACATTGGCCAGGGTAGAATCGATTGTCCGAACCTCCTTAGCAATTTAAAACTTATGACACCATCTAAGAAATTACGTTTTAACAAATTATTACAAGTCTAGGCCTCACGAACTATAGGAATAACAGCTTTTTACCAAGAACGCTTAAATTAATTAACAAATTAAATAAAGACGGTCGGTTTATTCTTTTTTGCTGCAGTACCTATAGCATAAAGAAAATGTTGCGCAAGGAACCAAACTTAGTCTCTGATTACTTGTACGTACGTATTTTATTTCTTTTTGGAGAGTAAAATATATCTGTTTATCTGTGGTAGCTTGTAAGTGGCATATACTGTTACATTTAATTAACTATTGTGTAAAAACTGCTGTAAGCTTCCCAAATAAAATAAAATATATCACGCCTTTATCCCTTTCAGGAAAGTCAGAACGTTAACTGTCGTAAAATACGGTCGCTATCGCCACGTTCGACAAATACTAAATCAATATGGTGACAGGTTGTCATGTTTTAGGCGAAAGGCCTAAAACTGTAATAAACTTGAAACTCTCGTGTCTTTAGTCGCTTCTTACGACACCCACGGGAAAGAAATGGAGTGATGCTATTCTAAGCCAGCATCATACAGCGAATGTGTTTTGATGAGTAGGAAAAATAGCACTGTGGCGAGGCCAGAGATAGGTCAGCGGGACGCTAGTGCATCGACAAAGTCCCAATTATTTGCAATTTGCGTTCATTAACTAATCGCACTGCAGGTTGTCGTCACTGTCAATAGATGCATACGCGGAACCCTATTGTCGTGGACATTTTTGGAATTCACCGTAAATTCTTCCACTTCTGGACGTAGAAAGCCTCCTCCAGGCAAGGTTGGATTAAGACTACTTGATGCCCTCTCTCTCTTCGTGTGGGACAACGAGTCGTCCAACGATCAGATGAACCGCGGTGTCAGGGTTTTTGAACCGCTTACTGCAGTAATAAGCCTCTGACATGGTTGTGTAACAAGTAGTCACATACAGCAACCGAGAACGACGGCTGAACGTGCCTTCCTACGGAACTAAGCAGCCTGCAATGTCCTAATTAGAATGGGAACAAATTACTAAGTGTCAGAGCAATCGCTTAAGGCTGCCCGCACACGTCCGATAATCGGTGACCGATTTTTTGTAGGAGTAAAATAAAATGGAACGTATTGATTGCAATGGTGTAACGCCCACATCCTACAAATAGTCGGTCAGAAATAAAATCGGTGCATCCCGACCGATCCGATTGTCGGTGAAAAATGGAACACTTGGAAATGTATGCGTTAACGCACACTACTCACCGATAGTCGGCCGTCCATGACGTGCTACTCCCTCGAAACCAACAGACAAAGTGACGGACGTGTGCTTTGAGTCGGTCACAAAATCGGTCTTAAAAATCGGAGGAAAAATCTGCCCGATTATCGGTCCTATAAAAAGTCGGACGTGTGCGGGCAGCCTAATGTAGATAGATGTACCCCTCCAGGACCCCTAGTACCCTTGACTAGTACCCCCAGGGGTACAACTGGGGTAATTGTGTCCCTCTAGTACCCCTGTTCCAACAGATATGATTTCCTCTGGTTATGCCTGTATTTATTTTTGAATAAATATGAAATAGTATGAAAACATTTATTAATAAAGGATATTAGAAAAAACAGAAATCATCTTAAAGTTTGTAGAAAAAGGGGTACACTACATCATTTATTCACTGAAAAAACAGTACATGGCAATAATGCACGCAAATACCAATACACGTTTTAAGCACTAACAATAGTTTAAGATGTATTCTATCGATTAATATGCTTTACGGTTAATCCACCACTGCCCCCAGAGTACGCCATCTCTCTTCTCTCTTTTCGTGTGGGACACCGAGTCGTCCAACGACCCGATGAACCCTGGTGTCAGAGTTTTTTCAACCGCCTGCTACTAGAAGTAGGCCTCTGACATGATTGTGTAACGACCGCCGTCTTTGTAAACATAGACAGCAACCGGGACCGACGGCTTAACGTGCCCTCCGAATCACGGAACCATATTTATTTTCGGACAATCAGGTGGTTCAGCCTACAATGTCCTAGCATGACTGGGAATAAATTCACAAAGTGATAAATATCAACTTTGTGATTGCCCCACCGGGATTCGAACCTTCGGAGCCTTTGCGTCGCAGGCAGTCGCACTACCACTGCGCCACATCGGCCGTGAGAGTACGACATGAGACACGACCTTCCGTCTAGCCATCCAGTCACTACCAGCCGCGTTCTTTAGTCATTGGTCCATGTGGCCGGAGTACGTCCAACACTAAGCTTGGCAAGGTGTGACCTTCAGACGAAAACTTCTATCCATAGTCCATTGGTGATCGAGTAGATACTCAGTAGGTGCAGTTTAGATCGCTACATATAAGGTGTAAAAAAATTAGCTATGAAATTTTAAGGGGTGAACCAGTACGTGAAACTTAACAACATTCCCCAAGGAACATAGGTCGAAATATGAAAAAATAATTTGACCCTCCCATACTTAGTGTGTTACCCGGCCGGGATAATTTGTATGGGAGAACCAATTTTTTTTCCATATTTCGACCTATGTTCCTTGGGGAAAGTTGTTCAATTTCACGTACTGGTTCACCCCTTAAAATATTCTCAGCAAATTTTTTTACACCATGTATAATAAAGTCGCTTGCCGTATCTGTAGGTCTTTAGGTGTTTAGATCTTCAAGACTACGCAACGGATTTAAATGCATTTTTTAAAGATGCCGGTATTCTTATGTAGCTTTAGTGTATGCCGGGAAAAGTCTATTTCCCGTAGGAAAACGGTTAGCAGCGGGTGAAACCGTTGGGTCGTTAGTATTGTAATATTATTATGATTGATACAAGATTGGGATCAGGTGATATCTGAGGCTACGCTTCACCTACCTCGGCCTCACACGCTTCGTCGCGCTTGTATTCTTGCTCAGTAGATACTAACAGCAACTCACAGACAGACAGACAGACAGAAACACTTTATTGCTCACATTAATAATCATAACTTATACAAGAACAAAAACAAACAACACAATATAAGCAAAGGCGGCCTTATCGCTTTAAGCGATCTCTTCCAGGCAACCCTGCACACTAAGAGAAAACATTGAAAAACACACTGTAAATAGCAGCGGCAACACATAAAGACATAAAAACATTAATTTAACAAATCTAAGTAACTTTTTTTAAAACTAAGTAACGTTTTTACTAAACAATATTAATACCTACCAAATAATTTTCTCACTTTTTTTCTCATTTTTTCACTCACCTCCCCGAACCCCAGCCCCCGACCCGCCCTCACCCGCGAAATGTCAAAATACCAGTGGAGAATTAAGTAGAAACTAGTGCTAGGCTTGTTACATCCTCTTTGGTAGTTACTGTATGTATTCAGCAGGTTAGGTATAAAAAGCAACCTGCAAGACTATTATATATTCTGTGCTGCAAGCCAACCCTGCACTCACACATCTGTGATCACCCACACATGCACATATAGAAATGACAATTGTCTATAAAGAGTCCGCTGTATGGAGTGTCCGAGGTGTGGCGCGAGCGAGATTTTTAAACCAGTTGTTACAGCCATAAAATTCTGAAAAAGATACATGTTACTGTCGAGGATTTAACAGAATATAGGCACCTATTAGTTACACAATTTGACAAAACGTTACTCGATAGAAAAACATTCCAAAGTAACCTCTACCTGTCTCAAACTTTTTTCAATATTATGTCTACGGTTTTTCCAACAAAAATAAGGTTTAATATAAATACTTCTATCCCACAATGGAAAACCTAATGAAGTCTTACGCCAGTACCCGATATTATCAAACTACAGGCTACAATTTTACAGGTGAAATTCGATGTTCATTGCGTAGTCGCTTAGCCATTATGATACCAGGCATATGAACTGGCTACGCAATGTATTAAGGATTTCACCTGTAGACTTGTAGCCTGTAGTTTTATAACATAGGCACTTGGTAGAGCAAAACCTGATAAGATGGATAAATAAATAATCTAGAATGAATACCTAAATTAGAATTTGTAACGGTATTTCTCTCGTTTCTATGTCGAAAATACCGTAAAATCTAGTGAAAATTCTAGCTAAAACTTTATTGGCTGTGCCTCTCTGGCGCAGTGCAAAATGAAAGGGATAAACTTTTCAGGTGTAACTTGTAATGATACAAGAATTTTAGTCATCATTATACTCCGAATGCCGTGTGATGCCGGCTTAGAATAGCATTACCCCATTTCTTTCCCGCGGGAGTCGTAAGAGGCGACTAAGGAACTCGAGGGTGTGTACCTGTCACTATGGCGATACACAATTTTCCGTATGACCCTCAAATGTATGTCAGACGTGGCGTAAACGGCCGTTTACGCTCTGCCTACCCCGCAAGGGATTATAGGCGTGATATAATCCCTTGATATGTGTGTGTACTCCATTCTCTTTGGGGCACGGATGAAAGTGTCATAGAGAGGGTTACTGAATTGTATCGATACACAAGCTATCGATGTTTTACTACTACTAATATCTCTCTAACTATCTTATTAGCCTATATTAGCCCACTGCTGGCTACAGACATATACCATGCCTATATCCCTTGCGGGAAAGGTAGAGCGTTAACGGACGTAAAAAGGGAAATTTACGCCACGTCGGACATACATACGGGAAATAGACGGGGCGTAAATGCCTCTTTTTACGGCCGCTTACTCTCTGCCTACCCAGCGAGGAATATTAGCGTGATATATTTATGTAATAAACGACACCACCGTGTGATAATCAACATATCGATATCTCGCGTGTCAATAATCTTCTAGGTCATAGGACAGAGACAGAGTCAAGATGGAGCGAGCTCACCCAGAAGAAGCCTGTTCACGTTACTCTTACTTTGAAGAGATTAGGGTTGTATGCTTTTGGAAACACAGACGCAGGTAGTGAGTTCCACTCTTTAGCAGTGCGCATTATAAATGATTCTCTTACTTTTTCGCACTTGCAATGCCTGTGACACTCAACTGTCATTATAATCCCACTGTGATTTCTATTCTTCAAACCGTTAGCATTCTTCTTCTTCTTTGTGTGGGACACAGAGTCATCTAGTTCACCAAAAACATTTATTATTGTTGCTGCTTTAACAAAAAATATAAAAATACATACATACATACATACATACATATATCACGCCTATTATCCCTTGCGGGGTAGGCAGAGCGTAAACGGCCGCAAAAACGGACATTTACGCCACGTCTGACATATATTTGAGGGTCATTCGGAAAATTGTGTATCGCCATAGTGAAAGGTTGTCAGCCCATCGCCTAAAATTGCAAAACACACCCTCAAGTCCCTCAGTTGCCTCTTACAACTCCCACGGGAAAGAAATGGGGTGATGCTATTCTAAGCCGGCATCACACGGCAATAAATACAGTATAAAAATAATACATTGTGTATTATAATTTTAATTTTATTTATAAAAGCCGAAAGCAGGTCAAGATATTCATGAAACTAAACATCTTCCTCCATCGTTTCTCTGTGGAACATGGGCCGAAATATAAAATAACAATATTATGGACCTTAAATATGAAAATTTCAATCAGCTGATTAATTAAAGAAGATCATTTATTTTTAATTATAAAATTACCCATATAAATATTTAATTGTGATTTTTTACCATAAATTTGTAAAACCAGATAATCTGGTAGTGATTGCGATTTAGAATAAAAATCGGGGCGACCTGTCATTGGCTAGAAATTTAAAATAAGTATGTATGTATAATCTATTTATTGTGTATTTTTTAAACTAATACAAAAACAAGAAATGAAACAAAGGCATATAAAATGACATAAGTATTTGACAATATTGATCAAATATCCTACTTAAATCTATAAATGCGAAAGTTTGTATGTTTGTTTGTTACTTCTTCACGTAAAACTACTAAACCGATTGTAATGTAATTTGGCGCACACATGGGAGGTAACATGGATTAACACATACGATAGTTTTATCACCTTTTATGCGGGCAACGCCGCGGATAACAGTTAGTTATAAAAAATTGCGTCTTGCTTTTTGAGGGTACTATTAGTGGCACCTAGACTTACCTAATAAAGGAATCATGGTCCTACCTCTGGCATGGGAGGTTTGTTTTTTTTTACATCTATATATATATACATATATCGCGCCTATATCCCTTTCGGGGTAGGCGAAAGGTAAACGGCCATTAAAACGGGCCACGTCTGACAAACATTTGCGGGTCATACAAATAACTGTGTATCACTATCGTGACAGGTTGTCAGCCCATCGCCCAAAATTGCAATCCACTTGTAACCCTCAAGATCCTCAGTAACCTCCTACGACATCCACGGGAAAGAAATGGGGTCATGCTATTCTAAGTCAGCATCACACACCTAGTTTTAAGTAAGTAAGTAAAAGTAAACAAGTGCACAAAATAACAAACTAAAATATCAGGAAAAATTATTGCTCACATGCGCAAAGGCGGCCTTATCGCTACAAGCGATCTCTTCCAGGCAACCTTTGGGTGGAGGAGAAAGTATTGAAAAACAGAGCAGTGCGAGAGTAATCACAGTAGAAAAGGTAACTTGAATAAACGCAATAAATACAGAATACAAAACTAAGATATAAATATAAACCTACATATATATACAGGTATATTTATATATATATACATATATTAATATATATATATATATGATGCCGTGTGATGCCGGCTTAGAATAGCATGACCCCATTTCTTGCCCGTGGGAGTCGTAAAAGGCGACTAAGGGACTAGAGGGTGTGTATTGCAGTTTTAGGCGATAGGCTGACAACCTGTTAGTGACAATACACAATTTTCCGGATGACCCTCAAATGTTTGTCAGACGTGGCGTAAATGTCCGTTTTATACGGCCATTTATGCTCTGCCTAACCCGCAAGGGATTATAGGCGTGATATGTGTATGTATGTATGTAATATATACATACATACACAAATCACGCCTATATCCCTTACGGGGTAGGCAGAGCATTAACGGCCGTAAAACGGACATTAACACCACTTCTGACAAAAGTTTGAGGGTTAATCAGATAACTGTGCATCACTATAGTGACAGATTGTCAGCCCATCGCCTAAAATTGTAATACATACTCTCCAATAGATATATATAATATAATACATACTCATCTATATATACATATATACATCATTCATAACACAAAAGGATATAAGTACTGACTTATTTGAAGTCAATTCTTGCTTTTTAACTTGATCTCATAAGGTAATCTTGGTCTGTTCTCCCATTTACCAATGAATGAAAGATTTATTCTATCTTCGTTCCATTATCCAAATGAATTTACGACGAAATAATGGCACCTCGTATTGGTGTCGGAACGAACACAGGAGGGGACCTCTAGAGACGTATTATTGAATTAGTAGAAATCAATTTCGTATGCGCACTACGTGTGTGTTATGTCTGCTAAGATTGGTCGAACTACTACTCTTATCACACGGTCATCAACTCCTCTTTTGACAGCCGATGTAGCGCAGTGGTAGTGCAACTGCCTGCTATGCAAAGGTTCCGGGTTCGATTCTCGGTGGGACACTCACAAAATTTATATTTATCACTTTGTAAATTTGATCCCAGTCTGGTTAGGACTTTGCAGGGTGAACCAACTGATTGTCCGAAAAAAATGGTTCTGTGCTTCGGAGGGTATTCGCCTAAAATCGTAATACGTAATACATCGCCTAAAATTGTAATACATACTCTCCAATAGATATATATAATATAATACATACTCATCTATATATACATATATACATCATTCATAACACAAAAGGATATAAGTACTGACTTATTTGAAGTCAATTCTTGCTTTTTAACTTGATCTCATAAGGTAATCTTGGTCTGTTCTCCCATTTACCAATGAATGAAAGATTTATTCTATCTTCGTTCCATTATCCAAATGAATTTACGACGAAATAATGGCACCTCGTATTGGTGTCGGAACGAACACAGGAGGGGACCTCTAGAGACGTATTATTGAATTAGTAGAAATCAATTTCGTATGCGCACTACGTGTGTGTTATGTCTGCTAAGATTGGTCGAACTACTACTCTTATCACACGGTCATCAACTCCTCGTTTGACAGCCGATGTAGCGCAGTGGTAGTGCAACTGCCTGCTATGCAAAGGTTCCGGGTTCGATTCTCGGTGGGACACTCACAAAATTTATATTTATCACTTTGTAAATTTGATCCCAGTCTGGTTAGGACTTTGCAGGGTGAACCAACTGATTGTCCGAAAAAAATGGTTCTGTGCTTCGGAGGGTACGTTAAGCCGTCGATCCCGATTCCTGTCTATGATCACTTAGACGATGGTCGTAACACAACCATGTCAAAGGCCTGCTAGTGGTAGTAGGCGGTTGAAAAAAAACCTCTGATACCAGAGTTCATCGGGTCGTTGGACGACTCGGTGTCCCACACGAAAAGAGAGAGAAGAGAAGAACTTCTCTTTTTTATATATTTATTAAAAAGAACATTTATACAACAGTCACAGGAAATCCCAAGGTGATTGGATGAGAAACACGTATGTGCAACACCCTTGAGTAGAATACGGTAATGCTATTCTAAGCCAGCACCACCCAGCAACTGTATATGTATACCTAGGCATTAATTAACCTGTGTTTTATACTATGGTTCTCTTTAAAATTCACTGGTCTTTTATTGTCTTCTTATTTTGTATAACCTAGAAATGAGTATTTCCAATACAAAACTTTCCAATTTTTAACGGCATCAAGTATAGGTAATTATTTTCATGCTCTATCATGTCTATTTAATCAATAATAAATGGCTTAACCTGGTCCTGAAGTCTGCAAAATTAAAATCGTGCAAGCCTGCAAATGGATTTGTGTAGTAGAACATTAACGTGATACGATTATGCGTGATTATTATTATTATTATTTTCGTATGCGAAAGTGAATCGTATCAAGAATATGTCCCCAAGACGTCCAGAAGATAAATGAAATACATCGTTCCCAGTGCCCCCGATTTTGCCGGAAATTTTCTTAGCTGTTTCTGGCACTTTGAGAAATAAGGACCTAATAATATCCCAATAATGATGCTAACTAGCATAAATGAATACATACATATATCACGCCTTTATCCCTGTCAGGGTAGGCAGAGCGTAAACGGTCGCAAAAAACGGTAATTTACGCCACGTCTGACAAACATTTGAGGGTCATTCGGAAAATCGTGTATCGCCATAGTGACAGATAGTCAGCCCATCGCATAAAAATGCAATATATACCCTCGAGTCCCTTAGTCGCCTCTTACGACTCCCATGGGTAAGAAAATAAATAAATTAATACAAAAAAACACGACCACGATAAAACCTAGCCTATGTCACTCAGGATAATGTAAGGATTCTTCCGATACAATTCCCATTCGAATCTGTTCAGTGGTTAACGAGTCACAGTACTTTAAACAATCGCACATACATACATACATGAACTCTAAAAACAAAACACAACTTTTTTTGTAAAACACAATTGCATGAGGAGTATAACAATTATCAATTTTCAAGATATACATACATACACATATCACGCATTTATGCGTGGTAATGCTAGTAGCATAGCGAATAGCATCACCCCATTTCTTTCCAATGGGAGTCGTAATAATCATATTCTATTGCAAAATAAAAACTAACAAAATAAATTAATTTATGTATTAACAACAATCTAGTCACTGACAATCAATTGAATAATATAATTTAATTTAAAATGAATAATGTAATGGAATTGTAATACTTAATATGACGTAGGATGATTGTTTTATTTGATTTTATTATTAGTATATTATTTGTTAATTATTGATTTTAAGTTACGCATGCTTACGTGTTTAATATGATGTAATAACTATTAATTCAACTCTAGTTATAAGTAAATTGCTACACCCTAACAGGGTTCGTGTACCTATCTAGCATAATATTATAACACCTTGTACTTGTACATGATTGCAAATAAATAAATAAAAAAAATAAAAAAAATAGGCGACTAAGGGACTTTGAGGGTTTGTCAGTCTCTTAGTCGCCTCATACGACACCCACGGAAAGAAAATGGGGTGATGCTATTCTAAACCAGCATCACACGGCAAAGCATAATATGTTCCTGGGGAAAAATTTACTGTTGGGTTTCATGAGTATTACAATTTTATTCGAAAGGCTTGTAACAGTTGTGATACAAGATTTCTGAAACGGCCCTGAAATATTTGACAGATGTGGTGATAGCGACCGACCTTATAATTACGCCTGTATCGCTCTGCCTACCCCGCAAGGGATAATAGCGTGAGATGTGTATATTTAATACGGCGAAATTAAACCGCAGACAATATGTCATGTTTATATAAAAAATTGTCGGCACTTTAATTAATACAAGGTCATGTTTTGGCTGATTAATTATGCTTGCAGTCAGTCACGCAAATGCCGATATACGAGCAACCAATACCGAAAATTCAGTTTGGGCTGGTGATAAGGAAACACTTTCTCTAAGGAATATAGTTCGAAATATGAATAAAATATTGGGCTTCTAATACCAAATTGCCGTGTGATGCCGGCTTAGAATAGCATCACCCTATCTCTTTCCCGTGGGAGTCGTAAGAGGCGACTTAGGGACTCGAGGGTGTGTATTGCTATTTTAGGCGATGGGCTGATAACCTGTCACTATGGCAATACACAATTTTCCGAATAACCCTCAAATATTTGTCAGACGTGGCGTAAATGTCTGTTTTTTGCGGCCGTTTACGCTCTGCCTACCCCGCAAGGGATTATAGGCGTGTTATATGTATGTATGTCTCCATTGAGGCGGAGCGGAGCCCGACGGTGCATGAACTGACCAATAACAGAAGCGGAGCGGAGATTTTGAGGTTTATGATTTGCAAGCCATGCAGCGCTGGCCTCCGCTCCACCTAAGTAGATATAGGTACATACATAGACATACATACATAAATAACGCCTACATCCCTAACGGGGTAGGCAGAGCGTTAACGGCCGTAAAACAGATATTAACACCACGTTGGACAGAAGCTTGAGGGTCAATCAGATAACTGTGTATCACTATAGTGACAGATTGTCAGCCCATCGCCTAAAATTGTAATACACATCCCTCGAGTCCCTTAGTCGGCTCTTACGACACCCATGGGTAAGAAATGGGGTGAGGCTATTCTAGGCCGGCATCACACGGCACGGCATAAATAGATATGCACCCCAAAATAAGTTATTTTTAATTATATTTAACGGACATCAAAATTTGACTCAACTATTATATATGTATTTGATTGGCCCGATGGCCTAGCGGATAGTACCCCTGCCTACTACGCCGTGGGTCGTGGTAATCGAATATTTTTTAGGTAATTTTTCAGATATTTGTTTTAGTTTGGGTAATTTCTATGTATAATATGTTCTTATTCAATATAAGTAGTACATAATAAGTATAATCAGTACAACAACACAACATAATAATAAGTATAATCAGTTCAACACAGGCTTGCCTGTGGATAAGTCCGGCTGAACGATCCCACTAAGCGGTGGAAGGCTCCGCAAGGGGCCGCCTGGCTCGCGACCACCATCCCACCGAAGTCTGGCGCCAAGTAGATTGCTGCGTTCCGTCAGTGTGTGGGAGCGCCAGTGCCTTAACAGGCTTCTTCTGGGTGAGCTTGCTCCATCTTAGGGGTCATTCTTCAATATTCGATTCTCCGCGTAATCGGCGTGGCAAATTTTAATTTCGATAATTTTAATAATATAACATAAAAATATGATTTTGTGTCCTTTCCTGATTATAAAACCGTTTGGTGCTCCATGCTAGCACATTTACTTTTTGAGAAATTTAATTTTGAAATTTCATGTGCCACGCCGATTATAAAACGAGCCACGCTTATTACATAGTTAATTTTATCTGATTTTTTTTATGCATTTTGACTAATGAATACTTTTGCACCTATTATTGATAGGAATTATTGAGCTTTCTGACCTAATAATTCACCCCAAATAAATTTTTTCATTACCAAATCATATAAATATACCTATATTAAATGAATACCTAACAGTGAACACCAGTCTTTACAAGTAAGGGGAAAGTAAAAAAAAGCAGTGGTATTTGTTTGATCAGGTATATTAATTAGTAGAACCTTGTTGACAAAGGAAATTACAAAATTATCATAATTAAAATGTGCTTCAAAAATCAACAGCTCACTCAGCCAAGGGCTCGAATCAAAACTTTATTGACTTATTAACTTTAAAAATCAAAAATTATAACAATCAAAATCTATCACATTAGTGTTCGATCAGTTGTGTTAATTAAGATTACGATTACATAAAGTTAAATCTAATTTGATCAGAACTCTGAATAGCTAAACCTAAAATAACTAGTTAATAGTATCGTAGACAGCAACCGAGACTAACAGACCTTCAGAAGCAAGAAACCAGCTATTTGCAGACAATAATGTGGTTTGTCTCGCAGGTTTAACCAAATTCTGAATAATTTTATAAATTGGCGAATGTAAACTTTGTATAATCCTCCCCAAGAATCGAATCTGGGACCTTTGGATCTTCTCCCTAAGTCTAAATGACAGAAACAGTTCATATTAAACTATGGTACAATATATAACTAAAAACTCAATATATATGTAATTTAATTATTTTTATGTAATGGTTACCACTATTTATATTAATAACATATTAATTATATTTATTTACAAAAATATATTGATATATTCAATCTTTTCTCAACTAAAATAAGTTCAGTGTAATCAGCGTGGGACGAATTGTAAGCGGCGTGGCTATTTTACCACGCCGATTACGCCACGCCGATTACTAAAAAAATACTTTTTTTAGAATTACTTGCTAACCTATTCAACAAGTCTTATTTAAATTATTGCTTCATAAAGTCGACAATATCATGAATGAACCCTATGAATAATATATCTCTGGATGATTCGATTCAGGATGAAATTTGATCCACGCCGATTACATGCACGGCTTACAGAAATGTGTGACGACTCGTACTTACCCGAATATTTTTGTCTCCCAGCAACGAATCGCCCGTCCACACTGGTTGACTGCCGCAGCGCAACTTGCGGTTTTCGGTGCAAAAACTTCGCTGGTTTTCGTTCATAATAGTGCAATTTACGACGGGTTTTATCACGCTCAGGCAAAGCGCGCGAAAACGTGTGACCGAGACATTTTGAGGCCTATTTTATAAATTAAATGAAAATCAAATATTTTTTGTATTTTAACCAATACACCAATTCAAGGTGGTTATTTTGATATATAGTTTATACCTACAAAACAGTAGAAAAGTAGTAAAATCATGATTTGTAAAATCCAAGTACGCGGTGTGACACGCGGAGAACACCCAAAATCCTCCCGTTTTCAACTTTCAGATTCAGTTTTGAAATACTAAATGACCTTATAACATGGCTTTCTGATATTTTCCAGATAGGTATTGAAATGAAAAATCATCTCCAATTGATCGTTTTGTTCAAACTTTTATAATTTAGGATTTACATCCCTGTGACCACAATTATTGACCTCCTGAAGAACGACCCTTAGACTCTGTCTCTGTCCTATGACCTAGACTAGAGTCAAGAGCAAACCCATCATTAATAAAAAAAAAAAAAAAAAAAAAAGTAGTAGTTTATAATAAGATTTGCTTAGTTTGGGGCTAGATGGCGTTTTGTGCATTGTCCAAAACGTTTATTAATTATTAAAATATTAAAAACAAATGTGTCCAGAACATGTAACATCCATGGAATATTCTTTTCCTAGAACGTCTTTTTCTGAACAACGATTTTTGAAAACATATTGTAGAGTTAAACTAAGGCCAACCCTCAGCCCGCGGGCCACCAAACAAATTGTTTCGATTATTTGATATTAACGTTCGAATCATTATGTTAAAATTTACTGCTTTCACACAACGAATTTTTGAAATGTCGTGGTCAGTTAGTTTTATTGTGCTACCATTTAAATATCATGTTTCAATCATGTAATTTTGCTCTTCCAAGCAGTAGTTTTCACTATGGTAAGTGACCAAATGGCCTGCCAAGCCAAGGCATTTGAATTGGCCCGCCGGTCGTCGGCCGTCGTCGGTCAGCGCTGGCCTGATTAGCCGGTAAAAAAATGCGTGTTTTGAACCTTAAAAAAATTCATAAAGTTAGATTTTTCCCTGTGGGCCTAGCACACCACTGTTCAAACGAATTGATTACGGCGGGTATTGATGAGACGTATCTCAAAAAGTTGCAAAATATTTGATGATATCCGTTTTTTGTGAATGATTATAACAGTAATATTGCCATTTAAAATGTGGCCCGGCGCCTAAACTTGAAAATTATGCCCACCTCAAAAACCAGTTGGCCAGCCAAGTCAAACCATCAATATATTAATTAATATTTACCTACTTTGCCACGAATAAACATGTTATTCTATATTTATCTTCACTCTATTTTCGAATCTCTTCAAATCAAAGTATGTCTGCGCATACTCGACATACAAACAGATTACCCAATCGGTATCATATAGTGATAAATATTATAGTGATATATGATGATAATGAAGATAAGTCATTTGCATTGCCGTGTGATGCCGGCTTAGAATAGCATCACCCCATCTCATTCCCGCGGGTGTCGTAAGAGACTCGTTTTATGTGTATTACAATTTAAGGCGACAGGCCGAAAACCTGTCACTATACTGATACACATACAAACTTTTTTTTGACAAACATGGCGATAACGTCCATATTGTCACGACCAGTAACGCTCTGCCTACCCTGCAAGGGATAAAAGCGTGATTAGTGTATGTATGATAAGTGATAGGTATAACTATAGCTACAAGTGATAATTTGCACAACCCAAATAAACAGTTTATTAGGACGGTTGCACTCACAGTAAAGTTTATTGTTTCTCTTAGATATTAACTTTATTTACGTCTTTCATAATTATATTAACCCATTGCTTCTAATGCAAAGTTGTTCAGTTGTAGGCTCAAAGGTTTTGGGGCTGATTGACACCTTGAGATATTTTCAGCATAACAAAAAATCACATTCATTCATTAATTTATTTATTCATTGAACAGAACTAAACTGTGTGCGAATTACGATTAATAAAAAAAAAATGTACATAATAATTTACAATATTAAATTCACTATACAATAATATTAAAGACTATAAAAATCAATGTAAACAATAAAAATATGTCAAATTTAAAATAAAATACATTTTTTTAACTTAATTTAAGTACCTCTAGAACAATATGAAAGTCAACGAAAATCATTCAAAGTGATAAAAAGTTTTCATCGGGGATCATCGAGTCGTTCGTCGACTTTGTACCCCACCCGAAAAGAAGAAGTTTTTTTTATGTATGTTAATGATATCATAATAAAAAACCACAAATTTCACCTTGGGTTTACCTATACCTGGTTGCTGTACCTAGATGATTTCATAAAGGCTTCTTCTAGCAGTAGGCAGTTTAAAATTCTCACACTAGGGTTCATTGGATCGTATGTTATTGATATTATTATTTATAAATACATTAACATAAAAGAAAAACAACAATTTCAATACAACGCAACAAAAACCTGTCGTGGTTTGTCCGTGCCCTCTGAAATGGCGTCCCTCACAACAAGGCAAAAAAGTGTTACTTGAATTTATCATATTAATTAAATTTTATTTTTATTGAATGTAACGAATTATCTATAATTGACGTGTAATGAATTACAAATAAAATTTCTATATAGCTATTCCCAATAATCGCTCTATTTAGACAGACCCCGGAAGTGGTCCAATCGAGCTGCCAGCGATGGTACACTAGTAAAAACATAACCTATCTTCGTTACCTACGGCTGACCAGATCTAACGCTCCATCAGTCACTCCAACAATAATCCCACCAGCTTAAACGGCCATCTTTTGTTTATACTCTACATGGGTGATCTTACTCTTCAATTCGGTCAGCTAATAGTCCCCAGGATGCAAAGCAACTGGGTTGTCCGTTTAGTTAGTGTACGTTCGGTTGCATTGTGAGTGGACGTAGGCAGATAATAATAATATTATTATAATTATGATAAAAATATTTACGCGCCATTTATGTTCGGATATCGATTTCAAGTGGACATTGTGTTTTGTGCTCTATTACGATTTAACTTTTAAATAAATACTTATATGTAACTCACGAAGTAACTTAATAAAGTAAAGTTGAGTGAAAAACTTTAATAATTTTAACTCATGAATATTTCTTATTACTGTGTGAAAATACCTACAATTTATACTTTATTAGCATCTAAACATTTATATTGCGAAGTGATAAAATATATTGCCAAATTAAAATTTCTGGCCTAGGCAAAAATACTAGCAGTATGTGAACAAAAGTGATACATTGGTACACGACAGACACTCATAGTGAAATGAAATACCGCAAAGTTCTGAAACGTTTTAAGATCCCTGGACCATGACCATTTAGCCAGTGGGCTAGTTTTAAAGCCAAGTTTAGTTTTAGTGATGAAAAAGTGAAATGAAATATTGGCCAGTGACGATGACGATCCAAAGATGACCTGGACGCGGGAGTTAGAGAGGGCGTCAGCATTGGCCACGAGCCGCGGCCACTGGCACACCCTTCTGTTTTACCTGCTCTGTGGTCTAGCCGCGATACCTACTTCCTTCTTAGTGTTCTCTCAGGTAAGTCCATTTTAGGGTTTAACATTTTTGTGCGCTGATGTGTTTTATTTTCACATCTTTAACTGCAATATAAAGAGTGAAATTTTGCTACTGACCGATACCAAAAACTCAGGACGGGCGGGAGTTAAGAACAACTTTTTTTTTCAAAATGTACCAACCGACCAAGTCTATTTGTATGGTACGTCTAACTTTTTCTTCGTACTTTGACCAATATTCGTTGTGGTATATTGTATCTTACCATACCACACAATAGCCGTGTGGTGCCCGCAGAGTAGAATAGCACCACCCCATCTCTTTCCGTGGGGGTCGTAAGAAGCGACCGAGGGATAAATCCGACCCAAGCACAACGGTCCTGGAGAGGCCAACTCCACAATTAAACCCGGAACGGGGTCTCCGTCAGGCGCGTGTGTCAGAGATCTACCGCGCGGCAGACTCCTGCAGCCGACCTGGCTCCGCACGTATCGACTAGTCGTTCCTGCGGATCCAGCCAGAAAGGCCGAGAGGGTGGCGCAGGTCCTGGGCAGCCCTGCGTTTTCCATAATTGCGTCCCAGGCAACGCAGTGTCTGCCTTAGACACTGTTTAAATCGTCTGTCACAGACGTGTGAGGCCAATGATGATGATATTGTACCTAATCACCAGCCCGTCCGAGTTTTCGATATCGGTCACTTATACAATTTCACACTACTCGTATATCACTAAATAGTATAAAATGAAGTCGCTTCTCGTGTCCCTGTATGGTTAGTTCTTTAAAAGTACGCAACGGATTTTGTTGCGTTTTTCTTAAGTAGATAACATGATTGAAGAGAAATGTTTTCATGTATAATTTATGCCGGGAAAAGGTCTTTATCCCGCGGGAAAACGTTTAGCAGCGGGTGCAACTGCTGGGCAGGCCGCTAGTTATTGATATTTGAATCTATATAATAAGATATAAATTATCTCATCTTACCTTAAATTAACGCCTTCTTTTCCGCCAAAAGGTTTAGAAAAGGATAGGAGATATCTAAGTCCTGTCATGTTTAAAAATGTCAATGGATTCTTCGCACTGACTAGTCAATTTAGTCGGCATTGTTTTCATCGTCACCTTATTTTTACAGATAACACATATTTTGCATCAAATTATAAGACATGAACATGACTTAAATATATCGTATCCTTTTCTAAACATATTTGACGGAAAGTGACAGCACTAATTTAGGTAAGTTATGATAATTTATATCCGGAATTGAGGCCATTACTTATGTAATTCAACTACCTTTCTTAGTTAACGAGATTTTTAGGATTCTTTGGGCGATCCGGATTCGTTGATCTCGAGAATGTTATAAACGGTTCCGGTTTTGATTCCTGTTGGGGCACTCCCAAAATAGATATTTATCTCTTTGAGAATTTCGTCGCAGTCTTGTTAGGACATTGCAGGCTAAACAACCTGATTGTCCGTAACAGACGGTGGTTCTGCTTCCATGCTTAGAAGGGTACCTTAATCCATCGGTCTCAGTTGGTATTTATGTTATTTAGACGGCGGTCATTTTACAACCATGTCAGTGGGCCACTACTAGTAGTAGGCTTTTGGAAAACTCTGACACCAGGGTTATTCGGATCGTTCGTCGACTTAGTGTCCCACACGAAAAGAAGAAGATTACTCTCGAGTGTTGTTTATAAAATCTGTCATATTCGAACAATACTTATAGAAGTTATACACATGTGGAATTCAAAGCGACGGCCGATGTGGCGCAGTGGTAGTGAACGCACCTGCTACGCAAAGGTTCCGGGTTCGTTCCGGGGCAGATGCTTGGATGATAAATATTACTATACTATTAATTTGTGTGATAGTGGTCTCAATTCGGGATAACAATTCTCTTAACTTCGTCAAATAAGTTTAAAAACGTATAGGAGATATCTAAGTCCTGTCATGTCTTATAGTTTAATGCAAAATGCGCGTTATCACTCAAAATAAGGCGACGATGAAAACAATGGCGACTTAATTGACTAGAAATGGCGAAAGACCCATTGATATTTTAAAACATATCATGACTACATGTCTCCTACATACAAACATAAATCACGCCTATATCCCTTACGGGGTAGGCAGAGCGTTAACGGCTGTAAAACTGATATTAACACCACGTCTGACAAAAGTTTAAGAGCAACGAGATAACTGTGTATCACTATAGAGACAGGTTGTCATCCCATCGCCTAAAATTGCAATAAACATCTAATCCTCGAGTCCCTTAGTCGTCTCTTACGACACCCATGGGTAAGAAATGGGGTGATGCTATTCTTAGCCGGCATCACACGACATTCATCATGACTAGATGTCTCCTATTCTTATCCCTTCCTCAACCTATTTGACAGAAAAAGACAGCGCAAATTTAAGGTAAGATATAAGAACTGCTCCGATATAATTAAATAAAAAATTACACGAAGCCAGGCCAGTATCTGATTAGATGTCAGATTTTGAATTTATTTTTAGTGCGATCCATCTGAACAATTCGAAACGACATTGACGAACGATAAACCTTCGATCTTTATGATTATTTCTTAGAAGTTCAGATTTAGAAACATGTGTTAGTAATAATAATGATGGATGATCGATGCATCTTATACAGGGTGACCCGAATAGTGACGCATGACAAATTTTGAATGCTTCTACTCGGTGGTATCCAAATCACTTCCATGTACGTTTTGCGATTTGTTGTTGTTTCCGAGTTATTAACGAAATTCATTAACTTTAATTTAATTCTATTCTCTTTTTAAATGGTCTCTGCCAAGTCAATTTGCCAGTGTCTAAGTTAGAGGATAAAAGTTAAACATTAAAAAGAGAAAAAAGGTCGAAACTGACATTGATGAAATTTCGCCTTCTTTTCGTTTATGGAGCTTTTTGGGCGGTTTTTTTTTGTGGCATAATCTTAGCAAAAAAGCCTGGCAGTCGAATTTTTCACAAACAGCTTTAAAAGTTGAATAACTCGGAAACTATACAAAATCCATAACATATATTTGGATGATTAGGATACCCCTCAGTATAAGGTATTTAAATTTAGTGTGGACGTCACTGTATGTATAAAGTACTCTAGGTAAGATTCGGGCCATCCTGTATAACGCCATATAGAGTGGATCCTACACGTGCCGAAAAATTTTGCGATATTTTGCCGGTCCATTGTTACTGACGAAAGAGTTATTGTTGTCGTATTAAATCATGTAAAAGCACAATTTTCCATATAGACTGTAAAATACCGCAACATCGGGGGCACGTCTGAAGCCAACATTAGGAAAAGGACTGAGTGATCTTTTCAAATTTCATCGAACGGGGTTTGAACACACGTCTGCCTTTCAGAGTACCGTGCCAACGCACTAATCACAACTGAGCTAATAAACCTTCAGATCGACTTTAATGTTTGTTTATTGGAAGTTCAGATTTAGAAACATGTATTAAGATTTAAGATGAATAGTAGTAGTTTCGTAGTAGTTTAATTTGTTATTTTCCATTAATAATAAATGATTTTACATCCGAGTGCACCCGTGTCTATTTCTCTCTGTTTACCCTCTGGTTGGCCGGTAGAGAATAATGCGTGGCATTAGACCTGCCTTTTGAACTATGTGCAATAAAGTATTTAAAAAAATCATCACAACAAACCGATTCATTTATTATATTTTTTTATTCGTAAAGTATACAGGATGTTAAGAAAAATACTGTGATTGAAAAGTTTGCAACTCCGACAGTGCATTTTTAACTCGGACTAAAGTTTATTGACCCCTCATTTGATTTAAAATGACTGGTCACGTCATGATTTGCGTCAGTTTGTATGAAGGAAGGGTCAACCCTAGAATATATATTTTAAGTTTTTCTTGCCTTACAAACATTTCGCTCTCGTAGTCAATTGTTTAGTTCAATAAAAATCGGAGTACGTTAATTCGAAAGTGCAAAAAACAACCCTTACAAGGAAACGCTCCTAAAGTCCCTGACGTTTGTAGCTTGCGACCTCTTGGAGCTACTACAAGAAGCTTACTCAAGTGGTTCGCAAGCAAGACGCAACAGAACTTACAACAAGATGGCGCCACGTGACAGATTGGCAGTAAAACAAAGAGCCTGAAACGCGGTATCGAAGTGTTTCATCGCGCCACGCATTTATACTACTTCCAATTCTATCCACAACACCCGGCCAGGTGGGTAGCTACCCTTTTCCCGACACCACCTGGAACTCTCCATTCTGCCTACTGGCATTACTTCTGTCACACACCATACGTAGTTAGTGTGGTATAAAACTTTTTTCAGCATAATAACATTATACAAGGACAACTTTCTCCATGGAACATAGGTCGAATAATTTGAAAAAACTACCTCCCATACAAACCGAGCCGGTTTTCTATTAGGACATTACAAAATTGTTATAAAAAAAAGAAAATTGTGTGATACAAATTTCTTTTTTTTACAATGACGGTTCATGACGTCAATAAGTGATATGATAATACTATCCTACATTGAATAAAGAATTTCAATTTCAATTTCAAATAGCCGTTCATATAGTTTATTTAGTATGGGAGGTCCAATTTTCCTTTTCATATTTAGACCCATGTTCCATGGGGAAAGTTGTTCAGTTTCATAAGTACGTTGACATCCTTTCGGCTTGTTATACCTTTTTCGTTAGTCCTTGTAAAGTAAGTATTTGTACTTTACAAAGAAATACTTGAGTTCTGTAAACAGCATTAGTTTGAAATATTGTCACGAACTCTTTAACAAATAGTCAGTCAAGACAGGATATTACTGTGACAAGGAATTTTATTATTGTTAGTATTGCAAGACACGAAGAATAGTAGAGTACCTACCAACCTACATACCGCTTCTTTTTCAAATGTAAATATTGACAGAAAGAATAGGAACACGTTTTCTTCAAAGACTGTTTATTTTATGCGTGGTGCATGTGCATTCAAAACCAAATGTTGACATCATCCATAATCTTTCAAAGGCCAAATTAGGCCAAAAATAGCGCTGTTGATCCTATAATGCGGATAACTCAGTTCCAAAATATTACAGTTTTGTCATACATGCATACATAAATCATGGCTCTTTCCTTGATTCAGATATTTGCCAGAATATCTCGTTTTTGACATTGTCAGCTGAAAATGACAGATATTAAGCCGCTCGCATGTGCGGTTTATAGCTTACAATATGATCCTACATTGCTGGCTCTAAAGATAACGAGTGTGATTGTGGAAATAAAATCCGTAATGTATAGGTACGGCCAAAAGCGTAACCGAAGCCAGAACCGCTATATCTCGTTCGAGATATTATGGCCTCAGATTTGGCCCCCTTGACGGTTAGCCAGAGACTCCCTTCTTCCACCTACTACAGTCCTTACATACATTTTTCGCCTCTTCTACATTAATTATCAACCTTTTGATGCACGCTCGTCGGCTTAGGGTACTGCTTGGCCTCGGCTTGACCAGACCTTTAGCACGTCCCCGATTTGATCGAGTTTCTATGTACACAGTTACATGGTTCCATCCACACTTGCCATGTACACCTATTTTTCTAAATATCTTCTGTTAATCTTCTTTCATGCATCCTCTCTACGTGAATAAACTATCTAAGCATCCCTTCTTCTTTACTAGTCACGATCACGACGTCTTCTTTCTTATTTCTTTTTCCGTTCTTATAGTTTTGATAATTATTAATTTATTTATGGTAAAATTATGAATAATAAGATAATAACATTGCATTTAGCGCCAATTTTTTTTTCAATGGGTAATGTGTTTTTTAAAGTGAATTGTAGACAGGGTAAAAGTTGTAACGAAAGTAAACTATTATGTTTCTGAAAGATACGTTAATTGTTTTTTTTTTATTTTATTTATTTATTCAGGACACATACAGTCATGTATACAAAAGAAGAATATACAAACGTATATTTGAAAAAAAAAAGACCTGGAGGTCCATAGAAGAAAATAACAATTTCTTTTATGTGAGCAAACGGTATAGACTTATGACAATACTTATAAGTAAATATTATTACCTATTGCCATTAATGAATATACAAAGCAAAGAGTAAAACAGCAATTTATATAACAACAATATCTACTTGTCACAACAAATCCACTCTCATCCACCAACAAGCTTTGCAATGATCCCGAATATTTGGAATTGTTAAGTGAACTAATAATAAATACGGATTGAGTCAGTGGATAATTATTGTTTCATTGTGATTTTTAACTTATGCTAAAGAATAAGTAAAAATTAAAAACCTAATAAGCTAAATTTTTACATTTTATCTGCCTTTTTAACACATTTAAAGAATCATGAAATGGGTCAATACTACTTAAGTTTTTATTATAAAAACTAGCTACTCGTCTGAAAAACGCATGTCGAGCATAGTTAGTTCGAGCCCTTCTCACTGAGAATAATGCTCGCGGACGAAGAGAATATTTTGGGATGTAAAAGTCAATGTTTTGCAAGAGGTTCGGACAGTTTATTTTGCCTTTAAGTAATTTGAAAAAGAAAATTATATCTAGATAAAGTCTCCGACTAGACAGAGAAGGAATTTTGAAGTGAGTTCTAGAGGTTGCAGCATTATCATAATAGGTATGAGTTCTATATGAAAGTGACTTAAGAAAAACATTTTGTATCCTCTCTAAACGGTCAATATGAGTTTGATATTGTGGAGTCCACACTATGCTGCCAAACTCAAGAATGCTTCTAACAAATGAATAATACAATATTTTATACGTACTAGGACGTTTAAAAGGTTTACCTATACGAAGAATCATACCAAGATTTTTATACGCTCGATTACAAATGTTATTAATATGTGTAATAAAAGTGAGCTGGGAGTCCAGAGTCACACCTAGGTCCCTTATGGATGTAACACGCTTTATTAAACCACCGGAAAATCTATAGTTATACTCAATAAAGTTTTGCTTACGAGTGAAGCTGATTACAAAACATTTATCAAGATTTAACTTTAAATAATTTTTAGTACAATATTTGTTAAAGTTGTCTAACTCTGATTGTAATGATTCGCAATCAGCCTCAGAGGATATAGCTCTATAGATCTTCGTGTCATCAGCATATACAAGATAATTTGAGTCTGCAAAGCATGTTGACATATCGTTTACATATAATATAAAAAGTAGGGGACCCAGATGTGACCCCTGGGGGACCCCAGATGGTACAGGAAGAAATTTGGAAGTATAACCTTTTAACGCAACAGCCTGGCTGCGATTACTTAGATATGATTTAACCCACCTGAGGAGGTCACCGTGTATGCCGAGTCCCTGTAGCTTGGAAATTAGATTAGAGTGATTTATTTTGTCAAAACATTTTGAGAAATCGGTATACACGGCGTCCACCTGCCACCCTTCACTAACTTTATTCAAAATAAAATCAGTGAAGGTCAATAGATTAGTGTCAACACTACGCCCATGGTAGAAACCATGTTGATTAATGGATACATGTTGGATAATCGCTGAAGTAATGGATTTAGTAATTATTTTTTCAAAAACCTTGCCAAATATGTTTAGTTTACTAATTGGTCTATAGTTTGTAACTAAAGATACATCGCCACTTTTGTAAATAGGCGTGATTAACGCGTTTTTCCACACTGAAGGAAAATTACCTTCAGAAAGTGACTTCCTAAATATTATAGTAATTGGTGAGGTCAGTTCTTCAGCGCATGTTCTAATGAAAATAGGGTGTATTAAATCCGTACCACTGCCTTTTTTAATATCTACTTGTTTTAAAAGTGTACATACAATGTCCTCTGTAATTTCGACTGATGATAAATCAATCAAACTATCGGCCGAGGGCCTATAATTTGAACTAACTGCCCCATTTGAATTGGTTTCAAATACTGAATTAAAATACTCATTAAAAAGGTTACTTATACTTAGGCCTAATTGTATACCTGATGTAAAGTGATATAGTCAATATGAAAAAGTGATATTTTCTCATAATATTATTAATGTGCGGATGGAAAGCTAGTAGTTTAAGTTTTAGGGAAGTTATTTATTTCATATAGAATTATATTTCTGATTGAATTCTTAATTTGCATTATATTTTCTATTTCAGGTCTTCACAAACGCTACCCCACCCCACTGGTGCGCGCCACCACCAGAACTTGAAGGCCTAGGCCTCCCAGATGAGCTTCTCCGCAATCTGACAGTACCAGGGGAGCACGGATTGTATGAGTCCTGTTCAGCATACACCATTGAACCGAGGGCGTTGTACGCGGCTTTAAGTGACTATGTCGATGAACGGTAAGCACCAGGCATAGGGCATGGAGTGATGCTGTTCTATGCTAGCAACACACTACTTGTACTCTTCCTAGAAGGCCTAAGCCACGTCAATGAGCTTCTCACAATCTGAAACTACCAGGGGAGCATGGATCGTATAATCTTGCTCTGCTTACACCATTTAAGCAAGGTAAGTGACTATGTCGATGAACGGATAGCACCATTAGAGTAAAAGGTCCCTAAAAAAAACATACATAAATATACACACGCATATACACAGCACGATTGTATCCTATACGGGGTAGGCGTCACTATGGCACTATTGCACGAAGGCCTAGCTCTCCCGGATGAGCCGGCGAAAGTACCAGGGGAGTATGGATTGTATGAATGAACCCTACTCCGAAGGCATTGTATGCGGGTTCAAGTGACTATGTTAAATAACGGTAAGTACCACACATAGGGATGCCATTCTGAGCCAGCACCATGAAAGTGAGGTTCTTCGCAATCTGAAAGTACTAGGGGAGCATGAATCGTATGAATCCTGCTCAGCATAGGTACACCACTGAACCGAGGTCGTTGTATGTGGCATTGAGTGACTATGTCAATGGGTGGTAAAAACCATCAGGGTCAGTTTTCACTGAAACGCAACGTAAGGACATTAGATAGATAGATAGAACGTTTATTGCATAAAATTACAACACACGTACATTCAACAAAGAACAGAGCTGAGACAGTATTGGCATAAATAGTTTATGTAGTAAATACACAATGTTAAACGCACATGTGTGCTGCAGTGATGCAAAGGGCCAAGGCTTAGTGCAAAAGATTCACGGGGACGCTACATTAAAATAGTCACACGTTTAAATGGCGTAGCACTGCGTCACAATACTGAAAGTGCAGCCAGACGTCCCACAGCACTTTATGTTCACAAAGCTTCCATAACATGTATTTGCCATGATTACCTCCCATACATTTATTTTCTTGTACTCAGCTTCTCAAATTGTAGATAAACATCATGACACTTGAGCTAAAAAGACCAAGCAAATACTTGACTGACTGGAATATTTATCTAGTACATCATGCATCAGTGACAAAAAGGAATGTCGTATGTTATAGTTGCGGAGCTGGCTACATCAGAAGTCGTACAGTTTGGCAAACAACGAAACCTATCTTGGTATTTAGACAGTCTTCTAAAATATACAACAAACAAAGAACACACTCATATCACGCCTATTATCCCTTGTGGGGTAGGCAGAGCGTAAACGGACGCAAAAACGGACATGTACGCCACGTCTGACATATATTTGAGGGACATACGGAAAATTTTGTATCGCCATAGTGACAGGTTGTCAGCCCATCGCCTAAAATTGCAATACACACCCTCGAGTCCCTTAGTCGCCTCTTACGACTCCCACAGTTAAGAAATGAGGTGATGCTATTCTAAGCCGGCATCACTGACATTTTGTTGCTAGCGGCTTAATGGGGAACTTATTGACATTCATGTATTTTATATTGGGTGAAAACAAGTGACCTGAACACAGAAGACTGGCTGGTGATAAGGAACAATTTTCCCCAATGAACATAGGTCGAGACATGAGAAAAATATTTTGAGCTTCCATAGTAACCTAAATCAACCGATCGGAATTTTTGTATGGGAGGCCCATTTATTATTATTTTTTTTTTTTACCTATGTTCCTTGGGGAAAGTTGTTCCTCAACACCATCCCGTCCTCTGTTTTCAGTATCGGTTACTTGTAAAATTTCACCCTAAATAGCAGGGAATACACTTAATAATGGGTCGTGGTCGTGTTCTCTATCTTCTATTGAGTAGATATCAATACAATGCCATTATACAAAACAAAAAAAACTTAGTGTATTTGATACTATTTTCTTTGCAACGACAAGATATTATTATTATTTTTATTTTATTTTGTTTATTGGGGTTAACAAACAGTGCGCACAATATGTGCTTACAACTAACATTTATACAGAAGTGGGAGTTAATTATGCCACCAACACCGTTAACCACGGGTTGAGTACAAGAGTTGAGAGTTGGTAATGTAGTACGGCCAGCCACACACCAAACCATGCTTCGAAGATTAATTGGCCGAGGCTAAAAGCAAAAAGTATATTCTGTAATAAAGCAGTACCGGGGCGTTTAAAAGTTATACCTTATCGAAATCCTCGATCTGTTATGAGAATTTATGAGCCAAATCTTACGCTCACTGACGTAGCTAGATCCTCGTCTATTAAGTACATGTTATGATTATGACCAACAAAATATTCGAAGGTCATTCTGTACGTACATTGTCTCAGAATTCGTTCGTAAAAAGTATAAAACGATTATTAATGACGCCATCGTGATCAGTGATCAATCACTAATCATTATCTATGACGCAAATTTGTACAATAGTGTAGCAAAAATATAGGGTGAAACCGATAGTAGATAGATAGAAAACTCAAGACAAGCTGTTGATAGGCTTTTAAAGAAAATACCGATCAGCTGATTTGAGTTTCTATGAAAACGCCAAATATTTTTTATTTATTTAAACCTATGTTCCTTTTTTGGGATTTTGCTGTAACAAATCGAAAGAGGGTCAAATTACTCATGAAACCAAACAATAAAAAAAATATAAACAAAACTGGACCTCCCATATAAAATTGCCGATAAACTGGTCAAATTACTTTTTAAAGGAGGTCGATTCATAGTTCATGGGGAATGTTGTTCAGTATCATGAGTACTTTGTACATGCCGTGTGTCGCCGGCTTAGAATAGTATCACTCCATTTCTTTCCCGTGGAAGTCGTAAAAGGCGACTAAGGGACTCAAAGGTGTGTTAGGCGATGGGCTGACAACCTGTCACTATGGCGATACACAATTTTCTGAATGACCCTCAAATATTAGTCAGACGTGGCAAAAATGACCGTTTTTTGCAGCCGTTTACGCTCTGCCTACCCCGCAAGGGATTATAGGTGTGATGTATAAGTTGGGTTAAGTATGTACTTTGACCTCCTTCCGGATTGTTACTCCTTGTATACGATGTCTAAAAAAGTGCTTTAAATATTTTATAAGGCAAAACAGCCAGTGAAACTGAACAACTTTATCGAGATATTATGACGACAGAAATATTTTTTTAGACGTCTCGTCAAAATCGTCTCAACCGAAGCAAACACTTCATTATCAGTAATTTTTTTTTCTCGTGTAGGACACTTAGTCGACAAATGACCCCATAGACCGAAACTAGTATAATTTCCACTTATACAAGGTCGAAGTCAAGCTAGAAACCGTTAATAAGTTCAGTCATTGTGATCAACTTCCCCCATGGAACATAGGTCAAAAATGATAAAAGAAAATCTTCCATACAAAGTGAAGCATTTTTTATCATTAAGGACACACTCAATTTTTCTTAATTATATCAAATATCAAAATTAACTAAGAAGAGTTGGTTAGTTTTATGAGTAGAATAAACTAAAAAAAAATAACGGTATTCAAGACTGAGTAGAATGCACCCTGAAAATTGTTGAACTGAATTAAAAAATGACTTGATACTTTACAGGTCGGAATTGGTGCGTGAAGGTGGCACATTGCGCATGGTCAAAATCCATCAGCTGGTACCAGCTATCGGGGAAAATGAGCGGCAAGAACAGGTATCAATATCATCATCATTAAAATACATGCTGTTGGCTTTGGCCCCACACATACCTCAAAGGACCGGGTCCCTGTGGGCCTGAGATTTAAAAGAGTACTAGCGAAGAATAAAATAAAAATTTAAAATAACGAAAGGAAACGAAACGATACAAAATGAAATAAAACGAAGCGGAACAAAACGAAACGAAAAAATAGATACATACATACGCATATCACGCCCAAAATTCCTTTGCTGTGTAGGCAGAGCGTAAACGGACGCAAAAAACCGATATTTACGCCAAGTCTGACAAATATTTGAGGGTCATTCGGAAAATTATCATCGTCATAGTGACAAGTTGTCAACCCTTCGCCTAAAATTGCAATACACACCCTCGAGTCCATTAGTCGCCTCTTACGACTCCCACTCCCACGTTATAGGTTATTTCAAATGTTTGTCAGACGTGGGGAAAATGGCCGTTTGCGCTCTGCCTACCCCGAAAGAGATTAAAGGCGTGATTTATGTGTGTGTGTGCGTGCGTGTGTGTGTGTATGTGTGGTTTTAGGGGACGTGACAGAAAGAGCCCGGAGGTACCTTAATCTTGCTTTACTTTTCATTACAAGTTGTCGCGTATTGGGCGCATCTAATTATGTTTAATTTTGCAGATAGCAAAAGTGAAGCAAGTAATACTGGCAATAAGAAGTCAAGAGGCTGTGCCGTGTACACACGGATGGAGATTCGAAACTGAACAATATTCAAGTACCCTAGTCACCGATGTAAGTTAGTTTTAGATAACATGAGATAAGATAAGATAAAATAATTTATTTGCAAAAATACATTGAAATAGCAATTCACAGATGTCATAGAATATAATAGTACATGTATTGTATGAGATTCCTTGGCAACTTTATAAAGAGCATCGTCCAACTTTATCCTTCCTTATGTATGATGATGATTGACGATGATGTACCTAGATATTTATCTTATATAAGAGTTTTGTTTTTATCAACGATAAATGAATGAAAATCTTTCTTAAAAAGCCTTTCTTAAAAATCAACATAATACTCGATGATGTTTTTCAAGAAAGATAGATAGATTGATGAACACTTTATTGCTTACAACATACACACACAACAGAAACAAAAAAATACAGAAAACTTAAGACTAATTTAATAGACGTAGACGTATTATACATACCTATAGTATTTTATTATGTATGTATATTAAAAATTATTTGGAAGGTATTATTATTGTTTAGTTAAAACGTTACTTAGTTTTAAAAAAAGTTACTTAGATTAGTTAAATTTGTTAAATAAATATTTTTATGTCTTTTATGTGTTGCCGCTGCTATTTACAGTGTGTTTTTCAATGTTTTCTCTTAGTGTGCAGGGTTGCCTGGAAGAGATCGCTTAAAGCGATAAGGCCGCCTTTGCTTATATTGTGTTTTTGTTTTTGTTCTTGTATATGTTATGATTATTAATGTGAGCAATAAAGGGTTTCTGTCTGTCTGTCTGTCTGTCTGACTAAAAGTAAGCATAGGCGGCCATATCGCTTGCAGCGAAGAAAGCTTTTAGTTTCATGGATTAACTATAGTGGCAAAACTTACGGTCTCTTACACCCTGTGAGTAGTCACTTGCGTTTCGGTTCAAATTTGAGAAATAATGATGTTTCCCTACAGTGTATCTCTTTTTTTTCCAGTTCTCTCTAGTCTGCAACCAGGACTGGCTTCCGCGCACTGGCACTACGCTGTTTTGGGTCGGATCCATCTTCGGGAATTTATTTTTCGGATGGCTCTCTGACAGGTTAGAATACCAGATTTTCGAGGGAATCCAACATTTCTGACAAGAGTTGTTTAAACCTGTACACACAATCTTCCAAACGTCTATACGTCCGTCTATATACGGGCTGTAGCTGTTTAAGTAGCCAAAGAAAAATCTAGGTTCTAGACAATTTAAGCTACGAATTTAGCAAAAGAATCCACATTCAGTACAAGAAGGTAGTAAACTGCAAGTAAGCCTCTGTATTGCCTTTTTTTCTAGATACGGCCGCCGTCCAACAATTCTTCTGATGATCTTCTTAGAAGTTCCAATTGCGATCGCGTCTTCCTTCCCTAACAATTACTGGACCTACATCGCTTTGAGGGTCTTTGGTGGACTCTTCTTCCCAGCGCTGTACCAGCAACCGTTCATTCTGGCTTTGGAGTTGATGCCCCCGACTAAAAGGAATAAAGCTGGTACCTTAATTTCTTGTAAAGTTAGGCGAATAAGCAAAGTAAATGACATATTTTGAGTAAATGAAGTTTACACAGGCATATCAACGAAATAAATACTTGAGGTGGGTAACACCCATGTGGAGATTGAAAAGGGAAGGCATCAAGAAACTTACTTGGACTTTACAAGAAAGATCAGGTCAAGAGTTCCCTAAACAAACGAGCGTGTGTAAAAGGCAATATTGGTAATTGTAGGCGAAGCGGAAGAAGGATGCAAGTGTCGTTGCTAGTGAAAAGATGTACTCCCTGCATGTCTCTGTCTACTTCTACTAAAAAGAGGTGTTATTTGATGTATGTGATTTTTTTGTGATGTTCTTATCATTATTTCAGGTATCGTTGTGAGTACTCTGTTTGCCGCTGGCATGTGTTTGCTGGCTCTACTGGCGTTTGCTCTGCGAGACTGGTTCTATTTGTCCCTTGCCACGAGTATACCCTTTGTTTTTTTGTACAGGTAAACATTACTTTTAAAAATTACAACATGATGAGTTTACTCTTGAATTTTGTCAGTTTTAAGGCAGATAAGCCCGTAAAGGTTATTTGCAAGGTGCACATAATTAATAGCCCCGATAGTCTACTGCTAGACGTGGACTTTCTTGCAATTAGCACAAATTAGAGAGAAGGCGTGGCTTTTGGAGGGTATCATGCTAACTATTAATGGCAGATAAGTTGACGACCCCGGTATAACATGTTGTTCACTAACCAGCGATGGGAAACGCACATCAACTATTTTGTAAACTATACTTCCAAGCAGAATGTTCTTTATTTAATCCCGTCGTTTCTTGTATCTGTGATTGATCTGCCAATTGGAAATCTATTTGGCTAACTATTGTCATTATAGGATTCTTATAAGATTCCTGTCTGTTCTAGCTATTATTGGCTAATACCGGAGTCACCCAGATGGCTTGTGGGAAGAGGCAGAATAGCAGAAGCGGAGAAAATCCTCAGGGATATAGGCAAAAGGAATGGCATTGAATTGGCGAGAGGGTTCCTCTTGGATTTGCATGTAAGTATCCTAAGCGATTTAGCTTCACTAGTTCTTAAACTGACATACAGTTATGTATGGAAAACCATTGAACTTTGAGTATTCCTTAAAGGGGTTATATGTTTATAAATGACAGTTACCCATTTTAAAGACGAAGCATTTGAAAAGCAAAACGTACACACTTTACCCACGCTACGACTACGCATACCCTTTTAATTTATTTAATTGGTGAGATATAATAGAAGCACTTTCGTTAAAACCAGTACGTGTTAAGTTTGTACTTACGTAATTACAATTGTCCATTTTCATTACGAAATGCTTCCCTTGAGATTGATGGTTGCTACGACATGACATTGAAAATCTAACAAATTAATTAAACTAAGTGTATTTTTTTACTCCGGGACACTAGACTGTATGATTTGCGCAGTAATTTAGTGTTGTTTGTAAATAAAGTCTGTCATGACTGTTTGCCTGTCCGTATTGATTGGTATAAACAGCGCTTCCTATTTAAGAGACCGGTATAATTCTAGTTCTTCACTCAAAAAATAATAAAACCAGTACCTACCAGTTTTAAGTAATCTCATAAATATATAGTTTGAGGTGCTTCTGGAAATACTAATTACTACTATATCAGAACATATGGGTATCATTATAATATTTTATTTTTCCAACACTTAATTTATATTCTAACTTGTAAACACAGATAACAAAACAACAGCATTCTGCATAGATAATTCAAAATATACCTGCACGCTTTTTTATCAAACGAAAATATTTTTATTTGTCAGCTGTTCAGTATGGTTCATTACCTAATTGGAGCAAATTGATAACATTGTTTATTATTGTTGCAAAGACGCAAATAAAAGCCGCTTATTTTATCGGTTGAGTTAAAATACACGATAGCTTAGTGCAACGGCACGCCGAGAGTTGTGTATTTGCATCCCATACTAGTGATTTTTCTAGTTAAAATTTTCTAAAGAGGTTATTTGTATACGCATTTCATAATGCAATTTTATTTAATGTTAATATGTTTATAATTCTGTAATTTATAAATTACAGAAAAATTTAAAGGAAGAACAAGCAGATTCGGAAATCACAATGGTCAACATAAACGGTCATGCTCCTGGTAATCCTGAGTTTGAAAAAGATGACAGAAGGATCAGCAATATGATGACTTTCAAACCGGATCTAAGTAAAATACCAGAACAGGAAGAAAAAAAGTCCGACAGCATTGAAAGAATACTTGCACTAGAAGTAGCCGAAATCGTCAATAAGAAATCGCGTTTGAAAGACAAAGATACTGAAGATGACGTAGTAGATGAAGAATCTCACTTAAACTTAGAGTCCCTTCAAAAGTCGACTCAAACAGAGTATACAAAATCACCGCCTAACACATTACGGCGGAAAAGTCTTCAATTAGTTACTAGAATATTTATCAAAGAATCAGGAGGTGATTCTTTAGAAGATAAGAAGATGGATGATCAGAATTCAGAAGGAGATTGTGAAGCGTCCCTGATAGATATTTTTAGATATCCAAATATAAGAAAGAAATTTCTTCTTCTAACGTTTGATTGGGTTGCACTTGGAATTGTGTATAATAGTATAAGTTATAATACGACGAATTTAGGAGTCAACGATTATATTGCATTTTTTATTGGTAAGTTTCTTTATATAGTTTCGCTTTTTATAGTAATTAGCTACGGACCCAAATATAAGATTTTTCAAATGAATTGTGATAGCCATCACTAGCCATTACCCACTAGTTTTTGAGATGGCTATTATTTTAATGCCTAAACAAGCGCATCAGACTTTTATAAAAAATCAAAAGGCTGCTAAAGATTTTTCATTTCCTACCATGACTTTACCCTAGAGTTACGAATACGGCTACGGTGCGATTACGGATGTATTCGTCAAACGACTTGACAGACGCATGCGTTACGGTCTGAACCACGTGTGAACCATCGATATCGTGCCTGTTAGAGCTAAATACATTTTGAATAAATAATTTTAATGTCTGTTTCAGGAGGATTGGTGGAGATACCCTCGTACTTCATTGCTTGGAAGTGCATGGAGAGATATGGCAGGCGTTGGGTGCTTTGCGTCTTTATGTGTATTGGTGGCATAGCTTGTCTAAGCTGTCTTTTTGTTTCTGAAGGTAGGATATCTAAGTATTTCTCCCTCAAACATATTATTATGTAAAAATAATAATGTGGTGCATGGAATGTCAATGGTCAAATCAATCTACAAAATAAAGCAACTTTCCCATTCCCTATTTAATCGTGATATGAATACATATAATGAAGGAATTGAATTTGAGAGGTTAAAAAAAGGAAAATTGTGTTAATAAAATATAATAATCTTTTTTAAATAACAAATTTAAAATAATCTTGTTTCTCGATATGGGACAGGATCTATAGTAAACAAATACCCGCTTTGAAGAGTAATGGTAGATAACACTATTATTTTTTACCATTTATAAGGAACATTATTAGACATAAACCACGTCACAGACATAAACAAAGAATGATGACACAACAGGACAACTTAATTCTACAAAAAAAAAACTTAAAGCTGACCAACAGAAAGTGAAACTTTTACAAGACAGGCGGATTAGGCGTGCAGAATCACGTGCTGAAATAAATACATGCCAATAAAATGAACGTACTTACATGCAAAAAGACTAAATATACGAAAAATACATTTACTATTTTCTCTTTTAATTTCAGACACGCCTTGGATAACAGTAACTCTAGCAATGCTGGGCAGGCTCTGCGCTGCGGCATCGTTTGCTGTATTCTACGTACTGATTGGGGAACTACTACCCACCGTGTTAAGAGCACAAGCTATGGGCGCAGCGTCTTTCATTTGTGGATTGGGATTGTTGACTGTCCCGTATATTGTGGCTTTGGTAAGGATTAAGTTAATAGTATACGTATGTGTGCGGTGCATTCTCATGACACTGACTATTCGGCATGATAGAAAAAAATCGCAAACTTAGCTCTAAAAACGTTATAACGCGTAGGGTGTGAAAAATACTCGAATATACGAAAATAATGATGTATTTGTTATCATAATGATCGTCTTACAAAACTCTAGTTAGTTATAGTTTTCGACATTCAAATCACTTATTTTTGACCGAGCTACCATCAAAAATACGACAAACAATCAAATCTGCAAGATTCCATCCTGTTCGCATGCACGTATTTTTCCGTTTGTCAAAAAGGGACCAGTTTTAAGCAAGTATCAGCCCTTTGACTTTCCTCCTACTCAACGAGTGATAGATGAAAGATTTTTCTGTATATTTTTACAGGCATCAGTATCCAGGGCCCTTCCCTTCATTGTCATGGGGATTCTCAGTTTGGTCGGCGGTGTGACGTCACTGTTCCTCCCCGAGACCCTCGACCAGCCTCTCCCTCAGACCCTGGGCGACGGAGAGGCGTTCGGGAGGGATTTCAAACTGCTCAGCTGTGTGCAGCCGCGGACAGATACTCAACATGTGGAGTAGTGTAGCGTTATCAGGAAGTTTGTCAACAGACAGACGACAAGTTATTTTAAGTTCAAATGCTGAATTTTCCAAAAAAGAACAGAAAACGTGTTAAAATATCAATAGAACCCGAGTATCAACCTGTGCTGGACTTTCATACAGTTTTTAAACAGCCATAAATGCCTGAAATAAAAAACGCAGGGTACTTGCTGTTAGTGTTGATATATACATAACAAGGTGTACTTTAATTCAAAATACGCTTAATTATATTTCTGTATCGTTATTAGCTGAAATAAGTTTTGAAATGTAATTAGAAAATAAGTAATAATCGATAGATATTGAAATTAAGATGTATCTAAGTAAGTAGGTTCATTTCATACACAGTTGTACCGATTATTAGTAGTACTTTCATTATATATTTTAGTTAACAAAATAATTTATAACTATTCATGTTCTATTTAATTCTTGAAGATTTTCTTATAAATAAGAAACGCAAAAATAATGTAGATCCATCAATAAGTTATATTACATACGTATGATTAATGCTTATAAAGTATATACGAGTATAACACAGTGTAAATTATGTACAATTTGAAAGGAATTATGTGAACAAATTCTTAAACTGACCTGTTTTTTTATTATACGAGGAGTGAAACAAAGGATATACCAACCCGAAAGGAGATAAAGCTACTCATAAAACTGAACAACTTTCCCCATGGAACATAGGTCGACATAATATATGATAAAAAATGAGCTAAAATCCACGGGGGAAGTTGTTGAGTTTCATGAGTGTTTTGACCTCCTTTCGGATTTTTAATACTCTCTTTGTTACTCCATGTATATCATGCCATGTCAAATTTACAATCACAATTCATCGCCGATGTATATGACCATACCCAAATGCCTCTTAACATCAATATTATTAAAATACAAGTAGGAAAACTTCAAAGCATGTTATAAATTAATAATCTCATTACCTTAAGGCAGTAGTAAATATTTATATTGAAACTAGCTTTTACCCGCGACTTCGTCCGCGTTAGATAGTTTTTTTAGGCAGAAGTTCTAAAGTAGGTATGTGTATTCATAGTAAGTGTGACAGTGATATTAAAACAGTTCTTATCTCTACTGTTTACAGATGACTTGCTTGCTTCTGTTGTTAAAGGGACAATTCAAAATTTGCTGTCCGGTGCACTGCCCTGAGAGATCAATATTTATAACCATTGAATACAAAAGTCAGTAGATAACAGAGTACTTACTCCAAGGTGCCGATTTGAGCACACTAAAATGTTCAGCATAAGTAGATAAGACAGATAAAAAGGTAATTTAAGTTACCTACTGTAATACATTTTTATACCTCTATACCACATTTTTTGTTTTTCTGTCCTCGGTAAAGAAGGCAATGTCCTTTCTCAACTTATTCCCATCATACTGAACAACTTTTGTTCTGAAATCTTTTCTGTATCTCTAATAGTTTAGGTGGGCTCCTGATAGTAGTCCTGGTGGTCTACATAAGGTACTCCAGATCCTCAATGTCTTTGTGAAAAGAAGCGGCCCATCATACAAAACAACTTTTATTTTGGAACCATTTCTGTACCTCTAATAATTTAGCTGGGCTCCTTATGGTACACCTAGTGCTCTACATAAGGTACTCCAGAGCCCCAATGTCCTTGTGAAAAGAAGCGGCCCATCAAACTGAACAACTTTTGTTTTGGAACCATGCCTGTATCTCTAATAGTTTAGCTGGGCTCCTGGTGGTACACCTGGTGGTCTACATAAGGTACTTCAGATCCTGAATGTCCTTGTGAATAGAAGCGGCCCATCATACTGAACAACTTTTGTTTTGGAACCATGCCTGTATCTCTAATAGTTTAGCTGGGCTCCTGGTGGTACACCTGGTGGTCTACATAAGGTACTCCAGATTCCCAATGTCCTTGTGAATAGAAGCGGCCCATCATACTGAACAACTTTTGTTTTGGAACCATGCCTGTATCTCTAATAGTTTAGCTGGGCTCCTGATGGTACACCTGGTGGTCTACATAAGGTACTCCAGAGCCCCAACGTCCTTGTGAAAAGAAGCGGCCCATCATACTGAACAACTTTTGTTTTGGAACCATGCATGTATCTCTAACAGTTTAGCTGGGCTCCTGATGGTACACCTGGTGGTCTACATAAAATACTCCAGAGCTCCAATGTCCTAGTGAAAAGAAGCGGCCCATCATACTGAACAACTTTTGTTTTGGAACCATGCCTGTATCTCTGATAGTTTAGCTGGGCTCCTGATGGTACACCTGGTGGTCTACATAAGGTACTCCAGAGCCCCAAGGTCCTTGTGAAAAGAATTGGCCCAACATACTGAACAACTTTTGTTTTAACATGCCTGTATCTCTAATAGTTTAGCTGGGCTCCTTGTGGTACACCTGGTGGTCTACATAAGGTACTCCAGATCCCCAATGTCCTTGTGAAAAGAAGCGGCCCATCATACTGAACAACTTTTGTTTTGAAACCATGTCTGTATCTCTAATAGTTTAGCTGGGCTCCTGGTGGTACACCTGGTGGTCTACATAAGGTACTTCAGATCCTGAATGTCCTTGTGAATAGAAGCGGCTCATCATACTGAACAACTTTTGCTTTGAAACCATGCCTGTATCTCCAATAGTTTAGCTGGGCTCCTGGTGGTACACCTGGTGGTCTACATAAGGTACTCCAGATCCCCAATGTCCTTGTGAATAGAAGCGGCCCATCATACTGAACAACTTTTGTTTTGGAACCATGCCTGTATCTCTAATAGTTTAGCTGGGCTCCTGATGGTACACCTGGTGGTCTACATAAGGTACTCCAGAGCCCCAACGTCCTTGTGAAAAGAAGCGGCCCATCATACTGAACAACTTTTGTTTTGGAACCATGCATGTATCTCTAACAGTTTAGCTGGGCTCCTGATGGTACACCTGGTGGTCTACATAAAATACTCCAGAGCTCCAATGTCCTTGTAAAAAGAAGCGGCCCATCATACTGAACAACTTTTGTTTTGGAACCATGCCTGTATCTCTGATAGTTTAGCTGGGCTCCTGATGGTACACCTGGTGGTCTACATAAGGTACTCCAGAGCCCCAAGGTCCTTGTGAAAAGAATTGGCCCATCATACTGAACAACTTTTGTTGTGGAAACATGCCTGTATCTCTAATAGTTTAGCTGGGCTCCTTGTGGTACACCTGGTGGTCTACATAAGGTACTCCAGATCCCCAATGTCCTTGTGAAAAGAAGCGGCCCATCATACTGAACAACTTTTGTTTTTAAACCATGTCTGTATCTCTAATAGTTTAGCTGGGCTCCTGGTGGTACACCTGGTGGTCTACATAAGGTACTTCAGATCCTGAATGTCCTTGTGAATAGAAGCGGCCCATCATACTGAACAACTTTTGTTTTGGAACCATGCCTGTATCTCCAATAGTTTAGCTGGGCTCCTGGTGGTACACCTGGTGGTCTACATAAGGTACTTCAGATCCCCAATGTCCTTGTGAATAGAAGCGGCCCATCATACTGAACAACTTTTGTTTTGGAACCATGCCTGTATCTCTAATAGTTTAGCTGGGCTCCTGGTGGTACACCTGGTGGTCTACATAAGGTACTCCAGACCCTCGAATAGTGATAAAAAGTGGGACACCGAATCGTGCAACGAAGTTTTATTAAAAATATTTTAATTATGCTAAAAGAACATATTCAAGAATTTCCTTGAAAAAATGCTATGTCAGAGAAATGAAGTGCTGTACCATAAATGTAAGAAGTTAGGAAATATCTACACTCTCGAATTAATTGAAAAATCGTGAAATGAAAAATATGTCGACGAATAAAGTGCAATTTCGAAGCAATGAATTCCTTATGGATAATATATTAGAAAAATATTTCCAACGATTACTTTTACCTCTTGAATCCATGCAGTGGTTGGTCTTACAGAATAAATACATGATCAGGCAGGGACAATTTTATCACGACTAAGGGTTTATACAATAATTTTGCTACTGTTTTTTTATATTTATCATTTGGGCTATTTATATTTATTTAACTGTACTAAGTTTGGTGTATTATCGACATAGTTTATATCCAGTAATCTATAAAATATGCAGTGTTTGTGTAACTCTGTATTACACCTCATGTATTGTCGTAATTGTATACATTAATATTTATTTGAGTGATAAATCTATGCTTCTAATTTTAAAATTGCAAAAGCTTCGCAAAGTCATGAGGGTACAAACGGTTGAAAAAAACTTTTTGTTGTGGAATTGGGCTTGGTTTGTTATTTTACACCTCGATGTTTCTATTATGCCAGTACACTTTTACTTTGCACATCACGATTATTCTGTTAAAGAAGTTATTTTTACATACATACATATATCACGCCTATAATCCCTTGCGGGGTAGGCAGAGCGTAAACGGTGGCCGCAAAAACGGACATTTACGCCAAGTCAGACAATTTTTGAGGGTCATTCGGAAAATTGTGTATCGCCATAGTAACAGGTTGTCAGCCCATTGCCTAAAATTGCAATACACACCCTCGAGTCCCTTAGTCGCCTCTTACGACTCCCACGGGTAAGAAATGGGGTGACGCTATTCTAAGCCGACGTCACACGGCAAATATTTTTTATTATTTCAAAGTAAATCTTGTTGTCTCGTTTCGTCTGTTGAGTTATTTGCGTGGCCTACTCGATTCTTGGACAACTCTTCTTTATGCTGCTATTAAATCGTCTGTCACAGACGTATGAGGCCAATGATGATGAACCTTAAACATCATCATTGGCCTCACACGTCTGTGACAGACAGTTTAATCAGTGTCTGAGGCAAGACTTTTCATGGCTGTATAAGCCGATACGGGAGCGGCATAATTTTCCGCACGCTCTACAAGTGAAGGTGGAATTTGAGACTGGCCCATGCATGTTTAGATGACGTTTTTGCCTTTTGTTATCAGAAAATCAGGCATTATCATGTGTTTTACGCCCATCAAACACACGCTTACGCCATTCGTCCCTATCCTCAGCAACCTATAACAATTAACCTTAAACAACAGATGTTGAAATAAAATCATTTTTCTTGTTTATTTGAAAGGAAAGAACAATTAACAGTATTCATTTATATTTTTAAATTGTATGGCTACTTTAATTATAATTGTTATTTGTATATTGTGACGGAAAACAAATTGATGTTATTTTATTTTCCACTTTTAGTAATGACCAAACATAAATAAAGGAAAAGTTGGATAGAATTAGCATTTTTAATGAAGTGACTTTTATTAAGTAACACGATAGGAAAATTTGGTTTTAATTGATTCCAACTCCAACAGACCAATACATAAACAGTATGAATGAATGACAGTATAGCCTTTTCATGTTATTAATCCCTCAAAAGGGTTTACACAGTGACGTTTATCACGAAGACTTGACAAAGTGAAGTGCCATACAAAATGATTGCAGATAATATTAGACTTACACGAATTGAAGTACTCTTAAATAATATACTAGAAATAGAATTTCAGCGAATGCTTTTGCCTCTTGAAGTGATGCAGTGGCTAGTTTTTCAGAACAAATATATCATCAAAGATAATTTTATCACACCTAAGGGTACATACAGTAACCTGGTAACAATTTTGTTTGGTGTTACTGTTTGGGCTATTGTTATATACAGAAGTATAACAAACTTATTTTTCTACAAATACAGCGTATACCCAGTGTTTTTCAAAATTTCTAGAGGAGGTTTTCTGTTATATTACACCTTTTTTATGACAGTTATTTTGTATACAAACATCACGTTTAGTGAGAATTCCGTTGAACTTATGTTAAAATTGCAAGAGATTAGTAAACCGAATAAAGTACTGCCAGACAAAAAATATGTAATCTGTAACTGGGCTTGGGTGGTGATGCCTTTATTTGACGTTCTTATTACGTCTATCTATTCGTACATTTTAGACAACGATTACGCCTTTGAAGATATATTCTTTTACTATTTTAAAGTTAATTTTATAATATCTATCAGATTGCTGAATTTTTTGAGAATTAATTTAGTAGCTTGGACCAGATGTCTAGGTAATCCATATCAAGATATTCGACAATCAGAGAAATGTTTTGAGATTTTATTAAAAGCATACAACTTGTTTAAGAGTCATTTTGAAATTTTGGTAAGTAGGTATCTTATCGTTACAAAGGAACGTTTAATATATATTTCAGATTTATTTGATTTATTTTTCATACGATATCAAATATCTTTCATGTTGCTGTAACACATATCATTTTACATTCCACAACGTTTTGAACTATACAAAAGTGAGTTTAGTACTTAAAGAGTTCCTAAAATAAAAGAAAAAATATATATTTCATCTAAAAGATTGTTAGTATCACTTCATACCACAGCAAGCTCAAGTATATTTTTGCCATATTTTCACTACTGATAAATATTATTTTACGTATAGATTACATGATGTTTTAGATAAGCTTGCAAACAATTCATGTGCTTTTGCGAGCTTTGTCTGCTCTACGAAGATTCTTACTAACAAGACGTATTTTTGACGACATTGGTGAAACTGTAAGTATATAAATATGTAAAAAAAGAATATAGAAGAGATCGTAGGTATCATTGCATAATAAGAACATTTTATATTTTTACAGTCTATGTGGATATCTTTGACATTATTGGCTATATGGATTCTGAAAAATATGTACCTACAAACGACGTTTGGATACGAATGCGAGCTATTTTATTTTGAGATGAAAAAATCCATGTCAGTCTGCTTAAAACTGGAACATATGAAACGTACATCAAGTAATGCTTGCTTATATTTATTATTTTACATGCTTGTCCCACACAACAAGGAGTTAATTGATTCTTCATATAAGAGGACGTTGAAACTTAATTTGCTTTTTAGCGAATAACTTTTATATTAAACAAAGTAAATGTAATTAAACCTCTACATTTTTAATCCTGCGGTCCCAGTTTCAAGTCCTAGCTTGTGCAAAAAAAAAAAACTATTTCTGATTTTTATTTATGAATACAATTAATTATTTATTGAAAATAATATCTAATCGAAAATTACCTATCATATTTACATCTTCTTTAAGTTTCATTTCAAACTTCAATTCTTTATTTTTTTATTATATTTCAGAGAAACATCAGCACGTTCTTAAGAACATTCGTCGGCTTCAAAGTGCAAATTTCAGCAAGGTCTGCGCTTGCGGTACGTTTGACTTTGATGCACGCCTTCCGTTGAAAATGGCGGGTGCAATGGCCACATTTGCTCTGTTTTTACTACAGTTTTTCTTTATGAAATGATTTTCTGTGTATATGGTTTTAATTTGTCTGTGAATATGTTTTCACATGACATGCAGTATTTCAAAAATAAAAATTGAATATATAAAATGATCTGAACATTATTTAATCTTTAAATGTTAAGATAACTACCTAAAGCTATGCATTCACATTTTTTCAAGCCGAACCAACAGTACAATAATTGCAACTCTTTATCTTATATCAAAAACAACACGAGTAGACTAATCACCATAATATTTTATTTGAATATCTTCCCTTCTCTCATTTTAAGTATTAGACCAGGACTATCGCGATAGACCCGGTCTAATACTTAAAATGAGTGAAAGTGATCGCGAGTGCTTAAAAAGTTATATAGCTTCCCTTCTGTTTTGAACTCGCTGTTTTCAATGGTGAATGTTGAGAATGACTACTTTTTATCCTTATCAATAGCAAACTGCAACAGCACAACGATGTACTGGGACACCAGGCGCCACACTTTGATGGCTAGCCCATCAGCGTAGAAGAATCCAAACAAGGTCATCTTCTGAATCGTAGAGTTGATTCTAAGGATTGTCTTGCAGGCTCGCTTTGCATTATCTGTGATAAAAATGTATAAGAGTTTCCTTTTGCGAAATTTGGATATTTTTTAATAACGTAGATATAGTCAAATGTGAGTATGTTAAACTATATACTATACTATCACAAGAACGATGCGACACAAACGGCTCGCAACATTGATTTTTTTTACACAGTAATTGACTATGAATTTGAATACCTGAAGGATCTCTATGCAAAACATCACAACATGTGCTTTCAGCCATCCTGAGTAAGTCGTAAAACCTCACATACTGAGCACTGAGCAGCCGCAATAAAATTAGATTTTTCATCAACCAAACCAAAGCCACAGCCTTAAGAAGCAGACCGGGTATCTATAAACAACAAACAATGTTAAATGTAAAATAAAGTTATGACCTCTAATGTTTATGCTATCGATACTGGTAAATGTGAACATACAATAAGAACAAATAAATTTTTTGTTGAGCTAGTTTAGTTTATCCATTAAGTATCTAGGTATTAGTTTAAAGCAAATAAAATTTATTTTTCTATTCTTAATTTAGTTTTAATTTTATTTATGTTTAACAAGAAGTTACGAAATAATTTCCTGCTTACCGTTAAATGGCCTATGAGATTTAATTTCCCAAATTCGATAAACATTTGCACGTAGAGAATAGATTGAATAAATGTGAATAGGGCCAACAAAAATATCTAAAATAAAGGAAACAAATTTAATCAAAATGAATTGAAGGATGCACTAGCCCTGAACACTATAATACTGAACATTATTATTCTTCTTCTTCTTCTTCTTTTCAGCATAATAATGTCCACTGTTGAACGAATGCCTCTTGATGCTTCCTCCATTCAGATCTATTAGCGGCGATTCTGGTCCAGGTCGGCCCTGCCGTCTTTTTGATATCGTCCGACCATCTTGCTGGTGGTCTGCCAACACTTCGACTCAACATTATTATTACTAAACATCTTTCCCTAAAAATCGTAGGTAGAAATATGAAAAGATTTTGACCTCCACACAAAATGTTCCAACCTTGTGAGGTCCAATATCTTTTAAATATTTCTACCTTTGTTCCTTGGAAAAAGTTGTCCAATTTTATAGGCTGATGCACCCTTGTTGTATTTTTAATAATTCATCACATTTGCATTTCTTTAAATTCAAATTATTTTGGACTGATTGACTTACTGAAAATGGATAAATCCTTTTGTAGACATTATATGCTTGCATTATACTTGAATATGCTTGATATATATTTTTCCAATGCGTCTGATTATACACAATCCCTAATTCGCGAAATTCTAGACAAATACCGGAATAAGATCTTATTTCTGTCTCCCACATTTCTAGTTCACAATTTATCACTTGCATCATTAACGTTCCATCAACGACAAATATATCTAAGTACGAAATAGAATATATATAAATAACTTCTATACATAAAGTGAACGACAAAGTTTCGAGTACACATACTATTACAATTCCTATGTAAATAGGAGAAAGGGAATAAGATACTATCCACCACCAAACTTTAATGTTTTTCAGTTTTTTTACTTGAAATTTAATCTTTTTATGTGCATCTTGCAATTTCAACACGAGAGTAACGTGAGCCAGGGAGTTTTGTGTGTGAACAATAAAAGAAAATATAAAAGTAACAGTGTAAGTAATAACACTAAATATGGGATAAAATGCGAGAAATCCTCGAAATTGGATCAAAGCAAAATCGCTTATAAAAAATCTATAAACATGCGTGAAAATGAATAACGAAATTCCAAACAATGAAAACAATATAGAAAAGGTGCCGTTAGGAGTTATAAAATTGGCATTGATTCTGTATTTTGGTGCAAAATACACGTATTGCATTATATTTATTGGATTTAAAATATTTTTGAAATCTTTATCAACGATGTTATCGTATAGATATTCGTTCTTTTTACATTTCATGTTTAATTGTTTTGATAGTTTTTTAAATTTTTACTGTTGAACTTTTATTTGTGGTTGTAAATCGCCTTAGGTTAAATGAAAATATTAAAAACGACTAATGAAGTGGTTGCTAACGATTGCACTTTTTTATTTTTCTAATCTACTTAGTGCATCGATGTTACTAATTACTAACAGTACAGAGTGTTCTGAAAAATTTAATACGTTAAAAAGGTTTTTTGACAAAAAAATTTTTTTTTCCGCTTATCTGACTTTCTCGACCGTTTTTTATAATTTCAATCCAAATTGCGTTATGTCTAACTGTTAGTTTTGATATTCAAGTCGCAAAAACATTTCATTATTCATTAGGTTCACTAACATTTCCTGGGAAAAATTCTTTTTTTGGATGAAAATCACTATTAATATTCAAAAGAACCATGAGTGTCTACCTACTTTTGTTTCTGTAGTTTGTGCTAAGTTTGACAATATTGACATACAGACATACATATAATCACGTATCCTTCCCAAAGTGGTAGGCAGCGACTATATCATTCCACTTGCTACGTTCCTAACACCTCTTACGATTCTTTAACATGCATCAACCTTTTCATACATGTTCGTCGGTTTAGGGTAGTTTTGACCTGACCTTTCTTTAGAACGTCCTCAATCTGATCCAAGTACGTTCGTCTAGGTCTTTCCCTTCCAACGTTCCCATCCACACTCGGCATAAGACCTGTTTCGTCTTCTTTCAATGTGACCAAACCACCTCAGCATTCCTTTTTTTGTACCAGTCACTATGTCTTCTTTTGTACCGTAAAGTTCTCTTATGCACACAATATTTTTGTGAATCATCATTTTTGGTTTAGCAATTTAGAAAAAACACACATAAGAAAATTTTTGTATGACAACTTGTGCGGAAAAGCTATTAGAGGTATAATTCAAATTCGAACAATCCTCTGTTTTCTAACTTGACTACATTATTATTTGTAAAAATAATATTACACACTCTGTAAATCTTCACTTATAGAAACGGATGTCCTCTCTGTTCGACTGACTAGCTGACGAACTGACTACACTTTATTAACACACAGCCTAAATTACTAATGCTAGAAACATTTAATTTGGCTAATGGGTTTATTTTAATATTAAACAATCAGCAAAGAAAGGTTTTATTTTTTACTTTTAACCTTTAATTTTTTAGGAATAAGAAAGCCGTGTGATGCCGGCTTAGATTTATTTCCTATGGGTACCGCAAGACTGGAGGATTACATGTGTATTGCAATTTTATGCGATGGGCTGACAATCTATCATTATAGTGATATCAATGATCTGAATGACCCTCAAAGGGTTATCAGATGTGGCATAAATTTTCATCTTTCACGGCCGTTTACGCTCTGCCTACCCCGCAAAGGATATAGACGTGAGTTATGTATGTAGTTCCTTATTTAAAAAAGGGGTAAAACGTTTATATGAGATTTCGTGGTCTATAAAACGACATACATATATAAACGAATCACGCCTCTTTCCCGGAGTGGTAGGCAGAGACTACTTCCTTCCACTTACTACAATCCTGGCATACTTTTTTCGCCTCCTTTACATTCATCATTCTCTTCATGCACGCTCGTCGGCTTAGAGTACGTCGGACGACGTGGTTTTATAAAACGATCTGTTTCAAAAATGGATATTAGCTACTTTGAGCATCTTCACGTCGCCGTCAAGTCTATTTAAGTAAATTTTTATTGTTTAGTCTATTATATTTACAATTTAAAATGTAACTACGACATTCTAAAAAAAAATTACTTAAATAGACTTTACAATGGTTTATTTAAATTAATAGCTATTTCGGCTATCTGTTTACCTAAGATACAGGAATTCTTATTCTTAGTTTAGGAAACAGAAGCCTCATAATTATTTTGTATCGTGTTATCTATTTGTAATTAAGTTTATTAATAAAGAATTATCATATCTTATCCTATCTTATCTAATATTCAATTCAGGAACTAAAATAATCAAACACGTGTTTCAACATATGGGGTAAAAGTTTTTGATTTTTAAATGAGATTCGTTTTAGAAATAATATTTAAACCAAGGAATGATTATTATGAAACAAGTGTTTCAGCTTTTACAATTTTTTAACCTTAAAGTGGATAGTCTTTGATTTAATTTGTTTTAAAAATGGTGATAAGATCATGAAGCTAAAACAGTTGAATATGTGTTAAACTACTCCGCTCGTAAAAGCACACATGTGTGCTTGAAGAACAATACAAATCTATTGTTGCAAAATTCGACCTGAGCGAAGTGGTTAAGCCCCCAAAGGGGTAATATTTTGAATGAAAGTTTGTAGTTTTTGATGTTTTGTTTGAAGCTTAAATATTTGAATACGTATTTAAGGGATTTTTTCTAATCTAAAAAGGGGATAAACGATTGTATGACCTTTAAGGCTTTAAGTATGGACCTTTAAGGCGATCACTTTTAAATTTTGGGATTAAACTAAGGAGGTAAAGTTATTAAATACGCGTACCAGCGAAATGTAAAAAAATAATAATAATCGTTTGTACAAAAATGTATGATTTTTTAATGAGATCTGTTTCATAAAATTAGATAATAAAGTGAATAATAGTTAGAAAGTACCTATTCAAAGTTAGAAGGTTTGTCGGGTTGTTCTTTGACTCAGCGTGCCGCACTAAAAATAAATACGCGAGTGAAACCGCGAGCGGAATCACTAGAAACAACAAATACAACACAATATTTATCTATGCACCTGACTTGCAATTGACAGTCATGTGATAATCTACTAAGTAATTTTACGAACTATCTTTTATTATATTACTTGATACCATCAAATCACATTAAATCGTCTAAGCGTGGCACAATTTTGGGTCTAGGACATCGTGTTCAGGGTGCGACTGGACAAACTTTTAGGGCGGGATTTAGACGTATAACTCAACATAATTTTTTAAGTAACCATTGAGATCATTAAGGCTTTTTGCACAAATTCTGTTACTGCCCAAATCGTTTTGTATGGAAAAACAAATTATTTTTTCAAACTTGGAAGAAAAGAATTTGGTTAAGAACACTCCCTGAAATGTCCAAAAGTTCCCCAAACACTCTGTATATTGCGTGTGCGAGTGTGGTTTATGAATTTTATTTAATAAAGCTTATAAAACTCTTTTTTTTTCCTACATAAATGTCATAACAATATCTTGGTATAGGTACATAATGTTATCTGAACATTCAATCATCTCACGTCAAATCAATCTTCATTTTTCTAATAAAAGTTATTAATGCCTATTATTTATTATTTACATGCTTCGTCTGTAATTGATTAACTATGTTCATATTCATCACGCAATATTATTGTCCATTATTATCACACGGCTGGTTATTGTATTTTAGGATATAAAATGACTTTTGCTGGAAGCAATGATTTTCTTAGCGATAACATAGTCGATAAAGATTTCCTTGAAATTTTTAAACCAATTATTTTCATAAACAAATTAATGTGCATTCCGAAGTTCACCATTAGTGAAAATTTCATATATTACAATAACAAATACCGTATTGTAGCTAACGTGATTGCAAATATATTCTTCATAACTGATTTAATAACGTACACGTCTAATCTATACATTCCTGATGGCAGAAATGAGATGATCGGAAATTGGATGTATATTCTCCTTTTGATACATTACGTTGTATTTTACATTACAATTGGTGCATCGAATGTTTTTAGACCAGTTCATTTAGAGTTGTTTCTAGTTATTCAACAATTGCATCGATGTCTTAATAACGTGAAAGTATTATCGAGATATAAATACATTTCTTGGGCCACATGTTTCTTCGGAACTGCGTTTTTATTAACAAATTGTATTCATAAACTAATAACGAGTAGAATCATTAACATTTTATATTTTGGGGTATTTGCCTTAGACTTAGAACTATTATATTGTGCATTGTGTATAAGTTTATTGTTAAACAAATTTGACTCATGGATACACAACATGCGTGAAACAAACTTTTCTGAAGAGTCGTATGATATATTTTTACTTTTATTAAAAGGATATAAGTTGTCACGGAGTGCTTTTAACATAACGGTAAACTGGTATTAAAAAGTTAAACAGTGTTTCTAAAGTTGAACAAACCATATTTTCTTTTTTGGGCTATCATAAAAAAGCATGCCCAAGCCGTGGCAAATTTCTGGTCGAAATATATTAAAGTACAAATTTCAGTTCTTATTTTCATACTTTTGGTTTCAGGTATGTTTGCACATGTTAATGTCCTTTTTTGAGAGAATGGAATTTATCGAAATTTTAATACTTGGTGGACTAGAACCAGCAGAAAAAGTAGAAGAGTCACCTTCTCTGGTACATAAGTTTTTTTAGTACTTTATGTCATTGCCCAGATCCTTTACCTATTGGATATTTCAAACAATCAATACAAATAAATACATCCAGTATTTCGCAAACCTGTTTGATCAATAACTATCAGTTTTATCTTCTTTTTAATTTGCTGATAGTTAATTTTTAAGTTTGTACCTGCCTCCATTAAAAATATCAAAGCTGTAAAAGTAAAACCTATCCAATCAACATCAGAGTAACTTTACATAAGAGCTATCTATAGATTCTAAGATGATCGTATATATTCTTATTTTTTTCAATTACATTATGGTTTGTAGTTAAGCGTTCTTGGTGTCAAACTTTCTGATAGTGTGCGGAAAACCACCCTTCGAGCCAAAACATCGATGACGCAGGACGCAAGACCGCAAAGCTACAGTGGGAGTAGGCCGGACATGTTTGTCGAATGCACCCGAATCGTTGGGCAAAGATCGTTACCAAACAATGAGTACCTCAAAACGGGTCCAGACGTAGAGGAACCCGAAAACGTTGGCGTGACGATCCCAACGCCTAATTACAGGAGTGGATGACGGTGGCATTAGACCGCAAGGAATAGAAGATGGCGGGGGAGGCCGATGCCCAGCAGTGGGATCAAGTAGGCTTATTAATAAATTCATAAAAAAAGATGGTACGTAGGATGATGTATCTTTCCAAAATTGTGCTTGGTTAAAAATAATAGTTGCTTTGTATTTTTATTTTCATTGATGTATGATGATCCCGTTCGTCCCAACTTAATGTTTCCAAAACGTCATTTGGATATTTTTTTCTTTTCAGCATTTTAACTTCTTTTATGTTATAATTAAATGATATTTTTTCTGTTTACATAAAGATTATTATATTTTATGAGATAACATTACATTCAACTCCAAAGTAGAATAAAAATTTATACCATTCGAAAGCACAAAGGTTTCATGCTCAATTTATTACAGAGGCTCGCTTCGTTTTCAAGTAAAATCCGTTTGGTTATATACATATTCAAAGGGTTTTTATGGGACTTTATCCTCAATAGCTGTTTTCAAAGACTTTACTGCAGACTGGAGACGGCCAAATTTATGGCTATTAAAATTATAAAAAATTCCAAATCAGGTAAATAAATGTTTTAAAATTTTGCATAACTATCCTTTTTTTTACATAATAAGATATAATAATAATAAATCTTTATTTAAACACAATTAAGGCTTAACTAAAACATGGCCGAAGCCTCCTTTTAAGATTTTATTGCCTGTGGCAGGAGACTTCACTCTTCCCTAGTCTTATAAACAAAAAAAAAATAAGAAATGTTATAGATACAATGCTGCAAAATAAAGAGCAGACACAGTGCACTTCTGGACATGACCTGTTTTTGGGGGGTATTGGCATACTCACCACGCTTGGCAGGCGGATTGGTGCTGTTATCACAGAGAACGCTGTTGCCCGTTCCCTGGATTATATCCCTTAGTCGGTTCTGATGACACTCGCATTGAAAAACGACTTTTAAACAAATATACTGAAAATTATCACACCAGCCTATTGCAAAGTTCCAGAAAACAAACCCATATCACGACTTTATCTTTTGCGGGGAAGGGGGCAGGCAGAATATTGTTTATATATTTTTTCTGTTCATTTCTTTAGTGAAATCGAAGCGAATGGCGAAGAACATAGCCAGGCTGGTGGACACAAATGTGAAAGAGATGACAGCTGGCGACTTGATCACAATAAACGCTGCGTTGCCGCTGCGTATCCTCAACCAGATCGCCAATTTCACTTTAGTGCTTTTACAGTTCGAGTTCTTGTAAAACAATATTTAAATATACTGTTAAATAAATGAATTGATAAATTCTTCCACACTGGTATTTTCCCAACACTACTTAAAAAATCAATTGTTACTCCCGTGCACAAGGGTGGGAACAGAGATGACGTCAATAACTACAGGCCAATTTCGGTCCTTCCCGCCATATCAAAGATCATCGAGAAACTTGTCAATAAAAGACTCATCTCATTTCTCACTAAATTCAATATTCTATCAGACTCACAATTTGGGTTTCGAAAAGGTCTATCAACAGAAGACGCAGTTCTTGCTTTGACAAGTTTGATTTCGAAGGATATTGATCAGGGTGGGAAGTGTCTAGCAATATTTTTAGATTTAAAAAAGGCTTTTGACACTGTTTCTGTTCCCATTCTTGTGCAAAAACTGGAGAATATAGGAATTAGGGGTAAACCTTTGGACTTACTAAGTAGTTACCTGAGCGGACGTAGTCAGATTGTTAAAATTGGCGATACAACCAGTAGTGTCAGGAGTATTTTATTTGGCGTCCCCCAAGGTAGCAGGAGGGCACGTTTTCTGTTACGCAGACGACACTGTTCTGGTTTTTAACGACAAAACTTGGTTGAAAACTTTTGATAGTGCTAACTCTGGGATTGCTAAAGTATACAACTGGCTGAATGACAACCTGCTTACCCTTAATACCAGTAAAACAAAGTACATGGCCTTCACAATAACAAATAAAACACTACCTCCGACTAACTTAAAAATGAAAATTCACAATTGTAATCAGACAAACTACCAAAACTGTAATGCACAAAGCTGCAATGAAATAGAACAAGTCACAACTTTTAAATATTTAGGAATTTTTATTGACCACCACTTATCATGGCACAAGCAGGTTGATTACATTAACGACAGAACAAGAAAAATAAATTGGATCTTTAGGAAACTTAACTCCTAACACAAGGTTTATCTTGCTTTGGCTCAATCAGTGATTAGCTACTGTATTCCTGTCTGGGGAGGAGCTATCAAATCTAAATTCATAGAAGTTGAAAGAGCACAGCGTTGTCTGCTTAAACTCATGTACTTCAAACCCTACACCTATCCAACAATGCAACTTTATGAGATAAGTGAACTATTAACAGTCAGAAAACTATATATTCTATCATCCGTCTTATCACTACGTAAACGTTTGCCATATGATACTAACACTACGAAAATAAGAAGATATAGAGTAGCTTTTAAAAATTATGTCACAAAAACATCTTTTGCCCAACGCCAGTTTGCACGACAGTCAGCAAATGTGTACAATAATATCAATAAAAAACTAAATATTTACCCTCTAACACTAAGATAATGTAAAAATAAAGTAATGAAATGGATAAAATCCTTAGACTATGATGAAACCGAAGATCTCCTTAGTTATATGACCTAATAATAATAACACACACACACAAAATGCAGTGTTAATGTTATTATTATCTTTGTAATTCCTTTTTTAAATTTTTTATTGTAAAAAATTTCAATTTTGTTCTTATTTACTTAATTGATTTTTTTACATTATTTTAAAATGCTTAGTTATTCATCCGATGGGAGGAGCGAGTCTTCCCGATACAGGTATATCTTTATATACTTACTGGGACAGACTCGGCCTCTAGTTTAATGAATACTTTGTTGATTTTACCAAATAAATATTTTTTCATTTTCATTTTTTCATTTCATAAATAGTTTTAAAATATTTTATTTACCATGTTTTTATATTTTGTAAGTAAGGTAACTTTTTTTGTCTACTATTTTTGAAACTAAACACCAGAGCAGTTTAAAGTTTAGATTTTTAGAATCCGACATTTATTTCGAAACAAATTATTTCAAAACAATATTCTAGCTCTATATAAAATGAAATATTTTTGTTCTGATATTTCTATAAATAACAAAAAAATCACTTTTAATACAGAAAGCTCTTTTCACTTTTTTTGTTCCAAGCTAAATTACTTAACTGCCTAAGATTGCACATAATACTCTGGGCAGATGTCATAAATGAAAAGTTTGATCTTATTTAAAACGTAATCTAAATCATTTCAATAATATTTTTCTGAACAATTGACGTGCGCCTGACCATTTCATAGGGTAAGCTCCTAAATCATTAAGTTGTATGATTTGACAAAAATGCTTAATGTATTTAACGATTTTTTGTACGTTAGGAAATATATACCTTATTATTGTATGATCGGACCTATGACTTAATAAAGGCGGCTGGTTGCGACAAGATGGCGACAAAGAAATATCCTGTTCTATGGTGTACCCTTGGGGAGGCGTACATACATCCGGCTGTGCAGTGGACTGCGATAGGCTAATTTATGTATGTTTGTAACAAATCATTAATTATGAACAGATGAATCTACACAAAAGCAGTATTTTGAGTATGTTTATGGCGCTTTTATGAAAATATCAGTCAAATATCTTATAGAATTTTATTAAGGCGAGTGTACCCGGCAACGACCTCGACAGTGGCGCCACTTCACAAAGTTATTAGTATTATCATAAGAATAGATAATAATACTGCGTATAGAAACGAAACTCCTTTGTCTGGGCCCCAAAAGCCGCGCTTTAAATACCTACTTCCCCCCGCAGCCCGTAACGCTCCGCACTCTCCCGCGCTTTAAGTCGGGGCTGTCACGTGCCAATAATTTTATTCCAGACTAGCGGCCAGTCAAGCGGTTGCGACCTTTGCTAACAGTTTTCCCGTTGGAACAAAATATTTACCCGTTTTAAAGTCTTACCTTACCATTTTATTGTTAATAGGTAGGTACAGAATTTTAAAATAGGTGCAAAATATACCTACGATACGAATGTGCTTATTTATCATTATCAGCTAACAATGACTTAGGCACCTAGGTAGTTTAAATTAGAAAATGGAAACTAGGTACCTACGTAAGTAAAAATAGGAGTACACACAACAATTACGTATAAAAACGAATGGTAGGTACCTAGGTATTTACTGTAAAATCATCACTTACCTTTGCTCATCTTTAGGCAAATTCAAAAAAATTACTTTTGCAGCCATACACACCACAATAATTCGGCATTGCTAAATTTTTCACAAAAAATGAAAATTCGACCCGCACGACGAACGTTTCTGCGGCGAAGCGCACTCCCGACTGAATTGTTCTCTAAGAGACAGCCAGACGGATTGACCTTGAGCGCGTCTGGAGCGGGAGTGTCATCTCTATGTGATTTCTACTCTATGGTATTATCCTTAAGTAAAATTATAACCTGCGAACTCAATGAAATATTCGCTGTAATTAAAGTTATGGCAAATAATACCTAAAGTTGCCGTTCCAAGGTACTCTATTCCATAACTTTAATTGCAGCGAATATTTCATTGAGTTTGCTGGTTCTAAATTTACTTAAGAACCTGCAAACTCAATTAATATTTCGCTTTTTTTAGTAAATTATACTAAAAACTTGGGAAATGGATATTCTGATAGATAGTTTGTATTTTTTGTGAAGTGGCGCCACTGTCGAGGTCGTTGACGGCTACACTTTACGCCTTAAATTAAAATAACAATAAAGTACAAGTTATTTTGGTCAAAACTAATTAAACAATAAAGTACTACTTAAATTGGGTCACTACATAAGTTTATATTCCGAGGCGAAAAAATAAACATGTTGACGAATTTATAAAAGCTTGTATGAAATAATGTCCATTCAATGAAATTAAGGCTGAGGGGATAGCGTGCGAGAAAGTTTCAAAACGGTTTCATATAGAACGTGTAATGCCGGTTATGCCGGTTTAGAATAGCATCACCCCATTTCTTCCCCGTGGGAGTTGCAAGAGGCGACTAAGTGACTCAAAGATGTGTATTGCAATTTTAGGCGATGGGCTGACAACCTGTCCCTATGGCGATACACAATTTTTCGAATGACCGAAATATTTGTCAGTCGTGGCGTACATAGCCGTTTTTGCGGCCGTTTATGCTCTGCCTACCCTGCAAGGGATAATAGGCGTGATATGTGTATGTATGTGTTCATTAAGACAGTTACAGCCTTAAAAAATATATGTTATTTTGCAGGATCTAACTACAAAAAAGAAACTATAACCTATATTACCTATATTTTTATAGAAATGTTTAAGTATACTGTTTGTGACTCATTTCATACAGAAGTATTTAACTTAATCCAGCAGATGTACATGACAGGGAAAGTACCAAATGATTTTCAAATAAGTAAAACAGTAACTATACCGAAAAAGTCAAACACCTTGAAATGTGAAGAGCATAGGACCTTAAGCCTCGTATCTCAGGCATCTAAAATATTACTTAAAATAATCCAAAATAGAATAAGACCAAAAGCTGAAGAGTACATTGGCCCTGACCAGTATGGTTTCAGGCAAAGCAAAGGCACAAGAGAAGCTATTCTGGCATTAAGACTAATCATAGACAGGTGAATGGATTTATCCCTGAACACACACATAGCATTTATTGATTTGGAGAAAGCTTTCGATAAAGTGGACTGGAAGGAAATGATGAGTATCTTGAAAACTGCTGGACTAGACTACAGGGATCGAAAAATAATATATGAATTATATAAAGAGCAAGAAACCATCATAGAAATTGGAGATGAGAAAGGTACAGCAAAAATTCGACAAGGTGTTAGACAAGGATGTCCACTCTCGCCTTTAATATTCAATATATTTATAGAGTGCGCGATTAGAAAGATTATAGAGTCAGAAAAGGGGGGGTCAAAATGAATGGAGAGAGGATATGTTTTGTGAGATTTGCAGATGACATAGCAGCATTAGCTGAAAGCTCAGAACAACTGCGACAAGTTTTAACTGTCATGAGTGCAACTTTTACAGAATTTGGGCTTAAAATTAATGTAGCAAAAACGAAATCACTTACAACATCTAAGAGACCAACCGCAAATCCATCATTAATAATTAACAATTCAACAATAGAACAGGTTAATAGTTTTAGATATTTGGGAAGTCTTATCACCCATGACTCCAGGTGTACTGCAGACATTATATCAAGGATCGCTATGGCTAAGCAAGCCTTCAACAAGAAGAAAAATTTACTAACAGCCAAAATTTCAAAGAAAGTTAGAAAGCGATTAATCAAAGCGTACATCTGGAGTATAGCACTTTATGGAAGCGAGACGTGGACAATGACTCAGAGGGACAGAGAGAGGCTCGAAGCATTCGAGATGTGGTGTTAGCGGAGGATGGAAAAAATTAGCTGGACCGAAAAAAGGACGAATGAAGCCGTTCTAAATATAGTTAAGGAACAGAGGAGTTTGTTGAGAACCATAGATGATAGAAGAGGGAAGATGATGGGGCACCTGATACAACACGATCATTTCTTGAAGAACATCGTGGAAGGAAAAGTAGAAGGCAGAAGAGGTCGGGGTCGACCAAGACGAAATTACTTTGACCAAATAAAAGAAAAGGTTAATGTCGTGTCGTATCAGGAGGTCAAATCACTGGCGGAAAGACGACAAGAATGGCGATTACTCCACCGACAAGAGCTGAGCTCTTAAATTTAAGAAGAAGAACCTATATTAATTTGACTAACTTTACGAACTAAAATAAAACCTTTATTGAAAGTATTGAAATATCTTTTCAATACTTTGTGTACAGTTATTAAGTTGTTAGGTACCAAAATGTATATGCCTTGTTTTAGATACATACATTTTGAAGCAAAAATGGCTTAATTTGACATTGTAACGGTATTATTCTAGTTTTTACACTATTTGTTTGTTTACCTATGTAACTACAGTGATTTAGAAAGCGTTTTCTTCTTGTCTTGTAAAAGACATCAAGTCGACGTTCCTACAACTAGATCATCAATTTATGGTTATGGGTTTTTGACAATATGCAAGTGTACATTGATGAATCATTTTAAACTTTCCACATTGCAATCTTCGAATTATGAGATTCCTTCGTTGCTATTCCGTAATGGCGGATGCGAATTGGTTATAACTTTCTTTTTTGTTTATTTGAGTATTTGATAAATTAAATCGGATAGTGTTATGCAACAAACTATTCTTAAACTAAAAAATTTATAGGAAATTGTAATTAGGGCATATATTTGACATTACGTAAAAGTCACTGTTACGTGATGTCAAGCGTGGATCACCACGTGGTGCAGACATTTTGCTATAACGTTTCTGTTGCTACGAAAACTGCGCAACACAGCCTCTAGTCGTAAGATCTAGATCTAGATCCTCTGAGTTGTGGACTCTCCATCGGCATAATGCCACATATCCGAGGCCACATACTTTACTGACTTTAGACTTTTACTTAACCTACAAAACTGACCTTACTTAAATGGCAAAATCCGACTCTATAAAAGAATTGTGGCGCCAGTGGCTTTGCCACCATTAAATAATAATAATAATCTGCAAATCATAGTAAAGGTTGACAACTGTTAGATTTAAAGTCCCCATTGCGGTGCTAGTATTGATTGGGAAAGACGGTATTTTATTATTAATTCAGAATTTATGCCAGTTTTAGAAATTGGTTGAAAAATTAAATTCTGTGAATAACTTTACACTTCACTTATAGCAATATCGATTTCCTTTTTTTGTATAATGGACATAGCGATAATAATATCTATTAAATATTAATAATTTAACACAGCGCCATCAAAGCCCAAACTAAGCAAAGCTTGTAGTATACGAACTCGGTAGCTGATATAATACAAACATACTTTCTTTTTGTAAATAAACACCCAAATACATAGAAAGCACCCAGACCCAACACAAATATTTGCTATAACTCACAAATACTTGTACTGTGTGGGGATCGAACCCACGACCCTCGGCGTAGCAAGCAGGGGTACTATCCACTACGCCATCGGGCAAGTCAGGTCAAGTCCAGTCAATAAATTATAATGTAATGATTCGTGTACTTCATGGATTATATTTTATTGAAAGTGGTAATTAATTATTAGGTATGTCATATATTGATCATTGATCAATATATGACTGATTAAACGAACAATAACAATATTAGTCTATGCCTTAAGTTTTTCATTATTGGCTGGCTGTACCATTTCCACATAATATTTTATTTGAAATAGGCAGAAGAAATACGATGAGAAGGCAACAAAAGTTCTCTTGTAGCAATGATTTTCTTTGCAATAATATTCTTGATAAAGAATTCCTGAACATATTTAAACCAATTATATTCATAAATAAAATCTTATTGATTCCAAAATTTTGCATCAATGATAGTTTTATACATTTTAATGGAAAAAGATCTGTATATTTGAACGTCTTTTTAAATATTTGCATGTGTTATAATTTTATGATTACAACATCGGCTACCTCTTCATTATCTGTAAACAATGCTAAACAAATATCATTTGCATACGATCTTATTACTATCCAAAATGCAATCTCGTTTGCTCTTATCAGTGTTCATAATGTTGGAAGATATTTTATCCATTTGGAACTATTTTTAAGCATTCAGAAAGTTAATCGGTATCTTTATGACCAGGATTTTTTGACAAAATGTAAATACGTGTCGTGGTCTGTTTGTATACTACTTTCCATATTAATATCATTTTTTCTATTACATATATTTTATGTATCAAATACATTCATATTAGTATTATTAGGAGCTTATGCTTCGGACATAGAATCCTTTTACACTGTACTAATTTGTACATTTTTAACAAACAAAATTGAAAAATGGATGCAAAACATAGACAAAAATATTTCTGAGGAACAGTGTGATGTTTTTATATTGCTACTCAAATCTTACCACATTGCCAACGATGCTTGCCTGTTTACGGTAAGTGCTGTGCAATGTATATTTAATAGCTCCTTCAAAGTTCTTCGAACCTATAAACTAAAATTACTTTGGTTCATTCTCTCTTTCCGTTACTGCACTGCGCTGATTTTTGTTTCCTAGATGCCACAGAGGAGCTCTTAAATAAGTTCTTGTTTGCCATTCCACATTTTATATAACCCGTGCGCTCCTATCTATCGTCATGGGACGAGCATTTGTCGTCCAAATATTAGGACCGTTCCAACCATTGCTCATGCTGTCAAGTTAAGAAATTCACTACCACACACTGTTAGAGACAGCCTTTCACTCGCTATTGTTAGAAAAAGAGAAAGATAGAGTACTATCTTTCAATATGCGAGTATAATCTTTCAATATGTTTATCGAAGAAAGTATTTAATATAAATTTCGTTAGAAAGTTTAGTCTTTTTGCATGTAGAACTACGAGAAAGCCTTTTATTTTACTCCATCCTGCAGTGTCCTTACAGCGGAGCAAAGTATTCGAAACCGTCAGCAGAGAAAGAGTTTATACTGAACTTTAAACATCGGGTGCCCTCTAAAACATTGAAACAATGAAAGGATCTGTTGTTTTTAACGGCAATACATCCAAGCCGTTTGAAATGCGTGGAGTTATTCGCCAAGGCTGCGTGTTGGCTCCTACCCTATTTGGTATTTTCTTTTATATTGCTTTTTAAAGTTGCTTTCGGCGATAACCAACAGAGTATTCTGCACACTAGACTGACGGGAAGCTGTACGATTTCTCGCTTCTTAAGTTTTAGCGTAACCGCGATGACTTATTCGTCGATAGCTTTTTATTTGCGGACGATGCAGCGTTCGTTGCCAATTCTCAAAGTGCGCTTCAGAACATTTTTGATAAAGTTTTCCCATGTGTGTACTCTGTTTTCTGTATCCATAAATGCCAAAAAAACAGTAGTGCTAGCTCAAAGCACGGAAACACCAGACATCATGCTCGGCTGCGCTCCCTTGAATGTAGTTGATAAGTTTTGCTACCTGGTGTCGATTGTGTCGAACAATCTCACGCTCGATACTCAGATCGAAACGTGTTTTGGCAAGGTGGCAACCAACTTCGGCAGGCTCAGTACAAGAAAATGGAATAAAAAACACCTGACCACTAAAACAAAATTTATTGTTTATCAAACTTGCATTTTAAGCATACTCTTGTACGAAGCCAAAACCTGGATACCATACGCAAAACAAGAACGTCGACTTAACACATTTCAAATGCGCTGCTTAAAAAACATTTGCCATATAAACTGGCAGGGCAGAGTCACATACAAGCGGATGCTGGAAATTGCGCAGCTGCATAGTTTTACCGCCTTGCATAGGCAGAGACGATTGTGGTAGCTAAGACATGTATACCGCATGGGACCCTCGCGTCTTCCACGGCACGCCGTGTATTGTTGGCACTGTTGCCGGAGCAGAGATGTTAAGAGAGCGAAGGATAGCAAAAAGTACATCAAAATCGACCGAGTTGAAGGCATTACAGAAATCAAGTAAAATAAGAATATTTAAAGACTTATTCTCCATGGCATAGCGAATATCATCAGTGACTTTGATAATGGATGTCACGAAGCTGTGACCAGCACGAAAGCCAGACTGATAGGTACAGAGAAAAAAGACTATTAGATGTGATGCAGTCCTGCACCTGCTTGTGGACAATATGTTCAAGGATCTTGGATAGGAATGGAAGGACGAAGATGGGACGAAATTAGGAGAACGATGAAAGATTGGGTACCTTAGGGAGAGGTATAAGATCAGCACGTTTCCATGCTGAGGGGAAAGAACTCGTTACTAGAAAGCAGATGTGTGTGAGGATTGACAAGAGTTCGGTAAGGATACATACATACATACATACATACATAAATCACGCCTATATCCCTTACGGGGTAGGCAGAGCGTTAACGGCCGTAAAACGGATATTATCACCACGTCTGACAAAAGTTTGAGGGTCAATCAGATAACTGTGTATCACTATAGTGACAGGTTGTCAGCCCGTCGCCTAAAATTGCAATACACACCCTCGAGTCCCTTAGTCGCCTCTTACGACACCCATGGGTAGGAAATGGGGTGATGCTATTCTAAGCCGGCATCACACGGTAAGGATAAGAGAGATCATACGGGAAGAGAGATCATCATTGCCCACGGAAATAGATTTGATGGATAATATCGACCCTTCGAGTCTCAAATGTAGTAAAAGCCAAATCGTTACTTTTGGAAAATCGCAAAAAATTAAAATTGAAAAAAAAATTTTTTTTTACATTTCTTGAGCTATATTCGTGCTATTTATATATGTCATTAAGCGCAAAAATCCCTTTAAAAGTGTGTAAGCATCGAAAAGGTACCCTCAATAATTAAAAAAAGTTAGGTGGTTTGTACTAAAAAAAAATCTTGAGTTTACGACAAAATTCGCAGTTAATGGGATAATCAAAATTGTTGTTAATACATTTTTTTTAATAACAGATTTTAATTGTGTAATAAAATACCAAATTAGAAATAAAACAAAGAGATTATTGTAGTAAAAATCAGCATTTATTCAGTCATTTTCTGAATTATTTTCAAATGATTAATGAATTATTCTTAATTTATGGTCCAAACTACATGTAATCATTAAGAACCTGATAAAACATCAATAATAAAGTTCAAATTCTTTTTTTCTAAAGTAGCTACTCGGATATCTTTGAATTTTACATTTTTAAAGTATCTTTAGTGAATGTTTTTGCTGCTAATAGTTCCCAATCAATGAAGTCTGAATGCTCTATTACCGTCACATTGTAGGGTTTTTTTTAGCACTTTCAAAGTATGATGGCCATTGTCAGGAAGCCCACACTATAATCTTTTTTAACCTCTGCTTCTATGGTTGCGTGAATCGAATCAGCTGGCATGTAGGTGTGTCCAGGGAGCAAATAATTAATCTGAATTACTTGCAGGTTATCCGAATGTTGTAAAAAGTAATTGAGAACTGACAAAACGATTCTATTATTGTTTTGCCCAGTGCAAGAATCGCAGTACGTAAGAACATTTTTAACACCAGTTTTGTCTAGCTCTTTGAGATAAAGGTACAAACATGATGCTATTTCAATACTTCCTCTTTTACCATCGCACTCTCCCCATGTAAAGCAGAAGACATTTTGTGTACCACTTTCATATATAGTGAAATTATATACAGCGTACTTTCGGGAGTAATACCAAAGATTTTAAATTCAATTTTAGACATTTAAATAAATAAAGTGTCTTAAAAATGGAAAATAATACATTTTACGACATTAACACTATTAACATTATGTATAGTGTTACTGTCGTAAAAGTGTTTTTTCAGAATTGTTCATTACGGCAAAATAATCTCAAATAATTGCAGGCATCCCAGTAAAAATAATGTCGTAATAGCATCATTGTAAATTTCTTTGTCTTTACGACGACAATTTAACCGTTTTCACATTCTTGGATTTCAAAAGCAAAAATGTTGTAAAAGCCCTGTTCATATATAGTCGTCTTTTATGACAGTTATCTATGTTAAAAAAGGTGTTTACGACTATAAATATAAAAAAACTGAATATTGACGCTCAAAAATCTGTGTAGTAGAAAACATTTTTTTCACGATATCAAAATTCTAAATATACAGATCGATAGAGCTCGAAAAACTGCATAAGATAGCATTAAAAGTCCATTTTGGCCAAAATGACTTTTACGACATTTGAGACTCGAAGGGTCGATATAAGCTTCTTAACATCGTCCTCGGCAAAAACTTCAAGAAAAGGAGGAGCACTGTGGAAGTGGCTGACGGTTTATGTTAGCGATAGTCGTTGCTTTGACGACATTAGTCAGTGTGACAGGAGGAGACAAAAAATGCCAGTTGAGTGCTGACAAAATTAAAGCACTACTAGGGATAGCTGGCGACTTCCCAACACTAAGCGTTCGTAAAAATGTCCAGATTTGTGCTGGGTTACAATAATCTCTAGAATCATGAATCTGGCGTCTTTTCGCATCCCTACACAGAAGACTACAGTGATTTCTCAACAGCTTGTACTGGTCAAGGTTATGTTCAGTTGGTCTCTTTTTGTACCACTTCTTAGCTCTATCCCGTAAATCCCGTTTAGCCATCAAATTTTAATTTTCCTGTGTTGGGTAAGCCAAGGAGTTGGGTCATGGTTCATTTTAACTTTCCTGTTAGGTGCATGACTATCGTACAGGTTAATCTTCTTCTTAGCGTGTCGATGGCAGACACTACACCGTCGCGGCCCAGAACTTGGCTACGTTGACAGCGCTGACAGACGGTGTCATAAGATCGTCCTGCGTGCAGGTGCTAGGGCACGCAGGACACGATGTTAGGTGGTTCATTGTTTGAACTGCACCACACAAACAACCTACATCGGAACCCTCCAAGAAGCCCCACTTGGTCATGTTTTCCTTGCTCCGGCCGGTCTGAGTCCGAAGTCTATTTAAAGATTTCCAAACCGACCATGGCAAATCATGGCCAGGCGGCAAGCTCTCAGCAATCGGGACGAAAGGATCTGGTAGGGTCACCCCCTCCTGCCAAAGGTTGCACCTCGCTTGTTCGGGGTCTGTGCAAAGAGGAGTGACTCACTTAACAAAGCCCTTACGGCTTTTCAGCCGTTGTGTCACTGGGATACAGGTTAATGACATTAGCATTTTAAATTTTATTTCAGGTCCTGCTACACATGATTATGTCATTTTTAGAAAAAATACAATATACACAAATTATCATTCTCGAAGCAGAAAATCAAGTAAGTAATGAATAATAACATGTCACAATAAAACAATTTGAAACGGATTTAAGTTGTGTTTATTTTGGATTTTACAATTTCTACGTTGCGAGCTCTGTAAAGAGGAGGTGGTCACGGATGACTAAGGTGTTAGACGTCATTATTTGGAATATAAATTATTTTCGTTCTACCGCCATCTATTTATTAATTGCCTAGCGTAACGTTCCGGTTCCACGCAAAAATCTGAAACCGCATCTTGTGTATGATCAGAATGTTGGATCTGGTTCTTCTGTTGTGTAATCAGCGGAGTCCAAAGTGATGAGATTACCCATCCAGTATCTCTGTTAAAATTCGGATGTTTTTGAATTTCTATGGCTTCCCGTACTTTCCTAGGAATAAATCTCTTCTCTCTCGCTAGGATTGCTGCCTTATCGAACCTGACATAATGGGTGGGATCAGCCAGTACATCAGATCAGTCAAATGCATCATCCCTCAAGACCCTGGTGTTTATAAGCTTGACTGTGACTGTGGACTCTCATATGTATTTACACGTCCAAAATAAAATATTGCCGATGTAAAAAACCGTCGTGACAGACAGGCTGCAGTGTGTGAACATACCATGTATTACCCTCACCCATTCTTAGCGAGAGAGATGAGATTTATTCCTAGGACAGTACGGAAGCCATAGAAATTCAAAAACATCTGAATATTTACAGAGATACTGGAAGGGCAATCTCATCAACTTGGACTCCGGTTATTACACAGCGGAAGAACTTAATCCAACATACTGTAAAACCTACTACACAAGATATGGTTTCAGCTTTTTGCGTTAAACCGAGACGTTACGCTAGGCAACTAAGAAATATATGGCGGTAGAACAAAAATAATTTATATTCTATATAATGACGTCTAACACCTCAGTCATCCGTGATCACCTCCTCTTTACAGAGCTCGAAACGTAAGAATTGTAAAATCCGTACTTATATTATAAATCTGAGAGTTTGTGTGTGTATGTTTGTTTGGTACCACTTCACGCTCAAACGGCTTGACCGATTTGGATGAAATTTGGAACACAGGTAGAGTATAACCCGGAATAACACATACATACATACATGAAAGGCCTTTTAACCGCGGGAAAACAACAATTACCACAGGAAAATGAGTGGCAGAGCGATTGAAACCGCTGGGCGGAAATGTAGACCAAAATAAACACAACTTAAAAATGGTTTTATTGTGACGAGTAATGGTTGTGCAAACTCAAAAAAATAATAATAATTTCAAGAATTTATGTTTTACTTTTAGAAATATTTTCATATTTTATTATATGTGTAAATAGGCATGTATGTAGTACGGCTCCTTAGCTCCGACTTTGTATGAAGCTATGGTCTCATTCGGAAACAAGCATGAAACTTAGTATGCTTTCATGTGTGTAATTAATAATTCAAGGAAGAACAAGCTGTCAAATTAATGTTTCCCCCTCTCCCTCCCCCCCGTTTTATGTCGCTACTTTCGGTTTTACTGCTTTTATTCAAAAACGGTTAATCATCATCAAATATCGAATGTCTATTCATTTTAAAAATAATCATATTAATAACTAGCGGCCCGCCCAGCGGTTTCACCCGCTGCTACTTACCAGTTTCCCGTAGAAATTGGATCTTTGCCCGCAGTAAAAAGTAGTTTACTTCTTTACTCCGTTCCAGCAGAAGTGACTCAACAGGACCATGTGCCAGCAAAAGCGGCCCGTCATGTTAAACAACTTTTAATTTGATGCCGGTACCTTATCTCCTGGAGTTTAGATGGGATGCTGGTGGTCTGCTTAAGGTACTCCAGACCCTCGATGACCATGTAACAGCAAAAGCAGCCCGTCATGCTAAACAACTTTTACTTTGAAGCCATTACCGTAGCTCTTTTAGTTTAGATGGGATGCTGGTGGTCTGCATCAGGTACTCAGATCCTTGATGACCATATTCCAGCAGAAGCGGCCCGTCATGCTGAACGACTACCTATTGCTATACAGCCATTATCGTATCTCATATAGTTTAGCAGTGCTTCCGGTGCCCACCATCAGGTACTCCAGACCCTCAATGACCAAGTGCCAACAAAAGCGGCCCGTCATGATAAACAACTTTTACTAACTTTGAAACCATTACCGTATCTCCTATAGTTTAGATGGAATGCTGGTGGTCTGCATCAGGTACTCCAGATCCTCGATAACCATGTGTCAGCAGATGCGCCCCGTCATACTGAACAACTTTTACTTTGAAGCCATTACCGTAGCTCTTCTAGTTTAGATGGGATGCTGGTGGTCTGCATCAGGTACTCCAGATCCTTGATGACCATATTCCAGCAGAAGCGGCCCATCATGCTTTAAAACTATTGCTATCAAGCCATTATCATATCTCATATAGTTTAGCAATGCTCCTGGTGCCCACCATCAGGTACTCCAGACCCTCAATGACCAAGTGCCAACAAAAGCGGCCCGTCATGATAAACAACTTTTACTTTGAAACCATTACCGTATCTCCTATAGTTTAGATGGGATGCTGGTGGTCTGCATCAGGTACTCCAGATCCTCAATAACCATGTGTCAGCAGAAGCGCCCCGTCATGCTGAACAACTTTTGCTATGAAGCCATTTTCGTATCTCTTATAGTTTAGCTGTGCTCCTGGTTCCCCTTCATTAGGTACTCCAGATCCTCAAGTGCTGACAAAAAGTAGTCCAAGTCCGTTTTCAATATACCACCAATATCAGTGCCAAATTTCACGAAGATCGCTAAATCAGTTTGGCTTATTTGAGTAATATCCGCTATATTTCCCGCTTTTCCTGCTTCTAACCGTTTTCCCGTGGGAATGAGGAATTTTCCCGTAGTAAAAAGTAGCCTATGTTACTCAGGAATGTTGTAGCTTTCTAATGGTGAAAGAATTTTGGAAATAATAGTTTCGGAGTTTATCGATTATATACAAACAAACAAAAAAACAAATCTTTCCTCTTTATTATATTAGTATTAACTAGTATTAATAATAAAGTAATTTTCGTACTTGCGATTTTGAACAATTTGACCCATTGTATAAATATTATTAACTGACTTTTTCTAAATTTGTATCTAGAGGACATAAGTTTTATAATTTTATGAATATGCTATTATCATTATAATTTGCTACTAATATTAACTGTCTTAATACTAACAATCGTAACACAACCATGTCAGAGGCCTACTAGTGGTAGTAAGTGGTTGAAAAACTCTGACACCAGGGTTCATCGGGTCGTTGGACGACTCGGTGTCCCACACGAAAAGAAGAAGAAGAATACTACAAATTTATGGACAGCGTTTTAAACAATTCTGAACATTAACGAATTCTTTTTCAGGGTATATTAGAATATCTGATAAATAATCCTCTACATGTTATTGTGATATGCAAAGGATTTTTAGGCGATATCGTGCTTAGCAAGTCGTTTGCGAGTCTTCACGATAAAATGGAGGAAGCCAAATTCATAGCTGTCAAAAATCTCAGGAACTCATCATGTAAGTTTTTTTTCTATTATTATCTTATTACATAAACAAGCCTTAAAGCATCTTAAAGTATATAAAAAACACCGGTAATCTCTTTTTGGGTTTGTCTCGATGTCCACACTTATTTATAACTATAAAGTAGTTTTGACCCCCCCCCCCCTAAATAGGAGTCACCCTCGACTCTAGACTTAGCTTCCGTAGCCACATAATGAGAGTTCGCGACCGCGTGGCGTTAGTTTTGGGCAGATTACATCCGATGTTGAACAAAAAGAGCAAACTCTCCCTTAGAAATAAGGTGAGAATTTACACCACCTGCGTAAGGCCTATTATGACCTACGCCAGCGTAGCCTTTGCTCACACCTTCGATTCACATCTGAAAATGCTGCAGGTCATCCAAAAACGTTTCATGCGCAAAGCTACCGGGGCGCCCTGGTACATGCGTAACGCTAACCTCCACATCGACTTAGGCCTCCCTACCATTAAAGCGTATATGAAAGAAGCGTCTCGTCGCTTCTTCGACAACGCTCCCCATCATAAAAACCCCTTGATAGTTGCCGCGTCTAACTACTTCCCCCATCCAACCTCGCGTTTTAAACACCGTCCGAGACACATCCTTACGGAAGAAGATAATGAAATCACAGTAGCCACTGCTGCAGCCATTGCGAGTAGATCACACTCCACAAGCTCCTCAAGCAACAGACTCTCCCCTCCCAGAAGGGTCCTTCATTTGTTCCCCACTTTGGAAACTACCGGCACGTGCCGGGTAGATTCAGTCCAATACGTTCTTCCCAGAACAACTCGTAAGCCCTTGATTGAGCTGGTTGTTTGAACAACCAACAAACTTTTCCGGGTGAGCTCCTGCTCCCCACCATACAGTCAGGTGTAGATTAAAAGCCCCGGGGCTAAAATCATAGGGTCTACAACTAAAAAAGAAGAAAAAAATGTGACCCCATTCTGCAACAAGACAATTTGCAAGGAAAATCTCTGTTTCTAGGTTGTTTTAGGCGAATCTCACACGTTTCTGACACGCTACCTTACTGTGAATGTCATTAAATCGTTTAATATATGTACATACATGAATTATTATTGATAGCTTCAAATACATTTTCACAAATTCTTTTTAGGCAAGACACAAATATTTGTCAAGCTACTTTCAGATATTTGTGTTTAGTTTGGGTGTTTTCTATGTATAATATGCATTTATATAAAAAAAAGTGTTAATATCAGCTATTAGATCCCATAGTTCAAGCTTTGCTTAATTTGGGGCTAGATGGCGCTGTGTGAATGGTCAAGAATATTTATTTATTTATGTATTTATTCATTATTTATTTATTAATTTATTTATTTATATATTTATTTATTATTGCGCAATGTTTCATATATAATTATACATATCCAATCATAATTTTATTATTATCCATTCAGAGACTAACATAATATATGAATTCTCCAAGCATTCACTAGTTCAGTGAAATTGATAAAAAGTGTTGCCAGCGTAGAATTAAAATTTCTACTCTAAAACATGCGTGAAAGAGTTAAAAATGTATGTATGTTAGTCTCTTCGGCGAAGGTTATTCAATCTTTAAGAAGAGGATCCACTTAAAATCGAACTTCACGTAGTAAGTTTGTTTGATCCTCTAAGTATACTTACAAGCCTTTTGTATGTATGAAGTACCCAAGTTTTTTTTCTTTTAATGACGTATTGGTATGAATTAAGAAAAAATTGTTAATAACTAGGTAATTCAGTTTTTTTTACAGTTATCACATTTTTTTCAGTGATTTCCAAGCAAGCTGCTAAGAACATCGTGAGACTGGTAGACACTAACGTCACCGGGATGACAGCCGGAGGACTGATCACGATTGACGCTGCGTTACCGCTGCGGATCGCGAACCAAGTCGCAAACTTCACTTTCGTTCTTCTTCAGTTTCAGTTCATGTAAAATATTTGCCAGAACATATCTATTGGAGATTGAAATTTGAAATTGAAATTCTTTTTTTAAAGGAAGGATAGTATTAGCACTTATTAACGTCATAATCCGTCATTGTAAAAAATTGTATCATAAATTTTACTTTTTTATAAATGAAAATGAAATAACTTTATTCAATGTAGGAAAATATTATCACTTATTGACGTCATGATCGGTCATTGCAAAAAAAAGAAATTTGCATAACGCAATTTTCTTTTTTTTATAACAGTTTTGTAATGTCTTAATAGAAAACCGGCTCGGGTATCATAGGTACAGTCAACACCGCTTCAACTGTCTAACCAAAAGTGAGCTTGACTGTACCTGACAATTTCGTCAATATATATCTCATAACAGAAATGTATTAAAAATATGTTTTGGCATTGTGCTTTAGTGCTTTTTCTTCGTTTGGAAACTATCATAACACAATTTTAGGGTAATATTTGGCAATGGAAACTAAAATTAAAAACCTGAAATAAGTTTGTTGCAAACTGTTTATTTACAAATATAAATTAAACACCTTATTATTATTATGTAAATATCTCTCTATTTAAAATCTCTCCTAAAAGGTAAAATTGCACGGGCCGGAGCCAAGTGCTATTGTGAATCTCACGACAAAAACTTTCTGACTATCCTACAGGTATTAAGGATGACAGTTTTTTGTAGAAGAGCGATTGTGGATTTGTGCATATTGAGTGATTGTAGACTGGTGTTTAGGTTTTTTGGTATAACTCTTGTACTAGAAAGAATTATTGGGATAGTACAAACTGAGCTAACCTGCAATTGTTTTTTTATCTCTATGGATAGATCGGTATACTCACTACCTGCGTCTGTGTTTCCAAACGCATACAATCCTAATCTCTTCAAAGTAAGAGTGAACAGGCTTCTTCTGGGTGAGCTCGCTCCATCTTAGACTCTGTCTCTGTCCTATGACCTAGACTAGAGTCAAGAGCAAACCCATCATCAATACCATATTGCTTCTTCAGGATAGTTACCCATGTTTTTCGTAAGCAAACTGTAATAAGACGACGGTATATTTCGTAAGCAAACTTGCCAGCCCCAACAGTAGTTTTACGTCCAAAGTGAGGATGCCACAAGGCGTAAGCTTCTTGAAGTTTTTGTTGTATAGACGACAAACTGTCTTTGCACATCTCCGAGCTGAATCTAAAATAAGATTAACCAAACTTATTATGGAACACTTGAACAGAAACAATAGTTTATAATAACTGTACGACATTGATATATTTAATTAAGTATTTAAGTATAAACGGACAAATATTAATTAATACTAAGCTAAACTAGACAAAAATGAAATAAGGATTTTAGTGATTGACCTAAATTTAAGCTAAAAAAAAGTCGTCTAGTGCGCCTCCATTAGACATGGTACCCAGTACGCTAGCAGCGTTCCCTCCTTGGATGGCCAAACTTAGCCGTTGGCCGAGAAAACTGCCAGCTTATGCCACTAATTCATGGAACTTGCAAAATTTTCAAGCATAAGCAGTAAAAATTTGCAAGATTTCAAATTTCTTATACCTCACACAAGCAAGAAATAAGAATTAGGACAGAATAAGAATTAGGGAGACTATTGATTTGTTATTTTTATTTTGAATATTATTATAATCACTGTAGTTACATTTAAACATACATACATAGGTACATATATCACGCCTATAATCCCTTGCGGGGTAGGCAGAGCGTAAACGGCCGCAAAAAACGGACATTTACGCCACGTCTGACAAATATTTGAGGGTCATTCGGAAAATTGTGTATCACCATAGTGACAGGTTGTCAGCCCATCGCCTAAAATAGCAATACACACCCCCGAGTCCCTTAGTCGCCTCTTACGACTCCCACGGGAAAGAAATGGGGTGATGCTATTCTAAGCCGGAAACACACGGCAAAACATAATAATCAACAACAACAACATAATAACTAACACAATAACATGATAATCATTCGATGTCAATTTTTATTTCTAGGTCACACACGAACACGTTCAAAAATACCTTTGCACACACTTATAGAAATAATTTGGTCTCAGCTTGGATAATATAACAAATTTAACCTCTTCTAAGCTTACAAACAAATATTCGCTGCAAAGGCAAAGTACCAAATCTATCAGTAAATGCAAAATAATCCAAACTGCAACAGAAATCAAGACTGGTAGTGGTGCTGCAACGCTGCGCTGAAAACAAAAACAGATAATATTTTCATAATTTACATTTTATACATACATACACATCCAGCTTCTGCCTTATCAAGTATCTGTCTTATAGCGAATCTGCCGAACGACGCGCGAGGGATATAACGCTCATAATACCTTGCGGAGTGGGCAGGGCAGAGCGTAAACGGCCGCATAAATGGACATTCACGCCACGTCTGACAAATATTTTAGGAGCATTCGGAAAATTGTGTATCGCCATATGATAGTGACAGGTTGTCAGCTCATTGCCTAGAATAGTAATACACAGCCTGAAGTCCCTTAGTCGCCTCTTACGAGTCCCACGGGAAAGAAATGGGGTGCTGTCTATTCTAAGCCGGCATCACACGGCATTACATTGTATAGATCTATATTTTTTTTATTAAGTAAATATATAGGGTGAAGCTTTACTCTTGACCGATAGCGCAATCTCATAAACTCAATGTCACAATAAAGTGAACCAAAGTTATTGCAGCAGTTGTTTTTTGCATCAATTGGCGTAAAGTGGTGAATCAGTTTTAACAATGAATTTTTAGGTAAAAAATTATTTATAATATTTTGACAAAATGCAATAATTATAAACGCACGAACTCCCGAGGCTTCCATCAAGTTATTAAATAAGACTTTTATCCCCTTAAATTGTATTAATACTTATCTCGACTTAAGTCCATTCAACTTTTGTATGAAAAACGTTCTTCCTTAACATACTCACAAATTAATAAAAAAGGTTTGCATAACAATCACAATTTAAATAATGACAGTTTGATACATACATTTTTGAACAGGTACAAATCCAGTATGTACCATTCATAGCACAGCACTTGAATAATACCAGTCACAATATGTAATAGAACCTAAAAAAAACTGCACGTTAATATCATTATGTAGGTTTACGCGAGTTAACAACATACATACATATATCACTATCACCATCACTATATAATCCCTTGCGGGGTAGGCAGAGCATAAACGGCCGTACATAACGGTCATTTACGCCACGTCTGACAAACATTTGAGTGTCATATAACTTTTTAAGCACTCGCGATCACTTTCACTCATTTTAAGTATTAGACCGGGTCTATCGCGATAGTATTTAGGTAAATATTAGTAATTTACCTGTGTCCCGACGTTATTAGATATTATTGATTGTGCAATGTTTACAAACAATCAATAATATTAAAATTATAAAGACAAATGTGGGTAGCAGAACATCTCGTCACCCGCCGCCTAGATGACAACTCGCTGGGACGTCAGTCAACCCGCGACCACAATACATGAAACTGTGTTGAAACGTCGGGACACAGGTAAATTACTAATACTTACCTAAATACTATAGCGATAGACATTTGAGTGTCCTTCGGAAAATTGTGTGTCGCCATAGTGACAGGTTGCTAGCCCATCGCATAAAGTTATAACACACACCCTAGTCGCTTCTTACGACACTTGCGGGAAAGAAATGGGGTGATGTTATTCTAAGCCGCCATCACACGGCAAAATTTAATACGTGACTTAAATTGACATAAACGAGCACAGAAGTCCACTGATGTACATGGGCCTCCCCTATTTGGGGGGTATTGTCATACTCACAACGCTTGGCAGGCGGACTGGTGACTGCAGTGCAAGATTTTGCATTCGCAGGGTACACTGCTGCCCTTTCCCTGGATTACTTACCCTTTGTCATTTTACGACACTCACGAGTAGAATTTTAGGTTATGATATTCTAAGCCTGCACAACACGTACAAAAAATAAACGACTTTAGATATTCTTAAGTTATGCCCTCAAATAATTCCAGCCGTATCTGGCTATTTGGCTGGTTGCGATAATTAACAAGTTAGCCGCGTAAACCTACACAATACATTAAGAATGTGTTAAAACTTATGAACCTTTTGCAAAGTTTAGCTACAGAATTTCAGGTTGCTAGACAGTAAGACAATCCGCACTTACTGTAATTTATCACACAATTGAAAATTACGCGACTAAACTCTACATTATGTATTGCCACTCACCTCTATTTGAAATATTTTTTGAATTATATTCATACAAATAAAAATATTTTCGATCGTTCGCAGTAACATTTTGTTATTTAAATGTTTGATAACACTGATCAATTGTGTTACATTGTATGCAAGGAAAAATATTAAAAAAGATATGTATGCAACTTCTAAATTGACAATGATTTGATTAAAAAGAATTATAGAACGAGGCCAATTATAAGATTTTTCGAATAAATAACGCAAAGGAATTGTAAGAATATATAAAATCAAACATGTTAATAATAAAATAGTTGAAAATATTTTAATTTTTATTCTATCATAATTGTTTCTGTTCACTAAGTAAAAAATTTCACGAAGTCTCATAAGCAACTCAAAATAGCATTTTCTATAACGAAAATATGTAAAATAAAATATACAACTTTGGAATAAATATGTTGAATATACCAAAACAAATGTATAATGTAGTATTTTATACTGAAAAACAGGTGTTTTAAATTTTTCATATAATGTTTGACAGAACAACAGAAACAAAATTGCGCCTACGACAAGATTCCCAAGTGTCCACCATTTTGAATACGGAGTAAGTGTTTTATTTTTCCAACCATACCGTTTAACACAAAATAATAAACTGATAAAATGGAATGGTTTAAATATGTTTATGAATTCATCTGTTTTGGTCATTATACTCTTGTTGTCACTTTACTTATTTTAAAATAAAGTACAATATTCCTTTCTTGAATGGCTGCTTAGTTTTTGATGCGATAAGAATGAAAGCCGCAGTCAGTTCTTTTAATTCTTATTCTTTTTATTTGATTAAAATTAAGTAGCTACGATGTCACTTCATAATTAATGATAATGAAATGTTCATGTTGTCTGAAGACTCTATAAAATTATTACAAATAATTTATTAATTTGATGTTGTGTAGAGATAACAAATTGTGCCAGAGTTAACTAGACGTCGAAAACAAAAAAGTGAGACACGCGTTTCGACGCTGTTTTAATTATTTCTCCATTCGATTTTTTGTTTGTTGTTGTCAAACGCCATGAAAAGTGAGCTTTTTCATTATTTATCTAGGAAGGCAAACTGCAAAAGAACTATGGTATAGGTGGCCACACTACCGGCCATACGAAGAGGCAGTGTGGCGTCCACGACGAAAACTCCACAGGCACTGATTTTTTCGATACGTGTGCCACTAACGCGAAGGATGTTCTTTGAGTATCTTTGAATCTTGCCTTAAAAATAAAAAGCAGATTTAATCCCACAAGAAATAAAAATATACATACATACATACACATATCACGCCTATAATCCCTTGCGGCTAGGCAGAGCATAAACGGACGCATAAAACGGACATTTACGCCACGTCTGACAAACATTTGAGGGTCATCCGGAAAATTGTGTGAAACCATAGTGACAGGTTGTCAGCCCATCGCCTAAAATTACAATACACACTCTCGAGTCCCTTAGTCGCCTCTTACGACTCCCACGGTCAAGAAAGGGGGTGATGCTATTCTAAGCCGGCATCACACGGCATGATAAAATTATAAATGTATTTTTAATTAATAATTCATTTTCAATATGTTTTTAATTAATAAATTTAAAGCGAAATAACCCACGAGTTGTAAG